>CM041780.1:37418541-38142051 GCA_023374045.1 Limonium bicolor | reverse complement strand
TTACACAATTTTATACTCATTCACTCATCTAATTTTCTAAGTTTCAACTCACACTTTCACTAGTTGTTTCCCTAGTTGTGTTTGCTACAGATTTTAGCACTAACACTCTCCATCTACAACTCCCTCTTCTAATGTCATTTCTAACACTCCTAATACATCTCGAATACATCATCTATCTCCCTCAACTTATCCTCTATCTTCCTTAATCAAAATCTGTTACACACTCACATTATTCACCTAGTTTTAATTCTCTAAGTGTTCTAATCCTAGGCAAATTTTGCCATAACCTCTATATTTTTACACTCTCACCACTCAATCTAGTTCACAATTCAACACTTATTTCACCTGTTTCAACAACCAAAACTACACAAGCTCTCATATACAAATACTAATGCTAAAACAACATTAAGACCACTAAAATTTCCTGCACTCATCAACTAAATCCCAATCTGTTATCAATAAGTTTTACACATCTTTTAAAGCTTCAAAATACTATATTCTCTTACACATTATACTACTAATGCATTATCATTTTACAATACCAATTTTCATTACTAAAAATCTGTTACATATACACATATATACCAAGCTACACAATGAGTATTCTTACCTTGTTTTCCTTCTAGATTTTCTTTCTCTTCTTGTTTCTTCCTCCTTCCTTCTTTCTACCGGTTTTAGTAACTCAATCCTCTAACACTACAACCATTCATATACACCATTCAAATTTAAAACTAACCCTAACCATTAATCAAGTTCTAGTGCACATTCTAGGGTTTAGAATTTATATTACCTTGCAAGGGTTCAAATGGAGCTTGGAGTGGCTCAAGAACAATATTTCCAACTCCACCAACAAGCCAAAATCGGCTAGAACAAGAGGAAGAACAAGGGTTTAGTTCATGAATCTCGTTTTGCCTATAAGGGCTAGAAAAAGATGGAGTTTTCGAAATATTTTTACCTTAGAAGAACAAGGAGAAGAAGGGCCTTCTAATGGTGGTGTTGAAACTCCAAATGGGATATACCCATAAAATCGAAAGTGGGTGTTTTCGAATTTTGGAAAGATGAAAATGTAGCTCTTGGTGAGAGGATCACAATGGTGGTATTTTTATAAATTTTGGAAGAGTTGGGAGAGAGTTACAAAGGAGAGAAGTAGAGGTTTTGTGGGTTCTCTTCTTTCACCATGGAAATCGATGGAGGTAGGGGAAGAAGAAGAAAAGGGAGTGTGAGGGCTGTGTGTTCACGTGAGAGGAAGGAAATGAGATAGGAGAGAGAGAATAAAGGTGAGTGGGGTGTTTATTATTTTGTTTGTTTGTGTATAAGAGAGGAGTGTGTGAGAGAGTGTGAGAGGGGGGGGGGGATCCCATCGGTCACACACACACACACACATACTACTTTTGCTTTTTATTTTCAAAGTGGACACATAAGTTTTGGTTATTTATGTTTCTACCCCCACAACTTCCTGTTTTTGACAGTTTTTACTAATCTCTCGTTTTATTGATTTTATTGATCCTAAAGCTTCACTAATATTTATTAATGAATATTTAGTTGACTAAAATTGTTACGAGTCTATTTGACCCGCTTAAAGACACGTTTTCCCGGTTACCTCAAAAAACGTGCTTTAAGGTTCGGTAATGTTTTAAACCGTTTTAAAGGTCCGTTTTCTTCGGGATTTGTTCCCTAATAATTATTTATACTTAATTAAGCCTCTAAATTACTTATTAGCCTAATTAATCACTATTTTTAATTACGGGGTATTTCAATCTACCCCCCTTAAGAAACTTTGCCCTCAAAGTTGCTCAAGGTTAATAGTTTTATAATTCTACTCATTATGCAAACCAATTGCCATAATGTATCTTCCTACACCTATGAGGTGTTTACTTCTTTCACACTGCAAGCATACACATTTCAACATCGTACGCAATTCACATACACAATGCATCATTTCCATTCATACCATATCACAATACAAAATACATCATTACCATCCACAATACACATTACACCAATACACCATACATTGCACATACACATCATTCATTACACATTACACATACATACACATCCATACTAAATTCACTTGCACTACATGTGCCATACAAAATGCAATGCTTACCCCGAAGCAATGCAAAAGCAAAAGGGCTCTACCCCCCTTAAAAAGGGGTACGACCCGTACCCGTATACTAAATACTAGACTCTCTAGTCTATGAATAATTGCGGGTATTTAGCCTTCATGGCATCTTCCAATCCCATGTCGCTTCTTCGACATCATGGTTTGACCATAGGACCTTCACCATTCGTATAGACTTATGGCGAGTGTCTCTGGTCTTCCTATCAAGGATTCTCACTGGGGTTTCGACATATCTCATGTTTGGCTCAATGGATAGTCTCTCGGGCTCCAACACATGAGAAGGATCAGCCATATACTTCTTGAGTTGTGACACATGAAATACATCATGGACACATCCCAAGTCCTCAGGTAGTGCTAACCTGTAGGCTACTGAACCAACTCTTTCGGTGATAGTGTACGGCCCTACAAACTTTGGGCTTAGCTTGCCCTTCTGACCAAATCTGAAGACACCCTTCATAGGTGAAACTCGCAAGAACACTTGGTCGCCCACGGCGAACTCAAGGTCGCGTCGTCTCACATCCGCATAGGATTTCTGTCTATCTTGGGCTGCCTTCATGTTAGCTTGGATTTGTTGCACTTCGGCTTGCACTTGCTCAAGGTACTCCGGTCCTATTATGACCGCTTCACTTGACTCATCCCAACACAAGGGTGTACGGCAAGGTCTACCGTACAGAGCTTGGAAAGGCGACATCTTAATCGAGGCGTGATAACTATTATTATACGAGAACTCGATAAGATGAAGCTTATCCAACCAACTCCCCTGAAAGTCCAAGGCACATGCCCGAAGCATGTCCTCTAGTGTCTGGATGGTCCTTTCTGTCTGACCGTCGGTCTGAGGATGGAAGGCGGTACTCAACTTCAATTCTGTACCCAACGCTTCCCTTGTGGCTCTCCAGTATCTCGAAAGAAATTTAGTGTCGCGGTCAGATACTATGGTCTTAGGGACTCCGTGGTGTCTGATAATCTCCTTATCAAAAAGCTCCGCTAGCTTTACTACCTTCCAGGTGTCCTTCATCGGTATGAATCTGGCAACCTTGGTAAGGCGATCTACTACTACCCAGATCATGTTGAGTCCTCCCCTAGCAGGTGGGAGTCCTACAACAAAATCCATGGAGATATCATGAAATTTCCACTCCGGAATTGGCATCGATTGTACCATTCCGCCCGGTCTACGGTGTTCAAATTTTACCTTCTGGCATGTTAAGCATCTCAATACAAATTCAGTCACATCTGATTTCATTCCAGACCACCAGAAGTACCTCTTCATGTCTTTGTACATCTTGGAGGCTCCCGGATGGACTGATAATGTGGAACAGTGTGACTCTCGCAGGATGCGATCCCTTAGCTCAGCATTGCTTCGGGGGACGCATAGCCTGCCATTCAACCGAATCAAACCATCTTCGTGTAGCTTAAAATCATACTTTTTCTTCTCAAATGTGCCATTCTCGATCTTGTGTCTGATTTCGGTTAGGTAAGGGTCGCTCAACTGAGCGTCTCGCACCTCGTCAACCAAGCTAGAAGAAGCGAGTAGCGAATGGAGCGAGTGTGCTCGACGGCTCAGGGCGTCGGCTACAATGTTTGCCTTCCCTTCCTTATACTGCAGGTTGATGTCATAGTCTGAGAGAAACTCCATCCACCTTCTCTGTCTCAAGTTGAGTTCTTTCTGAGTGAATACATACTGTAAGCTCTTATGGTCGGAGTAGATGGTGATGCTTACCCCATAGAGATAGTGTCGCCATATCTTCAAGGCGAAGACAATGTCTCCTAACTCTAAGTCGTGAGTCGGGTAATTCTCCTCATGTTTCTTCAGCTGGCGGGAGGCATAAGCAACAACCTTGCCATGCTGCATGAGTACGCATCCCATTCCTTTGCCTGATGCATCACAGTACACCTCAAATCCCTCTGTGCCCTCTGGAAGAGTAAGGACGGGCGCTGAGGTCAATGAGTCTTTCAGTTTCTGAAATGATAACTCGCACTCATCTGTCCATACAAACGGTGCATCTTTCTTCACCAGTGTAGTCATGGGCTTGGCGACTTTCGAGAAGTCCCTTACAAATCTCCGGTAGTAACCGGCTAGACCAAGAAAGCTCCTAATGTCGGTAACAGTCTTAGGTCTAGGCCATGATCGTACATCTTCTACTTTAGAAGGGTCAACCGAGATACCTGCGCTCGAGATGACATGTCTAAGGAATGATACCTGATCAAGCCAAAACTCGCATTTGGAGAACTTCGCATACAGCTGGTTCTCGCGCAGTGTCTCAAGCACTTTCCTCAAGTGGGTTTCATGTTCCTCTGGTGATTTAGAATATACAAGGATGTCGTCGATGAAGACCACAACCGAAGTGTCCAACTGCTCACTAAATAGTCGATTCATAAGGTCCATGAATTTTGCCGGTGCGTTTGACAAACCGAATGGCATCACTGTGAATTCATAGTGGCCATATCTGGTACGGAATGCCGTTTTCTCAATGTCTTGCTCTTTGATTGCAATCTGATGATACCCTGAACGGAGGTCGATCATGGAGAAGACTTAGGCTCCTTTCAACTGGTCGAATAGGTCGTCGATGCGTGGTAGTGGGTATTTATTCTTGACTGTGACCGCATTCAGCTCGCGGTAGTCAATGCATAGTCGGAGACTACCGTCCTTCTTCTTCACGAAGAGAACCGGTGCTCCCCAGGGTGATACGCTCGGGCGTATAAACCCTTTGTCTAGAAGGTCACGTAACTGTTCTTTCAATTCGGTCATTTCAGCTGGTGCCATACGGTACGGTGCCCTAGCAATGGGACCGGTACCTGGCAATAGGTCAATCTCAAATTCCACTGCTCTCGGTGGTGGCATGCCGGGTAGCTCCTTAGGGAATACATCGGGATACTCGGATACAATGGGTACTTCATCACTGAACTCTAGATCTCGCTCCAGGTCTTGTACATAACAAAGATACACCTCTTGGCCCTTTCTGAGCTCCCGGTACATAGCCATGGTAGATATAAGGGTGGTCGAAGGCTCTCTCGGTCTCTGGCGGTAAGATACTGTAACCCCAGAAGGACTCTTGAGCAGCAGTCGATGCTCGGCGCAGAGGATTCTACCCTTGTGCCGCTCCAACCAATTCATCCCAATGATTACGTCGAATCCCAATCCATTGAATTCGATGAAGGAAATGGGAAACGATTCGCCTTTGATTTGGATTGTGGCTGATTGATAATACTTGGTGCACTTTACTCGCTCCTTCGATGGGAGAGTAACCATGAAGTTCGGTAGCTCATCCGCATCTAGCTTCAACCTCTTCACAAAGGATGGTGATACGAAAGTGTGAGAGGCGCCGGAGTCGAATAACACATTGGCATCAATGCCATTTACTGGGAAGGTTCCCGTTAGAATGGTGCCGCTTCTGCCGGCTTGTGCTTCGGTGAGGATGCTCAGGTTACCTTCGGTACCGAGTCCACAACCTATTGGATTCACAATTGGATAAGTATTGATGGTGGACACAAGTGGAATTAAATCAACACTGCTCTTTATTGATAAACCAACCATCATACATGTCGTGTCTCTAATACACGTTACTAATAGATTACATGATACTAGGAATTTAATACTTTCTAAAGGTAAGGTTCAGGCGTCCCGGTTTCATGTGTGTGGCATTGATTATTGCCGGCGGTGCCGTATTCAACTTGATCTTGTTGATCCCGTGATACAGCATCCTAGAGTTTCCACCCATGATTAGGACATCTCCTGATCTCAATACCAGTTTTTGTGCGAGGTCCACACGCTTCTGCTCGCTATACAGGAATACGGCGTCATCACCAATGGACCAAGACACTACGGGCACTCCTTGTTCAAGAGATTCCGCTGTCTCGTCCTTGTCTTGGTGTAACCCAAGTCGTCCTTCTTTTTCATAGAAGTTGACGATACAAAGGTCCGCTTCAAGTGCGGGGATTGGTTCAGGTTCACATTGTTGTGCAAGTTCTACTGCTTGTGTGATGAGGGTCTGAAACTCTGGTGGTATTGTCGGCGGTGTCGCTCCATCGTGTTGTCGTGTCTCCTGGTATGTCTTGGTATAAGGATTCCAGTCCTTTCCCAAGCACATCATCTTCAGCTTCATCTTCGCTCCACCGGGGAATTCGGGTGTGTAAAATCCACCTTGACCCGTTCCTAGCTCGTTGCATCGTCGGATGATTGAGATTTGTGCGTCGGGTGTTAGGTATCCCTTTAATAAGATCATACCTGGGCGGATGACCTGACACTGTTTGTTGGTGTAGTCGTGGTTGGTGATGTCGATCTCTTCTTGATTCAAGGTTACCGGTATCGGGTAACAGATACTAAAGTTTCCTATGGTTACAAATTTCATCTACGGTGAGTACTAGTTTCAACTACTCCATTTCATGCTCAATATACACTTCATTTATTTACTCATGCATTCACTCATACAGTTACTCTACTACTAGGCATGCTATTTCAAGGATTAAAGGTTTAGGTGATTACCTTGGCCGGATTTCGAACCGGGCCCGTCACGGTCAATGACATGGAGAACAGGCTGCCTCTAAGGTGCGCCCCTCTGAGGGCCCCGGGATCCCTGTCCCTGAGGTGCCTGCTGGGCCGGTGCATCGCCAGATGCCACCTCCTTGCCCTCTCTCTGCTTGTAGCTCTGAAAGCTTCCCTTTGGCTTCGCGTTCTCTAGGCATCTATTAGCTGTGTGCCCCAGCTTCTGACAGTTGTAGCATTTGATGTCTCTCCCAAAGCAGTCTTTACCAGGATGGTCCTGGTTGCACTTTCTGCACACATAGGTGCGGCCGTCGGAGAAGGTTTTGGCGGCTCCGGAGCTAGAACCTGAGGTTAGAGGGTTAGCACTTGTGTGCGTGGGTATACTAGAAATGATGCTTATACGATACTTATGCGAATACGAATTGGATTAGGAATTTACCCTTCGGTGGGTGCGATCTCAGTGGCTTAGCTGCCACCGGTGCAGAATAACCAAGCTGAAGTAACTCAGATGGTTTGCCCTGCTCAGCATGGCCACTGCTCTCACCCTGGGATTTCTTTTGGGATTGCTGAAAGAAATTCCCCTTTTTCTTTTTCCAGCTCTTTCCCTGGTTCTGCTCCTCAGTGCTGGTATTTTTGTTATTAGCTTTGCGCTTCAGCGCGGTCTCTTCATCCCTTAGTTGGCAAGTGATCTCAACGCGAGAAGCCGCGTGATAACACTCCTGAAATTTCAGGTATTAGCCGGGATTCTCATTTAAGGAAAGGATAAGGGAAAAGATTCAAAGAATTCAAGGAATTTAAGGAATTGAAATGATACTAAGGGTTAACCGTTTATTTACCTGAAGGGACGTAAATCTGGTATAGCCCATACCGTACCGTAAGCGATGGCTCAGACCGCCATAGAAGCGATCGACCAACACCTGGCCGGTGTATCCTAGATCGGGGAGAAGACGGAGAATGGAGGTGAAGGTGCGGTAGTACTCATCGACAGTCATCTTCTCTGTCATCTTCAAGGCGTCTAGCTCTAGCCTTTTCTTGGTTTTCACATGTTCCGGATAGTACTTGGATCGGAGGAGTGATGCAAAAGACTCCCAATCGAAGGTGGGGTCGCTGACATACTCATGCTTGACTAGTTTCCACCAATCCATAGCGGCATCCTTGAGGTAGTAAGCAGCTACTCTCACTCGAACTCCAGCAGGAGCTTCGAGGGTCTCAAAAGCAGTCTCCATTTCGGAGATGTAGGCTTCTAGCTTTGCAGGATCGCTCTCGCCTCTAAAGCAGGGAGGACGGAGATCTGCGATAGCTTTTACCCAGTTTACTTCTCTGGGTGGCGGGGGAGGGATTGGCCCCGCTTGAGTTTGTTGGGTTTGTTGGGATTGTTGTACAGCTTGTATAACTTGTGGTAGCATCTGCGCTACCGTGGCGGCGACGATCTCAGCTATGTCTGCGCGCCGGGTCGTCACTGCCCCCCTCTGGGGCGACCTGGACCTCTGCCTGACATCTGAATATTTAACAGTTACGTTAGGCTTTGCAAGATATGACTCAAAGGTCTTGGAATTTAAGCAAGGTATCGTTCATAAGAACGTTAAGGGTATCCGTTGTTCAACGGTAGTTCCTAGTTAGGTTTCTAAGTATCCGTCTTAAGACGGTTGAAATCCTAACTCGGTAATCCCCTATGCTCGGTACTATGGACATCAGAGCGTAACTACGCTCTGATACCACTTTTTGTAACACCCCAACCGCTAATCCTATGCTTACCGTCTAATCGTCCTATTAATCCTACGAGTTCGCAGCGGAATTATTACATACTTACTACGGCGGGTGAAACAATGCCGCTAACCGCCCATACGGCTAGCTAGGCTACTAATACTTACAGTCACGGTCTGATGAACATAACGTACCGAGCTACTAAATTACTTACCAAAATACCATGTACCAATACTTACATCCTGGATCACCGAGTATTTAAAGTATATTCAATTACAACCTTTCAAGCTTACCAAAAGAATGAGTTTCTAAAGCTACTCATCTATACCCCAATCCAATACTTCCCAAAAAGGTGTACCCCATGGTACACCGGCTAATCAAAGTTACAGCCATGTACTACTCAGTACACCCATCATAAATTCATTGTTTACATTCCAAAAAGAAGATAAAAGAAATGAAACTCAATCTTCACATCTTCATCCCTCGCGGGTACCTGCTGTAGTAAAAATGGTGCCCCAAGGGGCTCAGCAAACGCTGCATATGGACTCCGCATATACCGCGTGCTAGCTAGGGCACGCCGACTATTTGACGTCCACTAAACATGCAGTTCATTTATTTCATACATACATGCTCTTCATACAATATACATGCTATACAATTCATTACACAATCAAGGCAACAATACTAGTACACAACTTACTTACCTTCACAAGGTTAGCCAAATTATGCATCCGGGTTAATCGGAATGCTTTACTCTTTTACTCATTACTTACTTCTTCTTACTTACAATTATTTACTTTCAATTACTTTACTTACTCATTCTTACTTACTTACTTATACTCAAGTTAAGTCGTCGGGACCTCCGGCCTTGGGGACTACACCGTCCCACATCCGGGATTTACTTGACTCACCAATCCGGGATGCTACCCACTTAAGGGATTTGGGCCGCGGACCAGTTTAAGAGTCAGGAATTGGAGCCAACCTCTCGTGACTCCGCATCCTCACGCGTGGCCGAAACTATATCGGACTTCTACTCATTCCAATTTAATTACCATTTTAAGTTAGGATGGTTAGCTTGTTAGGAATAAGTTAGAAGTCCAAACACAAATAACGGTCACGGTACAATACAACATCATACACACATTCATATTCATCCAACATTTCATGAATTATACAAACTAAATTTAAGAAATATACAACATCATACAACACTACATATTCACAAGTATGCATATTAACTCCGATTCGTGCATTTATCTTATTTGGTGATCAATTAGCACACAGCACACAAATCAGAGTAACCAACATAGCATACGGGGCATGAGGAATCCATACCGTTCACCGTTGTACGTAATTCCAAACGTCCTTCGATGTCACAAATCAAGTCCTATTACATACATACAATTGAATGATTAATCTAGCTATCATTACTTAACTCATACTTACTATGTCCTTATACTTCTTACACTTATACTTTACTTACTTACTTTTCATTGCTTAGGTTTTACTTTCTTACTTAACTTTGGCATGTTTTCATACATGTACATATATATGTATGTAGGTACATACATATATATATATAATTATTTAAATTAAATATATTTTTTTTTTGACCGGACCGGACTTGCGACCGACCTTGCAAGTCCGGTCCATTCCAGTAGCTCAGGTTACGGAAATTCTTCTGGCCGACCGGACTTGCATGTCCGGTCGCAAGTCCGGTCCATTCCAGAAGGTTTCATCGGGGAATTTTTCTGGTCCGACCGGACTTGCAAGTCCGGTCGCAAGTCCGGTCGATTCCAGTAGCATCCTGACGGGAAAATTTTCTGCTCGACCGGACTTGCAAGTCCGGTCGCAAGTCCGGTCGATTCCAGTAGCATTCCCGTCTTGTAAATCTGGGCTCGACCGAACTTGCAAGTCCGGTCGCAAGTCCGGTCCGGCCCAGTATTTGCATTTTAATTTCTGTTTTCAGTCCTCTCTTTCACCCAATACTTCCCCATTGTTCCTACACTTATCCTACATGTTTTAACACCATTTACACCTCCTAATACACCCTAGTTCATTTCCTAACTCCTTACACAATTTTATACTCATTCACTCATCTAATTTTCTAAGTTTCAACTCACACTTTCACTAGTTGTTTCCCTAGTTGTGTTTGCTACAGATTTTAGCACTAACACTCTCCATCTACAACTCCCTCTTCTAATGTCATTTCTAACACTCCTAATACATCTCGAATACATCATCTATCTCCCTCAACTTATCCTCTATCTTCCTTAATCAAAATCTGTTACACACTCACATTATTCACCTAGTTTTAATTCTCTAAGTGTTCTAATCCTAGGCAAATTTTGCCATAACCTCCCCTATATTTTTACACTCTCACCACTCAATCTAGTTCACAATTCAACACTTATTTCACCTGTTTCAACAACCAAAACTACACAAGCTCTCATATACAAATACTAATGCTAAAACAACATTAAGACCACTAAAATTTCCTGCACTCAACAACTAAATCCCAATCTGTTTTCAATAAGTTTTACACATCTTTTAAAGCTTCAAAATACTTATATTCTCTTACACATTATACTACTAATGCATTATCATTTTACAATACCAATTTTCATTACTAAAAATCTGTTACATATACAATATATACCAAGCTACACAATGAGTATTCTTACCTTGTTTTCCTTCTAGATTTTCTTTCTCTTCTTGTTTCTTCCTCCTTCCTTCTTTCTACCGGTTTTAGTAACTCAATCCTCTAACACTACAACCATTCATATACACCATTCAATATTTAAAACTAACCCTAACCATTAATCAAGTTCTAGTGCACATTCTAGGGTTTAGAATTTATATTACCTTGCAAGGGTTCAAATGGAGCTTGGAGTGGCTCAAGAACAATATTTCCAACTCCACCAACAAGCCAAAATCGGCTAGAACAAGAGGAAGAACAAGGGTTTAGTTCATGAATCTCGTTTTGCCCATAAGGGCTAGAAAAAGATGGAGTTTTCGAAATATTTTTACCTTAGAAGAACAAGGAGAAGAAGGGCCTTCTAATGGTGGTGTTGAAACTCCAAATGGGATATACCCATAAAATCGAAAGTGGGTGTTTTCGAATTTTGGAAAGATGAAAATGTAGCTCTTGGTGAGAGGATCACAATGGTGGTATTTTTATAATTTTTGGAAGAGTTGGGAGAGAGTTACAAAGGAGAGAAGTAGAGGTTTTGTGGGTTCTCTTCTTTCACCATGGAAATCGATGGAGGTAGGGGAAGAAGAAGAAAAGGGAGTGTGAGGGCTGTGTGTTCACGTGAGAGGAAGGAAATGAGATAGGAGAGAGAGAATAAAGGTGAGTGGGGTGTTTATTATTTTGTTTGTTTGTGTATAAGAGAGGAGTGTGTGAGAGAGTGTGAGAGGGGGGGGGATCCCATCGGTCACACACACACACACTACTACTTTTGCTTTTTATTTTCAAAGTGGACACATAAAGTTGGGTTATTTATGTTTCTACCCCCACAAATTCCTGTTTTTGACAGTTTTTACTAATCTCTCGTTTTATTGATTTTATTGATCCTAAAGCTTCACTAATATTTATTAATGAATATTTAGTGGACTAAAATTGTTACGAGTCTATTTGACCCGCTTAAAGACACGTTTTCCCGGTTACCTCGAAAAACGTGCTTTAAGGTTCGGTAATGTTTTAAACCGTTTTAAAGGTCCGTTTTCTTCGGGATTTGTTCCCTAATAATTATTTATACTTAATTAAGCCTCTAAATTACTTATTAGCCTAATTAATCACTATTTTTAATTACGGGGTATTTCAATTTTGTAAAAGCATAGAGAAACTAGATTATAGAAAACAAGTTAACTTAGCTTGGGACTTTCCACCATTTTCATTCCTCTAACCTTTGGATGACAAGGGGTGTGAAGTAATGCCTTATTCCGCAATACCATTCAACACCACGTACTCGTGATCAAAAATAAAAAATTAAACTGCAATGAATTTTTCTTTCACATGCAAAAACATTCTTCTTCCAAGAATTATATACAAAACAAACGAAATATTGTGAATTGCAGAGTTTATTCCGTAACCCAGACTTTTCTCTCTATCCTTGTAACGGTGTTGGGCCAACTATCCCAGATCACGAGACCTTAGGTAGATAGGTGATAAAGCACCCTTAAGACTTAATAACCGGATAGACGAGGCCTGCTATTGTTAGGAAAAAAATTTTTGATCAGTGGAGTATCTTGCCTTACCCTTTTCATTCCAAACATTCACTTCATTTCCAAAATCCCAGCTTAAATAATCTAGTTTCCACAACTAGCCAATCTACCAGATTTTTAGTGAAAAGAGAGTAGTTTTAAATAAAACTATTTTTATACAAACCTCATCAAGCAAAAAGATTCCTACGGTTTTCACTTTGGTTTAACATCACTTGGTGTGCACATGCATTAGAGCAGCAAAAAACAAGTGTGGCATTAAAGAACAATTAGCATGTTTTCAGGGAAAGGTCTCTCCTTCCTCACACTTAAGATGAGCAATATCCTCATTGGTCAAAGAAGAAAAATAGAGAAAAGAGCTTTCAAAACATGCTATACTCATAATAGATGCATATGCCATAATTAACCCTCAACGCAACAAATGGGGAACATAAAATAAGTGAAATTATGACTTGAGACTCCCCTGGTGTTATGGATTGAGGAAGATGTTCTTCCTCACACTTGAAGTTTAGCAGGGGTCGAGAGATTCCTTATGAGTCACAGACAGTATAGGTTGTGTGCAGATTAAGAGTTGCTAAATTTTCACTGGCACGTACAACCACAGAATAAAGTGCATTAACTCGAACTACAGAGAATATTTGAATCGAATGAGTCATATTTAGAGAAAGAATACTCCCCATAGTTTAAGCTTAGCAGACGTTCGCAAGTAGTGTGGTTCCATTTCCTGTACTTATAGCCATTTGTTTCGCAGTAGAGGTGACATGTAAAGTAATCATTTTAGAACGTTGCACTGCTCAGAGAAACAAGTAATTTAGCAATTTAGAATTTAAAACACTGCTGAATATATATAATACCACTTCACCTGCAGTCCCATGTTTCCGTTAGTTTTAACAAACAAAAGTAAAATAAGTCTAAGAAGAAGAAAAGTAAAGTACAGAAAAACCAACAAAAGAAAAGAAAGCAGTAAAAAAAAATAGAGTGGCTATCACTGAGGCGGTGGTGGTGGTGGTGGCTGTCTCGCTCCCAACTGGGCAATGAGCATATGCATGAGCTGGTAGTTCTGGGCCTGCTGAGTGGATGCATCTGCCATGAACCTAGCAGCCTCTCGGTGTAAACCATCACTACGCTCTAAGCGCTCAGTGATGGAGGTCTGCTCTGCCTGGAGGTGGCCCTGTGTCTGGCGGATCTCATCGATATGTCCCTCCATGCGCACCTGGCGCTGCTGGACCTCCCCTACCTGCTGCTGTACAGAACCAAACTGCTGCTCCATACCCCCGAATCTCTGCTCCATCCTCTACTGCTGCTGGAGAATGAAGTCCATCAGAGTCTGCATCTCAGGTGGGATGCTCATCACTGGGGCCGTGGGGGCGCCATGGTAGCAGTGGCCGGTGTGGAGCTGGAGCTCGCAGATGTACCCGTAGATCCTAGGCCCGAGCTGCCCTTCACCCAGCTGCCGTCATCTAGGCGTAAGAAGCCCCATCTCCTGAAGGTCGTAAGGGAGATGGTGTCTCACCCTCCCTCACACGCATGTCAGTAAAGGTCTCCTCGGGGAGGGCAGAGGCAAGAAGATGCTGGATGAAGATAGGAAAGATAGGTGTGATCTTCTTCTTCTTCATCCACAGATATGTCACCACCTTATGCAGCTGTCTGAACATGACGTAGGCTAGCGAGATCTGCTGGGCTGCTGGATGTGGTGAGGCTATGAGGTAGTCTAGGAGGACACAATCCTCGTCAGAAGCATCATTCCCAGCCTGAGGCCGGATCTGATGACTGAGGATCTCTGCTAGGGTCCTCTGCTGAAGGGAAGGAAAAATGGCATACGGGAGTACAGTCTTATGCTCCTCACCCCGTCGGCGAGTAGTACTCCCGACCTCGCTTAACCACCTAGTCTTACTCTCCCTAAGTGCATCCTTTGAAATATCTCTATGTGCGTCCGGGTTATCCGGGAGAAGTAAAATCTCAGTAAAAGACTTAGGGGTTACCTCCACCTCGAACTGTCGTACGTAAGAAGTAATGTGGTGTGTCTTATCTGACGCCACAGCATTGGCGTAGAACTCGCGTACCAGCTCTGGTGAGAACACTCCTTCGCCCATGCGCAATATGCTGGTGGCCCCGATACTGTCGAAGATAGCTGTAAGCCCGGCCTCAGCTGCTGCCTCGTCTGTGATGCGCCTCTCGATGACGAAGGCTCCACCTCGATCGTACCAAGCCCGAGTGGCTGCTGATCGGAATCCATCCTCGCGTAGTGGGGCCTGGTCCGGCTCTGACTCGTCGTCAGGGCGTGGGTTCCTCGAAGAGGACCCTCTGCGTGCAGGACCACCTCTAGTGTGAGCCATCTATCAGATAAAACACAAGCAGTAAGTAAACAGAAGTAGCAGCCACGCCAAAACCCGAAACCAATCGAGCAGCATGTTCTATTTGAACATATTCTTTCACACAGTTTATTTGAGAAACAAGGCATTAAAACAGCCAAACATTGCACACTATAACATAAACAGGACAACAATCACCCAGAAACAATTGCACAAAAATTCGGAAAATTTACACATGTCCGGACCTACGTCTGGGTCAACCTAGCCGGACGCAGTCCGGACGCGACTATGAACCCTAAAAAAATTTTACGCCGCGGCAAACAGTTCAAACACGTACAGAAATTCCAAATTCCGGTTCAAACACGCACACATTCAACCAAAAAGGTCCCAATTTTCGCAAAAATCTTCACGCATTCTCATTTCTACAGCAAATCAACATCCTAAACTTCAATATACAACCTAATCTACTCTAATTGGACAGAAATAAAATCGAAAGCCACAAAAATCAAAAAACCTGTTTCTGTTTAGTGTTACGGTTCGAATTTGGGGAAGAAGAGATGGAGGCGACGGCGGTACTATTGCGTCGGGGTGCTTCGGGTGGTCGCCGGCGTTGTCCTGTGCAGGTGGTGCTGGTGTGGTGGTGAAAATGGCGGAAGTAGAGAAAATGGAGATATTCTGGGTTTGAGTTTTGTCGGGTTCGTTAATAGAGGGAACAGGAAGAAGAAAGAACGGGGAAGAAAGAAATTGAAACGCGGCGTGCGATGTTTAGTGGTGTCCGGATTACCCGTCCGGATCTGGATGGATTAGGGTTTGAAGGTGTCCGCTTTGGCGTCCGGCTAAACCCTGCCGGACGCGTTGTAATAATAATTTTTTTTTATAATTAAAACCACTACTTAAAAACATCTCATTCATCAAAATGAAACATTACCACAAATAATCAAACAAAAATAAACAAACACACGGAATGCAGAAATTAAATAACAAGAGTGTTTAAGGACTCCCTGATCCTTGGTGAACTTTGCCATGATTCTTCCTCACACTTGAGTTCAGTTTAGCATTGGAGTGAAGTACCTAAAAGATTAAATCTGCAAAACCAGAAGAACTCAAGTGGATCCAGATAAAACCATTAGTTATAAAGTAAGAACCATGGCTCTTTCGATTTGCACAATAGTGATTAACACTCTGCTAAATAAGAACAGAAGAGGAAAACAATTAACCAAACCAAGGAAAAGATACAGACCGGTGGGTTGCCTCCCACCAAGCTGCCCGGAGTTAAAGTCTCTGGCTAGACTTTACAGATAAGGTCAAGGAGGGCCGCCACAGCAGCTAGCAATAACTTTCTTTAGTCTGAAATACCATTGCGGGTGTGGCTTCATGGATTCTTTGGGAGGTGATGCTGCAACACAAATAGAAGAAATAGATTTTATGGAATTGGAGCTTTCAATTAAGGATATACCTGGTGCAGGAGGCTGAGAAAAGGTATCGCCTAGGTACTTCTTCAATCGAGAACCATTCACTTTGAATACTTCTCCTGTCTTATTCTCTAGCTCATAAGCGCCATAAGTAGTGATCCCCACAACTTTGAATGGACCTGCCCAATGTGATTTCAACTTGCCAGGAAAGAGGCGCAGCCTGGAATTATAGAGCAACACTAGATCCCCTACTTTGAATTCTCTCTTATGGATCATCTGATCATGGATTCTCTTTGTGCGCTCCTTATAAATTCTGGAACTGTCATATGCTTGCTCTCTGAGTTCCTCTAGTTCAGATAGTTGAAATTTTCTTTTCTCTCCAGCAGTGTGCATATCAAAATTCAGGGCTTTCAATGCCCAGTAAGCTTTGTGCTCTAATTCAACTGGAAGATGGCAGACTTTTCCATACACAAGCTTAAAAGGAGACATCCCGATAGGAGTCTTGAAAGCAGTCCGATATGCCCACAGAGCGTCATCTAGTTTAACTAACCAATCCTTCCTTGAGACATTTACAGTCTTCTGTAGGATCCATTTTAGCTCCCGATTAGTCACTTCTGCCAGACCATTAGTTTGGGGGTGGTAAGGTAATGCTACCTTGTGGTTCACCCCATATTTAGTCATTAGGGAATCGAAGGCTCGGATGCAGAAGTGAGAGCCACCATCACTGATAATTGCCCTGGGCACCCCGAATCTGGTGTATATGTGTTTCTTCAGGAATTTCACCACTGTTTTGGAATCAGCATTGTGGCATGGAATAGCTTCTACCCACTTTGAGACATAATCCACAGCTACTAGGATATATTGGTTTCCATGAGATGAGGGAAAAGGGCCTGTGAAATCTATGCCCCAGACATCAAAAAGTTCTACCTCAAGAATACCATTCTGAGGCATCTCATGCTTTCTAGAGATGTTTCCCATCCTCTGACAGGGGTCACAATGGGAACAGAAATGGTGGACATCTGTAGAGTAGGCTAGTAGAATCCACACTCCAACATCTTTGCAGCTGTTCTTGTATAACCATGATGGCCACCTGCTTCTTTAGCATGACAAAATTCGATTACACTCTGGATCTCCTTATCTGGAAGACATCGCCTCATCAAGCCATCAGCACAGATCCTAAACAGATATGGATCCTCCCAGATATAATGGCGGGTTTCTGACAAGAATTTCTTCCTCTGGTTATAGCTGTAGTCATGAGGAATTAAACCAGTAGCAAGATAATTAACTAAATCAGCGTACCATGGTTCATCTACTTTTCCAATCTTGAACACCGTCTCATCAGGGAAGAATTCATTGATCGGGATTCCATCATCAGGGATATCAAGTCTAGATAGGTGATCAGCAACTCCGTTCAGCTTCCCCTTTTTATCCACAACTTCTAAATTAAATTCTTGGAGAAGTAAGATCCACCTCAGAAGTCTTGGTTTTGATTCATTCTTCTGAAAAAGATATTTGAGGGCTGAATGATCGGTGTGGACTATCACCTTGCTTCCAAGCAGATATGGTCGAAACTTGTCCAGAGCAAACACCACAGCTAGCAACTCCTTCTCTGTAGTAGTATAATTTTTCTGTGCGTCAATTAAGGTCTTGCTAGCATAGGTGATTACCCTCAGCATCTTATCTTTCTTCTGACACAGTGCAGCGCCCACAGCATAGTCGCTTGCATCCGTCATGATCTCAAACGGTTCAGACCAATCTGGTGGGACCACAATTGGTGTTGAGCAAAGCTTCTCTTTAATAGTCTGAAATGCTGTCAAGCACTCCTCTGTGAACTGAAACTTGATATCCTTCTGTAGCAGATCTGACAGGGGTTTAGCAATTTTTGAGAAGTCCTGTATAAACCTCCTGTAAAACCCTGCATGACCAAGGAAAGATCTTACATCTTTAACTGAAGTGGGTGGGGGCAGCTTTTCTATTACCTCTATCTTGGCCTTGTCCACCTGGGGGCCTTCTCTTGACACCTTATGCCCAAGCACAATTCCTTCTTGTACCATGAAATGGCACTTCTCCCAATTCAGCACTAAGTTCGTGTCCTCACAGCGAGCCAAGATCTGGTCCAATTGCTCCAGACAAACATCGAAGCTTTGTCCATAGACAGAGAAGTCGTCCATGAAAACTTCGATACTTTTCTCAATAAACTCATTAAAAATCGCCATCATACATCGCTGAAATGTGGCTGGAGCATTGCAGAGACCAAAGGGCATCCTCCTGTATGCAAAAGTACCATAAGGACAGGTGAAGGTAGTCTTCTCCTGATCTTCTGGCGCAATGGGAATCTGGAAATAACCACTGTACCCATCAAGGAAGCAGTAGAACTCCTTCCCAGCTAACCGCTCCAACATTTGATCAATAAACGGTAGTGGGAAATGGTCCTTCCTTGTGGCCTCATTCAAGCGCCGGTAATCGATGCACATCCTCCAACCTGTGGTTTGCCTCTGGGGTACCAATTCACCTTTCTCATTGGGCACTGCAACTATCCCCCCTTTCTTTGGAACAACCTGGACTGGAGACACCCACTGGCTGTCAGAAATAGGGTAGATAATACCTGCATCAAGAAGCTTTAGTACTTCAGCCTTGACCACCTCCTTTAGATTTGGATTCAACCTTCTCTGGGGTTGCCTCACTGCCTTGTAATTTTCTTCCATATGAATCCGGTGTGTGCAGAAACCCGGATTGATCCCCTTGATGTCAGCAACTGTCCAACCCATGGCACTTTTATGTTTCTTTAGCACCTCCAGAAGTCTAGATTCCTGCAAAATAGACAAAGATGCAGAGATAATAACAGGCAGGGTGTTTCCCTCTGCCAAGAAAACATATTTAAGATGGGAAGGGAGAGATTTAAGTTCCAGGGTAGGAGGCTTCTCTATTGAAGGTATGGGTCTTTGGATGGATCGATCCAACTTTTCTACAGCAGGAGAGGAGGAACGAAAGTATGATTTCCCTTGATTTAGCTGCTGGACGACCGAGGCCATCTCAAAGCTGTCATTGTTATCCTCAATGGATCGACTTATTACCTGCTCTAAAGTATCAGAAAACTTAAACAAAGAATTAAAAGAATCAATACTCCTATAGGTGTAGTCATCATCAAGATCATAAGAATTATCAATTAAATCAGCAGAGAAAACAGCTTGAGAAGAAGTGTTTTTCTGCATCATCTTGTTTATATCAAAGCTTAATTCTTCATCATGAAATTTCAAGGTGATCTTCCCCTTGTCAACATCAATAACAGTCTTTGCAGTTCTAAGGAAAGGTCTACCAAGAATCAGAGGTACCTCAACATCTTCATCCATGTCAAGGATCACAAAATCAGCGGGGAAGAAAAATTTACCCACACTTACAACTACATTTTCAACCATACCTCTTGGTGTGATCGATGATCTATCAGCTAACTGAAGTCTAAAATGAATGGGAACGAGCTCACCCGCATGAAGCTTTTTAAACATGGTGTATGGCATCAGGTTGATGCTCGCTCCTAGATCGCAGAGACCGTATCCACAATCCATGTCTCCAATTGAACAGGGGATGATGGGCTGACCAGGATCACCACGCTTTGGAGGCAGCATCTGTCGGAGAGCTGCTGAACAAGTTTCGGTCAGCTGGATGGTGTCTTTCTCTTTATATTTCCTCTTATTCGAAATCAGATCCTTCACAAATTTAGCATAATTTGGCATCTGCTTAATCGCATCAATAAGAGGGATATTGATAGTCAGCTTTCTAAAAAATCTAAAAATCTTCCAAATTGCTCATCGAGCTCTCGCTCTTTGAGACGGTTTGGAAATGGAAGTTCCTTTGCAGATATTTTTCCTTTTTTATTTTTAACATCAGTAGAAAGAGAGGAAGAAGGAATAGGAGCCTGGGTCTCCTCAAAAACTACCTCAAGAGGGGCAGGATGCCCTGATGGTGCACCGACGGTATTAGAAAGAGGCTCGGTCTCTTCATCAGTACGGCTCCCTGTCACTTTGTCTTTGTTTAAGTTCCTTCCGCTTCTCAGGGTAACTGCTGCTGCTTCTTCAGAATCCTCACAGTCTTCGTCTGAGACCGACACTGCCTTCAACTGCTCCTTTGGATTGGTTTCTGGTTGGGAAGGCAATGATCCAGAAGGTCTCTGTTGTAGGAGGAATTGAGTCAACTGACTCATTGTTCCTTGCATCTCCACCATGGCATTCTCTAGTTTCTGGTTGATTACCGTTTGCTGTTCTTGAGAAGCCATCAATTTATCCACCATCTCCTTCAGACTGGCATTGTTTGAGCTCAAAGATGGTTGCTGAGCTTGAGGCTGCTGTGGCCGGAATTGATTATATTGAGGCCTAGCAAAGCCGGGTGGTCCCCCCTGATTCGTCCTCTGAGGTTGCATTTGATGTGAATTTAGTGCATTGTTAGGATTTCCATACCTCAGATTTTGGTGCTGATTCTGCACCCAGGGTTGCCTGTTGTTGAACTGGCCTATTACATTGGCCTCCTCGGTTTGCCTCATCTCGGCTACTTGTGGGCAATCCTCATAGTCGTGTGCATCCCCACATTGAGAGCAGCAAGCTTCGTTCGTAGAGATTTTCTTGGCGGATTGCCTGGTGGTTGGCCCCATGGTGAGCTGTTCGAGCATTTTCGCCATGCTCCCCATCGTGGTTCTCATCTGTGCTTGCTCGGAGGCTAGTTGTTCCATCATCGGGTCTGGAGTTCTGGAAGAACTCTGACCTATTGAGAATACTCGTCCTCCACTGCTGCTCCATTGACGAAGCTCCTCACAGTAGGACTCCATAGATGCCATGAAATCCTCCCCACTCTTTGCTAGCAGGTTTCCTCCTAGGGCGGATCTTATCTCGCCTCTGTGTTCGTCTTTTAACCCCTGGAAGAATCCCTGAGCTAGTGAGGTGATGTCCTGACCATGGTGAGGGCACTGGCGGAGTAGCTCTTTGAATCGGTCCCACGCCTCACAGACTGTCTCACTACCCTTCTGTCTGAATGCCATCAGGTCGGCAATCATTTGTCGTGTCCGGGAGATGGGAATGTACTTCTCGTAGAATTTGTCCATCATCTGCTCCCAGGTGGTAATGATGCCTGGTGGTAGTCTATGGAACCATTTCGAGGCTTCTCCTGATAAGTTGTGCTGGAACAAGCTCAATCTGGTGTACTCCTCCAATCCTTGAGATAAGCCAAGAGAGTCCAAGTGCACCAGAAAGCGATGTACAAGGTCTAATGCATCCGATGGGTCTGCACCTGAAAAAGTGCCTGCAGGGTGATTTCTAACAGCATTGGATTGGTGAGAAGGTTTTACCTTTTGCCAATCGGCTATAAGTTCTGCAGTTAGATTGGGTAGAACCACTGGCCCTCGTCTTGGTGTTGCTGGTGGTCTGTTTATCCTTCCCATCGTGTATTGGGCCACTGCACCTGCTCCAATTTGGTCATGATTTACTGCCATATTGAAGTCAAGCTGCCTTCTTGCTCTCAAAGCTTGGAGGTAGACTCTCTCAATTTCAGGATCGAAGTCTGTATCCGGAGGACCAGTTGAACGCGTTCTGCGCATCCACTAGGTGCTTATAATCAGCCCGAGAAAAGGGAACAAAATGAGTGAGTTTTAAAGTAATGAAAAACAATTGCATAAAATGGCACACAAAATAAATTAAAATCAAAATATATTACAAAACAAACAATTATAAACAATGTGTTGCAATAAAGTAACGAATTAACCAAGGCTTGGGACTAGACAAAAGTCAAGTCCCCGGCAACGGCGCCATTTTGCAAACGATTTATTTGGTATATTAAAAGCCTAGAAATGATCCTAGAATTTAGTAATTCAATAAATCGTCAGGTTGCAAAAAATCCCGGTCGAAATAGTATAGCAAATTATGAAGCGACCGGGGTGTCAATCCACGGGACTTGATAAGTAAGTCTAGCCTTAGGTAATGGTTAACTCAAAAAGGGGGTTTTGTTTTGGTTTTGGATTTCACAAATAGATAACAAGAAAGTAAATAGCAGATAAATTAAAGTGATAGTTTTGGGAGTGTGAATGGTACTCTAGGTTCAGGGAGTTGTTTCACTAGCTAGGTTCTGCATATTCTACTGCTTAAGTGGAGACTTGGATCGGCTTGTAATTCTCAATTATCTATTCTGTATTAAGTCTTAATTCCAGATAGCTCATCTAGACAGGGCATGTAGTTCTAGTCTAGACCTATCAAGTATATCTAGATGGTTTTATTGCACAGAATTACTAGTCTGGTTTTAATCCGGACTAAAGCTCCTAGTGACTAAAGTAATCTATCCGATTGCAATTATCACAGGTAACAGGTTAATAGGACCGTCAATGCTAATCACCTTATCTGATCATAACATGATTCGAGGGCTTATAATAAATTCATGACGTTTATTAAAAGCACTTAAAAGCATTAACCTGAACAATCCAAATTGTCTCAACAAGCAGTAAAATAATGCAGAGTTTAACTAATTACAACATCCCTTCCCCTAGAGTAAATCCTCTTAGCTAGACATAGCGATTATAATAATAAATGAGAGAGAGTTAGAAGAAATCATCTGTTATGAAGATCTTCTTGCTCGCTCCGTCCTTTGTCCTTGCGCTATGCAGGCTTGAAGGTTGGTCTTGGTGATAATGGAGTGAATTGGGTGAAATGGGGCGAAAATGGAAGTTTTAGTGAGTTTTGTGAGGTGTCCGGCTGAAGAGGGTCGGACAGAGAGGTGGACGTGAGATGTCCGGATCTGTCTGGGTCGGACGCGATCCGGACGTGGGTGGAATGAGTGTGTCCGGATCCGGACAAGGATCGGACACGGCTAAAATGTCACGAAATGGATACGGGATATGAGCGGAGGTTTACGAAGGTATTTTTGTGAGATAGCAGATGAATCGTGAATGAATCGTGAGTGAGCTATGCTGGTTTATGGAGGAGATAGAAGAATGGAGATGGAGCGTATGGTGAGTGAGAGGGTTAACAGAGAGGAGAGGAGACTGTGAAGTCAGGTACGGTTTGGAATGAAGGCTGTGCTGGGTTTATATAGGGTTAGAAGAGGAAACAAAGGTCAGTGGAAGTTTGGTATGGTGGATAGTTTGATTGAGGGAGCGTGGAGCCTCGTCAATTAATGCTGCAGTGCGCCGCTCCCCTGTTTCCATGCCGACTGTCTGTTAATGCGCTGCTCGATAATTAGCCGAAAGGCTAATTATCAGTGCGTCCATTTTAATTTTTCAATTCTGTGTGACGTCCGGATCGTGTCCGGATCCGGACGTGACACAGAGTTTTAGATCTAAATGCGAACTCTCGGATCTGGAATTTTAGTCACGTCCGGCTCTGTCCGGCCAAACAGATCCGGACAAGAGACGTCCGGCTTTGTGTCCGGCCAAACTGATCCGGACAAGACCAATTTTTGTCTTTCTCCTGATTTGTTCCCCGTTTGTTGTGTTGTACTCCTTATGATGTATAATCTTTATTTCCTGGGTTTTTCCTGTATTTAACATATATAACACATCAGTTCTTATCAAAGCATCAATCTTAGGAAAAACACATAATAAGTGGGAAACTTTGCCTGAATCGTTACAAATTATAAGGTATTTAAACCCTAAAAAGCCTATATGTTTCACACTTATCAATACTACACCCTCCTTAGACATTCCCATCTCATTTTCTCAATTTACCCACCATTCTCATGATCATACCCTCTTATACATTCCTAGTCATTTCCTTGACAATTTAAAACATTCTTCTACAATTTTCACTTCCATCACCCAAGTCCACTCATTACCACCCAAACTATAACCTTATTAATCCACCGCTAGCATCTTCACCACTTACACAAGCTACCTAAAACCCTCATTGTTATATTCTCTAGTTCATACATAAATCATCTCATAGTATTATACATCATTTCCTACTGATTTTTGCTCAAGTCTCAACACTCCTCATACCATGACTTTGGTGTGTTTAATAAGCCCACCAATCCTCTAATTCCTCCTAGACAACTCTAGGTCATTCCAATTCTCAAGAACACCTTTGTTAACTCATTTCCACTCAAATTCCTTTTAATGGTTCCTAGTAAATCCTAGGTCATATTAATTCACAACCACCACTTAAACACTTTGTTTTCTACTCAAACTTCGCCATAGCTTCTCTAGTATATTATCATGCCCATATGCATGGTTTTTCCCATTCAATCATCACACACACATCAAATCTTTTCCTCATCATATTTCTCACCCAAATCAACTCATTCATAATAAACTCAATATAGTGCAATAATCTTAAATTGCATAGCACTAAGGCTCTTAAATGACATGGCTCTTAGGCCCTTAAATGACTTAAACTTTAACACTGAATTTCCCACATATAAAAGCTTTCAACCTGCAAATACACACAACAATGCTCCCATAGCAATATAAGTGTTCTCATAATTCACCTTATACTTATCTTACTAACTCATTTCTCATTGGCTCCTTAGTCACAAGTTCACAAACTTGTTCAAATTCTTTTTCCTAGGTTATATAACCCATTACATAATGTAAGCTTTAAGCTACATTAGTACTTATCTAAACCTCATCCCTTAAAATCTTAAACCACCATTAGGTAAAACATTTACCTTATTTTTCTAAGCTTTTCACACTTTTCTCCTTGGATTTTCTGGCTTAACTTTTGGCAATGAACTTTAATTCCCTTGCCAATTTTCTAATTCACATTCAAATAATCTAATGAGCACTAAGCAATATGCCTAAACTTATAGAACTCATCCTTAGGTTAAAATGTGTGTTTTAAAGCTTAAGAGTGGATGATTACCTTTGAAGCCTCAAGATAGACTTGGGTATGAATCAAGAAGGACCTCCACTAGTCCTTGGAGAATGAAAATAAGCTAGTTCAAGGGATAAAACAAGATCCCATGAGAAGATAATTTTTGGTCATGTAGAAAAAATGAAGGAAAGTTGATTTTTCTTTCACTTTCGTTACCTTGGATGAATGGAGAACCAAAAGAGCTCTTCAAAATTGATTTTCCTTCATCAATGAAGTTTTCTCATGGCACCAAACTTGAGCTTTGAAGGATTTGAAAAGATAGAAAGGGAGGTCTTGCTCCAACTAAGGATAATCTATGCTCATTTTTTTATTAGGAGCTAAAATGAGTATTTGGTGAGCAATTGAAGGTGGTGGTGCCATGGATGCTGCTTGGAACGGTTTTGGAACAGAGAGGGGAAGAAGAAAACGTTGGTGAAGAAGAGAAATGAAGAATAGAGGAGAGAGGTAGCCTTAAGTAAAGATATTTCTCTTTTAAAAGGTAAATAATACTATTCTCTCATTTCCTCTTCTTTTCCTTAATGTTCTGGCTCCTTATGGTGACTCACCATTTAAACCCCCCCCCCCCCTTACTAATGAGGAATTTATGGTCTTGGTTGACCAACTTATTGACTTATGTTGACTAAAGCTTAAACTAGGTACTATTTGGCACTATTCACAAATTAGTGCACAAATTTGTGAAATTTTTGATTTCTCATTGATTTAGGCTTCCTAATGTGATACTAATTAGTACACATGTTGATTAAAGTGTAGTCATGGCCATTTAGCCACTCAAAACCCATTTCGAAGACAATTTCTCAAAAAGGTGCTTTAAGGAGTCTTAAAGCACATTTAGTGTTTTAACTAGTTTTTGAGCTTGGTTTTCTTTGGTAATTGATTTAACATGTCCATTAGCATGTTAATAAGGTCTTAAAATGATATTTGTGTGCTAATCAAAGTCACTCCAAGCTTAGAGCACATTTTTGCTTAAATTACCCTTATGATGTTTTCTTGTGTTTTCCTTGGTTTAAATCGTCTACCAATGTTTCTAAGGCATTTTTTAGCCTTATTACATCATAACTTGATGTTTAATTAGCATACTTAGGTTTGGGGTATTTCAATCTACCCCCCTTAAATGAACATTGTCCCCAAAGTTCACATGCATCTTATTTTATTAGATTACACGGTTTATCTCATTCCATGGATCATATAGATCATGCTTATATGTACTTAAACTTATGACTCATCAGGTCTGTCATATACTTATACTCAAATATCACCCAACATGCTTAAGCATGTATAGCATTCGAAATTCCCTTTGTTCCTTTTGATGATTAAAACAACCACATAATTTTCATCGTATTCTGCCATGTCACCGGTCCGTAGACAAAGGCACATTCGTCCTCGCCTTCATGGGCTAGAATACAAAACCACTCTGTTCTCCCCATGTCACTGGTCCGAAGACAAAGGCTCATGCGTCCTTGACTTCGTGGGCGAGACTCAGTAAAAAGGAAATCCTTTTTACGAGGTCAAGTGAAGGATAATTCCCCCTATTGAAAATACAATCAGCTCCAATTCAGTTTTATCCTGATGCCTCTATCCTTAGCGTGATTTAATTGTGACCGCTGGTAGGGAGTTTCAGGAATCATCCAACCCTGATGTGATCAGCATCAGTGTTGAACTATACTTCCACCCCAATTTGTGTTCGGTTTCCCTTGATCCCTAGAAAATCAAGTTCCACCTCCCACGTCATTTTCAAACATCAAATAATTCACTTATTTCCAATTTTCTATATTTTAGTCTTTCTAGTCATAATCAATACATCTCCAAGGTGTGGACTCAGTCCATCAATCATTCCCAGTTCATCTCTTAGTAATTACCTCAGGACTCTCATTCCTACTAAGTTCTATATCAGTCTCATACTAATTCTCACCATCTTATACCTCATAGCATTACTTTTTCCTACCTCATACTCATATCAAATAATATCTCATAGTGTTATCTTATTCTTATCTCACACATACTTTCATATCGACTCAGATCTCTTATATTCCTTAAGTCTCCTTAATCCTCTTCACTAATTCTCTTAACTTGTACTCACACCGGAGTTAACTAGATAGGTACTTAATGTGTATGGTATTCGCATCTTCTGTGCGAAATAACCACAATTAATCTCAAAATGTTTATGTAAAACAAATTCTCAAATTCTTTTATGCTATGCACACCGTAGTTTACATACTCAGTACATAAACATACGCTAAGCGGTTTTTCGCTCTACCCCCCTTAAAATGGATTTCGCCCACGTAATCAACATTATATCATCCTTGAACATAGGTTCAAGATGTCTAATTCTCACCAAGCATTCTAGCTTCCATGTCATCTATTTCGTTTATAATTCGATCAGAGGGTCTTAATTGTGTTAATGGCTTAGTCTCCGTATATAGGATCCTTAACGGTATTTATACCAGTCTCTCTAATGTGCTCGGGTTTAGCCTTGAAGGTTCTAAAGCATTCTATCGATAAGTCTTATATTTATTCCATTGGAAGATGTGTAGTACATCATTCCTTTTCCCCGTTCATCAGGTATGTGAAACCTCTTTCAGCTACCGGTCCGCTAGCTTCCGCTGCGTGACTCTGATAATCTTAGGCTTAACTGCCTTTCTTGTCCTTCATAGTATTGTATATCCTTGTGCCTCCTTACGGTTCAGAAATATTGGTCTCTCAATGGTCGTGTGTTGTCTTTATATATACACGGTCTTAATGATTTGTAACTCGTCTATCCAGTCTCCCTGGAGATCTAATGTTCATATTCTTAGTGTTCTCTCAAGTGTCTAAATTATTCTTTCCAACTGACCTTTGGTCTGAAGATGATTCTTAATCTGAAACTACTGTTTAGTGTATATTGCGCTTTATAGTTTTATCCTTAACTTCTTAAGACATGTCCTATGTCTATACTTAATAATCTGTGCTCTTCGCACTTCATAACTCTCAATTATTTGTTCTCTAATTCCTTGTGTCGTTGGTTCAACTAAGTTCCTTCCCTTTAACTGTTATGGTAGTAGCTGCTCTTGTCTGATCTTGCGTCATTGACCGTGGTGCGGAGTCAACTACTTCCCGTGTTCCTTACACCACTCGTCTACATGCATGGGGTACCTTACTGGTACATTACTACTTACCCGACTAACTCATAAATGAATCTGCCAGGCCTGCAACCCCCTATGGGGTGCAGTCGTCCCACATCTCGTTTTAGTAAACTCGTAGTGTCTGTCACACGTTTAGCTATTGCTAATTATGAAGTATTCTGTTGTCGATCTCCTCTTTCATCATTCCATAATAACACTTATTGTTCTTCTTGAACTTAATCACGGGAAATCCATTTATCGTGTTCTTAGGTATGGTATGCTCTAGCTCCTTTCTGTATTCCGTACTGACTCGATCTTTTAGTAACTGAGGTCTCTTTCCATAGAGCCATATATCTTGTTTCTCATATTTGTTCTACTATGCTTCCTATGAAATCTTACCTCACACGGTCTAGACTACTGGCGTCAATGCACAGTTCGTCTACCATCTTATTTCCTTACTTATATCTGTCTCAGCTCATAGATCTAATTGCCGTTGTGTCAATATTTGACGGTTTATGTATAATGGTCACTTTACTGCGCACCATGACTTAATCCCCTTATATAAATATTGTACTCACGACCATTACTACTTGGTAGTTGGCCTTTGCTCTGTTGCCCATTGATGGTGCAACTACTTACTCATTTATTCAAACATCTTATCTTATACTCAATTCCTTCCTGGTGTAAACACACTGGGGGTTCTCTAATTTCGGTGTTTGGCGGTTGTCGTACCGTGTTGTAAAATGGTTATCTCTTAATATGAAGGTGTTCTGCATCAATCTCAGGTTCGTAAGTAGGCTAATTTCTCTCACATTATTCCATTCCTTATGATGTTATTTACCATGTAATTTAACCGGTTACTGAAGAAGTCATCCGTTGAATCACAAGCTCTTCTGAGCGTTGGTCACTTGACGTGCCATACAGTGCACTCACAATGTTTATCTCTAGTGATCACTGATTCTTAAATCCCGGGTGTTGGATATGAGGTCTGTCTATGCAACCTCCCTTATTACTCAAGTGTATCTGGTACATTCTAAGGTAATCTCAAGGTTTACGGTTTCCATTCTCTAATAAAAGCGTATTCTATCTCTAACAAGTGAAAGCCCATTATTGAGGGGTTAATTTCCCACTCATGGCCTCACAACAAGGAGAGGTATCCCCACCCTAAAAGGAATGGTTAATTCTCTGCCCTTGTTGAAATACCGCAAACCTAAGTATGCTAAGTAAAAATCAAGTTATGATGTAATAAGGCTAAAACATGCCTTAGAAACATTGGTAGACAATTTAAACCAAAGAAAACACAAGGAAACATCATAAGGGCAATTTAAGCAAAAATGTGCTCTAAGCTTGGAATGACTTTGATTAGCACCCAAATATCATTATAAGACCTTATTAACATGATAATGGACACGTTAAATCAATTACCAAAGAAAACCAAGCTTAAAAACAAGCTTAAACACAAAATGTGCTTTAAGACTCCTTAAAGCACCTTTTTGAGAAATGGTCTTAGAAATGGGTTTTGAGTGGCTAAATGCCCATGATTACACCTTAATCAACATGTGTACTAATTAGTATCACATTAGGAAGCCTAAATCAATGGGAAACCAAAAATTTCACAAATTTATGCACTAATTCGTGAATAGTGCCAAATAGTGCCTAGTTTAAGCTTTAGTCAAGATAAGTCAATAAGTTGGTCAACCAAGACCATAAATATCCTATCTACTAAGGGGGTGACGGTTTTAAAGGGGATGAGTCACCATAGGCTTCATCAAATAAGAAAATAAGAAGTAAAGTGAAAAAGAACTATTTGCTTTAAAAAGAAAATATCTCACCTTTTAACCTACCTCTCTCCTCTCTTCTTCATTTTCTTCTTCTTCCACCAATTCCTCTTCTTCTTCCCTGCTCCAAAACCGTGAGTGCTGCCTCCATTCATGCTCCATCTTCAAATGTCCATCAAATACTCATTTTAGCTCCAAATCAAAAAGTGAGCATAGATTATTCCTAGTTGGAGCAAGACCTTCCTTTCTATCTTTTCAAATCCTTCAAAGCTCAAGTTTAGTGCCATGAGAAAACTCCATTGATGGAGGAAAGTCAACTTTGAAGAGCTCTTTTGGTTCTCCATTCATCCAAGGTAATGAAAGTGAAAGAAAAATCAGCTTTCCTTCATTTTTCACCCATGTGTGAGCCTCGATTTTAAACCCTATCCTATGTTGATTAAAGTTGATTAGGATCTAACCGGGTTTTAGGTCCACTTATAACCTAAGATTAATAACTATGTCATAAAACAATAATTATTAAAACCTAAGCTAGCTCACTGGAACCTATTATGAGTCACTACCTAATTTTAACCTAGATCAAATTAGGAAAGGAGAGTTCGGGTTCGAGGGCTTGATATTCGACTTAATTAGGGTTCAAATTACTTTCGTTACCCCTCCTAGGTCGTTTTTCCTCTACTCGGTTTAATTACGGCTTTCTACAAAGTTGTTTTTAACCTAGGTGCGCGCTTCTGTTTTTTGTCTTTTTTAGCATTTTTTGACAGAAAATTAAAGTGGAAATTAAAACTACCTAAACTAGGGTTTCGGAGGCAGAATTAGGTCAAATTTTGTTTCCGTCCGTAGCCACGGACCTATTGTCCGAAGCCACGGACCCCAGTTAACCTATATGAAAGTAAAAGTCGAATTAAACAGAAAACAGAAAATCGTAAAGTCCGGGGCCTCGGACAGACTGTCCATGGGCCCGGACACTATTAAAAAAAAAACCTAATTTTTAAATTTTAAAAATCCCGCCGCCGTCCGTGGGTGTCCGAGCTTACGGACAGGGAGTCCGGGACCCCGGACACGACATCCGTGGGTGCGGACAGCCCTCGGACGGTGGCTTTGAGGCTGTTCCCGAAGGTGTTTTCGGCTCAAGTTTTATGGGTGCGTAGCCTGAAAGATGTACAATACGTTAGTGGTCGAAAGTTCTCAATTTGGATTCGAATTATGCACGAAACTTGGTAAACAAGTTATTGGACAGAAGCTTGAATAAACAGCAATACAGAAGCGTACGAAGGTTAGTTTGAGCCCAAATTTTGAGGCAAGACAGATAATACCGTGGTGAATTGGGGAAGTGGAGTTTCTACCTGTTTTACCTTCGGATTCACAACGTTTCTTCACACCGGGATTCGTCGAGTGCTCCGTTGATGGCAGACCCGAGAGGATTTCGACCCAAGCTTCTGGTTGTTGGTTGTTCTTGCTGTTCTTCACGTTTTGGAGGTGTTTTTGTGGGGTTTTGATGATTATTGGTGCTTTGGGAATTGGAAAACGTGTTTAGATGGTGATTTCGGGGGATTTTCGGTATGATTTGGGTGGCCGGGTGTTGGAAAACGTGAGAGAGAGAGAGGAGGCTGTGTTTTCTGACTCTCTAGGGTTCTTGAGCATATGAAGTTCTGATTTTATCCAAAAACCTATCCCCTTATATAGACTTTCTTAAAGATAAAGAAAATCTAGTAAAAGTATGATTTTTTGATATTTTAATTAAGTGACTTCCCAAATGAATTTTGCTGTGAAATTTTAACCACATGTCAAGGATGGATATTACGAATTTTCTGAGGTGGAACCGATTTTTTTTAATGTTGGAATATTTTTAAATTGAATTTCTCGTCAGATTCAGTCAGAAATTGCTAGAAAATTATTGGAAATTCGAAAAATCAAAATTCCAACGCCATTATGCTTAGAATGTCATCCTCTATCATGGGTTAAAATATCAAAGCATTTCAAGTTGATTTGGGCATCCTTTGGAGGAGAGAGAAAGCTCATAGGAGGTCTTAGGAGCCTTTAAAGATTACCAAAATGCCCCCTGAAAGTGACGAAGCTGCTCCCCATGCCATGAAACGCGCCGATCGAGCCGGGATTCCTCACTGCTTGATTAAAATGCCTCTCACAACACCAGTACCTCGTAGACCCTAGCCGGGGGGGTCAAAATTTTGGGTATAACACCATGTCCGAAAATTCACTTCTCATGGGGTCTTATTTATGCTTTGAATTAGCTTGTTTCCAATATCTAAAGGGCTAGAGGAGGTCCTCATTGATTCATTACCAAGCCCACCTTGAAACTTCAAGGTAAATATCTATTTTTAAATACCTTAACACACATTTTAACCTAAGAATGAGTTCCATGAGTTTAGGCATATTGCTTAGTGCTCATTAGATTATTTGAATGTGAATTAGAACATTGGCAAGGGAATTAAAGTCATTGCCGAATTTAAAGAAAGGATGTCCAAGGAGAAAAGTGTGAAAAGCTTGGAAAAACAAGGTAAATGTTTTACCTAATGGTGGTTTAAGGTTCTAAGGGATGAGATTTAGATAAGTATTATATGTAGCTTAAAGCTTACATTAAGTAATGGGTTGTATAGCCTAGGAAAAAGAATTTAAACAAGCTTGTGAACTTGTGACTAAGGAGCCAATGGGAATGAGTTAGTAAGATAAGTATAAGGTGAATTATGAGAACACTTATATTGCTATAGGAGCATTATTGTGTGTACTTGCAGGTTGAAAGCTCTTATATGTGGGACATTCATTGCTTAAGTTTAAGTCATTTAAGGGCCTAAGAGCCATGTCATTTGAGAGCCTTAGTGCTATGCAAGTTAAGATTATTGCACTGTATTAAGTTTGTTATGAATGGGTCGATTTGAGTGAGAAATATAATGAGAAAAGGATTTGATGTGTGTGAGATGATTGAATGAGAAAAACCATGCATATGGGCATGATAATATACTAGAGGAGCTATGCTAAAATTTGAGTAGAAAACAAAGTGTTTAAGTGGTTGTTGTGAATTAATATGACCTAGGATCTACTAAGAGTCAAAAGGAAATTTGAGTGAAATGAGTTAACAAAGGTGTTCTTGAGGATTAGAATGACCTAGAGTATTAGAGGTTATGTGGGTGTATTAAACACACCAAGATCATGATATAAGGAATGTTAAGACTTGAGCAAAAATCTGTAGGAAATGATATACAATGCCTTGTGATGATTTAGGTATGATCTAGTTTGTGTAACCTTTATGGTATTGAGTGGATTTGAGTGATGGAGATGAAAGTGGTTTAAGAAGGATTTAGCATGGTCAAGATGAATGTTAAGAGGATGGCTAGAAAAGCTTAGGTAGGTGCAAGCTTTGAAAGGATGAGTAGAAAGTGTAAGGGAAGGAAAGTTGTGGAGGAGGTGTAATAAGGAAAACAAATGCAAGAATGTCCAAGGTTTTAAGTGTAAACAAATTACAATATTTGGGTGGATGTGTAATGGAGTTGTAAGAAATGAAGAGAGGGTATAAGGTGTTTAAATGGTGTTAGAACATGTTGGGATGCACGTGGAGAGGTTAGAAGAAGATTGGCAAAAATTACAAGTTGGAAGTGTAAAGAACCAAGTGTTAAGTGTTAAGAATTTAGTAAGAATTTGAGTAAATGTTTAAGGAGATTGTTAAGAGGGTTTTGAGGTGCTAAAATGATGTTAAAACATGTGGGGAAACATGAGGAATGATTAGGAAAAGATTGGGGTGAATTTGGAGTTCAAAATGAGAAGAGAAACACTTTGAAAAATGGGTTCTGCTGTGGACCGCCCCTAGGGACCGCCCCTATGGGGAGGTCCAGGCAAATTCTGTAGGAAAACTAGCCTCTGGTTGGGACCGCCCCTGGGACCACCCAAGAGGGGCGGTCCAGTGCAGAGAAAAAAAAAAAATTTGTTTTAAAGCTTCTAATGATGGGGGATTGGATGGTAACGGTTTTAGATGTTGTTTAGGCCTTATTTGGTGACATGTAAAGGCCTTAAAAAGTGTAAACAAGTATGAGGTGTAATGAGAAGTGATTAACATATATGATTAAGTTTAAATTACAATGACTTAGTCGTCCACCATTAGAAGAGTGATGATGATTGGAAAGATAACCATGTAAGGACTTAAAACATTAAGTTAAGTAAAATGGTTTTAAGTGTTTAAGGTTAAGTTTATAAGAACTTAGTGTTTGTTATATGGAGATTGTTAGGGGCTAAGTAAGTTAGGTTGATTGAAAGTAATTAACAACCTAAATTGAATGAATGTTTTAGGACTTGAGTATTTAGACTCCGGAAGAGAGCAAGCAACCGAACAACCGACGGTGTACGGTATGGTTTTCTTGTGACCTGCTTGGTAACGAGGTGTCCCTCGGCTTGTGTGCTATTTGTTTATGTGTGCCGATTAAACAAGATAAAGCATGCAACCGGTTTATTGAATTGTTGTGTATTGTTTGAAACTAACACAACTTACCTTTGAGAACTTGCTAACAATGTTTAGTAAAGAATTGTGTGAGAATAAGAAACACTTCCTAATATTAGTTTGTTAATAACTGAAAGAGGTTTAACCAACAAACATTGTCTTGAGACTTCTACTAACTGGAACTTGGGGGGAGTGAGGAATCCGGAATGGTTCGGTCATGCATGTGTTAAGGGGAGGTCGGTTACCTTTTATTAGCGCCGGCTTCCATTTGAGCTTGTCTTCGGACTTGATGCCTAGAGTCAAATTTCGACTCAGCCACCTTGGGTTACAGTTCAAGGTGGGAGGAAATATAAAGATGGTGTGGTGGGATCTACCTAAATCCCAACTAATTTGAGAATTATTGTTTATTGAACCAACGCAGTTCTCGGCCGCTGGCTAGGGTTACTTTTGACCCGACAAAAATAAACAATGGACTAAGTATAACCGAATCTAATTAAAGAATGGTTCACATTTGAGATGAGATCTGAGGTGAGAATTGAATGTTCCTCGATTTAAGAGAGTTAAAACGCTAACTCACTTACCTAACGAACACTTATTAAGTCGTTCAATCCTTTGAGTTGTGATTGTTCACATGAATGTGGCTTGTTGTTTAATGCACTTCTTATTTATGTTGTGTATCTAATCAACCTCCCATGCTATCGATAATTAGTCGTCGTAGCCACGTTTTAGCTGGGGGCCATGAGAGGATCATACCAGCAAAGGTGCTGACCCCCTCGGGGGCTACTGTTTATATTTTGCAGGTGAATGACAGAAGACGACGGTCCTGAGAGTAGGATCGGGTAGATTTACTTCGGGTTGTCCTCTTTTAGTTGTACGAGTTGTGTATGTACACTCGTTTAGTAAATGGTATGAGATGTTACTAAGTTGTATAGGATGTAAGGAGTTTGTAAGAGTGTTATGTAATTGGTTAAGGCTTGTATGTACTAATGTTCGGTATATTCGGGTCCATCAGACCGTAGCTAGATCTTGGAGTATTTAGTATGCCTAGTTAGTCACGTGGGTGACTGACGGCGGTAACACCGACTGTTGTAAGGATTCCGTTGTAATGTTGAGTTAAGTAAATGGAGGTTTATGAGATGACTATGTATTTGTGAGTTGGGGTGTTAAAAAAGTGGTATCAGAGCGTAGTTACGCTCTGATGACAGGAATTACCGAACTTAGGAGAATACTGAGGTTGAGTTTGAGTTATGGTGGGTAAAGGGTTGAGTGATAGAGTGAGAGGTGCGTTAGTTAGGACTTCCCGGTGTTTACCGGATTTCCATAGTACCTAAACCCGCCCTCCACATCCCTAACCTCGAATACGTGGAACAAACGCCAAAGAGAAGAAAGCCTTCTCTTACTCGGGAAAAACCCGATCTGGCAGTTAGTTAACAGTAAGCGATACGAGAAACATCTTGTTGTACAACAGTTTACGAGAACTTGAAGGTTTTAATTGGAGCACAATAGTAAAACAGGCGCTCCCAACGGAATTCTACCAATAAGAGAATGGTAATTACCGGCAACATGAGTCGACATGCTACGCAGTCGAGTTACACCGCAATACCAATGATAAGAAAAGCACTACGAGTGCAATGGATAAGAAAAGATAAGCGACATGAGTACCGGACAGTGGTCCAAATGAGCATAACAGTGGGATAATACAAAGCATGAGAGTTAAGATTACTGGAAAGTCCAGTTAGGTACGGGAACTCCAAACCCCATACAATGAGAAAGGTTACAAACCTGGCTGACATATAACAGACGACAGTAAAAACTCATACAAACAGTATACCGGAATAGGACTACGATGTAGTGCCTAAAGGAGAACCATTACTTAGTAACCACAACAACTGTGTGGAAGCGGGTGCGAGGATTAAGACATAAGAAAATAATAAGGGGTTCCCTCAGAAAGAGGAACACCCTGATAAGCGACAGTACTGTCAAAACAACCAGGAAACTGCCGGATGGTCAGTTATCCAAAATAAGAGAATATCGAAGGAGTCCCGATGACTACCAAAGATATAAGAATTAAGTGGAAGTACCACTACCGACGCACACAGTACCGGTAGCCCATCCTGCATGGCGCACTTTCCGTATCAAGTGCTGCCACAGTTAAGTTATACGGAAAGCCATCATGGCGAGATAGTAGAACACTACAGTTGTAGTACATATTAATACCGGATTGCAAATCCGTAAGAACGGGAGAATGAGACCTTGGAAAGGCCTGACGACCTGACCATGATGAGATGAATCGACACACCAGTCAACAGAGAGCTAAACTTAGACGGAATACTAGATGAGGTACATACCAGCAACAGTAAAACCTACTACAACAACAACCGACAGTACGGTAAGAACACCAATCCCGAACCTTGAAGGGAAAAACCTAAGAGATAGCTCAATAATCCAAGCAAAACGATATGTAAGTAATAACACACAAGGAATGTATTAAGAGATACAATGAAGGCAGTGGACAGAACGACTTCCAGCAGGAACGGGATAGAACTCCCAAGATGACCATCAAGCATACCAATAACAACAATCTTCGTTGAATATGTTAGTAAACCCCAGAAACAGACAGGGGGAAATGAACTTAAGTTATAACCTACTAAGGATTAAGGACATACAATCCTGACAGAGGAAAGCTCAAAGGACTACCCCACAGAGCGGGCATAGTCGAGCCGAACAAACTGATGAATGACAGTTAGTATTGTTTGCCTAACTCATTAGCACCCAAGTATGATTGATCACTGATGGTGGCGTAGTCAACAAATGTTGAACGAAGCGTTGAGATGGAAGCACATGATGACCTGGATAAATATCTAACTTAGACACCGTAAGGCAGATGCCTAATACAAACCGGTCCATAATTATTTAAAAACGTGCAAGTCTATGAAACGACAGTATTGTCAAGGACACTAAGTAACCTCAGATCACCTGAATAAACTTCCATAGCAGGAAGCAGGTTACAGCAACTTACCATGAAACCCGATACTACATTTAATATGTAACCTAACGGTGGATAGTGTTCAAAGAACCAGAAACTTATGAGGATAACCTACAGATGAGTAAGAATACAAGGAGTGAACCGAGGACTGGCTCTCACCCAATGACATTAAGCACTAAGAGCCTACGAGCCAAGGATGTTAACCACATCAGAGCCCGAGGCGCAATAAGTTGTAAGAGAGCTTATTGAAGCCACGATAGAACTACAATTTGTAGATATGAACGGTTACCAAACCTATAACTTTGATTATGGAAAATATTGCCAGGAAAGGGCACCAATGAGAATAATGAGATAGTACATTGTCAGGGCGGCGAACGAACCATTCCTTTTAGGGTGGGGATACCTCTCCTTGTTGTGAGGCCATGAGTGAAATACCCCGAACCTTAGTATGTGGTTTAAACATTAAAATATGGTATATTAAGACTAAAAAGAGTCTTAGAAACATTAGTAAACAAGTTAAACCATAGAAAACACAAATAAATACCTTAAGGTCAATGAAGGCCAAAATGTGCTCTAAGCTTGGGATAAGCTTGGTTAAGACCTAATAAACTTATCAAGAATTCATTTATATATTAATGAACATAATAAACCAATTACCAAAGAAAACCAAGCTTGAAAACAAGTTAAAACACAAAATGTGCTTTAAGGAGTCTTAAAGCACGTTTTTGAAAAATTGTCTTGTAAATGAGTTTTGAATGGCTAAATGTCCATCATTACTCTTCAATTAATATGTGTACTACTTAGTACACATTTGGAAGTCTATATCAATGGGAAATCAAAAATTTCACATCTATGTGCCTTGTTTTAGTGAATAGTAACTAAAATAAGCTAGTTTGTAACATATGTTTATATAAGTAATTAAATTGCCCAACAAGGACAAAAATACCCTTATTATAATAATAGGGGCCGGTTTTCTTATAAGGGATGAGTCATCCCCTTGTTAATTGGATAAGATAGAAATTGATAAAGTAAATCACTATTTACTTTTACTTAAATATCTAAACAAACTAAGTCTTCTTCATTCTCTCATTTCTCTTGTTCCCACCGTCTTCTACCTTCCTCCTTGCTCTCATTCACGGTTTGCTACAGCCCACACCAAAACTCCATCTTTGACCACTTATATCTCTTAGCTCATTTTGCCAAATCAAATTCTAAGACCACCATTCTCTTCCTCTCATCAAGCTCTTCAATCCTATCTTCTCAAAATCTCAAGAGCTCCATTTTGGTGCCAAGAAGAATCTCCATGGGAGGAGCTTGAGCTCATTTTTTCACATATTGTTGTTCTCCTTTGCTTCTAGGTAAGGAAACTCAAAGAAAAATAACATTTCCTTCATGTTTGTGTGTTGTCCGAAAATCACCATTGATGGTGTCCTTACCTTGCTTGTTTTAGCTTCATTTGAATCTTCCAAGGGCTTGGTGGAGTCCTCTCTTGCTACATATCCAAACTCTCTTTGATATCCAAGGTAAAACAATCATCTAAATATTCTAAGGCAATCTATGTATTTAGGGTTTACAATGAGATGGAGCATAAAGCTTGTATACTCATACATTATTTGTATATTGTTTAGAAGTTGACAAGAAATCAAACACCCTTACCGATTTTTAAACAAGGAAACAAGAAAGAAGTTTTTGAGGAAAAGAGGTAAATATGCTAACGTAATGTAGTTTAAAGTCTTAGGAAGAATGAGCTTATATTGCTTATGAAAATGATTTAAGGAGCCAATGGTGAATGACCTAGAAAGATGCTCTCAAGGGCTTAGTAAAAGGCATATGTATTATTGAGTGTATTTGCAGGTCAAAGGCAAATATAATGTGGGAAATTCAGTGTTTATGATTTATGCATCTTAAGGGCCTAAGAGCCATGTTATTTAAGGACCTAAGTGCCAAGCAATTTAAATTATGCACTATATTGTGATGTAGTGCTAAATGAGTGAAGTTTTGTGTACACGAATGTTCTTGATGAATTTTAGTGTTCTTGATTGTTAAATGGTGAAAACAATGTGTTTTGGTTTAGTAATGTTCTAGGGGAGTTCATGTCAAAAATTAGGTAATATACAAGAAGTTCTAAGTGTTTAAACAAGATTTGAGGAACTAGGAAGTGTTAGAAATGACTAGGTATATTACTAGGGAAAGAAAGTGTATTAAGGTGTTTTTAGAGTACAATAAGAACTTAGGCACTATCTTGGAGATTGTAGAAATCAAATGAGTGTTTTGGAATACACCAAAGTCATTTTGGAGTGTGTTGAGACTTATGCAAACTTTGGTAAACTAGGAGAAAGTGTAAACTTGTAAAGGGATTTCAAGAATGACATAAGGAATAGGTTTGTAAGAAAAGATGCTTAGGAGATGATGTTAAAAAGGTGAGGAAATATCTTGGTATAATGGTTACAATAGGCATGAAACACCACTTGGGAACCAAAGGATAAAATATAATAGGTGTTAGGGATTTTGGTAAGAATTGAGTAAGTGTTAGAGGCTATGAAAATGAGTGTTTTGGCACGTCCGAACTTCCGTCCGGATGGATGTTCGGACATGCCCTGTTGTGTTAGAATTTTCTGAGTCTCGGCCAGTGTCCGGACTTCTGTCTGACCATGGATGTTCGGACACACCCGTCTCTTTTCTCAGATTTATCCTCGACTTACGTCCGAACTTAGGGAAACTTGGACACAAGTTCGGACGCTTGAAATTTTCTTTTGATTTTCTATCGACCAATGTCCGAACTTTGGAAACTCGGACACAAGTTCGGACATGCGTCTGGCTTCACCCTTTGAGCCTCGACTTGCGTCCGAACTTCGGAAACTCGGACACAAGTTCGGACATGCCACTGTGTTGGCCAAAAATGTTGTTTAAGGCTGGGAAAAGTTGTCTAAAAAGGGTGATTAGTTAGTAATGATGATATGAGGTTATCTAAGATATGTTAGGTGAGTTATAATGGCAATTAAAAGGGTGAAAAGTTATAACAAGTGTGAAAATAAAATAACTAGTTGTGTGAAGTAATAAGTTAACAACAAACTAGTGCGTTAATTAATCGACGTTACTAAATGTGTATAGGATTCTTCAAAGGTGGAAACCAGTCGAAGCAAGGACCAAGGTATGGTTTTCTTGTAGTCTGTTGCCTACCGGTTTACACCGGCTTGTGTGTTGTTTGTTTTTCTGTGTGTTTATGACATTGTAAGATTTAAGTCATGTAATGAGTTTACAGTTGTTAAATATTATTGTATTGTTGAGTGTGACTCTCTCTTCCCTTGTGTATGTCTAACAAGACTTAACCTATTGTGTGTGATTGGTTCATTGAGTTCAATGTTGAACTTCTAACAAGTGCTAACGGGGGAAGTGAGGAGTCCGGTCTGTTCCGGCCACGCGTGTGAGTATGGGAGTCGATGTCATAACCAGTTTGATTCTCTTTGTATGTTATGGTTGTTTTCCAATTTGGTTACCAACCTTCCCTTTAGCTTAACCAAGGCTATTTTACTAACTCACGTCGGGCCACAGGGGCATACTATGTGTTGTTCGGTGTGCTTGGGTCACTATATCCGAGGCACCTTGTGTCAAGTTATCCGTTCAATCTAACAGGACGGTAACGAGTTATGTAACGAGCTTAGCATGAGTATGGCAACATTCTCTAGGCTCTCCATGGGAACTAATTGTATTGGTTCACTTCCTAAAAGGAATTGTTCTTGTATGTTATGTGTGATGTTGTGTACAATACTCATGTTGTGATATATGTATATGATGTATGTGTTAAAAAGAATGCCATGTCATCATGACAATTAGTTGCGCGTATCCCGGTAGCCGATGGGCTGCGCGTTAACCATACCAGCCAAGGGTTGCTGACCCCCTCGGGGGCTCCATATTTCTTTTACTGCAGGATGAGGATCGAAGAAGCAGAATGGCTTTAGACTCTAGGATGCAGGATTACTTTTGATTATTTTTGGATGTTAAGCCCGGGATGCGCCTGTGCTCCCGTGGCAATATATTTTGGTACCGTTGTAGTACAGTGACGGCCGTTGTCAGTTTGTGATGTACAGATATGTTTATGGATGTAGTAACAAACTCGGTATTATGTTTATGTATTAATGGTTATTAGTTCTATGCTCGGGAGTCTGATCATCAGACAGGTACACTCGTATTTATTCTGCCTTGTTGACCACGTGGGGGTGGTTAACGGCGTTGTAGCACCAAATCGTTTAGTTATTATTTAGTTGTTAAATTCCGCTGCGATTACAAGTATTGTTAAGTGCGTATTAGGGGTGTTACAAAAAGTGGTATCAGAGCGAAGTATCGCTCTGATGGCTAGAATACCGAGCTTAGGGATATACCGAGTTAGGAAACCTAACCATAGTTACCTAAGTGAACAGTTATGAGAAGGCTAACCATTACCTAAGTGTGGAAATACCTTATTGTCGGGAAGATGTTACAACCGTTGGACCGATAAGTGTGCAAGCACAGTGCTAATAAATGTTCATGTGAATTCAGATGTCAGGTAGACCACGAGGTCGAGGGCCGGGCGCGGCATTGGTGATACTGGAACCAAGGGGAGAACCCTACGCGCAGCATGGCCGACGCTGTGGCGGCCGCCGTAGCCCAGATGGTCCCACAGTTATTAGCTGCGATGCAGCAGCAGCAAGGCGTTGAGGGTCAACAAGGGCCACAACCGCAACCACAGCCACGCGAGACCAACTGGGTCAAGGCGTTGGCGGATTTGAGACCCCCATCATTCAGTGGGGAGACCGACCCTAGTAAGCTGGAGGCGTACATCTCCGAGATGGAGACCGCTTTCGAGACCTTGGACGTTCCTGCTGGTGCCAAGGTTCGACTGGCCGCTTACTATCTGAAGGGATCGGCTCAGACTTGGTGGAAGCTGGTAAGGGAGGGAAGAGTTGGTGATCCTACCTTCTAGTGGAGGGAGTACACGGCCCTGCTGCGAGCCAAGTACTACCCGATTCATGTTCAGGAGGCCAAGCGCCTAGAGCTTGACAGTTTGAGACAAGGAGATAAGATGACAGTTGATGAGTACTACACCGCTTTTATCGGACTCATCCATCTGCTGCCGGATCTGGGTTACTCAGACCGGATTTTGGTGAACCGTTTTTATAACGGGTTGAGCTACCGCCTACGCTACGGTATGGGGCCAAGCGGGTATACCACCTTGCAGGTAATGAACTACTGTATGAAGTGAATAAGTATATATAGTATGTTAATGGGAATGTGAGTTTGTGTAGCGGGGCATAACTAACACCCTAAATATTGGAGTGCTACCATGCCGCTGCAATTGTTGAGATCACCGTCCGTCTGAGGGACGAGGAGAGTGCGCTCAAGCGCAAGGCCATGAGCGAGGGCCAAGGCACGCAAGGGCAAGGGGGAGGAAAGAAGAAGAAATCATACCCCCAGTCCCAGAAAGGACAGCAATAGGGTGGCAAGGGCCAGACCCAGACCACCACTGTTGAGGAGCCTCTGCAGCTCACCTACGCATATGCAGCCAAGCCTTTACGCTCTTACCCACCCAAGGGTAATTAATCAAATTCCAATACCGAATCCTAGTGTGTGTTATTATTTTGTGAAGTATGTACTGAGTGTGTGATGTGTTAGCAGCTAGCACGGGCTCTGGACCGGAGCGCCACTACTACTGCAAGTGGTGTAACGGAGACCACCCCGGCAAGGACTGCAAGGGTAATGATGTGCAGTGCCGATACTGCAAAAAGATGGGGCACCGCGACCATGAGTGCTGGCAGAACCCGAACAGCAGAAACTACAGGCCTAAGGGGCAATGGAAGGGTAAGGCCACCGCGACCACCGATGGCCCGAAGACGGCAAATCAGCCACCCCCAGATCAGAGGTACACAGATTCCCGGAAGGGGAAGGGGTCGGGACCTAGCAAGGCCACCCTGCATGTGGTGGACCGGTCTGAGGCGCCAGGGCCCTCTTCTAGACCAGGTACCGCCTAACTATTGAGTGAAATAAGTGATTGCATACCGCATTTCATGCATGTGTGTTAGTGAGTCCAAGTGTACTACCATGTGAGTAAGAATTAAAGTATAGTGTGAAAGTCACCTAAATAGGTAATTTGGAAATCTAGGAACCTTCAATATTGTTATCCAATCCCACCCACACCAAACCCTGAAGAAACCACCATCAACATCACCGACTTTCCAATGGAGCAATGTCAGGTCATCCAGACAGGTATGATACTCTTAAATGGATACCTGACACCGGAAGCACAAATCCACATTATCCGACGGTGCGACGAACTAGGAGAAGCACCTGGAGGTTTCTACACACCCGAATACCCGAGCGGATCGAAGATGAAATTGAAGATGATGTGCATGGGTAAGGACTGGAACCCTTACACCAAGACATATCAAGAAGTGCGAGCTGAAGATGGAGCAACCATACCAAGTATACCTGAGGAGTTCCTTGCGGTCGTTAACCACGCCGTGGGAATTGCTCAGCAAGTTGAAACGAATTCAATTCCAAGTGTTAAAGCGGATCTATGTATTGTGAATTTCTACCAGAAAGGTGGACGGTTAGGGTTACACCAAGATAAGGACGAGTCACCCGAGTCTCTAAGTAAGGGAGTACCCGTGGTGTCTTGGTCCATTGGTGACACCGCAGTGTTTGTGTATGGTGAGCAGAAGCGTGCTGATCTCGCGAAGAAGCTAGTGTTGAAATCAGGAGATGTACTAGTCATGGGTGGGCAGTCAAGGATGCTATACCATGGCATCAAGAAGATCAAATTGAATACCGCACCATCGGCAGTGATCAATGCCACACACATGAAACCCGGACATTTGAATTTGACCTTCAGACAGTTTTAAAGCCTTGTATAATTATGTGATGTGTTAAACCAGTGTATGTTAAAGATGTTGTATGTGTTAGTTATGTCGACAGTGTAAGCCAACGAATGTTGTAAAAAGAGTGTGTTAATAAATAAAGTGGAGTTGTTTGAAGTATGTCAACCGTGTTGTTACCAAATACTTATTAGTTTGCCAATGAATTAGGCTGTGCACTCGGAACGGAAGGTATACTGAGTGTCTGCAATGAGGCAGAAGCCAGCAAGAGCGGCACAATCCTCACCGGTACATTTCCAGTCAATGGCATGGACGCTTCGATCTTGTTCGACTCCGGAGCCTCACATACATTTATTTCGCTATCTTTTGCGAAGAGGCTGGGGTTAGACGGTGATGAGATGCCAGATTTTCTAGTCACTCTCCCATCGAAAGAGCGGATCAGGTGTACCCGCTACCACTGAGATGTTGTTGTACGAATCAGAGATGAAGAGTTCCCGATCGACCTGATAGAGTTCGACGGACTTGGTTTTGATGTGATTGTCGGGATGAACTGGTTGGAGCAGTACAAGGGCAGAATCATGTGTGTCGAGCATCGTCTGCTTCTTCGGAGTCCATCTGGGGTTACCATATCTTACCGCCAGAGGCCCAGGGAGCCTTCGACTCAGATCATCACCGCCATGGCTATGTGTCGTGAACTACGACGAGGGAGTGATGTATACCTCTGCTATGTCCAGGACATAGAGAGAGACCCAGAGTTTAGTCTTGATGTGCCGGTAGTGTTGAAGTTTCCTGATGTATTTCCTAAGGAACTGTCGGGCATGCCGCCAGCACGGGAAGTAGAGTTTGAGATTGATTTGGTTCCGGGCACCGGACCAATTGCGAAGGCGCCCTATCGTATGGCTCCAGCAGAGATGACTGAGCTCAAGGAGCAGTTGAGAGACCTACTCGACAAGGGGTTTATCCGCCCTAGCGTTTCACCATGGGGAGCGCCGGTCCTCTTCGTGAAGAAGAAGGACGGTAGCCTCCGCCTCTGTATTGACTATCGAGAGCTAAATGCAGTTACGGTGAAGAACCGTTACCCTTTACCACGCATCGACGACTTATTTGATCAATTGAAAGGGGCATCAGTATTCTCCAAGATAGATCTAAGATCTGGATACCATCAGATTGCCATCCGTGACAGTGACATTGAGAAGACAGCATTCAGAACCAGATATGGACATTATGAGTTTACGGTTATGCCATTTGGTCTATCCAATGCACCAGCCAAGTTCATGGATTTAATGAACCGCTTGTTCCAAGATCAGTTGGACAAGTCATTGGTAGTCTTCATCCACGATATACTTGTGTACTCGAAATCGAGAGGTGAGCACGAAAGCCACCTGAGAAGTGTGTTGCAAACATTGAGAAAGAATCAGTTATATGCTAAATTTTCAAAGTGTGAGTTTTGGTTGAACCAAGTATCCTTTCTTGGACATGCGATTTCTGAAGCCGGGATCGCTGTTGATCCGGCAAAGATTGATGCAGTGCGCACCTGGCCAAGGCCGAAGATAGTTACCGACATCCGGAGCTTCCTCGGTCCGGCAGGTTATTATAGGAGATTTGTAAAGGACTTCTCCAGTGTCTCAAAGCCGATGACTTCCTTGATGAAAAAGGATGCACCATTCGAGTGGACAGATGACTGTGAGAGTTCTTTCCTGAGTCTCAAGGATGCTCTGACATCTGCACCAGTCCTGACTTTACCAGACGGTCCAGATTTTTTGATAATTGGGCATATGCCATTTATTAAATGAAAAACCTGGAGAACCAGGTGGATGGGTTTAACACGGGCCTCATTAAAACCCCCCTAGAGAAAAACCCAGTGGGAGAAAAATCCTAGGGGGGAAAAAGAGTACCCACCACATCCAAAAACATCTAAATGTCCAACTAAGCATGGAAGAAGAAACATCAATGCGTACACCCAAAAGACGCACAACCACATACTCACACCTCACCCACATCATACCTAATAAGACCCACACAACCTACTTCAAATATTCTCTCAGCAAACTTACCCCTATGAAAGCACTACATGTCAAAGGAAGATCCTTCCACCATAACTTCGACCAGCGCCAAACCCCAAACTTGATCTGCAGCGTGATGCGGTCAACATTGCACGGTTAATTGATAACCATCCTGCCCTCTCATCTTCCTTTGCTTTTCCTTCGATCCCAACCCTCTTATATTATGAAATCCTACAATCACCATCCTGCCCTCTCACTTCCTAGACTGGGGCTGAATTTGACTAATGATATTGGCCTTGGATAGACTCGGGTTTGGGATCCTGCAACCTAACTGCCTCAAGAGATCAATGCACTCCTCTGCTTCCTTCTCCGCATTAATAATTTTGCCTTGATCATTCCTTGCCGGTGCACCCTCCTTTGACTGAGTTAAAGGAGGGGTGTTATGAAAAAGCTCAACAAACAAGCTAATACCCTCCTTACTCGTAATACCCTCCTTACTTGTCACGCCTGATCCTGGTGATTTATGCGCCTCATTCGAATGGCTACTCGTCCCAACTTCCTCCACTGACTCTGCTACAGCTGCGCATCCAATCAGGTCCCCCGCGTCAGATTCCTGGCCCACGGAACAGGCGCCACACTCTGTCTGCATGGGGAGCTCACGCACGCCAGCCTCGGAGCCATTCTCGCAAGTTCCAGACGCTCCACCTGCTACCGCTCCTGCACGCACACCTGTCTCTGAATTAACCTGCTCCTTTATGCTGGAGTCCTGTCGGTCCACCTCAGCAATAAAAGCCCCTGCATTACCGCATTGACCCACAGGCGCATGCGGGAGATTACCAGAGGGCAGAATCTGCTCCGGTTGATTCTCTAATCCGTAACAACTCCCACCTTCAAACTCGTGGACCCCACCGATGCTTGCACTCCCACAATTTGAAAATTGCTTTTTCAAACTTCCAGGAGTCAGGGTATGCATAGAACCACCACTATCGGCTGCACAATTAATATCCTGACTCCTCGGGTCCTGATCATTCATATTATTCCACTGAGATATGGACCGCTGTAATATCCTAATTGAATCAGAACTTAACTCCCTCCTCTCTTCCGAATTCAACCGCATCTTAAAACGTCGAGTGGAACTAGCCGTTTCATCCCCTCCCCCCTTAATGCTACAGTCAACTATACCAGCCCGTTGACTTGACTCATCTTTCTTGCCGCATTGTGCAATTTGAAAAATATTCTCCGACTGGTCAACTTCCGATCCCGGAGAAGGTTGCTCCGCAACTTCGACCAAACTTACCGGATAACTATGTCCCTCAACGTTTACCATGATTTTCCAGTTGATTAATTGAAGTGTAGATGTCTCGATCAGGAGGCGGATCTCCGCGTTTTCAACATACTGGCCATCATCACTTTCAATTTTTATTACGTCACCCACCGTTCGAGCTATTTTACAAACATTCTGATTATTCCACGCATGTAACGGGATCCCTCTAATCATAATCCACGTTCGCCGCTTCTCCACTTGATCAGCCAAATTCCATTTACGGATTTCAACGCCTTCCTGGACCTTAGCCTTTTCTCGTACTTGTTTAACTACTTCTTCCGCATCATAAATCGTATCGAATACCATGAGAAATTTCTTCCTCGAGAAAGCAAGTAACCCACTCATCTTTGGCCATTTATTCTGTAAAAGATCCATCGCTTCCTTCGGCGATCTTTCTTCTGGGAAGATGATTACAGCACATTTCTTCAAGCACTCCTTCATTCCTACATCCGGCTCAACGTCCAATGACAGCCTTGCGACCGCAGGAGCCTTATCGCTCCAATTCCTCCGCTTTTCTCTCCAAATATATTGGCGTGGCCACGCTCCATTGTTGGGCCTATCCTGCGATCTCTCCTCACCAGACACTTTCCTTCTCTCCTTATTTCCTTGGAACTCCATTCTAGCCCAGAGTTTGCTCCCATTCACAATCCATCCCCGTATACCATCTATCAGTATCCGCGCATCGTCAACATGGTCCACATCCACAAACGCATATGCATTTCGGTTTGACTTCCGAGGCTTCTTGCTGATAAAAATCCTTCTCCAACTAACAAATTTCCTTATTATTCTACTTAGTTGGAACTTGGAGACATGTCTGCATATATTGTCGATAAAAACTGTAGAAGGGGGACCCAATCTCCTTCCGCTCCCCGTCCGTCCGCCCGTTTTGGTCTGAGACCCGCTGCCTGGGAACACCTGGTACGGGCCTCTCCTTCCCCGTTTTCCAAACTTCCCTGTTCCCAGTGTCCTTCTGAACTCGTCCCGACGCCCTTGGTCTTCCAGTCTACTTCTCCAAGTCGCGTAACTCCCGGATCCTGGAAGCTTGCGATCGCTGCGCAATTGACTGCTTCTTCGCCTCACTTCGTCGCTTTGCCTCCTTCGCCACACATCGTCGCTTCGCTCCCTTACCGGCCTTGACAACCATACTCGGCGCGGAAACCTACTCCACCGATCTTCCATAATCTGAACAGTCTATCCTTATTGCAAACACTTGGCCTTTCTCTTCTCTAGCTATCTCTTCCGCAAGCCGTGACAGTCTCTCTAGATCTCTGGCGAGAATAGCGACTGTGTAACCCTCGTGAGCGAACTTGCGGGCAGAAAGATACCATGAATCAACTTGATTCAATCACCAGACGGTCCAGATGGTTTTGAGGTCTATTGCGACGCATCAGGCAGAGGTATGGGTTGTGTGTTGATGCAGCACGGGAAGGTCGTAGCATACGCCTCATGACAGCTGAAGAAGCATGAAGAGAACTACCCTACCCACGACTTAGAATTGGGTGCCATTGTCTTCGCGTTGAAGATATGGCGACATCACTTGTATGGGGTAAATGTGACAATTTATTCTGACCACAAGAGTTTAAAGTACTTGTTCACTCAGAGGAGTTGAACATGAGACAAAGAAGGTGGGTTGAGTTTCTAAACGACTCCGACATCAATCTGCAGTATAAAGAGGGTAAGGCAAATGTAGTAGCTGACGCATTGAGTCGCCGAGCACACTCTCTCCATTCACTAGTCTCTCATACTAGCTTGGTTGATGAGGTGCGGAGTGCTCAGATGACGGATCAGTATATGTTGGAGATTAGACAAAAGCTTATTGATGGCACATTCGAGGGTCAGAAGTACGACTTCAGACTCCACGATGATGACCTGATTAGGCTGAATGGCCGACTATGTATTCCGAGGAGTAGCGCTGAGCTGAAGGAGCGCATACTGAGTGAATCCCACTGTTCTACGACTTCGATTCACCTCGGAGCTTCAAAAATGTATAAGGGTATAAAACTTTATTTTTGTTGGACTGGAATGAAAAAGGATGTGAATGATTATGTATTGAGGTGTCTCACTTGTCAGAAGGTCAAGTTTGAGCACCGACGACCTGGTGGTATGGTACAGCCAATGCCAGTGCCTGAGTGGAAGTTCCATGATATTTCTATGGACTTCGTAGTAGGGCTTCCGCCTACAAGGGGAGGTATGAATATGATTTGGGTTGTTGTTGACCAACTGACCAAGGTGGCTCGATTCATACCGATGAAGGACACCTGGAAAGTGGCAAAAGTAGCAGAGCTCTTTGATAGAGAGATTGTTCGGCACCATGGGGTACCGAAGATTATCGTGTCTGAGAGGGATACCAGATTCCTCTCCAGGTACTGGAAATCCACACGGGAAGCGCTTGGTACCGAGCTGAAGCTAAGTACAGCATTCCACCCACAGATAGATGGTCAGAGTGAGCACACCATCCAGACACTTGAGGATATGTTACATGCATGTGCACTTGACTTTCAGACCAGCTGGATTGACAAGTTACATCTGATCGAGTTTAGCTATAACAACAGTTACCATGCTTCGATCAAGATGTCTCCCTTCCAGGCATTATACGGTAGACCATGCCGCACGCCATTATGCTGGGATGAGTCGAGTGAGACGGTCGTTATAGGACCAGAGTATCTGGAACAAGTTCAAGCAGAAGTACGCCAAATCCGGGCTAACATGAAGGCAGCTCAGGATAGGCAGAAATCATACGCCGACGTGCGCAGACGTGACCTGGAGTTCGCCGTGGGCGATCAGGTATTTCTTAGGGTATCCCCCATGAAGGGAGTATTTCGTTTTGGCCAGAAAGGCAAGTTGAGCCCAAAATATGTGGGGCCTTATATAGTGACGGAGCGGATCGGCCCGGTAGCTTACAGACTTGATTTACCCGCCGAGCTGGGCAAGGTACATGATGTATTTCATGTGTCCCAGTTGAAGAAATATATGTCTCATCCGTCTCATGTACTTCAGCCTGAAAGGATAACCTTAGAGCCGACCATGCGATCAGTGGAGACTCCGGTACGGATTATGGATACTAAGACTCGAGACACTCGCCATAAGTCTGTGAGACTGGTGAAGATTCTCTGGTCTAACCAGGACGTTGAGGGGGCCACTTGGGAGCTGGAAGATAAGATGAAGGCGAAGTACCTGTCATTGTTTACTTCTTAGCGTTTGTATGTATAGGGTACGAGGCGTACCCCTATTTAAGGGGGGTAGAGCCGTTTCGGTTATGTGTGTGTACGACATGTATTTGGATACATTGTCTGTGTTGTGTTGTCATGTTGTTACCTTGTTATGTTACAGACCGCTGAGTCTGAATGATGTTGTGATGTTTTGTTGTTTGGACCTTGTGTCCGATGTTATGTAAGGATGTTGTTAATGTTGTTATGGAAGTATTGTTGATATGTATTATCGTGTTCTAATATTTAGGATATGTGGAAGTATGAACTTTGCGGACAAAGTTCTTTTAAGGGGGTAGATTGAAATACCCCAAACCTTAGTATGTGGTTTAAACATTAAAATATGGTATATTAAGACTAAAAAGAGTCTTAGAAACATTAGTAAACAAGTTAAACCATAGAAAACACAAATAAATACCTTAAGGTCAATAAAGGCCAAAATGTGCTCTAAGCTTGGGATAAGCTTGGTTAAGACCTAATAAGCTTATCAAGACTTCATTTATATATTGATGAACATAATAAACCAATTACCAAAGAAAACCAAGCTTGAAAACAAGTTAAAACACAAAATGTGCTTTAAGGAGTCTTAAAGCACGTTTTTGAAAAATTGTCTTGTAAATGAGTTTTGAATGGCTAAATGTCCATAATTACTCTTTAATAAATGTGTACTAGTATCACATTTGGAAGTCTATATCAATGGGAAATCAAAAATTTCACATCTATGTGCCTTGTTTTAGTGAATAGTAACTAAAATAAGCTAGTTTGTAACATATGTTTATATAAGTAATTAAATTGCCCAACAAGGACAAAAAACCCTTATTAGAATAATAGCGGCCAGTTTTCTTATAAGGGATGAGTCATCCCCTTGTTAATTTGATAAGATAGAAATTGATAAAGTAAATCACTATTTACTTTTACTTAAATATCTAAACAAACTAAGTCTTCTTCATTCTCTCATTTCTCTTGTTCCCACCGTCTTCTACCTTCCTCCTTGTTCTCATTCACGGTTTGCTACAGCCCACACCAAAACTCCATCTTTGACCACTTATATCTCTTAGCTCATTTTGCCAAATCAAATTCTAAGACCACCATTCTCTTCCTCTCATCAAGCTCTTCAATCCTATCTTCTCAAAATATCAAGAGCTCCATTTTGGTGCCAAGAATAATCTCCATGGGAGGAGCTTGAGCTCATCTTTTCACATATTGTTGTTCTCCTTTGCTTCTAGGTAAGGAAACTCAAAGAAAAATAACATTTCCTTCATGTTGTGTGTTGTCCGAAAATCACCATTGATGGTGTCCTTACCTTGCTTGTTTTAGCTTCATTTGAACCTTCCAAGGGCTTGGTGGAGTCCTCTCTTGCTACATATCCAAACTCTCTTTGATATCCAAGGTAAAACAATCATCTAAATATTCTAAGGCAATCTATGTATTTAGTGTTTACAATGAGATGGAGCATAAAGCTTGTATACTCATTACATTATTTGTATATAGTTTAGAAGTTGACAAGAAATCAAACACCCTTACCGATTTTTAAACAAGGAAACAAGAAAGAAGTTTGTGAGGAAAAAGGTAAATATGCTAACCTAATGTAGTTTAAAGTCTTAGGAAGAATGAGCTTGTATTGCTTATGAAAATGATTTAAGGAGTCAATGGTGAATGACCTAGAAAGATGCTCTCAAGGGCTTAGTAAAAGGCATATGTATTGTTGAGTGTATTTGCAGGTCAAAGGCAAATATAATGTGGGAAATTCAGTGTTTATGATTTATGCATCTTAAGGGCCTAAGAGCCATGTTATTTAAGGGCCTAAGTGCCAAGCAATTTAAATTGTGCACTATATTGTGATGTAGTGCTAAATGTGAAGTTTTGTGTACAAGAATGTTCTTGATGGATTTTAGTGTTCTTGATTGTTAAATGGTGAAAACAATGTGTTTTGGTTTAGTAATGTTCTAGGGGAGTTCATATCAAAAATTAGGTAATATAAAAGAAGTTCTAAGTGTTTAAACAAGATTTGAGGAACTAGGAAGTGTTAGAAATGACTAGGTATATTACTAGGGAAAGAAAGTGTATTAAGGTGTTTTTAGAGTACAAGAAGAACTTAGGCACTATCTTGGAGATTGTAGAAATCAAATGAGTGTTTTGGAATACACCAAAGTCATTTTGGAGTGTGTTGAGACTTATGCAAACTTTGGTAAACTAGGAGAAAGTGTAAACTTGTAAAGGGATTTCAAGAATGACATAAGGAATTGGTTTGTAAGAAAAGATGCTTGGGAGATGATGTTAAAAAGGTGAGGAAATATCTTGGTATAATGGTTACAATAGGCATGAAACACCACTTGGGAACCAAAGGATAAAATAAATAGGTGTTAGGGATTTTGGTAAGAATTGATTAAGTGTTTGAGGCTATGAAAATGAGTGTTTTGGCACGTCCGAACTTCCATCCGGACATGGAAGTTCGGACATGCCCTGTTGTGTTAGAATTTTCTGAGTCTCGGCTAGTGTCCGGACTTCTGTCCGACCATGGATGTTCGGACACACCCGTCTCTTTTCTCAGATTTATCCTCGACTTGCGTCCGAACTTAGGGAAACTCGGACACAAGTTCGGACGCTTGAAATTTTCTTTTGATTTTCTCTCGACCAATGTCCGAACTTTGGAAACTCGGACACAAGTTCGGACATGCGTCTGGCTTCACCCTTTGAGCCTCGACTTGCGTCCGAACTTCGGAAACTCGGACACAAGTTCGGACATGCCACTGTGTTGGCCAAAAATGTTGTATAAGGCTAGGAAAAGTTGTCTCAAAATGGTGATTAGTTAGTAATGATGATATGAGGTTATCTAAGATATGTTAGGTGAGTTATAATGGCAATTAAAAGGGTGAAAAGTTATAACAAGTGAGAAAATAAAAAACTAGTTGTGTGAAGTAATAAGTTAACAACGAACTAGTGCATTAATTAACCGACGTTACTAAATGTGTATAGGATTCTTCAAAGGTGGAAACCAGTCGAAGCAAGGACCAATGTAACACCCCTAAAACCGGCCTAAGAGTTAAGGGTGCTACACGCCGCGTATTACTACCTAATAACGCAAGGCTCTAAAACACTCAAACGCAATAAAGGCCCAAAACAAAGTTTTCATAAACATTGTAAACCAATGTATTCAAATACAGTGAAAGCAAATACCAAAATCCCAAATACGTAACTGAGTCAGAAACAGAAGTCAAAAGTGTAAGGCCTGGAGGCTACAACATCTCAAAATATCAAACTGAATGAACAACAAAAGCTAAACACTATAGCTCCAGAACTCAAGATGATCCTCGCTGATCAATCTGCAAAAAAATGTTAAAGTAGGGGAATGAGCACACAACTATGCCCAGTAAGCAGCGACCGTCATCAGTAAGGTCGCTCAAAACAATTGAAAACAGAAGAAGGAGAGATAAGCATTTTATCCACAATTCTCAATATCCAGAAGCTTTCAGAAACAGGAACAGAGTGGAACACAAGGGGTTCCCATATCAGAAACAGTCAGAACGCTTAAACAGAAAGGCAAAACGCACTGTCCGAACTTCAAAGCTCGGACAGAAGTTCGGACAGTGCGAAAACTGCAAATTTCAGAAGACGAACAGAGCAGAAAAACAACACAATTCGATACCACGAATTGCCAATTAAGCACACACACCAAATCAGACATTAAAACAGGAAACCATGGGGTTTAACCATTCCAAAACGCAACCAAACAGACTTCACAAACAGAAATCACACACAAGACAGAACCGTTGCAATCCCCATGGCTGAACTTCCAAACTGAATCGAGTAACCACCTACCTCAATTAGCAGACAAATCCCGAATCAGACAGCAGAGCCCAACCACGCAGAACCACAATCCGATACAGAACAACAGCCACTGAGTTCCACAATTAAAGCCCAGAAATCAGAAAACATTCGAAGGAAACCTAGAATTTGGAAACTCAAAACTGTATAACTTTATGCACCACAAACCTGAAATCGAGTGTGCAGGACCTCCAGCAATTCGCAGAGCACAGCCACACACAGAACACGAATCCAAACGCAGAGCACAATCACTGAGTTCATCACAACAATCATCCAAAATCAGAAACTGCAGAGGAGAGGAACTTGCTCTAATTACTAATCTGAATTTCGAGAACCAAACATGAAGGCGGACAACGGATTACACAGCAGCAGAGATTCCAACCAAATTGCAGTAGATCATTCACCATTTCAGCAGAGGAGGAATTAGAGAGAGAGAAGGGAAGGGAGAAAACTGTCGTTCAAACCACGATCGAGAACGCTCCTCACCAATGAACTGACGTGATGTAAAATAATTAGAAAATGTAAGGAAAGAAAATAAGGAACCCTTCTCCTTATTAACCAATAAAACAATTACCTTAATTGTTTTATGCAAAGACCTTCCTACCCTTGCCATTTAAAGGAATGCCGATCAGGTCCCACTGACAGCAAGGAATAAATAATCCAACTTAGAACAACATTGCAACTGATATAATATAAGATATGAATGACGGGTTATAACATCACCTCCCCCTTAAAAGAATCTCGTCCTCGAGATTAACTCACCTTACTGCTCGAACAGGGAGGGATACTTGGCACGCAGCTCATCTTCGAGTTCCCAAGTCGCTTCACTTTCTGACTGATCAGACCATTGAACCTTAACCATAGGCAGGGTCTTACTACGAAGCCGATGGACATCCCTGGCTAAAATGCGAGTAGGCACCGCCTCGAAACTGCAGTCCTCTCTCAACTGAAGCTGGCTGTAGTCGATCACGTGAGACGGATCATGCAGATACTTCCTCAACATAGACACATGGAAGACGTTATGCACAGCTGACAAAGATGGAGGCAAGGCTAGACGGTAGGCCACAGGGCCAATCCTCTCCAGAATCTCAAACGGTCCAACGAACCTCGGGCTAAGCTTCCCACGCTTCCCAAAACGGACTACTCCCTGACTGGAGAAACTCTCAAGAAAACATGGTCTCCAACCTCGAACTCGAGCGGCCTACGCCTCTGGTCTGCATAACATTTCTGCCTACTCTGAGCAACAAGCAGACGCTCACGAATCACCCTGATCTTCTCTACTGCTCCCTGCACCAGCTCGGGTCCAACCAAGACCCTCTCCTTCAGGTCATCCCAACAGATGGGTGACCTGCACCTCCTACCATACAACGCTTCAAACGGAGCCATACCAATGCTCGTCTGAAAGCTGTTGTTGTAGGCGAACTCAATCAGAGTCACATGCTGCTCCCAGCTACCTCCAAAATCCAGGACACATGCGCGAAGCATGTCCTCCAACACCTGATTAGTCCTCTCTGTCTGGCCGTCTGACTGAGGATGGTAAGCTGAACTGAACGCTAAATTCGTACCCAAAGCCTTATGTAAACTGCGCCAAAATCTCGAAACAAAATGAGGGTCACGATCAGACACAATAGTAGTAGGCACACCATGCAGCCTCACTATCTCATCTAGATACAAACGAGCTAGGCGCTCCAAACTGAAGGTCTTCTTCACCGGCAGAAAATGAGCAGACTTCGTCAGACAATCAACTATCACCCATACGGCATCACAACCCGAAGGAGTCCTGGGCAAACCCATAACAAAATCCATCCCCACACTCTCCCACTTCCACTCAGGAATGGGAAGGGGCTGAAGCAAACCCGCTGGCCTCTGGTGCTCAGCCTTAATCTATTGACAGGTCTGGCACTTCGAAACAAACTCGGAGATGTCACGCTTCATCCCAGACCACCAGAATGACTCTCTGAGATCTCGATACATCTTCACCCCTCCTGGGTGGACTGAATATGGCGCTCCATGAGCCTCCTAAAGGATCTCTCTGCGCAGCACTGCATCGTCTGGCACACATACACGGCCTCTGAAACGCAGACACCCATCGCTGGAGACACTGAAATCTGAACTCTGATCTGAAGACAGCCCCTCTCTGATCCGACACAAAGCTGAATCTGCCTCCTGACCAACCCGGATCCTGTCGACCAACGAAGACTGAACCTGAAGCGCTGCTATCACACTGGCACTGGCTGGTCTGACTACCCAGACGCCCATACGCTGCAGCTCTAAGGCGGACCTCTGAACTCCTGTCAGAGCACAAGCTACACCCGAGCACCTCTCCGGCTCAAGGCATCTGCAACAACATTCGCTCTACCCGGGTGGTAGAGGATCTCTAAATCGTAGTCATGAAGTAGCTCCAACCACTCCTCTGTCTCAAGTTCAGCTCCTTCTGAGTGAACAAATACTTGAGACTCTTGTGGTCCGTGTAAACCTTACACGACGCTCCATACAGATAATGCCTCCAAATCTTAAGCGCGAACACTACAGCTGCCAACTCCAGATCGTGGGTAGGGTAGTTCTTCTCATAAGGCTTAAGCTGTCGGGAGCCATAAGCCACTACCTTACCCTGCTGCATCAAAACACATCCTAGTCCCTTATGGGACGCATCACAGAAGACCTCGAATCCCTCGGTCCCAGATGGCAAGGTCAGAATCGGTGCTGTCGTCAGCCTCTTCTTAATCTCTAGGAAGCTCTGCTCGCAAGCCTCGCTCCACTCATACTTGATCTCCTTCCTCAACAGACGGGTCAGCGGGGATACAATCTTAGAAAACCCCTCAACGAACTTCCTGTAGTACCCAGCTAACCCAAGGAAACTATGAATCTCAGCAACATTCGTGGGCCTCGCCCACTCCATCACAGCTCTAATCTTCTCAAGATCCACTAAGATACCGTCCTTCGAGACCACATGTCCCAAGAAAACTACGCGATCAAGCCAGAAGTCACACTTCTTCAACTTAGCATACAACTCACGATCCTTAAGTGTCTGCAAAACGATCCTCAGATGCTCCTCATGCTCCTCTGCGCTCTTGGAGTACACCAAGATATCATCTATGAAGACCACCACAAACTGATCCAGATAGGGTTTGAAAACCCGGTTCATCATGTCCATGAATACTGAGGGAGCATTAGTCAGACCAAACGGCATGACTAGGAACTCGTAATGGCCATAACAAGTCCTAAAGGCGGACTTAGGCACATCTTCGGCCTTAATCCTCAACTGATGGTAGCCCGAACGAAGATCTATCTTCGAGAACACCGTGGCGCCCACCAACTGGTCAAACAAATCATCTATGCGCGGAAGGGGATATCGATTCTTGATGGTCACCTTGTTCAGCTCTCTATAGTCGATGCACAAACGGAAGGTCCCATCCTTCTTCTTCACAAACAGCACTGGCGCTCCCCAAGGCGAAACACTAGGGCGTATGAAGCCCGTATCTACCAGCTCCTGAAGCTGGACCTTCAGCTCCTTCAACTCCACCGGACTCATACGGTAAGGGGCCCTAGAGATGGGCTGAGTCTCTGGCGCTAAATCGATCGTGAACTCTACCTCACGTACTGGTGGAAGTCCGGGCACGTCGTCCTGGAAGACCTCAGGAAACTCTCTGACAATCGGGATGCTCTCCAAGCTAGATCCCTCACGCACCTCTGGCAGATAGCACAAGAACCCCTGGCAGCCCTTCCTCAAGAAACTGGCTGCCTGCATCGCTGACACAATCACAGGCGCACAGGGAACTGCATTCCCAGAGAAAGCAAAGCGAGTCCCGTCTGGCAAGTCGAACACTACTTTCCTCGCTGCACAATGTATATGGGCATGGTGCTCTGCTAGCCAATCCATGCCCAGGATCACATCAAAACAGGTCATCCGCATCGGGATGAGGTCAGCAAAGAAGGTCTTGTCCCTAACTACTATGGGACAAGCCTTACACACAGAATCCAGCACACAAGGGGCAACCCCACCTAACGGACTACTCACACATAGATCTACCTCACTAGACATAGCGGTCAATCCAAGATCACCCAACAAATCATAGCAGACAAAGGAATGCGCAGCTCCAGAGTCAAACAGACAAAATACATCTCGAGAATGGAACTGGAGAATACCTGAGATGACGCGATCACCAGCTCGATCACGCTCTCCAGCCATAGCATAAATCCGGGCCTGAGTCTGAGGCTTCTTCTGATCGGACCTCGCCCCTGAATCCGAACCGGTGCCTCTATCTCCTGAGCCTCTACCGGATGCCTGAGGGCACTGAGCAATCCGGTGCTCCATCGACCCACACTTAAAGCAGGCACCAGTCTTCTTGTAGCACTCCCTACCAAGATGGGAGTGACCACAAGACGCACACTTCGCCCCAGCTGACGAAGATGAAGAAGCTCCCCGACGGTCTTCATAGGACTGCTTCTTCTGAGGAGGAGCAGCCTCCTTCTTCTGAGGCTCCTCAGCACGCCTCTTCCCTTTATGGTCCTTGCCCGCCTGTCTGCCCCTGATGTCAGCCTCTACCAGCAGGGCGACATCCGCCACATCTCTGAAGGTCCGGTGACGAAGTGGTGTCACCGCGGACCTGATGTCGGGTCTCAATACGCTCTCAAACTTACGAGCCTTCCTGTGCTCATCTGGCTCCGGAGCATACTTCGAAGGGTCACAAACTTCCTCACGTACTCCTCTACGGTCATATCTCTCCCCTGACGCAGCCGGTTGTACTCATTGATTTTCTGGTCCTTGTAGACGTCCGGATAGAACTGCTTGTTGAACTCTACGCAGAACTGATCCCAGGTCCAAGGCTGGGGATGCCTACCCATCACCATGCGCCACCACTCCTTCGCCTCCCCCTTAAAGAGGAACGTGGCGAAGTCCACCTTCTGGTCGTCCTCCGACCCCATCACTCTCAGCAGGTCCTCGACCTCAGTAATCCAATGGCTCGCCTCCTGAGGGTCGCCACAGCCGTCGAAGGAAGGCGGCTTTAGCTTCATGAACTCCTGGAGTGCTCGGACTCGGCCTCCCACTGCATTCGCCCCTGCTGGGCCTGCACCACCAGCTCCTCCACCAGCTCCCCCAGCAGCTGCAGCCATCGTCTGCATCAACTGCGTCACAAACTGCTGCACTGCATCTGCAGCATCTCCCTGAGGGGTCACTGGTGTCCTACGAGGAGGCATTCTGAGATACCCAAACCCAAAACTTGTCAGAACTGACTCATACTGTCAACCACTGTCACATCTAACTCTCACACAAGCAAACACACCCACAGACACCAAAGAAAGCCAAACCTGGCTCTGATACCACTAAATGTAACACCCCGAAAACCGGCCTAAGAGTTAAGGGTGCTACACGCCGCGTATTACTACCTAATAACGCAAGGCTCTAAAACACTCAAATGCAATAAAGGCCCAAAACAAAGTTTTCATAAACATTGTAAACCAATGTATTCAAATACAGCGAAAGCAAATACCAAAATCCCAAATACGTAACCGAGTCAGAAACAGAAGTCAAAAGTGTAAGGCCCGGAGGCTACAACATCTCAAAATATCAAACTGAATGAACAACAAAAGCTAAACACTATAGCTCCAGAACTCAAGATGATCCTCGCTGATCAATCTGCAAAAAAATGTTAGAAGTAGGGGAATAAGCACACAACTATGCCCAGTAAGCAGCGACCGTCATCAGTAAGGTCGCTCAAAACAATTGAAAACAGAAGAAGGAGAAGATAAGCATTTTATCCACAATTCTCAATATCCAGAAGCTTTCAGAAACAGGAACAGAGTGGAACACAAGGGGTTCCCATATCAGAAACAGTCAGAACACTTAAACAGAAAGGCAAAACGCACTGTCCGAACTTCAAAGCTCGGACAGAAGTTCGGACAGTGCGAAAACTGCAAATTTCAGAAGACGAACAGAGCAGAAAAACAACACAATTCGATACCACGAATTGCCAATTAAGCACACACACCAAATCAGACATTAAAACAGGAAACCATGGGGGTTTAACCATTCCAAAACGCAACCAAACAGACATCACAAACAGAAATCACACACAAGACAGAACCGTTGCAATCCCCATGGCTGAACTTCCAAACTGAATCGAGTAACCATCTACCTCAATTAGCAGACAAATCCCGAATCAGACAGCAGAGCCCAACCACCCAGAACCACAATCGATACAGAACAACAGCCACTGAGTTCCACAATTAAAGCCCAGAAATCAGAAAACATTCGAAGGAAACCTAGAATTCGGAAACTCAAAACTGTATAACTTTCTGCACCACAAACCTGAAATCGAGTGTGCAGGACCTCCAGCAATTCGCAGAGCACAGCCACACACAGAACACGAATCCAAACGCAGAGCACAATCACTGAGTTCATCACAACAATCATCCAAAATCAGAAACTGCAGAGGAGAGGAACTTGCTCTAATTACTATACTGAATTTCGAGAACCAAACCTGAAGGCGGACAACGGATTACACAGCAGCAGAGATTCCAACCAGATTGCAGTAGATCATTCACCGTTTCAGCAGAGGAGGAATTAGAGAGAGAGAAGGGAAGGGAGAAAACTGTCGTTCAAACCACGATCGAGAACGCTCCTCACCAATGAACTGACGTGATGTAAAATAATTAGAAAATGTAAGGAAAGAAAATAAGGAACCCTTCTCCTTATTAACTAGTAAAACAATTACCTTAATTGTTTTATGCAAAGACCTTCCTACCCTTGCCATTTAAAGGAATGCCGATCAGGTCCCACTGACAGCAAGGAATAAATAATCCAACTTAGAACAACATTGCAACTGATATAATATAAGATATGAATGACGGGTTATAACAACCAAGGTATGGTTTTCTTGCAGTCTGTTGCCTACCGGTTTACACCGGCTTGTGTGTTGTTTGTTTTTCTGTGTGTTTATGACCTTGTAAGATTTAAGTCATGTAATGAGTTTACAGTTGTTAAATATTATTGTATTGTTGAGTGTGACTCTCTCTTCCCTTGTGTATGTCTAACAAGACTTAACCTATTGTGTGTGATTGGTTCATTGAGTTCAATGTTGAACTTCTAACAAGTGCTAACGGGGGAAGTGAGGAGTCCGGTCTGTTCCGGCCACGCGTGTGAGTATGGGAGTCGATGTCATAACCGGTTCGATTCTCTTTGTATGTTATGGTTGTTTTCCAATTTGGTTACCAACCTTCCCTTTAGCTTAACCAAGGCTATTTTACTGACTCACGTCGGGCCACAGGGGCATACTATGTGTTGTTCGGTGTACTTGGGTCACTATATCCGAGGCACCTTGTGTTAAGTTATCCGTTCTATCTAATAGGATGGTAACGAGTTATGTAACGAGCTTAGCATGAGTATGGCAACATTCTCTAGGCTCTCCATGGGAACTAATTGTATTGGTTCACTTCCTAAAAGGAATTGTTCTTGTATGTTATGTGTGATGTTGTGTACAATACTCATGTTGTGATATATGTATATGATAAATGTGTTAAAAATAATGCCATGTCATCATGACAATTAGTTGCGCGTATCCCGGTAGCCGATGGGCTGCGCGTTAACCATACCAGCCAAGGGTTGCTGACCCCCTCGGGGGCTCCATATTTCTTTTACTGCAGGATGAGGATCGAAGAAGCAGAATGGCTTTAGACTCTAGGATGTAGGATTACTTTTGATTATTTTTGGATGTTAAGCCCGGGATGCGCCTGTGCTCCCGTGGCAATATATTTTGGTACCGTTGTAGTACAGTGACGGCCGTTGTCAGTTTGTGATGTACAAATATGTTTATGGATGTAGTTACAAACTCGGTATTATGTTTATGTATTAATGGTTATTAGTTCTATGCTCGGGAGTCTGATCATCAGACCGGTACACTCGTATTTATTCTGCCTTGTTGACCACGTGGGTGGTTAACGGCGTTTTAGCACCAAATCGTTTAGTTATTATTTAGTTGTAAAATTCCGCTGCGATTACAAGTATTGTTAAGTGCGTATTAGGGGTGTTACAATGAGTGGGAATAAAACCCCTCAATAAGGGCTTTCACTTGTTAGAGATACAATACGATTTTGTTAGAGAATGGAAACTGTAAACCTTGAGAATACCTTAGAACATGCCAGTTACACTTGAGTAATAAGGGAGGCTGCATAGACAGGCCTCATATCCAACACCGGGGATTAAGAATCAGTAATCGTCAGAGATAAACATTATGAGTGCACAGTATGGCACGTTAAGTGACCAATGCTCAGAAGAGCTTGTGATTCAATGGATGACTTCTTCAGTAACCGGTTAAATTACATGGTAAATAACATCATAAGGGATGAAAGAATGTGAGAGAAATAAGCCTCTTACAAACCTAAGATTGATGCAGAACACCTTCATATTAAGAGATAACAAAATTACAACACGGTACGGCAACCGCCATACACCGAAATTAGAGAATTCCCAGTGTGTTTACACAAAGAAGGGATTGAGTATAAGATAAGACATCAGAATAAACAATTGAGTAACTGCACCATCAATGGGCAGTAGAATAAGGAAAACTACCACGGTAGCAGAGGTCGTGAGGACAATACCTATATAAGAGGAATGAGTCATGGTGCGCAGTAAAGCGACCATCATACATAAGTCGTCAAATATTGACACTGAGGCAATTAGATTTATGAGCAGAAACCAATATGAGTAAGGAAATAAGATGGTAGACGAACTGTGCATTGATGCCAGTAGTCTAGACCTAGTGAGATAAGATTTCACAGGAAGCACACTACCCATTCCTTAAGGAACTGGAAGTGCATTCCTAGTAGAGCAAATATGAGAAACAAGATAAGAGGCTCTATGGAAAGAGACGTCAGTTACTAAGAGATCGAGTCAATACGGAATACAGAAAGGAGCTAGAGCATACCATACCCAAGAACACAATAAATGAATTTCCCTTGATTAAGTTCAAGATGAACAATAGGTGTTATTATGGAACGATGAAAGAGGAGATCGACACCAGAATACTTCATAATTAGCAATAACTAACGTGTGACGGACACTACGAGTTTACTAAAACGAGACGTGGGACGACTGCACCCCATAGGGGGTTGCAGGCCTGTTAGACTCATTTGTGAGTTAGTCGGGTAAGTAGTAATGTACCAGTAAGGTACCCATGCATGTAGATGAGTGGTGTAAGGAACACGGGAAGTAGTCGACTCCGCATCACGGTCAATAACGCAAGATCGGACAAGAGCAGCTACTACCATAATAGTTAAAGGGTAGGAACTTAGTTGAACCAACGACACAAGGAATTAGAGAACAAATAATTGAGAGTTATGAAGTGCGAAGAGCACAGATTATTAAGTATAGACATAGGACATGTGTTATGCCCCAGAATTTTTTTTTTATTTTATCATATTCCTTCTGATTCGCAAAGGGAGTTCGGATTAATTTGTACCTTATACTAGAGAGTTTATGACATTCCTTAAATATTATTGTCATAGCTGGAGGAAGGAGAATTAGAAATAGCATGCTTCTATCATTTATTTATTTATTTGTTAGGGAAGGGACTTCTTAATTCTATAATTTATTTCCCTTCTCTCTTCCTACTCCTATTCACGTTATTTCTCTCCTTCCACTTTCCTGACATCTATCCATGACAGTTTCATCGCTCTCAAACCCTCATCCCTTTGCTCATCCTCTTCTTCAATTTCTTTCAATTGTAATCGCTGGAGGTCTATAGATGGAATTGTGTTCGTCCGTCCGTCGTCAATCAGGTTGGATTGTAGATTGGTTCTCTTCTCCATTAAGGCTTCCACTTCTCTTTTCTAATTCTGATTTTGTATTTCGGGAGCGGTTCAATTCGAGGGATTATCATTTGACTGGAGATTCGGGAAGGCGATTCGTAGAGTCCGCAGAGATGCCTTAGCTACGGATGTGAGGTAGGTGGTAGATGGATTCAGTTGTGTGTGTTCACCCACGGGGGTTTCGGTCAATGTTTCCGCATATGTTTATTTGACTCTGATTTGTGATGATTTGGGTGATTTCTGATTTACGTTTCTAATGCGTTAAAACCCCGTGGGTAGTGTTTTGATTCGCGTATTTTGGTTATGTAAGTATTGCTTTAACGATGGTGAATCTACATCTGTAAATCTCCCTCTGTTTTGTGATTTCTGAGTGCCGCTGATTTGGGATTTATAATGATTGTTCATTGATTTGTGTGTGAGATTTAATGCAGTGTGTTTGCGTTTTTGAGTGGCTAAAACCTCGTGGTTTTCCTGTATTTATGTCTGATTTGGTGTGGGTAATTCTTTGGCAAGGTTTGGTGAAGTTTGGATAATTTTTCTGATCTGTTCGTAGCCTCTGTTCTTCTGATTTCGTGCTGTCCGAACATCTGTCCTAACTTCTAAGTTCGGACAGCATGTTTTGAGCTTTTGTATTTTCAAACTCGGGGTATGTCCGAACATTGATGTTCGGACACTCCGCGTAACTTTTTCCCGTGGAACCCGTCCGAACATCGGTCCGAGCTTCGATGTTCGGACACTCTGAAATTCCCTATCTGTTTTCATCTTGACTTGTGTCCGAACCTTGATGTCCGGACACAAGTTCGGACATTTGACAATCTCTGGTTTCTGAGTCTCGACCTGTGTCCGAACTTCGACGTCCGGACACAAGTTCGGACACCTCTCTGATTTGACCATAACTTCTTCATCTGAGCTCCATTTTGAGTGTCGTTTGCGGCATTGGATTCCTCTTTCGGAGTGCTATCTGTTTTCATGTGTTTTGGCATGTGTTTATGTGTTTCCTGATTTTGGGGTCTCTGATAAGCCTTTGATTCCTAATTTGCTCTGGAAATGTGATACAATCTTTGACTTCAGTTTTGCTTTCGTATTTACTAGTCGGGTTCGACTTCTGTTTCGCTAAGGCTTTCCGTTGGTAAGCTCCTTCTCTGATTTTGCTAAGCTTTTGCTTTCTGTTCTGACCTGGTTAAGACTTCCGCTCTGCTCTGTATTAAGCTTCGATCTGTTTGGATTAAGCCTCTATTTTGGGACCTAGTTACTTTGTTTCTGAGCCGTGAATGGCTGGGTCGAGCTATTCCATGGTATACCATGTAGACGTCATTCTGAGTGTGGGTCATGCCCAATCTGTTCTGTGGGGTTGACGAACCCTTTGGCCTTCGGGTCATTTCTACGTTGTCGAGGGATCTGTTAGATCCATGGGTCTTCGACCCTTTCTGAGTGCTATGGTTGGTGCTAGTGTCCCACTTCTGATTGTTAAGAGTTCTGTTTTCTGTTAGCTCTATCTGTTTCTGATTTCTGACAGACTGCTATGTGCTTTCTGTCTTCTGAAAGCCTCTAGTTTACTAAGTGATTTGTTTCTGTCTGCTCTGTCTGTTTCCAAAGATCGACGGACTGCTGTGTGCTTTCTGTCTGCTGGGTATTTCTGCTTTATAAGCGCTCTGTTTCGTCTGCTCTCTATCTGTATTTGATTTGAGACGGTCTGCTGTGTGCTTACTGTCTTCTGCTAAGTTCTGAATTTTGCTAAGCTTCTGATTTTGCTAAGCTTCTGATTGTGTTTAAGCTTTTTGAGTTTGTTAAGCTTCTGATTTCATCAAGCTTTCAGCTTCAGTTTACCTTATGCTATTAAGTGTATGTTTTGACCACCGCTTAGCTCCTGGGTTTTAGACTTCTGTCTATTTGAAAGACTTCCGCTTTATCTCTGATTTTGCTCTGGCTAAGCGCTTTTGTATATGTATAAATATGTATGTTCAGTATCTGTTTTGAGCATGCTCAGCTGATGAAGTTTATCATCTGCTGAGCAATAGTTTTGCTCACCCCTATCTCCGTCTGATTTGTAGGTTTTAGTTCGTGCTTGGAGATTCAGTTTCAACTTTTTGTCTTGGCATTTGAGTTTTGTATTCAGCTTGTTTGGCCTTGGTGCCCAGTTGTAATTAGATTATGCTTTGTATTTCAGTCTGGCTTCCGCCTGTGTATTATAAAGACATGTTGTAATCTTTTATTTGGTAATATATGAGCATTAGTTCTATTTTGGGGTTTCGATAGTGTAGCCTTGCGTGTCTTAGGTAATAAGCGCGCGGCGTGTAACGGTCTCTCAACCAGGGTGGTTTTGGGGTCGTTACATTTAGTGGTATCAGAGCCAGGTTTGGCTTTCGTTGGGATTTGTTGGGTGTCTGCATGTCTACGCTTCCGTGTCATTGCTTGTGATGTGCTATGTGTTTGCTTCTGCGTGAATTGTCTACTATCTACTACTTGATTTGATTGATGCCTGGAGTCTGTAGAACGTGTCTGCTCTGTGGTTGTCCACTATCAGAGTAGCGCAGCGGAAGCGTAGTGTCTGTCAGTGTATTTGCTGTGTTTGAGTCTGAGTCTGGGTCTGAGGGAGTCGGGTCCTTTGGAAAAGGATGATCGAAGGTGAGTTCTGGTTTGCCAGTGATGTGTGCTTCAGTTGTGGGCTTGGTTTATGTGCTGGGCTTGTATGTTATATATTGTTGTTCTGGTGTGAGCTTTTGAGTGTGCTTGGTCCTTTGGGTAAGGACAAATTCTAAGAGAGTTCCTGTGCTTTTGGGCTGAGAGTTATCGATCTTTTGTTCCGCCTCTTCTGTCAGTAAGTTGACCAGTAAACTTGAGTGTTGGCTCTTCGAGGTTAGAGCTTCTGAAATGAGTGAGTGTTCTTTCTGTGCCTTTGTGCTGAGCCTTTAGTGATCATCTACTTTGTTTCCTCTGTCAGCAAGTTAACCAGTGTATTCTGAGTGTTAGCTTTGTGAGTGTTCCCTTCTGTGCCTCAAAGCTATGTGTTAGTAATCTTCTGTTTCTCATTCTGTCAGTCAATCAGCAGTAAGTCCTGAGTGTTGGCCTTGTGAGTGTTCATTGTTTTCTGGCACTAGAAGTGCATTTGTTCACATTCTGGGTTTCGTCGAATTTCAAGGACGAAATTCTTTTTAAGGGGGGTATGTTGTTATGCCCCAGAATTTTTTTTTTATTTTATCATATTCCTTCTGATTCGCAAAGGGAGTTCGGATTAATTTGTACCTTATACTAGAGAGTTTATGGCATTCCTTAAATATTATTGTCATAGCTGGAGGAAGGAGAATTAGAAATAGCATGCTTCTATCATTTATTTATTTATTTGTTAGGGAAGGGACTTCTTAATTCTATAATTTATTTCCCTTCTCTCTTCCTACTCCTATTCACGTTATTTCTCTCCTTCCACTTTCCTGACATCTATGCACGACAGTTTCATCGCTCTCAAACCCTCATCCCTTTGCTCATCCTCTTCTTCAATTTCTTTCAATTGTAATCGCTGGAGGTCTATAGATGGAATTGTGTTCGTCCGTCGGTCGTCAATCAGGTTGGATTGTAGATTGGTTCTCTTCTCCATTAAGGCTTCCTCTTCTCTTTTCTAATTCTGATTTTGTATTTTGGGAGCGGTTCAATTCGAGGGATTATCATTTGACTGGAGATTCGGGAAGGCGATTCGTAGAGTCCGCAGAGATGGCATAGCTACGGATGTGAGGTAGGTGGTAGATGGATTCAGTTGTGTGTGTTCACCCACGGGGGTTTCGGTCAATGTTTCCGCATATATTTATTTGACTCTGATTTGTGATGATTTGGGTGATTTCTGATTTACGTTTCTAATGCGTTAAAACCCCGTGGGTAGTGTTTTGATTCGCGTATTTTGGTTATGTAAGTATTGCTTTAACGATGGTGAATCTGCATCTGTAAATCTCCCTCTGTTTTGTGATTTCTGAGTGCCGCTGATTTGGGATTTATAAGGATTGTTCATTGATTTGTGTGTGAGATTTAATGCAGTGTGTTTGCGTTTTTGAGTGGCTAAAACCTCGTGGTTTTCCTGTATTTATGTCTGATTTGGTGTGGGTAATTCTTTGGCAAGGTTTGGTGAAGTTTGGATAATTTTTCTGATCTGTTCGTAGCCTCTGTTCTTCTGATTTCGTGCTGTCCGAACATCTGTCCTAACTTCTAAGTTCGGACAGCATGTTTTGAGCTTTTGTATTTTCAAACTCGGGGTATGTCCGAACATCAGTCCGAACATTGATGTTCGGACACTCCGCGTAACTTTTTCCCGTGGAACCCGTCCGAACATCGGTCCGAGCTTCGATGTTCGGACACTCTGAAATTCCCTATCTGTTTTCATCTCGACTTGTGTCCGAACCTTGATGTCCGGACACAAGTTCGGACATTTGACAATCTCTGGTTTCTGAGTCTCGACCTGTGTCCGAACTTCGACGTCCGGACACAAGTTCGGACACCTCTCTGATTTGACCATAACTTCTTCGTCTGAGCTCCGTTTTGAGTGCCGTTTGCGGCGTTGGATTCCTCTTTCCGAGTGCTATCTGTTTTCATGTGTTTTGGCATGTGTTTAAGTGTTTCCAGATTTTGGGGTCTCTGATAAGCCTTTGATTCCTAATTTGCTCTGGAAATGTGATCCAATCTTTGACTTCAGTTTTGCTTTCGTATTTACTAGTCGGGTTCGACTTCTGTTTTGCTAAGGCTTTCCGTTGGTAAGCTCCTTCTCTGATTTTGCTAAGCTTTCGCTTTCTGTTCTGACCTGGTTAAGACTTCCGCTCTGCTCTGTATTAAGCTTCGATCTGTTTGGATTAAGCCTCTATTTTGGGACCTAGTTACTTTATTTCTGAGCCGTGAATGGCTGGGTCGAGCTATTCTGTGGTATACCATGTAGACGTCATTCTGAGTGTGGGTCATGCCCAATCTGTTCTGTGGAGTTGACGAACCCTTTGGCCTTCGGGTCATTTCTGCGTTGTCGAGGGATCTGTTAGATCTATGGGTCTTCGACCCTTTCTGAGTGCTATGCTTGGTGCTAGTGTCCCACTTCTGATTGTTAAGAGTTCTGTTTTTGTTAGCTCTATCTGTTTCTGATTTCTGACAGACTGCTATGTGCTTTCTGTCTTCTGAAAGCCTCTGGTTTACTAAGTGATCTGTTTCTGTATGCTCTGTCTGTTTCCAAACGTCGACGGACTGTTGTGTGCTTTCTGTCTGCTGGGTATTTCTGCTTTATAAACGCTCTGTTTCGTCTGCTCTCTATCTGTATTTGATTTGAGACGGTCTGCTGTGTGCTTACTGTCTCCTGCTAAGTTCTGGATTTTGCTAAGCTTCTAATTTTGCTAAGCTTCTGATTGTGTTTAAGCTTTTTGAGTTTGTTAAGCTTCTGATTTCGTCAAGCTTTCAGCTTCAGTTTACCTTATGCTATTAAGTGTATGTTTTGACCACCGCTTAGCTCCTGGTGTTTTAGACTTCTGTCTACTTGAAAGACTTCCGCTTTATCTCTGATTTTGCTCTGGCTAAGCGCTTTTGTATATGTATAAATATGTATGTTCAGTATCTGTTTTGAGCATGCTCAGCTGATGAAGTTTATCACCTGCTGAGCAATAGTTTTGCTCACCCCTATCTCCGTCTGATTTGCAGGTTTTAGTTCGTGCTTGGAGATTCAGTTTCAACTTTTTGTCTTGGCATTTGAGTTTTGTATTCAGCTTGTTTGGCCTTGGTGCCCAGTTGTAATTAGATTATGCTTTGTATTTCAGTCTGGCTTCCGCCTGTGTATTGTATAGACATGTTGTAATCTTTTATTTGGTAATATATGAGCATTAGTTCTATTTTGGGGTTTCGATAGTGTAGCCTTGCGTGTCTTAGGTAATAAGCGCGCGGCGTGTAACGGTCTCTCAACCAGGGTGGTTTTGGGGTCGTTACAACATGACTTAAGAAGTTAAGGATAAGACTGTAAAGCGCAATAAGCACTAAACAGTAGTTTCAGATTAAGGGTCATCCTCAGACCAAAGGTCAGTTGGAAAGAACGATTTAGATACTTGAGAGAACACTAAGAGTATGAACGTTAGATTTTCAGGGAGAATGGATAGACGAGTTACAACTCATTAAGGCCGTGTATAATTAAAGACAACACGCGTCCATAGAGAGACCAATATTTCTAAACTGTAAGGAGGTAGAAGAATATACAATACTATGAAGGATAACAAATGCAGTTAAGCCTAAGATTATCCGAGTCGCGCAGCGGAAGCTAGCAGATCTGTACCTTTGAGTTAAGACCAAACTAAGTTAAGAAAATGGTATAAATACCGTTAAGAATCCTCGATACAGAGACTAAGCCATTAACATAGTTATGACCCTCTGATCGAATTATAAGTGAGATAGATGACATGAAAGCTAGAATGCTTGGTGAGAATTAGACATCTTGAACCTATGTTCAAGGATGATATAATGTTGATTACGTGGGTGTAATCCATTTTAAGGGGGGTAGAGTGAAAACCGCTTAGCGTATGTTTATGTACTAAGTACGTAAACTACGGTGTGCATAGCACAAAAGAACTTGAGAATTTGTTTTACATAAACATTTTGAGATAAATTATGGTTATTGCGCACAGAAGATGCGAATACCATACATATTAAGTACCTATCTTGTTAACTCCGGTGTGAGTACAAGTTAAGATATGAGTCGATATGAAACTATGTGTGATATAAGAATAAGATAACACTATGAGATATCATTCGATATGGGTATGAGGTAGGAAATAGTAATGCTAGGAGGTATAAGATGGTGAGAATTGGTATGATACTAATATAGAACTTAGTAGGAATGAGAGTGCTGAGGTCATTACTAAGAGATGAACTTGGAATGTTTGATGGGCTGAGCCCACACCTTGGAGATGTATTGATTACGATTAGAAATACTAAAAAGATAGAAAATTGGAAATGAGTGAATTATTTGATGTTTGAAAATGACGTGGGAGGTGGAACTTGATTTTCTAGGGATCAAGGGAAACCGAACACAAATTGGGGTGGAAGGATAGTTCAACACTGATGCTGATCACATCAGGGTAGGATGATTCCTGAAACTCCCTACAAGTGGTCACAATTAAATCACGCTAAGGATATAGGCATTAGGATAAAATGAAATTGGAGTTGATTGTAATTTCAATTAGAGGAATTATTCCTCACTTGACCTCGTAAAAAGGATTTCCTTTTTACTGAGTCTCGCCCATGAAGTCGAGGACGCATGAGCCTTTGTCTTCGGACCGGTGACATGGGGAGAACAGAGTTGTTTTGTATTCTAGCCCATGAAGGCGAGGACAAATGTGCCTTTGTCTACGGAAGGTTGACATGGGAGAATACGATGAAAATTATGTGATTGTTTTAACCTTCAAAGGAACAAAGGGAATTTTGAGTGCTATACATGCTTAAGCATGTTATGTGATACTTGAGTAGAAGTATATGACAGACCTGAGGAGTTAATAATTTTAAGTACATATAATTATGATCTATATGATCTATGGAATGAGATAAGCCATGTATTCTAATAAAATAAGATGCATGTGAACTTTGGGGACAAAAGTCTTTTAAGGGCGGTAGATTGAAATACCCCAAACCTAAGTATGCTAATTAAACATCACGTTATGATGTAATAAGGCTAAAACATGCCTTAGAAACATTGGTAGACAATTTAAACCAAATAAAACACAAGGAAACGCCATAAGGGTAATTTAAGCAAAAATGTGCTCTAAGCTTGGAGTGACTTTGATTAGCACCCAAATATCATTATAAGACCTTATTAACATGCTAATGGACATTTTAAATCAATTACCAAAGAAAACCAAGCTCAAAAACAAGCTTAAACACAAAATGTGCTTTAAGACTCCTTAAAGCACCTTTATAAGAAATTGTCTTAGAAATGGGTTTTGAGTGGCTAAATGCCCATGATTACACCTTAATCAACATGTGTACTAATTAGTATCACATTAGGAAGCCTAAATCAATGGGAAACCAAAATTATCACAAATTTGTGCACTAATTCATGAATAGTGCCAAATAGTGCCTAGTTTAAGCTTTAGTCAACATAAGTCAATAAGTTGGTCATTCAAGACCATAAATATCCTAACTACTAAGGGGGGAACGGTTTTTAAGGGGATGAGTCACCATAGGCTTCATCAAATAATAAAAGAAGAAGAAGTAAAGTGAAAATGAAGTATTTACTTTAAAAAGAAAATATCTCACCTTTTAACCTACCTCTCTCCTATCTTCTTCATTTTCTTCTTATTCCACCAATTCCTCTTCTTCTTCCCTGCTCTAAAACCGTGAGTGCTGCCTCCATTCATGCTCCATCTTCAAATGTCCACCAAATACTCATTTTAGCTCCAAATCAAAAAGTGAGCATAGATTATTCTTAGTTGGAGCAAGACCTTCCTTTCTATCTTTCAAATCCTTCAAAGCTCAAGTTTGGTGCCATGATAAAACTCCATTGATGGAGGAAAATCAAGTTTGAAGAGCTCTTTTGGTTCTCCATTCATCCAAGGTAATGAAAGTGAAAGAAAAATCAACTTTCCTTCATTTTTCACCCATGTCCGAAAATTCACTTCTCATGGGGTCTTGTTTATGCTTTGAATTAGCTTGTTTCCAATATCTAAAGGGCTAGAGGAGGTCCTCATTGATTCACTACCAAGCCCACCTTGAAACTCCAAGGTAAATATCTATTTTTAAATACCTTAACACACATTTTAACCTAAGAATGAGTTCCATGAGTTTAGGCATATTGCTTAGTGCTCATTAGATTATTTGAATGTGAATTGAACATTGGCAAGGGAATTAAAGTCATTGTCGAAAATCAAGCAAGGAAATCCAAGGAGAAAAGTGTGAAAAGCTTGGAAAAACAAGGTAAATGTTTTACCTAATGGTGGTTTAAGGTTTTAAGGGATGAGATTTAGATAAGTATTATATGTAGGTTAAAGCTTACATTAAGTAACGGGTTGTATAACCTAGGAAAAAGAATTTAAACAAGCTTTTGAACTTGTGACTAAGGAGCCAATGGGAATGAGTTAGTAAGATTAGTATAAGGTGAATTATGAGAACACTTATATTGTTATGGGAGCATTGTTGTGTGTATTTACAGGTTGAAAGCTTTTATATGTGGGAAATTCAGTGTTTAAGTTTAAGTCATTTAAGGGCCTAAGAGCCATGTCATTTAAGAGCCTTAGTGCTAAGCAAGTTAAGATTATTGCACTATATTAAGTTTGTTATGAATGGGTTAATTTGAGTGAGAAATATTATGAGAAAAGGATTTGATGTGTGTGAGATGATTGAATGAGAAAAACCATGCATATGGGCATGATAATATACTAGAGGAGCTATGGAAAAATTTGAGTAGAAAACAAAGTGTTTAAGTGGTTGTTGTGAATTAATATGACCTAGGATCTACTAGGAGTCATTAAAGGAAATTTGAGTGAAATGAGTTAACAAAGGTGTTCTTGAGGATTAGAATGACGTAGAGTGACCTAGGAGGATTTAGAGGTTAGGTGGGTGTATTAAACACACCAAGATCATGATATAAGGAATGTTAAGACTTGAGCAAAAATTTGTAGGAAATGATATACAATGCCTTGTGATGATTTAGGTATGATCTAGTTTGTGTAACCTTTATGGTATTGAGTGGATTTGAGTGATGAGATGAAAGTGGTTTAAGAAGGATTTAGCATGGTCAAGATGAATGTTAAGAGGATGGCTAGAAAAGCTTAGGTAGGTGCAAGCTTTGAAAGGATGAGTAGAAAGTGTAAGGGAAGGGAAGTTGTGTGAGGAGGTGTAATAAGGAAAACAAAAGTAAGAATGTCCAAGGTTTTAAGTGTAAACAAATTACAATATTTGGGTGGATGTGTAATGGAGTTGTAAGCAATGAAGAGAGGTTATAAGGTGTTTAAATGGTGTCAGAACATGTTGGGATGCATGTAGAGAGGTTAGAAGAAGATTGGAGAAAATTACAAGTTGGAAGTGTAAAGAACGAAGTGTTAAGTGTTAAGAATTTAGTAAGAATTTGAGTAAATGTTTAAGGAGATTGTTGGATGGTTTAAGAGGGTTTTGAGGTGCTAAAATGATGTTAAAACATGTGGGGAAACATGAGAAATGATTAGGAAAAGATTGGGGTGAATTTAGAGTTCAAAATGAGAAGAGAAACACTTTGAAAAATGGGTTCTGCTGTGGACCGCCCCTATGGGGAGGTCCAGGCGAATTCTGCAAGAAAACTAGCCTCTGGTTGGGACCGCCCCTGGGACCACCCAAGAGGGGCGGTCCAGTGCAGAGAAAAAGAAAAAAATTGTTTTAAAGCTTCTAATGATGGGGGATTGGATGGTAACGGTTTTAGATGTTGTTTAGGCCTTGTTTAATGACATGTAAAGGCCTTAAAAAGTGTAAACAAGTATGAGGTGTAATGCGAAGTGATTAACTTATATGATTAAGTTTAAATTACAATGACTTAGTGGTCCACCATTAGAAGAGTGATGATGATTGGAAAGATAACCATGTAAGGACTTAAGAGATTAAGTTAAGTAAAATGGTTTTAAGTGTTTAAGGTTAAGTTTATAAGAACTTAGTGTTCGTTAGATGGAGATTGTTAGGGGCTAAGTAAGTTAGGTTGATTGAAAGTAATTAACAACCTAAATTGAATGAATGTTTTAGGACTTGAGTATTTGGACTCCGGAAGAGAGTAAGCAACCGAACAACTGACGGTGTACGGTATGGTTTTCTTGTGACCTGCTTGCTAACGAGGTGTCCCTCGGCTTGTGTGCTATTTGTTTATGTGTGCCGACTAAACAAGATAAAGCATACAACCGGTTTATTGACTTGTTGTGTATTGTTTGAAACTAACACAACTTACCTTTGTGAACTTGCTAACAATGTTTAGTAAAGAATTGTGTGAGAATAAGGAACACTTCCTAATATTAGTTTGCTAATAAACGAAAGAGGTATAACCAACAAACATTGTCTTGAGACTTCTACTAACTAGAACTTGGGGGGAGTGAGGAATCCGGAATGGTTCGGTCATGCATGTGTTAAGGGGAGGTCGGTTACCTTTTATTAGCGCCGGCTTCCATTTGAGCTTGTCTACGGACTTGATGCCTAGAGTCAAATGTCGACTCAGCCACCTTGGGTTACAGTTCAAGGTGGGAGGCAATATTAAGATGGTGTGGTGGGATCTACCTAAATCCCAACTAATTTGAGAATTATTGTTTATTGAACCAACGCAGTTCTCGGCCGCTGGCTAGGGTTACTTTTGACCCAACAAAAATAAACAATGGACTAAGTATAACCGAATCTAATTAAAGAACGGTTCACATGTTTGAGATGAGATCTGAGATGAGAATTGAATGTTCCTCAATTTAAAGAGTTAAAACACTAACTCACTTACCTAACGAACACTTATTAAGTCGTTCAATCCTTTGAGTTGTGATTGTTCACATGAATGTGGCTTATTGTTTAATGCACTTCTTATTTATGTTGTGTATCTAATCAACCTCCATGCTATCGACAATTAGTCGTCGTAGCCACGTTAGCTTGGGGGCCATGAGAGGATCGTACCAGCAAAGGTGCTGACCCCCTCGAGGGCTACTATTTATATTTTGCAGGTGAATGACAGAAGACGACAGTCCTGAGAGTAGGATCGGGTAGATTTACTTCGGGTTGTCTTCTTTTAGTTGTACGAGTTGTGTATGTACACTCGTTTAGTAAATGGTATGAGATGTTAGTAAGTTCTATAGGATGTAAGGAGTTTGTAAGAGTGTTATGTAATTGGTTAAGGCTTGTATGTACTAATGTTCGGTATATTCGGGTCCATCAGACCGTAGCTAGATCTTGGAGTATTTAGTATGCCTAGTTAGTCATGTGGGTGACTGACGGCGGTAACACCGACTGTTGTAAGGATTCCGCTGTAATGTTGAGTTAAGTAAATGGAGGTTTATGAGATGACTATGTATTTGTGAGTTGGGGTGTTACACTTGTCAATAGCATTATCTCAATATTCTCATTGGTACCCTTTCCTGGCAATTCTTCAACAATCTAAGTTATAGGTGTTGTAACCGTTAATATCTACGAATTGTAGTTCGTTCATAGCTTAAATTAGTCTTCTTATGCCTTCCTGCGCCTCGAGCTCTGATGTGTTAACATCCTTGGCTCGTAGGCTCTTAGTGCTTAATGTCTCAGTTCATTACTTGTACTCTTACTCATCTGTAGGTTATCCTCAAAAGTTTCTGGTTCTTTAAATACTATCCACCATTAGGTTACATATTAAATGTAGTATCGGGTCTCATGGTACGTTGCTGCATCCTGCTTCCCGCTATGGAAGTTCGTTCAGGTAATCTGGCGTTAACGAGTATCTGTGACAATTCTGTCGTTTTCATATACTTGCACCTTTTAACAATTACTGATCAGTTCGTATTAAGCATCTGCCTTACGGTGTCTAAGTTGGATATTTATCTAGGCTATCATGTAATTCCATCTCAACGCTTTGTTCAACTCTCGTTGACTACGCCACCCGTTGATGATTAATCATACTTGGGTGTTAATGAGTTAGGCAACAGTACTAACTGTCGTTAATCAATTTGTTCGGCTTGACTGTGCCCTCTCTGTGGGGTAGTCCTCTGAGCTTCCCTCTGTCAGGATTGTATGTCTTTAATCCTTAGTAGGTTATAACTTAAGTTTACTTCCTCTGTCCCTGTTTCCGGGGTTTACCAACATCTTCAATGAAGAATGTTTATTACTGGTATTCTTAGTGATCATTCTGGGAGTCTTATCCTGTTCTTGTTGGAAGACGTTGTGTCGACAGTCTCAATGGTATCTTAAAATAGATTCCTTGTATGTTATTGCTTACATAGTGTTTTGTTCGGATTGTTGAGCGATCTCTTAGGTTCCTCTCCTCAAGGTTCTAGATTGGAGTTCTTACCCGCACTGTCGGTTGTTGTTGTTGTAGTAGTAGTAGGTTGTACTGTTGCTAAAATTTTATATCATTAGTATTCCGTCCAAGTTCAGCTCCCTCCTGACCGGTGTGTCAACTCATCTTATCATGGTCAGGCCGACAAGCCTTTCCAAGGTCTTATCCTCTTGTTCTTATGGATTTACAATCCGGTATTAATATGTATTACGACTGTAGCGTTCTACTATCTCGCCATGATGGATTTTCGTGTAGCTTAACCGTGGTAGCACTTGCTATGGCAAGTGTGCCATGCAAGATGGGCTACCGGTACTGTGCGCGTCAGTAGTGGTACTTCCACCTAATTTCTATATCTTTGGCAGTCCTCGGGACTCCTTCAATGTTCTCTTATTTTGGATAACTAGCCATCCCGCAGTTTCCTGGTTGGTTTGACAGTGCTGTCATTTATCAGGGTGTTCCTCTTTCTGAGGGAACCCCTAGTTACTTACTTGTGTCTTAATCCTCGCTCCCGTCTCCACACATTTTGTCGTGGTTACTAAGTAATGATTCTCCTTCAGGCACTACGTGTAGTCCTAACTCGGTATACAATTTGTGTGAGTTTTTACCATCGTCTGCGCTATGTCGGGCAGGTTTGTAACCTTCCTCATTGTTTGGGGTTTGGAGTTCCCGTTTCTAACTGGACTTTCCAGTAATCTTAGCTCTCATGTTATGGATTCATATTATCCCACTGTTATTCTCCTTCGGACTACTGTCCGGCATTCTTGTTGCTCTCTTTTCCTCTCCATTGCACTCGTAGTGCTTTTCTTATTATTGGTATGGCGGGGTATCTCGACTGCGTAGCATGTCGACCCATGTTGCCGGTAATTACCGTTCTCTTATTGGTAGAATTCTGTTGGCAGCGCCTGTTTCACTATTGCGCTCCAATTAAAACCTCCAAGTTTTCGTAAACTGTTGTATAACGATGTGCTTCCCGTATTGCTTACTATTAACTAACTACCAGATCGGGTTTTCCCGAGTAAGAGAAGGCTTTCTTCTCTCTGGCGTTTGTTCCCCGTATTTCAAGTAAGGGATCGATGTGAAGGGCGGGTTTAGGTACTATGGATATCCGGTAAACACAGGGAAGTCCTAACTAACGCACCTCTCGCTCTATCTCTCAACCCTTAACCCATAACTCAAACTCAACCTCAGTACTCTCCTAAGTTCGGTAATTCCTGTCATCAGAGCGTAACTATTCTCTGATACCACTTTTTGTAACATCCCAACTCATAAATCCATACTTATCTCATAAACCTCCATTCACTTATATTAACTTTGCAGCGGATTTCTTACAACATTTGGTGTTACCGTCGTTAGTCACCCACGTGACCAACTAGACATACTAAATTCTCCAAGATCTAGCTACGGTCTGATGGACCCGAATATACCGAACATTAGTACTTACAAGCCTTAACCAATTACATAACAATCTTACAATCTCCTTACATCCTATACAACTTACTAACATCTCATACCATTCACTAAACGAGTGTACATGCACAACTCGTACAACTAAAAGAAGACAACCTGAAGTAATTCTACCCAATCCTACTCTCAGGACTGTCGTCTTCTGTCATTCACCTGCAAAATATAAACAGTAGCCCCCGAGGGGGTCAGCACCTTTGCTGGTACGATTCTCTCATGGCCCCCAAGCTAACGGGGCTACAACGACTAATTATCGATAGCATGGAGATTGATTAGATGCACAATATAAATAAAAGTGCAATAAACAACAAGCCACATTTGAACACACATGGTTCACACACAAAGAACGACTTAAAAGCGTTCCCTTAATTAGTGAGTTAATCTTTTAACTCCTTAAAATATTATACCTCTTAATCTCAGTCCATTCTTACCCTACCTCAGTCTTAGTCCTTATCTCAGTCTCAATGTACCAACCGTTCTTTAATTTGAATTGGTTGTACTTTATCTCAAATCTTATCTCAAATCTTATCTCAGTTCTTATCTCAGTTAAGTCAACCATTCTTTAATTAGAATGGTTGTTCCTTAACTCATTGTTTATCTTGTCAGGTCAAGTAACCCTAACCAATAAGTTATCAGCTCCATTGGTTTACATAAAATATATTTGTTAGAATTAGTTGGGATTTAGGTAGATCCCACCACACCATCTCAGTATGCCTCCCTCCTAAAACAAGAAGTCTGAGGAGGTCGAGTCTATATGTCGACTCTTGGCGACGAGTCCAAAGACAAGTCATATTTGGAAGTCGGGACTTGATAAGGATACTGACCTCCCCTAATACACATGTGCCAGAATGATTCCGGATTCCTCACTCCCCCCCCCCCCAAGTTCCAGTTAGTGGAAGCCTCAAAGTCAATGTTTGTTAGTTAGCCTCTTTCGGTTACTAATTAAACAATGCTAGGGAGTGTTCCTTAATCTCACACCATTGTTTACTAAACATTAGTTAGTAAGTTCTCAAGGTAAAGTTGTGTTAGTGCATCACAATCACACAACAAACATAATATTCCGGTTGCATACTTTATCTTGTTTAGTCGGCACACATAAACAAATAGCACACAAGCCGAGGGACACCTCGTTAGCAAGCAGGTCACAAGAAAACCATACTATTCACCGTTGGTCGTTCGGTTGCTTACTCTCCTCCGGAGTCCAAATTCTCAAACCCTAAAACATTGATCGAATTGGATGGTTAATTTCTTTTAGTTAACATAACTCATATCATCACTAATCAACTCCAACTAAATACCACTAAATCATTGTATTTCAAGCTTAACCACTTATGTTATTTACTTCTTATTTACCTCACCCTTGTTCACACCTCCAATGGCCATCAAATTCCACCAAACAACTCTTAACAACCTTATATTAGCATTACCTAACAAGCCCCTTCATTTACCACCTAAAAAACACATTTCCTTTGTAAAATAGCCTGGTCCGGGACATGGTCCGGACCTAAGGTCCCGGACCAATGTGTCTGATCACTCTAAGCTTCATTTTATAGGGTGGTCCGGGTCGTTGCACCTAGCCTAGGTCCCGGACCACCTCTGAAACAGATTCTCGGCAGGTTTTTGGTGCTGGTCCGGGACTTTATCCAAGGACCAAGTCCCGGACCACACTTTAAACAATTAAATTTTACAGTTTTGAACTTCATTCTCCACTTGTTCCTTTGCCCAATCATCTTCTAATCTTTCCCCATGTATTCACACATGTTCTAACACCATTTTAGCACTTAAAATCCTCCTAATTCATGGTTCAAATCACCTCCAAATTCCTTGATCATTATTCAAGTTCTTACTAAACTCTTAACACTTATAACTTAATTCCTTACACTTACAACATGTTAATTTTTGCCTAAACTTCAACTAACCATAGTGTTTCCTTTCAACCAATATAACTACTCCTCAAACATCATTATTCATCCATCTTTCCTTTGATAAACTTTCCAAGGCTATCTTGCATCTCCATGCACAAATCTCTCTCCTTTCCATTTGTTACTCATCACTCCTAAACTCTTGAACATACCTATACATTTCTTTCCATCCTCTTAGCACCTTAACCTTCTTCTTCTTTACCTTGACCATACTACACCCTCCTTAGACATTCCCATCTCCTTTTCTCAATTTACCCACCATTCTCATGATCATACCCTCTTATACATTCCTAGTCATTTCCTTGACAATTTACAACATTCTCCTACAATTTTCACTTCCATCACCCAAGTCCACTCATTACCACCCAAACTATAACCTTATTAATCCACCGCTAGCATCTTCACCACTTACACAAGCTACCTAAAATCCTCATTGTTATATTCTCTAGTTCATACCTAAATCATCTCAAAGTATTATCATCATTTCCTACAGATTTTTGCTCAAGTCTCAACACTCCTCATACCATGACCTTGGTGTGTTTAATACGCCCACCAATCCTCTAATTCCTCCTAGACTACTCTAGGTCATTCCAATTCTCAAGAACACCTTTGTTAACTCATTTCCACTCAAATTCTTTTTAATGGTTCCTAGTAAATCCTAGGTCATATTAATTCACAACCACCACTTAAACACTTTGTTTTCTACTCAAATTTCGCCATAGCTTCTCTAGTATATTATCATGCCCATATGCATGGTTTTTCCCATTCAATCATCTCACACACATCAAATCTTTTCCTCATCATATTTCTCACCCAAATCAACTCATTCATAATAAACTCAATATAGTGCAATAATCTTAAATTGCATAGCACTAAGGCTCTTAAATGACATGGCTCAACTTAAACACTGAATTTCCCACATATAAAAGCTTTCAACCTGCAAATACACACAACAATGCTCCCCTAGCAATAGAAGCGTTCTCATAATTCACCTTATACTTATCTTACTAACTCATTTCCCATTTGATCCTTAGTCACAAGTTCACAAACTTGTTCAAATTCTTTTTCCTAGGTTATATAACCCATTACATAATGTAAGCTTTAAGCTACATTAGTACTTATCTAAACCTCATCCCTTAAAATCTTAAACCATCATTAGGTAAAACATTTACCTTATTTTTCCAAGCTTTTCACACTTTCCTCCTTGGATTTTCTTGCTTGACTTTCGGCAATGAACTTTAATTCCCTTGCCAATGTTCTAATTCACATTCAAATAATCTAATGAGCACTAAGAAATATGCCTAAACTTATAGAACTCATCCTTAGGTTAAAATGTGTGTTTTAAAGCTTAAAAGTGGATGATTACCTTTGAAGCCTCAAGATAGACTTGGGTATGAATCCAGAAGGACCTCCACTAGTCCTTGGAGAATGAAAATAAGCTAGTTCAAGGGATAAAACAAGATCCCATGAGAAGATAATTTTTGGTCATGTAGAAAAAATGATGGAAAGTTGATTTTTCTTTCACTTTCATTACCTTGGATGAATGAAGAACCAAAAGAGCTCTTCAAACTTGATTTTCCTCCATCAATGGAGTTTTCTCAGGGAAACAAACTTGAGCTTTGATGGATTTGAAAAGATATAAAGGAAGGTCTTGCTCCAACTAAGAATAATTTATGCTCACTTTTTAATTTGGAGCTAAAATGAGTATATGGTGAGCAATTGAAGGTGGTGGTGCCATGGATGCTGCTTGGAACGGTTTTGAAACAGAGAGGGGAAGAAGAAAATGTTGGTGAAGAAGAGAAATGAAGAAGAGAGGAGAGAGGTAGGCTTAAGTGAAGATATTTCTCTTTTAAAAGGTAAATAGTACTATTCTCTCATTTCCTCTTCTTTTCCTTAATGTGCTGGCTCCTTATGGTGACTCACCATTTAAAACCGCCCCCTCCCCCTCGCCCCTTACTAATGAGGTATTTATGGTCTTGGTTGACCAACTTATTGACTTATGTTGACTAAAGCTTAAACTAGGTACTATTTGGCACTATTCACAAATTAGTGCACAAATTTGTGAAATTTTTGATTTCCCATTGATTTAGGCTTCCTAATGTGATACTAATTAGTACTCATGTTGATTAAGGTGTAGTCATGGGCATTTAGCCACTCAAAACCCATTTCTAAGACAATTTATCAAAAAGGTGCTTTAAGGAGTCTTAAAGCACATTTTGTGTTTTAGCTAGTTTTTAAGCTTGGTTTTCTTTGGTAATTGATTTAACATGTCCATTAGCATGTTAATAAGGTCTTAGAATGATATTTGGGTGCTAATAAAAGTCACTCCAAGCTTAGTGCACATTTTTGATTAAATTACCCTTATGGTGTTTTCTTGTGTTTTACTTGGTTTAAATCGTCTACCAATGTTTCTAAGGCATGTTTTAGCCTTATTACATCATAACTTGATGTTTACTTAGCATAATTAGGTTTGGGGTATTTCATAACATTTATCCATCCTTTTTCCTTCTTATTGTGGCCGAATGGAATCTCCAAAACTCCTTGGGCGCTTGGCAGAAAATCAAAGAGAAACAAGGTTGAAAAACTCAAAAATCAACCTTAGGAAGGGTAAGATTTTAAGCTAAGACGGTGGTACTTAAGTTTATCAATAAACCCTTGGATTTGTTCAGAAATTTAATGTTCCCCTTATGTAATAATAGGACGGAAATTTGAGGAGAATAAAAGAACAAAAAGTCTTGCTTTGGAGCATTAAGGTTAATGTCCAAACCTTAAGACTTATTTCTATGTTTTGAGTGGTTCAATGTGGTGTTTAATTTGTGGCCAAAAATGATCCTTGAAAAATGGTCTAATTTGACCTAGGAATTAATATAAACCCACATTGAAACATTAGGCTAAGTTAACTAATGACTTAAGGACTTAAATATCATCGTTACAAAGTTTTAGTCGCTAGAATGTAATAACCAAAACTTGGGAAGTAGGGTATGAATTTTTCCAAAAATAAACTTTTTAAAATAGACATTTTTATGTATTAGAAGTGTATAATATGACTTAATACTTTGGCCAAAATTTTAGGCTAGTTTATGAGCATTTTGGTGTTTTAATGCTCTCAAAAGTGAAGTGTAAATATCTAGTAGTTTGAGGGATGTTGGAGTAATTAAAAGGCTATAAAATTATGGTGGAAAAATATCTAAGAAAATTAGTAAGTTTTTGGAAGGAGTTTAGGACAAACTTTGGTAAAAAAATGTGATTAGGAGTTTATGACATGATTCGGTAAATAAAGGATTAAAAAGAAAGGTTGGTTAATGTAAAGGAAATAAAGGTTGGAGTGTTAAGTATGAATATAGCCAAAATTTAGGCTTTAGTTGGGTTAGGAATGGAAAATATAAGTTAAAGTAAGATTTGGGAGTAATTTGTAAAGTTTAGAAAATATTGGGGTCTAAATTGTAATTTCTGGAAAATATGGTGTAAGACAAAATAATTACGGTCAACCTAGGTTGGATTAGGGTGTTGACCTAAATTAAGAAAGAAATGATTGAAAATATAAGTTAATTAAGAATTATAGTATATTTGTAAGTTTATAGAACTTGTAGGGTAACACCATAAATTTGAGAGAGATTGGGTTGTAAGCCAAAATAAGCAGAATGGGTGTGTTTGGGATTTTTCAAAGTTTGAGGGAGAATTTGGAATTAATTTATTAAAGGATTGAAATTAAAAGATGATTAAATCTAATGTTCAAATGTAAGCTTAGGAAATTTATGAGGGTCAAACGATAAATATGAAAAGTGTATGGTCAAAATCAGAATTTGGCAGATTAGGGGCTGGTTGATAATGTGAAGGATTGCGATTCAAACATAGAAATAATTAAGTTAGAAGTTGAAGTTAAAAGATCAATATATGATTGGAAGAAAATTGTAAAGTTAGGTAAATATTTGGTAGCAAAGTGTAGAGTTAGATAAAATTGGATTATGGATGAATATTTTGAGAGTTAAGGGTGAAGTTTGGGATACGATGAGGACTGCATAATAATACATTAAGTGTAAAGATCTTAATGTATATGTTAGGTTGGGAGGAACTTAAGGAGTGTTATAATCCACATGAAATAAAAGAATTTGGAATATGTTGAATTATATACTAAGATTTGGGGATGTAATTATGTATGAGAATGATTAAGGAATGAACCTAAGTCATTAACATAAGGTTTAAAGTTGTATACCAACCGTACATAAATGGTTAAAAGGTTGTGTTATACCCAAAATTTTGACCCCCCTGGTTAGGGTCTACAAGGTTTTGGTGTTGTGAGGGGCATTTAATCGAGTAATGAGAGATTCTGGCTCGTTCGGCGCATTCCAGCACATGAGGAGCAGTTTCGTCATTGTCAGGGACGTTTTCGTAATTCTTAAGGCTCCTGAGACCTCCTATAGGCTTTCTCTCTCCTCCAAAAGATGCCCAAATCAGCTTGAAATGCTTTGATATTTTAACCCATGATAAAGGATGACATTTTAAGCATAATGGCGTTGGAATTTTGATTTTTCGAATTTCCAATAATTTTCTAGCAATTTCTGACTGAATCTGACGAGAAATTCAATTTAAAAATATTCCAACATTTAAAAAATTCGATTCCACTTCAGAAAATTCATAATTGCCATCTTGACATGTGGTTAAAATTTCACAGCGAAATTCCTTTGGGAAGTCATTTAATTAAAATATCAAAAAATCTTACTTTTACTAGATTTTCTTTATCTTTAAGAAAGTCAATATAAGGGGATAGGTTTTTTGATCAAATCAGAATCTCACAAGCTCAAGAACCCTAGGGAGTCAGAAAGAACAACCTTCTCTCTCTCTCACGTTTTCCAACACCTGGCCACCCGAATCATACCAAAAATCCCCCGAAATCACCATCTAAACTCGTTTTCCAATCCCCAAGGCACCAATAATCATCAATACCCCACAAAAACACCACCAAAACATGAAGAACAGCAAGAACAACCAACAACCAGAAGCTTAGTTCGAAAACCTTTCGGTTCTGCCATCAACGGAGCACTCAACGAATCCCGGTGTGAAGAATCATTGTGAACCCGAAGGTAAAACAGGTAGAAATTCCACTTTCCCAATTCTCCACGATATTATCTGTCTTGCCTCAAAATTTGGGCTCAAACTAACTCTTTTTCGCTTCTGTATCGCTAATTGTTTTAGCTACTGCCTTGTTACTTGTTTGCTAAGTTTCGTATTAATTTTGACTTCAAATTGAGTTCTTTCAATTACTAACGTGTTTATAATCTTTCAGGCTACACACCCATAAAATTTGAGCTCAAAACACCTTCGGGAATCATCAAAAACCCACTGTCTGTGGGTTGTCCGTGACCTCGGACTCATTGTCCGGGACCACGGACGGGTTGTCCATGACCACGGACACCCACGGACGGTGGCGGGATTTTATATTTTTCAATTTTTCAAATTTTAGGGTTTCTGTCAATACATGTTCGGGCCCACGGACACCCTGTCTGTGGCCCCGGACCTTTCAAGTTTGCGTTTTTATTTTTTAACTGTTTTCGAAATCATTTAATTCAATTGGGGTCCGTGGTCTCGGACATTAGGTCCGTGGCTACGGACGTAATAAAAATTTGACCTAATTCTGCCTCCGAAACCCTAGTTTGGGTAGCTTTTAATTTCACTTTAATTTTCTGTCAAAAAACACTAAAAAAACAAAAAAAACAGAAGCGCGCCCCTAGGTTAAAAACAACTTTGTAGAAAGCCGTAAATAAACCAAGTAGAGGAAAAATGACCTAGGAAGGGTAATGAAAGTAATTTGAACCCTAAATAAGTCGAATACCAAGCCCCCGAACCCGAACTCTCCTTTCCTAATTTGATCTAGGTTAAAATTAGGTGGCGACTCATAATAGGTTCCAGTGAGCTAGCTTAGGTTTTAATAATTATTGTTTTATGACATAGTTATTAATCTTAGGTTATAAGCGGACCTAAAACCCGATTAGATCCCAATCAACTTTAATAAACATAGGATAGGGTTTAAAATCGAGGCTCGCAGACTGGCGACTCTGCTGGGGATGATATTCTTAATTTTAACTTGTTTAATTTTAAGAAAGAGGGGGTTAACTTGAAAAATGTTTATTTATGGCTTTTATTACATTGTTTATTTACTTTTGTGCGCGCTTTAATTTTTGCACCCTTGCATCATATGAGAGCGAGGGTCCCCGCAAACCAATTTCACTCCGGGACCCGCTTGAGGGTCCCCTGTCAGGGACTCACACCTTTTAGGTGATGTGAATAAGTGGGGGAAACGAGGAGGGTGTCGTCTAACCACACCCCCTTAATACCTGGGCTTTAGCCCCAAGCATTTTCCTGGCAGTACCCTTACCTAGCCCATTGTTTGGTCAGTCAAAGACCCGATCGTAGACGCATACCTTTAGGTGATGTGAAAAAGTGGGGAAGCCCAAAGAGAATAGCGTGCAAGCCCTATTCCTTTGTGGTGACCTGGGCCCGCGCCCCAAGCACCTCTCTGGATCGATCCGTACCCGTTGGACTGAGTCATTTTGTGAGGACATTTGCATCACCTCCTTATCAAAGACTTTTGTGCATATGTTCTTTTTCTCCCGGACCTCAGGCCCAGTATCTGTATCAGTCCTTCAATCTCTTCTAGCCCAGATGAAACATTTAAAGGGTTCTGATAGTCCAAATACTTCTATCACCCCAAGATCAAAAAAATCCTTTAGGATGATTCTTGTTACGAGCCTGATTCTTGTGATACCCACTCGTAAGACCAACGTACCCAGCAACCCAAAAGTTTAGTCCAGGGCAGACTCTTCCAAAATTTTAGGGTCCGGTATTCATTGCAGCGCACTAATTTTCGGCCTGTGTTTCTATGTTTAGTCCCAGTCTCACTCCCGCAATGCTGACTTGTTTTCTTGTTTAAAATAGGCAACACCCTTCGCAGCTAGGATGTCGTCTGGAGTTAATGATCGAAGTACTCAGCTCGCTGAGCTTGTGGACTTGATAGGGAAACTAGCCGAATTAGAATTTGTCCATATGAGTGCTTTGGAAGAGCTAAGCTCAGGATTTATGTCGGCTGCAAGGGAAGCGAGAGCTCTCATTCATACTCTCGGGGAAATCATCCCTTTAGATTTGGCCCCCAATGAAAACGGGGTCAAGTCACCGGAGAACCAGGAACCGCAACAAGAGCAGGCCGCACAGGTGCCCATTGTAGATCTGCAGCAGCCGCAGAGTCAGATTCTGAGAGTACTTCTAGGGCGGAGGTTAGTCCAACTCAAAGCCCCGCGGTTCCGCGGGCGGCATCTAGGGGCATACCCCAAGCAGTTCTATCGTTTCCACCTACTCACGGGCCACTCCACGGATAATTGTCGTAATTTGAAGTCTAAAATTTTGTTATTGGCCCAAGAAGGAGAAATCCAGATTGCAACCCCAGTATCGGAGCATCCCCACAAAGCCGAAAGGGAATTCACACCCATCGGTTGTTCCTTAAGCCAGGCCTTTGAGGAGCTGCAGGGCGAAGGGCTAATACGACCGCTCATTCCTCACCATGGAGAGACACGAAAGGGAGTAGGCTTAGTCAATTTTGCAGGTACCATCAGCTATCGGGGCATGATACCAATGATTGCAAAGTGCTGAGACACCGGATCCAGGACCTCATCGATCAGGGATATCAGCGTTTGGATGACCTCGAGACTTCAGAATCCGAAGTTCAGTGTGCTGCCTTTACTGTTTTCTGGGATGACAAAAAGCCGGCACGTGGGGCAGGACGGAAGCCCACATCCACGGTTAGCTTTGTTCCAGCAAATGCTCACATTACCCGGTCGGGCAGGCACTACGGATCACCTGAAAAGCCGTCGCAAGGGGAAGAGCGAATGTTGTCTCCCCCGGTGGCTGAAGAGATCCCAGGTGAACGAGAATTGCTTCAAAAGCTGAAGGCAACAACCATCCCCATGGCAATCTGGTCTTTGCTTACGATCTCACCAGAGCACCGACGGGCCATTGCCAAACATTTGGGAGTGCCAGAGGAAAGTTTAGCCCCGGAAAGGATGGTCGCGGCTCTTTGGCAAAAGCAGGAAGAGGAGATTGGTTTTCACGATAGCGAGATCTCCGAACACTCAGGAAAAGCATTGTATATTACTGTTTGGTGCGGGGCCTTCAAGGTGTCAAAGGTCCTCATTGACACAGGAGCAGACGTCAGCATTATGTCCTCTGAAAGTGGCAGAGGGTATGGGTTACGACAAGTTTGAGTCTTGCCAAATAGTTTTACGAGGGTATGACGACAACCCAAGACATGTCTTCGGCCTACTAGATCTTCCACTCAAGTTTGGGACGGTTATTCATCCAGTGAAGTTCTTGGTTCTGCAAATTCTCCATTCTTTCAATCTGATTTTGGGACGGGATTTCCTTTAAGATTTGAAGGTCGTCCCTTCTACGGTGCATCAGTGTTTGAAGTTCAAAAGAGACGGAAAGGTTCATGTCATTAGGGGTGAACCGCATCAGAAGGAGTTGCCTGTTTGCATGGTTGAGGAGGAGGGTTCGTCCCATCAAAACAGGTTCAGCGTTGTACTAGAGCAATCTGACCCAACTTCTCTTCAGAAACTCAAAGTTGGGCCAGGGAAGGTTATCATGGAGAAGTATGGCTATCAAGAGGGTAAGGGTCTTGGCAAGGATCTTCATGGAATCCCGGACGTCCTGTCTCCGGCGGCGAATCCTGGTCGTCAAGGACTCGGTGCGTTAATGGACCCATCTTTCATTTCAGCAATTGAACTATCATCTTTGCTCATATGCTCATGTTCTCTATGTTTACAGGATACGGTAAGAGTGGTAGAGGAGGAAGCGATGCCCGATTGGATGTTCCTTGAAGAATAGGTCGTAGGTTAGGGGTAGTTAGCCATTTACTTCCCGCTTTGGGGTCATTAGGAGCCATTGTTATTTTCCTTTGGTTGTTTTACATAGTTTCTTTCTTACCATAGTTAGTTTAGCTGTCTCTCCTATTTAGTTGGTACTCGATGTCATTGTTACTTCTTTTGGTTATCAAAAAAATTTCTTCTTTATTCATGTTTTAATGTTTATATATTTGTTCATGTGCAAAAAAAAGAAGAGGAAGAAAAGAAAAAGGGAAAAACTCTCTCTCACACAAAGCATGTCTGCAAACATACAAAAGGAGAAACCTTCGTTTTTTCCCGAAACCTCTTGTACAAAATCACTTTCCCATCCAAGCATTCACCACCTCCATTACAATCACCACACAACATCCCGTTATTTCCACCACTTCACCAAAGCTTAAACCAAGACTGCCGCCGCCAAAAGAACAAAAATAAATCATTCAGCAATCACCCCATCACCGCTCACCACCATCGTTTACCGTCACACATGCAATCACCCTCCACAAATAACTTGGGTATCCAAAAGGTTTGCTAAGTAAACCCCACAACAATGCTGGGGGCAATCTGAGTTTAAGACCGAAGATGATTATTTCTTTAAGCGCGTGAACAAGTCTTTGAGCGAACATTGCGTGAGAGCGTCTTGAGTGGCAAAACCAAGAGAGAACGAGCGTGTCATTTTTACATGACTCTAGAGAGGTCACATTCAAGGGTAAGGTAAACGGCATGACTTCAACCGAAGGAGATAATTTATAAATTTACGCTTAAAACCTATGAAAAGTAACAAAGAACGGATACACAACTATTAGGGATGACGAAGCACCTAGGTACAGCACCACACAGCCAAAAAGCTTGTGAACCCTGACATTAACCCTAGGCACCCCCGTTGAGCCTTTCATATACATTCTCTTTTTCAACGCCACCAACTTCACAAAATAGGCCAGCCAATGATGAACAACCAACCCGGTGACCAAAGGAAGCAAGGAGCCCGACTTCCGAACAGCAACTTCACAAGTCCAAAGAAGCAAAACTGCTACCAGCATGACGAAGCGATCCGCAAATGGTCCCAACGCGGCACAGGATCCAAATGAGCTAACATCAAAAACGGCTCACAAAGTTCACAACTGGGAAACACAAGAACCCCGAAGGAAAAGAGATTCAAAGAAAGGCAAACTTGAAAAGCCTCGAAGAAATCCAAAATCAGAAAAAAGAAAGAAGGTGTAAGGAGCACCCAAAAGTTCCCAAGCGAAGTCATCACAAAGTAGCCAAACGACTTCAAGACAAAGAAGACAAGTCCAGGAGAAGGTGCAAGTTGCAGCTTTGGTCACCCTTATAGCTCCACATATCCTAAACATTCCTCCATCATCCCTTTGTCTTTCATCACACCTCATAGCCACGTTGTAAGCTTAAAAAACTTCCGACTTAGTAGTTGTGTATCCAATCACGTGAAAGTAACAGGTTGAACGCGTAAATCTAACAAATGTCAAATTCAATGGTTGAGATGTCTTGACCAACAGGAGGGCACGAGTGCAAACATCAAACACTTTGAGTGTAGGATAGAAGGCACCACATCAAAATAAACCTTGACCCTGTGAGGATGAGATTTGTTCTTGCGCAATTAATCAAAGAAAATGCTTGGTGGGCAAAATAGTAGTTAAACAATCTTGCTACTTATGAGCAGTGAACCCAATCATTGTAGTACAACAAGGTCGTATCCACAGAGACTTCACAACTATCTAATTAATTATCAAGTTAGTAAATGTACAAGAAGATAAATAAAAGTGCATAAATTATAAAAAGGGGTTTAGCCGGTGGCAATCTTGGTGTTGGGAGAATAAAAATAATTAAAAGCTTAAATAAAACTGTAGTGTATTGAATGGATGGAAAAAGGTATCCTAGGATAGCGGGGGAATTGCTTAAATTACTTAAACAAATTTATAACCATGTCTCAATTATTTATTGTCTATTAGAGTTAATAAGTGTTAGTTACGAACTCTTAGTAATAGCCTCAGTATTTTCCTGCTCAATCCGGAGTGTAAATACCAAGGTTTATTCCTTTGTGGTACTTTGACTATCTCAAAATCATATGTTGATAGTTACCATAAAAATGCAGTAGTTTGTCGCGTAAAGCATTTAACAATATTTGTTTAAAGGAATTAAAACAAGTTTAATAAGTGAGACAGGTGATAAATATTGATTTAAGTACAGACATTAATTATAATCCTAATTTGCTCTATTTGTCTGTTTAAGAATTTATCTTGTGGCCTTCCTAAATCATAGATAAGGACAACTCTTAATTAATTCATTAGACTTTTTACAATCAGAAAAAGTCTAAAATCATTAATTAGCATTAAACAAGAATTCTTTTAATAACAGTGATGGATTTTATCTGCTAATCAAGGAGATAATATCTAACGTTTGTCTCTCTTTGTGGTCTATTCTCAGATTTACAAAATCATTGAAATAAGAGAAACCGTAAATGCATAAAAATGATTAGTTCTTAAGCATTTAATAATTTAGAGAGACAGAACAAATATTTATAAGCAAACTTGGTATTATAAATAAGTCTGAATTATTTGGGGTAAAACCCCATCCTAGGATACGAATAAAAATTACTCAAACATTAACAGAAATAAAAAGAAAGCAGAGATAGCCATTATTTTGGAGACTGTTGGAGGAGACGGGACTGCGACTCGCTTCTGCTCCAGCTCCTTCTCTTCTCTTCTTCTTATCGTGCTTCTGCTGAGTGGTGGAATGAAGAATAAAAATAAAATGGAGAAGTGGGGGATAAGAAGATGGAATGGATCGTAGGTGTGGTTTGTGTTGTGGTCGATGGTCGTGGTTTGATGAACGGTGGTGAACTTTGGATTCAGGAAGGGATGATTTATTTGAGCGGAAGGAGCGTGGGTTTTATAGAAGAAAGGAGGAGGAAGAAGACAGGCTGCGACAACGCGTGAGGAATTTAAGGAGTGCAGTGGGGCGGCGCCTGATATGGCTGATGGGTAGATAGATATGTTTGCAGGCGCCGTAGATATGTTTGCAGGCGCCGCAAGAAAAACGGGGAAGACGGTCGGCGCGTCAATTATTCTAGATCTGGGTTGCATTTAGATGTGTCCTTGTTTCTGTCCGGTCATTTATCCACGGACAGCATGGCATTTATTCTCTGTCCGTCCTCTGTCCGGCCATAATTCCACGGACATGCTTGTCCCTTGTCTGCCCATTTTTCCACGGACATGTTGTCCCTTGCTTTGTGTCCTGCCTTAATTCCACGGACGTAACACGGTCCTTCATTTTGTCGCGTCCGAACCACTGTCTGGACCAGTGTGGTTCGGACGGTGCGTTTTTGTCCGCCCTTTTATCCGCGGACGCGCTACGGACACACCCTTGTACGGCCTTATTTACCCGGTCATGCCACGGACGGGTTTTTAAACTGTCCGGACCACACTGGTCTGGACGAAAACTGGTTTTCTTCTAAAATGTTCGTTTCAGCTTCGATTTGAGATCCGTCTACGCCTATGCGTTCGTCTCTTCGTCTACTTTGCTCCTAGCTTGGTTTTCCTCATGTTTAACCAATAAATCTGTAAGATAACCAATAAAACATAAACTAGAGGAAAACTAACCAAAGTAGAGAAATGAGCAAGAAAAGTGTTAATATAATATATGAAATACACCCATAAAACATGCTCATTTGGACACTTATCACACCCCCACACTTACCTTTTTGCTTGTCCTCAAGCAAAACCATGTACCCAAGCAAGTAGGGAATGCTCAATACTAACAAATATTATTATGAAGGGTAGGATAAAGAGGTGAACAGTACATGATCTTTAAACTTTTCGAGGAGTGTGATCCATCAACTGCTAGTGGCACAGGTGTGCTTAGGGTAAAAATAAAAATTAGAGTTTCGGGTATGATCCGGAGTACTTCAATGCTTCTTAGTTAAGGTGACTTTGAGAACTTTTACCACGGCCAACTTCTCTCAAGAATGGGCATTGAGGAGAAAATAAAAGGAAAAATAGATTTATGCATTTGTTTCACTTTTGCATAAGAGATGAGAAGATAATATGTAGGCATCAAGCCTTTGTATTTAAGAACACTCAATTCTCTTTGTTGGTTACCAATGGTGTCTCGCAAGTCCCGTATTTATTTTTTGTATATATATTTTAGACAGAGAAGCACCCCTTAGCAATCCCTAAGAGAGAAGACAGACAGAACCCCTGAGTGATAAAAATCCAACCATTGCAGATCATTTGGTCACACCGCATAAAAATGCTCCTCAAAAGCAATCAAAATTTAAAATTTTTGTACCATTTATCCCACAATTCATAACAGTATTTATTCTTAAAGAGAACAACCCACATATAAAGGGTCCACGATATTGAATTTGGACAAACGCGAGATAAGTAGAGAGATTAAGCATTTTAAGCACAAAATGTCACCGAAAAGGGCACTCACCCCCACACTTAAATTGAACAATGTCCTCATTGTTCACCAGAAAAACAAGGGAAAGTTTCAGAAGACCTTTTCGGTAAGTAGATAAAATAGAGAAAACACAAAGGTCACAAATAGGCATTTTATCACAGAAGCTCTCCATAGCAGAATTTAGCAAAATAAAAGCATAATTGAAAAAACTGGTACTCCCCTGAGATTATTTTTGCTAGCGTTAAAGGAGTTCCCCCACACTTGAGCTTCAGCCTCAAGTAGCGTAGCTTGGTTGCGGTGTAGACATGAAGTTGCACCTGCATAAGACACTAGAAGCAACCATACTACAAACGGGGTTAAGAGTTAGCAAAAACAAAATTTAAAGAGAACCTGAAAATTAAAAGAACATAAAAGAAAAATAGAAGAAAAGTTCATCCGGGTTGCCTCTCGGAAAGCTGCCCTTCTTTAAAGTCTTTGGCTAGACGCTACCACCATGAAATCAGCCTGGATCGAATATGAACGTTGAAGTTGGCTTCAACGGGTGGGTGGGACGGTCATCATGCATTGTTGAAAAACCACCCGGATAAAAAGGAAATGTTATCTCAACACTTAGAATGTAGAAGTGCAAGCTCCACCGATCTTTATTCAGGTGGAAGTGTTGAGATGGTTGATCCTTGGTGCGGGGATCAAATTTTGGTGGAGCCTCCTCTTCAAAATTAAGGACGAAGACATCCTTATCTTCAATGAGTGGTGCAGGGAGGGCTCTGGGGTGGACTTTGTCTTCTATCTCTAGTCCGGGATCAAAAGGGAAGGTGGCCTCCACACTTAGTGGGTGAACTTTATGCTTCCACCTTACAACATTGTTGCTTACATGGGGAAGGCCTTGATCCTCCAGACGAAGATCAAAGTTGGTTGGATCCTCCTCCTCAATTTTGAGGATGTAGACGTCCTCAGCAGGTTGTTCCTCCTCGTGAACCACTTCATTCAGTTGTTGAACCGGTTGTTCCATGTGTTCGACCTGATCTAGCGTTCTTTGCTGGATCATTTCAGACTTTGAGGTAAAATTTGCCATTATTTCCCTCAAAATGGCGTTGTCTCTCTCTCTATTGCAACCATAGGACAATGGGAACTTTCATGGTCTCCTCCACACTCTCGGCACACAAAGATGGGGATAGGCTTGAGAGATGACTTGAAATCCTCCAAGAGAGCTCTCAATTCAGCATTTGGGTCTGAACATTGGGGGCTTTCATGGTACTCTCCGCACCTTTGACATACACTCCATTGATTGTAGTTCTCTGTGCCATAGGGGTAACCATACCAACTTCCTGCTTGATCGTAGTGACCATCCATCAGAATTAAGTACCCTTAAAAAAAAGAAACAAAACTTTATACACAAAAGGGGCAAATAATGGAAATAAAAGAAAAACTAAACAGATAATAAACCAGATAGTTGGACCGAAGTCCCCGGCAACGGCGCCAAAAACTTGGTGGGCAAAATAGTAGTTAAACTATCTTGCTACTTATGAGCAGTGAACCCAATCATTGTAGTACAACAAGGTCGTATCCACAGAGACTTCGCAACTATCTAATTAATTATCAAGTTAGTAAATGTACAAGAAGATAAATAAAAGTGCATAAATTATAAAAAGGGGGTTTAACCGGTGGCAATCTTGGTGTTGGGAGAATAAAAATAATTAAAAGCTTAAATAAAACTGTAGTGTATTGAATGGATGGAAAAAGGTATCCTAGGATAGCGGGGAATTGCCTAAATTACTTAAACAAATTTATAACCATGTCTCAATTATTTATTGTCTATTAGAGTTAATAAGTGTCAGTTACGAACTCTTAGTAATAGCCTCAGTATTTTCCTGCTTAATCCGGAGTGTAAATACCAAGGTTTATTCCTTTGTGGTACTTTGACTATCTCAAAATCATATGTTGATAGTTACCGTAAAAATGCAGTAGTTTGTCGCGTAAAGCATTTAACAGTATTTGTTGAAAGGAATTAAAACAAGTTTAATAAGTGAAACAGGTGATAAATATTGATTTAAGTACAGACATTAATTATAATCCTAATTTGCTCTATTTGTCTGTTTAAGAATTTATCTTGTGGCCTTCCTAAATAATAGATAAGGACAACTCTTAATTAATTCATTAGACTTTTTACAATCAGAAAAAGTCTAAAATCGTTAATTAGCATTAAACAAGAAATATTTTAATAACAGCGATGGAATTTATCTGCTAATCAAGGAGATAATATCTAACGTTTGTCTCTCTTTGTGGTCTATTCTCAGATTTACAAAATCATTGAAATAAGAGAAACCGTAAATGCATAAAAATGATCAGTTCTTAAGCATTTAATAATTTAGAGAGACAGAACAAATATTTATAAGCAAATTTGGTATTATAAATAAGTCTGAATTATTTGGGGTAAAACCCCATCCTAGGATACGAATAAAAATTACTCAGACATTAACAGAAATAAAAAGAAAGCAGAGATAGCCATTATTTTGGAGACTGCTGGAGGAGACGGGACTGCGACTCGCTTCTGCTCCAGCTCCTTCTCTTCTCATCTTCTTATCGTGCTTCTGCTGAGTGGTGGAATGAAGAATAAAAATAAAATGGAGAAGTGGGGGATAAGAAGATGGAATGGATCGTAGGTGTGGTTTGTGTTGTGGTCGATGGTCGTGGCTTGATGAACGGTGGTGAACTTTGGATTCAGGAAGGGATGATTTATTTGAGCAGAAGGAGCGTGGGTTTTATAGAAGAAAGGAGGAGGAAGAAGACAGGCTGCGACAATGCTTGAGGAATTTAAGGAGTGCAGTGGGGTGGCGCCTGATATGGCTAATGGGTAGATAGATATGTTTGCAGGCGCCGTAGATATGTTTGCAGGCGCCGCAAGAAAAACGGGGAAGACGGTTGGCGCGTCAATTATTCTGGATCTGGGTTGCATTTAGACGTGTCCTTGTTTTCGTCCGGTCATTTATCCACGGACAGCATGGCTTTTATTCTCTGTCTGTCCTCTGTCCGGCCATAATTCCACGGACATGCTTGTCCCTTGTCCGCCCATTTTTCCACGGACATGTTGTCCCTTGCTTTGCGTCCTGCCTTAATTCCACGGACGTAACACGGTCCTTCATTTTGTCGCGTCCGAACCACTGTCCGGACCAGTTTGGTTCGGACGGTGCGTTTTTGTCCGCCCTTTTATCCGCGGACGCGCTACGGACACACCCTTGTCCGGCCTTATTTACCCGGTCATGCCACAGACGGGTTTTTAAACTGTCCGAACCACCGTCCGGACCACACTGGTCCGGACGAAAACTGGTTTTCTTCTAAAATGTTCGTTTCAGCTCCGATTTGAGATCCGTCTGCGCCTATGCTGAAATACCCCAAACTTAATTACGGTGATTAAATTACTCTAATACGATATTGAGGGCCTATTAGTGTCTAATGAATTTTGGTAAAAAGAATAAATCCAAAAGAAATGATAAAAACGTTTAAAGAGCGAAAAACGCTAAAACGAGCGTTAAGCGACCCTAGGAGAAATACAACCTTAAATAGGGTACTAAATGAATTTAAAGGCTTAATAATGCCTAAAATAATATATGTGAACAATTCCCGAAGAAAACGGATCCATAAAACGAATTAAAAACGCTAATAAAGCTTTAGCGCACGTTTTTCGAGAAAACCCGAGAACGTGATTTTAAGTGGTCAAACGAACCCGTAAAAAAAATATAGTTCATCAAATAACTTCAAATAAACATTAATGGGAGTATAATAACCATTAAAATTAAAGGAATGAGAAAATTCCAGAAAACGGGCCTGGTTAGTGAATAGTGTAAAACCGGGTAAATAAACGAGCGTTTTCTGTAAAAGACGAAAAACGCTCCAGCCAGTACATACATAGTGGGCCGGTTTTAATATATTAAAACAGCCCCCCCCCCCCCCCCCTCACACACACTAATAATCAAGGAAGAAAAAAAAGAAAGAAAAGAAAAAGCAAAAGGGTACTAAACTACCTTTTTCCCTCTCTCTCCTCCATTTCTTCTTTTTCCCTCTTCTCTTTCCTCTCTTTCTTTCTTCCTCACCGATTTATCCTCTCTCCCTCTGGTTGCTGTCGTTCATGAACTCACCACCCACACCCATGGCTTCTCCAACTTCTCTTCCATGCTTAAGCCATATAAATGCTCCAAATCAAAAACAAAACACATATGTGTGTTCCCCTCATCAAGCTCTACACTTCTCTCTTTCCAAAATTCAAAAAGGATGAGTTTCATTTTTATGGGTTTTCCCCATTTGAAGAGAAAATCACATCATCTTGTAGCTTGGAGTCTCCTCTTTCTTCTAAGGTAAAAATTTCATTGAAAAACTCATGTTTGCTCTTCCTCCCTTGGTAGCCAATTTTGGCTCTCTCTCACACCTTGTTTTCTTCTTGATTTTGAGCTTCAATTCAACTCTCCAATGGTGGTGGAGTTTCCCCTTTGATTCATGGGTGAAAGCCCTCTTGAACATTCAAAAGGTAAAACCCTAACCTTGTGTTTTAAGCCCTTAATTTGATTTAGAGTTTCCTAAGGGCTTGAGTGGTTAATTGAATCCATTTCTTGTGTTACTTGAATGTGGGATGGAGTTTGGTAACTCTATCCCACTTGACCGATTTGGAGGAGAGAAGGAGCAAGAGGAGAATTCAAAAGAGAAACTTGTGGATTAAGGTAAGAAATCTACCTTAAGGTTTATTTTAATTGCTTTAGGAATTGGGATGGGTTAAATTTAAATAATGAACCCAAACAATGTGAATTAATGTAGTTGATTTAATTTGAGGGCGATTGTGAACTCGTGTGGATTTAAGGCCTAAGTGCCATTGTATTTAAAGTTTGAGCTATTGTGGTATATTGTGTTTTATGGAATTTTGATGAGCTTGGGATTGATATTGTGTGCTGGTAGGACCCCTTGTGGTGTGGCTAGATTAAGAATGTAAATTGATGTAAATTGATGGTTTGGAGAATGTTAGAATTATGGGGAGGTTATGGCGAAATCTTAGTAGAAAAACGAGTGTTGTAAGATGACTTATGAGATGGGAGGACCTAGGTGTTTGTAGTGTTGAGAGGAGAGGATTGATAGCCTTGAAAGGGCATTTAGAGAATTAGGGGGTAGAGTGTGAAAATCTGTAGCAATGGAGTATGGAAATGTTTTAGAAAAACTAGGAAATGAGCTAGTGTGCAAGACTTTGGAAATGAGAGTTGGACTTGGGTTTTAGAAGTGCATTTATGTAGGAATGAATTGCAATGGTCATTTATGGACTTGGTGAGGTTGGTAAGAGGTTGAAACAAGCAAGAAGGAATTTAGAAATGCACAAGTGAGCAACCTGTTACAGTAAGGATGCAAATTGTGGAAATTGAGCAAGATTTGGGTAGTGAATTTAACTAATGTTTTGAAGAGGTTTTAGAGCATGTTTTAGGGTATTTAAACATGTAGGAAACATGTGGAAAGGTTAGGAAATGATTAGAGGTGAATTAGGGGTTGAAAACTGGTGGAAAACTGTAAATTTTGACAGTTCCAGAGGTGGTCCGGGTTTGCAAATCGGTACGCAAACCCGGACCATAGCAAAAACAGGACAGAAACTCATTTCAGGGGGTGGTCCGGGTTTGTAAACCCGGACACAAACCCGGACCACACATAAAAATAGGCAGAAACTTATTTCCGGACTTGGTCCGGGTTTGTAGACCCGGACACAAACCCGGACCATGCTAAAATTTTACCAGAATGTGTTTTAAAGGTGGCTAATGATGGGGAATTGAATGGTATTGGTTTTAGGTGATGTTTAGGAGTTGTTTGGTGACCTTTAATGGCCCTAAGAAGTGTAAACAGGTTTGAGGAGTGATTGAAGAGTTGTGAGTTTAAGAACACTTAAGTGAACCAAAGAATAATGGGTTAACGGGGTTAATTACGGGAGTACTAGTCTACATACCGTGGTGTTTTAAATTAATGGAGATGTCTAAAATATTATCAGTGAATCAAGAGTAAGATTTGAGGAACAAATGTGAACCAAGGGACATAAGGCGACCCGGTAAAGTAAAACCATGGTGTAAGGTATGATTTCCTCATGCTCTGTATCCTAACTTGGTTACCCTGATTTGTGTGCTTGTTTGATTGTGTGATCACCTAACAAGATAAATGCACGAATCGGATTGTTTGCATTTGATGGTGCTTGTGTAGTATTGTTGCTTGATTGGTTTGTAATTTGCAAAGAAGTTTGTATAATTCATGGAATGTGAATATGAATGAATTGTTGAATGTTGAATGTGTATTGTAGTGCTACTCATAGTGAGTCTTGTTTGAGTAGTGACTCGTAGAAGGAGTCCGGTTGTGAATCAACGAAAACATGGAGACCCACTAAGCAATCGAACCAAGACGAGATAACACACGAAAACCATCAATCAACGGACACGATAAACCAAACTTAAGAATTGACTCAAAATGAGAACAAGTGACACACGAGGCTAGTGAACGTCCTTAATTTCAATAGTCGACCTCCTATGCAAGGATGTGACTCAATGTTAGAAAACGAATATAGTTCCTAAGTAACGGAGGTGTAGGGGCGACCCTTAAAATCGGCAGATACAACGAGATGGGAAAATCTCCTAAGTTGTATGATAGCATCAAGAAAGATGCGGCTGACTAATGTTTATATATGTATTTATATATGAATACCTATTGTTACTAACCCGAGAGCTGGGTTAGGGGGATTGTGAGTCACGCGTGCAAGGAAGAGGAAGCAACAGAGCGTATGTTTCCGAATCCGTGGTCGAAATCCTTGTGTACCGGACGTGTGCAACATAGTGGTGCCCTGCGGGGCCGTGTGCCACATAGTGGTGCCCGACTGGAGTAAGACCGGCAGAGCTTGCCCGTCTAAAGAGGTAAAGCTGGGGGTATTAGGAGGCTAGGAAAGGGGAACATGAGGAATTTCTAATCCCGTATTGAGATTATAAAAGCCCGGAGGTGAGACTTATACATGCCTCTACCCGGAGGGCCTTTGAGGCTTCACCTATAGAATTCAGAGTAGAATAATTAAGAAACTAGATCGGGACTGGGAGTGTCCAATGATCTAGGAGTCAAGTAAACTACCCGTGGGATGGGAGATAGAGAGTTGGTAATTAACGAAAGTGAAACTCACTGAGATACGGTCTCTCAAGGATGAAGAATAAGATAGCTGAACTTAACAAGCTGGAGGATGTGATATCTGTGTGGATTGTATTCCTGGATTGAAATGTGGAGTGTGATGTGAATGTACATATATGATGTATGTGTATTGCCATGTTGTTTGAACTAAAATGAACTGCATGCTCTCGACCAATTAGTCGGCTACCCTCGCTAGTACGCGGGGTATGCGAAGTCATATCAGCGTAAGCTGACCCCTAGGGGGAACGTTTTAGTGTGCAGGTACCCAAGGTGAATATGAACACTGTAAGAGTTTCAGCTAAGCCGGACCACCGTTCGAGAGTAGGACGGGGTTGTTATGATATGGGTTAGTTGTTAAGGGAATTGTATTTATGTATTGTGGTTTGAGACGAAGGGTCATCGATAAACTGGGAATTGTAGATACTGGAATATAGTAACTGAATGGTTATTGTATTAAGCTACATTGTGGTGTTAAAGGTTGTATTGACTTGAGAATTGTTTAAGTAAAGGAAGCATCGTTTGTGTAGTGTACTCGGTAAAGACCCATCAGACCGATAGTGTGTTGTATTGTTGTTTGGAATTAGCCTTGTTAGTCACGCGAGTGGCTAACGGCATTGTTTCACCCCCGGTTGTATTAGAATTTCCGCTGCTGGTGTATTGATAATGGAGACGGGTTAAGAGAAATGGTGAGATTACCGGTAGGGGTGTTACAAAAAGTGGTATCAGAGCGAAGTATCGCTCTGATGGTCTAAATACCGAGTCTAGGAGAATGCCGAGTTAGGAATTAGAGACTTAGGGATAAGGGGTGAGTGTTAGCGTGTGAGGTACGCTAGATAGGAACTTCCAGTGTGACCTGGATACCTACATGACCAATCCCGCCCTCCGCAACCCCGTTATAAGTTGGGGAAAAGAACGCCAGAGTGATGGAATGACCTCTCACACTCGGGTTAACCCGATCTGGCTGTTGTAAACAAACTTGTAAAGAGAAAGAACCAATCATACGGTAGATTCCAAGAACAGGAAATCCTGAAGACGGTTCCCGTTTCAACGACAATACCGTACTGAACGGCAGTATATTGAGAAACCCTAAATACAGGATAATGGAATTTGCGGCACCATGGGGCGACATGCTTCGCAGTCGCGAGAACCATGCGCAGCCAACAAGAAGGGAAGCTTAACTGCGCAGTGAAGCAAAATAGCAGAGTAACAAAACTCGAGACAAAAGAGTCTGCGGACTGCAATACGTGATGATACTAACAACGGTACAGAAACCAATCAAGGAATTCGTCAAGGTTGGATAAACTCCAAGCCTACAACGCCAAAGCGCGGTGATACCCAAATAACATAGTTCGGGCAACTATGAGAGCAATCATTAAGCTTACACTAACAGGACTACCACGTAGTTCCTAAGGATTAAACAAGCCTTAGTAACCACCATTAAGGTGTGGAAACTGGCAACGAAACAAGATACACAGAGTACCACAAAGGTCGGGAAGCCCCGAAATATTGACAACTTTGTCAAGAATACTAAGAGATTACTCAGGAATTTATCACTAAGATCGAAATGGATGGAAGAGCCAATAAAACCACCAAGTATGGATGGAAAACATTACCGCAGCCGGCATAAGGTAACCTAAAACCCGACGTACCCGCGCACTTGCCAAGGCAAGTGCAGCAGCAACAAGACAAGTTGGAGGACGTTAAATGACTAACAAGTACTTACTAAGCACCATCATGGAGATGGAAGTAATCATAGGATCGCCAATCCTAAGAACTTGAGGAACCAAACATTGGAAAGGCCTAACGGCCCGACCATTACATTAACGAACATACCAGTCAGCGGGAAGCTGGACTTGGTTAAGACTTCAAACATGGCAACGCCATGAAGAACTTCCTATAAACTCAAGTTTTCTATTTCAAAACCTAAAATTTCTTTCAAACCACAACTTTTCTTTTAAACCTCAGATTCTATTTTAAACCGAACCAGAGATCACGGTGCGTATCATAGAATGATACAAGAGGAGTTGATGATAGAATACTTCACCTAGGCGTGTGACGAGCACTACGAGTATACCCAAATACGGGATGTGGGACGACCGCACTCCGAAGGAGCATGCGGGCCTGACAGACCCTTTTGTGAGTTAGTCAGGTAAGTGGTAACGTACCAATATGGTACCCCACGTATGTATACATGCAGTGCACGAAACACGGGGAGTAGTCAGCCCCGTTCTACGGACCGTAAGTGAATACAAATCCGGAAGAGTTGGACACCTCAAACAGTCGAAGGAACTTAGATTAGCATACGAGCTAAGGAGTCAAGAATACACTCCGGAAGAACGATTAAGAGTTAGGAGGTACGAGAAGCACTAGTAATTGACTAAAGACATTGGATATATCTCGAGAATTCGAAACAAAAGCAGGAAATAGCCGGATGGATACCGGGCTAAGCACAGTGAGGCAAATGCCTAGCGGGAACACCTCAATGTTCAATGAACGGGATAAGATATCCAGAACAACCACTATAAATACCCAGGGTGAACATCTAAGGTACCGTAGGATACCGACCACCACTGAGGGAAATACCAAACCGGTTAAAACCTTAAGGGAAACACACGTGGCCAACCCTAAGAACGGGAGATGTATAACCCCAAATGGGACAATTTGGAATCCAGAACCGCAATGTGGAGTAAATTAAACATCCTCATAAATGTTAGCTGGATGTAAATGTATAATCAACAACACCCAAAGCAATCCATAAAGGGTATCAAAGTCAACATAGTTGAACGAAGTGTCGTAACAAGAGCACCAGAGCTATAACGAACACTCTGTTAGAACACCGAAGGGATCCCACTTACTCTGGGGGATACCCTAAATTATTGCAAAGTACCAAGCAATACCAAGACACTTGAAGGGCATCCAACGAACAGAAGCGTGATGCAAGGATCCTTGTCATGGAGCCCAGTGTTACCTCCAAACCAATTTACAGATTACGGAGAAGCAATGCTTATGAACAGCCTAAGATGAGCAAAGCTCTAGGCAACGAGCTAGTACGCCGAGAAACTATTATAATACATAATTCAATGGTTACAAAACCCATTGTGAACTATATGGAGAGTTGCCAAGAACGGCACCAGTGAAGATGGTTAATAACCAACGAGTAAAGATACCCCTCGTTAAGGTGGTACCGCAAGAGCGGTGAACATACAAATCCCAGGGAAAAGGATACCGTCAATAAAAGTCCGAAAATATATCCCTTTCAGAACTACCAACGTAGTGAAGCTTGAGCATACAGGTATTGCCAAGCAATATGGAAATAAGCTATTATAGCAACTGTTGGAACCGAAGAGTAATCGGTTAAGAGAAACACAGTTTGTGCAAGGGAAGTGGGAAATCAATGATGCTCAAGGAGCTCAGAGAAATAAAAGAATATCATATTCTATAACCAGCCAAGTGAATGGTGAACCATTGCCTAAATGGTAGTAAAACATGAGCAGAAGCTAATGAAATAGCGGATGTCATAGGAACCAAGGTTGTAAACAAATACGAACAGGGTGCGCAACAAGCGACCAGAACATATGAATAAATCATACATTGAGATATAATTGATGAATAAAGATGGTAGACAGACCGAGAAACAAAGAAACAATATTCATTCCTATTGCTAATCTCATAAGAGATTTACGGCCAAGTGTTTACGCTTTGCACTCTGTAGGACTGAGTGTTTTGGTATTGCACTTGTGCAGTAATGATCGAGTGGGATAGCTAGAAATTGGGAAGGTGACAATTGTAGTAAGAATAGAAAGGAGACTGATGATGGCACATGGACCGACGCATGGAAAATGCAAGGTTGTACGAGTAAAGAACACTGGTACAAAACCAGTTGAGTGAGCATAGTTCAGACGCCACTAGTAATAGAGGAAGCACTACAATTAAGCAGTGGATCAACCTCAACCGACAATAAGTCGGGAGAATCAAGTGAATAATCACTCAAGTACACAATAGTTTGTACATTGATTCCAGAGAACTGGATAAGAAACTTGTAACTCATTGAATTCGTGTACGGTAAGAGATACCACGCTTGATTAATAAACATTATTCCCAAGATAAAAAGGGATAAAAGGACAGTGTATAACACATTAAGGATAACAAGAAGGGTAAGTAAACCCTAGGTTATCAGGGTCGCGCAGCAAAAGCTAGTGGGCCCAAATTCTAAAGGTTTAATACATATAGTGAATGAATGGATAATTATCAATGCCTTGAAGCCTTTAAGGCCAGAACCGAACCCGGTTAAAGAGTTAATTAAACTCTAATGGAAATTCTTGGTGCAGGGACTAAACTAGTAATTGGCTAAGACCCTTTGACCAGAATACATTGTGTAATAGACCGCTTGGAAGTTGAATTACTCCGTGACGGCTAAACGCCTTAGACCTATGTCCAATGTTGACACACGGTAGATTACGTGGGCGTAATCCCTTTTTAAGGGGGGTAGAGCGAAAATCGCGAAGTGTACGTTTCACGTGGTAAGGGCGTAAACTACTATGCGCATAGCGCAAAATAAATTGTTTTGATGATGGGTACTTATGTTACATAAACATTTGTACTCACTCACTGGGAAAACTATGATTATTTGTGAAATTTGAAGTGAAAGGAGTATTAATTGGGAGAGAATTGTGGTGAATGGAGTAGAGAAACTCCATGGGGAATGAGAACCCCGGTGATATATGCCTATTCGAGATTAGACATAGTATTCGATTTGGGATTAGACATGGTATGGATGAGTATAAATCGGTATGAAACCGATGTTGAATCTAGTGGGAATTGAGTCCCCCTAGGTGAATTGATCGATTTTATTTGGGAACGAATAAGAGGATAGAAAACTAATTGGCATTATGTCTTTGAATTTCTTAGATAAGTAGTTGCGGATAAGTAAGCAACAAGTTATGAGTAGGTGCGAAACTGACGTAGAACCTAGTAGGAATTGAATTCTTAGGTGGTCGATTGAAGATAATTGAGGATGATTGATGGACCGAGTTCCATCGCTTGGAGATGTTTTGCTTTGTTTTCAAGACTAGAAAGATTAAGAAGATAGAAAATGGTAAATGATTGAAATACCTGATTGTCTGAAATGGAAGTGCGAAGTCGAACTTGATTTACTAGTGATCAAGGGAGATGGAGCACAAATTGGGGTGGAGAGATTGTTCATCACTGATGCTGATCACATCGGGGTTGAATGATTCTTGAGGCTCCCTATAAGTGGTCATAAGTAATCCTGCAAGGATAAATGCAGTAAGCATGGATTGGGTTAGTGTGGAATTGTACTGTTTTGTATGCTTGTGTTGTACTGGCATGTACACACGGTTTAATTGCACTAGGGTAGTTATTCGGTGTTGCACCGGTATGTGCATGGCTGACAATTGTTTTGTGTTGCACTGGTATGTGCACGGGGTAAATTGTTTTGTGACGTATTGATGTGTACGCACGTGGCATGGTGCTGGGATGTATGTTGTGTGGTGTTGGTAGGCACCCATGGTTGTTAAATTGCTTGTTAACTGATTTGGTGTGTACCGGTATGTATACACTGGCTTGAATGACTTTGAGCCTGTAGGGTTATAGAGATAATAACCTCGGCACACGATATGTCTAAATGACTAACAATCGTAGACTCACCAACTTTGTGGGGCAAAGTTCTTTAAGGGGGGTAGATTGAAATACCCCAAACTTAATTAGGGTGATTAAATTACTCTAATACGATATTGAGGGCCTATTAGTGTCTAATGAATATTGGTAAAAAGAATAAATCCAAAAGAAATGATAAAAACGCTTAAAGAGCGAAAAATGCTAAAACGAGCGTTAAGCGACCCTAGGAGAAATACAACCTTAAATAGGGTAGGGACTAAATGAATTTAAAGGCTTAATAATGCTCCTAAATAATATATGTGAACAATTCCCGAAGAAAACGGATCCATAAAACGAATTAAAAACGCTAATAAAGCTTTAGCGCACGTTTTTCGAGAAAACCCGAGAACTTGATTTTAAGTGGTCAAACGAACCCGTAAAAAAAGTATAGTTCATCAAATAACTATAAATAAACATTATGGGAGTATAATAACCATTAAATTAAAGGAATGAGAAAATTCCAGAAAACGGGCCTGGTTAGTGAATATGCAAAAACGGGTAAATAAACGAGCGTTTTCTGTAAAAGAGAAAAACGCTCCAGCCAGTAAATAATAGTGGGCCGGTTTTAATATATTAAAACAGCCCCCCCCCCCCCCCTCACACACACTAATAAGCTAGGAAGAAAGAAAGAAAGAAAAGAAAGAGGTACTAAAACTACCTTGTTCCCTCTCTCGTCCTCATTCTCTTTGTCCTATTCCTATTTCCTCTCTTTCTTTCTTCCTCACCGATTTCTCCTCTCTCCCTCTGGTTGCTGTCGTTCATGAACTCACCACCCACACCCATGGCTTCTCCAACTTCTCTTCCATGCTCAAGCCACATAAATGCTCCAAATCAAAAACAAAACACATATTTGTGTTCCCCTCATCAAGCTCTACACTTCTCTCTTTCCAAAATTCGAAAAGGATGAGTTTCATTTTTATGGGTTTTCCCCATTTGAAGAGAAAAGCACATCATCTTGTATCTTGGAGTCTCCTCTTTCTTCTAAGGTAAAAATTTCATTGAAAAACTCATGTTTGCTCTTCCTCCCTTGGTAGCCGATTTTGGCTCTCTCTCACACCTTGTTTTCTTCTTGATTTTGATCTTCAATTCAACTCTCCAATGGTGGTGGAGTTTCCCCTTTGATTCATGGGTGAAAGCCCTCTTGAACATTCAAAAGGTAAAACCCTAACCTTGTGTTTTAAGCCCTTAATTTGATTTAGAGTTTCCTAAGGGCTTGAGTGGTTAATTGAATCCATTTCTTGTGTTACTTGAATGTGGGATGGAGTTTGGGAACTCTATTCCCACTTGACCGATTTGGAGGAGAGGAGGAGCAAGAGGAGAATTCAAAAGAGAAACTTGTGGATTAAGGTAAGAAATCTACCTTAAGGTTTATTTTAATTGCTTTAGGAATTGGGATGGGTTAAATTTAAATAATGAACCCAAACAATGTGAATTAATGTAGTTGATTTAATTTGAGGGTGATTGTGAACTCGTGTGGATTTAAGGCCTAAGTGCCATTGTATTTAAAGTTTGAGCTATTGTTGTATATTGTGTTTTATGGAATTTTGATGAGCTTGGGATTGATATTGTGTGCTGGTAGGACCCCTTGTGGGTGTGGCTAGATTAGGAATGTAAATTGATGTGAATTGATGGTTTGGAGAATGTTAGAATTATGAGGAGGTTATGGCGAAATCTTAGTAGAAAAACGAGTGTTGTAAGATGACTTATGAGATGGGAGGACCTATGTGTTTGTAGTGTTGAGAGGAGAGGATTGATAGCCTTGAAATGGCATTTAGAGAATTAGGGGGAAGAGTGTGAAAATCTGTAGCAATGGAGTATGGAAATGTTTTAGAAAAACTAGGAAATGAGCTAGTGTGCAAGACTTTGGAAATGAGAGTTGGACTTGGGTTTTAGAAGTGCATTTATGTAGGAATGAATTACAATGGTCATTTATGGACTTGGTGAGGTTGGTAAGAGGTTGAAACAAGCAAGAAGGAATTTAGAAATGCACAAGTGAGTAACCTGTTACAGTAAGGATGCAAACTGTGGAAATTGAGCAAGAATTGGGTAGTGAATTTAACTAATGTTTTGAAGAGGTTTTAGAGCATGTTTTAGGGTATTTAAACATGTAGGAAACATGTAGAAAGGTTAGGAAATGATTAGAGGTGAATTAGGGGTTGAAAACTGGTGGAAAACTGTAAATTTTGACAGTTCCAGAGGTGGTCCGGGTTTGCAAATCGGTACGCAAACCCGGACCATAGCAAAAACAGGACAGAAACTCATTTCAGGGGGTGGTCCGGGTTTGTAAACCAAGACACAAACCCGGACCACACATAAAAATAGGCAGAAACTTATTTCCGGACTTGGTCCGGGTTTGTAGACCCGGACCATGCTAAAATTTTACCAGAATGTGTTTTAAAGGTGGCTAATGATGGGGAATTGAATGGTATTGGTTTTAGGTGATGTTTAGGAGTTGTTTGGTGAACTTTAATGGCCCTAAGAAGTGTAAACAGGTTTGAGGAGTGATTGAAGAGTTGTGAGATTAAGAACACTTAAGTGAACCAAAGAATAATGGGCTAACGGGGTTAATTACGGGAGTACTAGTCTACATACCGTGGTGTTTTAAATTAATGGAGATGTCTAAAATATTATCAGTGAATCAAGAGTAAGATTTGAGGAACAAATGTGAACCAAGGGACATAAGGCGACCCGGTAAAGTAAAACCATGGTGTAAGGTATGATTTCCTCATGCTCTGTATCCTAACTTGGTTACCCCGATTTGTGTGCTTGTTTGATTGTGTGATCACCTAACAAGATAAATGCACGAATCGGATTGTTTGCACTTGATGGTGCTTGTGTAGTATTGTTGCTTGATTGGTTTGTAATTTGCAAAGAAGTTTGTATAATTCATGGAATGTGAATATGAATGAATTGTTGAATGTTGAATGTGTATTGTAGTGCTACTCATAGTGAGTCTTGTTTGAGTAGTGACTCGTAGAAGGAGTCCGGTTGTGAATCAACGAAAACATGGAGACCCACTAAGCTATCGAACCAAGACGAGATAACACACGAAAACCATCAATCAACGGACACGATAAACCAAACTTAAGAATTGACTCAAAATGAGAACAAGCGACACACGAGGCTAGTGAACGTCCTTAATTTCAATAGTCGACCTCCTATGCAAGGATGTGACTCAATGTTAGAAAACGAATATAGTTCCTAAGTAACGGAGGTGTAGGGGCGACCCTTAAAATCGGCAGATACAACGAGATGGGAAAATCTCCTAAGTTGTATGATAGCATCGAGAAAGATGCGGCTGACTAATGTTTATATATGTATTTATATATGAGTACCTATTGTTACTAACCCGAGAGCTGGGTTAGGGGGATTGTGAGTCACGCGTGCAAGGAAGAGGAAGCAACAGAGCGTATGTTTCCAAATCCGTGGTCGAACTCCCTTGTTACCGGGCCGTGTGCCACATAGTGGTGCCCTGCGGGGCTGTGTGCCACATAGTGGTGCCCGACTGGAGTAAGACCGGAAGAGCTTGCCCGTCTAAAGAGGTAAGCTGGGTATTATGGGATAGGAAAGGGGAACATGAGAGAATGTTTCTAATCCCGTATTGAGATTATAAAAGCCCGGAGGTGAGACTTATACATGCCTCTACCCGGAGGCCTTTGAGGCTTCACCTAATATAATTCAAGAGTAGAATAATTAAGAAACTAGATCGGGACCGGGAGTGTCCAATGATCTAGGAGTCAAGTAAACTACCCGGTGGAGATAGAAAGTTGGTAATTAACGAGAGTGAAACTCACTTGAGATACGGTCTCTCAAGGCTGAAGAATAAGATAGCTGAACTTAACAAGCTGGATGTGATATCTGTGTGGATTGTATTCCTGGATTGAATGTGGAGTGTGATGTGAATGTACATATATGATGTATTGTTGTATTGCATGTTGTTTGAACTAAAATGAACTGCATGCTCTCGGCCAATTAGTCGGCGTACCCTCACTAGTACGCGGGGTATGCGGAAGTCATATTCAGCGTAAGCTGACCCCCTAGGGGGAACGTTTTTAGTGTGCAGGTACCCGAGGTGAATATGAACACTGTAAGAGTCTGTCAGCTAAGCCGGACACCATTCGAGAGTAGGACGGGGTTGTTATTGATATGGGTAGTTGTTAAGGGAATTGTTTATGTATTGTGGGTTGTAAGACCGAAGGGTCATCGATAAACTTGGGAATTGTAGATACTCGGTATAGTACTGAATGGTTATTGTATTGTACATTGTGGTGTTAAAGGTTGTATTGACTTGAGAATTGTTTAAGTAAAGGAAGCATCGTTTGTGTAGTGTACTCGGTAAAGACCCATCAGACCGATAGTGTGTTGTATTGTTGTTTGGAATTAGCCTTGTTAGTCACGCGAGTGGCTAACGGCATTGTTTCACCCCCGGTTGTATTAGAATTTCCGCTGCTGGTGCATTGATAATGGAGACGGGTTAAGAGAAATGGTGAGATTACCGGTAGGGGTGTTACATATGCGTTCGTCTCTTCGTCTACTTTGCTCCTAGCTTGGTTTTCCTCATGTTTAACCAATAAATCTGTAAGATAACCAATAAAACATAAACTAGAGGAAAACTAACCAAAGGGAGAAATGAGCAAGAAAAGTGTTAATATAATATATGAAATACACCCATAAAACATGCTCATTTGGACACTTATCAATGCTGGGGGTAATCGATCGTTCCGTTCGATTGCCATGAAGCCCTGAAAACTCAAATCACCTCAAGGAAAAATACTGGGGGCAATTGTTGGTCCCAACAATTGCAACAACGACACCGATTGAGGCCTAAAAACCCGAAACCCAAAGGATCAAACCCTCCTCATATCACATAGGCCCGTCCTAAGCCCTACCTCCACTTTAAATTTCCTCAGGCCCGTCCTAAGCCCTAACTCCACATCAAATTTCCTCAGGCCCGTCCTAAGCCCTACCTCCACATCAAATTTCCTTAGGCTCGTCCTAAGCCCTACCTCCATGAAATACCCCAAACCTTGATATGTTGTTTAAATGTTAAACCATGGTATATTAAGGCTAAAAAGTGCCTTAGATACATTAGTGTACAATTTAAACCATAGTAAAAACGATAAAGCACTAAAACACAGTTTGAGCAAAAACATGCTCTAAGCTTGGAGTGAACTTGGTTGGTACCTAAAGAGCCTACCAAGACTAAATAACATTCAATTATGATTTAGCAAGGCTAATTAAGTCCTTAGGAAACTTTGGTAGACAGTTAAACCAAACAAAACACAAGAAAATACCTTAAAGCCGATAAGAGCAAAAATGTGCTCTAAGCTTAGGGTAACCTTGGTTTAGACTCTAAGAGCCTACCAAGACCTTATTTATATGTTAATGAACATATTAAACCAATTACCAAAGAAAACCAAGCTTGAAAACAAGTTAAAACACAAAATGTGCTTTAAGGAATCTTAAAGCACATTTTTGAAAAATTGTCTTGTAAATGGGTTTTGAGTGGCTAAATGTCCATCATTACTCTTTAATTAACATGTGTACTATTTAGTATCACATTAGGAAGTCTAAATCAATGGGAAATCAAAAATTTCACAAATATGTGCCTTGTTTTGTGAATAGTGCTCAAAATGTGCTAGTTTAAGTTATAAGTTAACATAAGTTGTTTAATTGGTCAACAAAGGCCATATATATGTTATATATTGAAGGGGCCACGTTTTTTAAGGTGGGGAGTCACCAACCTAGTCATCCAACTAAAGAAAAGAAAAAGAAATAAAGTAAAGTTACTATTTGCTTTTAAGCTTAAATATCTTGCAAAAGTGAAACCTCTCACCTCTCTTCTTCATTTCCTTGCCTTCCCACCGTGTTCTTCCTCTATTCTCCCAACCAGAACCGAGCTTGCTACAGCCCCTCTCTTCTCTAACTTCAATTGCTCACCAAATGTTCATTAATGCTCCAAATCAAATTCTAAGACCATATTTGTCTTAGTTAGACCAAGCTCTTCACTTCTATCCTTTCGAATCTTCAAGAACCCCATTTTGGTGCCATGAAGAATCTCCATTGAAGGGGGAAAAGCTCATCTTCTTGCATATTGTTGTTCTCCTTTGTTTTGAGGTAATAAAGATCAAAGAAAATCCATGTTCCCTTCATTTTCATATATGGCCGAAAATTATCCCTTTAATGGTGTATTTTCTTGTTCTTCATTTAGCTTGAATTGATTTCCAATGGACTAGGAGGAGTCCTATCTTACTACTTATCCAAGTTCTCTTTCAAATTCCAAAGGTAATCATCAAATTTTAGTGTTTTAAGACACTTATGTAAACCTAGGGTTTAATTATGAGTTTGGGTATTAAATTTAATGCTCATTACCCTTATATGTGTATTGGTTAGAAGGTTGACAAGTGATTAAAGTTCCTTGCCGATTTTCAATCAAGAAAAACAAGAGAAAACAAGTGAGAAAGCATGGAAAACAAAGAGGTAAATGACCTCTCTTAATGTGGTTTATTGTACTAGGATATTGAGCTATATTTGCTTAATAAATGACTTAAAGAGCCAATGGGAAATGAGCTAGAAAACTATCCACAAGGTGGACTAAAAAGACATGGGAGCATTATTGTGTGTATTCGCAGGTTGAAGGCAATTAAATGTGGAGATTCAGTGTTTAAGTTTAACGTTATCTAAGGGCCTAAGAGCCAAGCAATTTAAGTTTATGCACTATATTGCGATGTAGTGTAGTTTAAGGATTTAGATGTGTGTAAAGAACATTATTTGTGAAGATGAGTGTCTTGGATGGTTAAAGGATGAAAAACAATATGTTTGTGTGTATTAAGTGAATAAGGGTTCTTGGTTATATTAAGGTGAAAAATTATGTGTTTTGGTGTAGGGTAATACAAGAGAAACTATGTCAAAATTTGGTTAATGAACAAGGAGTTTTAGGTGTCCAAAATGATGTTTGGTGACCAAGATTATACTAGGAATTGTTGAGTGTTAAGATGATGAAAGAAAGTGAATTAAGGTGTTCTTAAGTGTTAAGATGTCTTGGGCATAGTCTTGGAGATTTAGAGAACTAATGGATGATTTCTAGATACACCAAGGTCATAGTGGAGGTGTGGTAAAGTCTTGTGCAAAGTTTGGTGAACAATGGAAGTGTAATGCCTTGTGAAGGTTTAACTATGAACTTGTGGGAAAGACTTGAGGAGTGTGTGTAAAGGGGATGAGGGTGATGCAAAATGATGCTTTAGGAGTAGTTACCTTGGTGTGGAAGCACACTTTGGTTAGTGATATTGTAGGCATAATATACCACTTAGAAATCTAAGGAAAAATGTTATAAGTGTTAGGAATTGTTGTAAGAAATTGAGTAACAAGTTAGTGATGGTTTAAGAAGGTTTAGTGCTTATTTTAAGGTGTTTAAACATGTAGGAAACATGTGGAAAGATTATGGAATGATTAGGTAAGGTTTAAGGTTAGATTAGGGGTTGAAAAATGATGTTTTGACAAGTTATTAACATGGTCCGGGACCTAGCCCTTGTATAGGTACCCGGACCACCCATAAAAACATGCCGAGAGTGAATGCTGGAATTGGTCCGGGACTTAAGTCCAGGACCAATGCCAAAAACAAGCCGAGATAATTTCCAGAGGTGGTCCGGGACCTTGGGTCCGGACCAAGTCCCGGACCAGACCAAAAATGGCCTAAAATGTGTTTTAAAGTGTTCTAAAGGTGGTGGATTGATGGGTAATGGTTTTGGATGTTGTTAAGGCCTTGTTTGGTGATTTTTAAAGGTCCTAAGAAGTATAAACAAGTGTTGGAAGTGGTTGGGAAAGTTGTGAGTTTAAGTACACAAAGTTAAACCGAAATAACGGGATAACGGGGTAAGTACGGGAATAGCAATTATGTACCTACCGTAACACCTTAATATTAATTGAACCATTTCACATGTAAATAGTGGTTCAAGAGTAAGACATGAGGAATAAGTGTGAGTCGAGGAGCGTGAGAACACCCGGTAAAGTAATTCCCTGCGGTGACAGGTATGGTTTTCTTGCAACCTGTGTCCTACCGGATTACACCGGCTTGTATGCCAATGTGTTTTTCTATATGTTTGCCACGTTATAAGATAAATCATGAAACGAGTTTACAGTCGTTTTGTTGTTATGCGTTGCGTACCGATACTGGTAACCTCGAATGCGCATGAAAGGGCTAGTTAACCATTATTAGGTGAACGTAAGAGAACGGTATCCGGTAATAACGTTTCCAATCTAAGGAACGTTCTAACCGCGGCTATGCATGAGTTAGTTGTGTGATGTTGTGTGTGATGTTGCTGTAAATGTATGACCCTCCTTTATGTGATTAACTCAGTTGTAGTACTGTACTGTGTGCTGATGTGATAGGTTCCACAGCGGAGTCTTTATTTGTGAATATTTATATGTTATGGGAGGTGAGGAATCCGGTAGTTCTGGTCGCGCGTTGTTTGGGAGTTGTTGTATACAGTTTCTTCAGCTTCCTCTCTGTTGGTTGTATTCCTTCATTGGTCTTCGATCACCCCTGAGTTTGACCAAGGCTCTTGACTCACGTCTGTTGGGGATTATGTATGTTGTGTTCGGATCACTATATCCGATCCATCTTTATGTTAAGTTATTCGTTCGTCTAACAGGACGGTAACGAGTTATGTAAACGAGCTTAGCAAGAGTTTGACAGCATCCTCTAGGCTCTCCTAGTGAACTAACTATGTTTGGGGCGGTTCCTAAAGAGATCAGTACCCGTTATGTTATGTGTTATTGATGTACTGCAATGCTTATTGTGATGTGATGATATATGTTGTTAAAATGTGGAGTATGTGGATCATGGACACGAATCCCAGTTTATAGTAAGAGGCGTTTATGGATAACCCGATTAGTGGGTAAGTGTCGTCTATTGAGGAAATAGCTCCATTAGAGGAGAAACACTCTACGGTCAAAGAACACAAAGAGTGATTTATTAGGTGTGGATGTGTTGTTTGTATTTGTCGTGACCACTGTTGTGGATTGTACTGTGTTTTGTGTTATTGGTGTACATGCATGATTTAAATGTAATCAACCGCATGCTAAGACGACAAATAGTTGTGTATGGCCCGGTAGCATGCGGGCTGTGGGATTACCATACTAGCAAAGGTGCTGAGCCCCTTGGGGGCCACCCTTTCTTCTCTTTCCTATTTCAGGTACAAGGAGCTGGAAGCCGTTCGAGAGTAGGACGGGGTAGTCGTTGTACATGGGTAGCCATTTAAATTGTTTATGTATCGTAGGTGTAGTAAGACCAAAATTGTTGTCGGCATTAGTTTGAAAATACTCGGTACAGTTTGGAATGTTTGTGTATGTTGATTGTTGTTAATGGAAAGGGATAGTAATGTGTAGATGCTCGGGAATCTAGTCCATCAGACTGATACAATATATATGTATTAGCCTTGTTAGCCACGTGGGTGGTTAACGGCGTGTAACACCAACGAGTTGAGTAATGTGATGAAGTATGTTTTCCGCGGCAGTTTGTTGTTAAGTGTGTTGTTAGTTGGGGTGTTACACTCCACATCAAATTTCCTCAGGCCCGTCCTAAGCCCTACCTCCACATTCAAATATCCACAGGCCCGTCCTAAGCCCTTCCTCCACTTTCAAACATCCTCAGGCCCGTCCTAAGCCCTACCTCCACATTCAAACATCCTCAGGCCCGTCCTAAGCCCTACCTCCACATTCAAATATCCACAGGCCCGTCCTAAGCCCTTCCTCCACTTTCAAACATCCTCAGGCCCGTCCTAAGCCCTTCCTTCACATTTAAACACCCACAGGCCTGTCATGAGCCCTACCATCTCCAGGTTTGCCATAACCCTTAGTCCTTCTACATTCATCATGCACCTAACACATTTTCACTTAAAACTATCCTTAGGCTCGTCATAAGACCTAGATCCTTCCTTAGGCTCGTCGTAAGACCTAGATCCATCCTTAGGCTCGTCATAAGACCTAGATCCACCCATAGGCTCATCATAAGACCTAGAACCATCCTTAGGCTCGTCATAAGACCTAGAACCATCCTTAGGCTCGTCATAAGACCTAGAACTGTCCTTAAGCTCGTCATAAGACCTAGATCCTATCTTTAGGCTCGTCATAAGACCTAGAACCATCTTTAGGCTCGTCATAAGACCTAGAACCATCTTTAGGCTCGTCATAAGACCTAGAACCATCTTTAGGCTCGTCATAAGACCTAGAACCATTCCTTTGGGCTCGTCATAAGACCTAGGTGCATTACCTTTTAGTTTACCCACTCTCATCAAACACATTGCATTCATCTCATTCATATAGGCTCGTCATAAGACCTAGTTGCATTATCCAGGCGCGTCACAAGACCTGGCGACAGAAAATTGGCGAGGTGATGGCAATAAATCCTCCTTTTGCGATGTCAACTTATTTTTGGGATCAATGAATGGTGGGCAAAGGCAATAAGTCCCCAGGGTTTTTACCAGGAGTTATCCCTGCACACCGGCTTGGGGGGCGATGGCAATAAGTCCACATTGGGTCCAGCCAGGAGCATTGGCACGGGTTTCGGTCCCCAGAAGCATCCGAGCATCATCCGCATCATCATCAGCATCAGCATCATTAGCATCGTTAGCATTTCAGCATTCTTGTATTTGCATACAGTTTTCACATCCTAGGTAGTCAACGCCTTAGAATCGCTTGACATTGCATCGTTTCATTCATTACAGGTAGTCAGCGCCTTAGAATAGTTTGACATCATTTCATGTATTATAGGTAGTCAACACCTTACAACCGCTTGACATTATTTCATTCTCGTCGCCTAGGTAGTCAGCGCCTTAGAATAGCTTGACACATTTTCACTTATAGGAAGTCAGCGCCTTAGAACAGCTCGACAACGTTTTGTTGCTTAGGTAGTCAGCGCCTCCGAATAGCTGGGCGTGGTCAATGCGGTTTCGCACAACACAGGGAATCCTGTGGAATCTAAAATTTTGGGGCATCACTCAAGCATCAATCAGACTTTTCACATCCATTACAAAGTCCAGTTGACGGGGGGCAATCTGTTATACCCAAAATTTTGACCCCCTGGTTAGGGTCTACAAGGTTTTGGTGTTGTGAGGGGCATTTAATCGAGTAATGAGAGATTCTGGCTCGTTCGGCGCATTCCAGGGCATGAGGAGCAGTTTCGTCATTGTCAGGGGCGTTTTCGTAATTCTTAAGGCTCCCGAGACCTCCTATAGGCTTTCTCTCTCCTCCAAAAGATGCCCAAATCAGCTTGAAATGCTTTGATGTTTTAACCCATGATAGAGGATGACATTCTAAGCATAATGGCGTTGGAATTTTGATTTTTCGAATTTCCAATAATTTCCAAGCAATTTCTGATTGAATCTGACGAGAAATTCAATTTAAAAATATTCCAACATTTAAAAAATTAGATTCCACTTCAGAAAATTCATAATTGCCATCCTTGACATGTGGTTAAAATTTCACAGCAAAATTTCTTTGGGGAGTCATTTAATTAAAATATCAAAAAATCTTACTTTTACTAGATTTTCTTTATCTTTAAGAAAGTCTATATAAGAGGATAGGTTTTTTGATAAAATCAGAATCTCACAAGCTCAAGAACCCTAGGGAGTCAGAAAGCACAGCCTTCTCTCTCTCTCTCACGTTTTTCAACACCCAGCCACCCGAATCATACTGAAAATCCCCCGAAATCACCATCTAAACTCGTTTTCCAATCCCCAAGGCACCACTAATCATCAAAACCCCACAAAACACCACCAAAACGTGAAGAACAGCAAGAACAACCAACAACCAGAAGCTTGGTTCAAAAACCTTTCAGTTCTGCCATCAATAGAGCACTCAACGAATCCCGGTGTGAAGAATCATTGTGAACCCGAAGGTAAAACCGGTAGAAATTCCACTTTCCCAATTCTCCACGATATTATCTGTCTTGCCTCAAAATTTGGGCTCAAACTAACTCTTTTTCGCTTTTGTATCGCTAATTGTTTTAGCTACTGCCTTGTTACTTGTTTGCTAAGTTTCGTATTAATTTTGACTTCAAATTGAGTTCTTTCAATTACTAAAGTGTTTATAATCTTTCAGGCTACACACCCATAAATTTTGAGCTCAAAACACCTTCGGTAACCATCAAAAACCCACTGTCAGTGGGTTGTCCGTGACCTCGAACTCATTGTCCGGGACCACGGACGGGTTGTCTGTGACCACGGACACCCACAGACGGTGGCGGGATTTTATATTTTTCAATTTTTCAAATGTTAGGGTTTCTGTCAATACATGTTCGGGCCCACGGACACCCTGTCCGTGGCCCCGGACCTTTCAAGTTTGCGTTTTTATTTTTGTTCTGTTTTCGAAATCATTTAATTCAATTGGGGTCCGTGGTCTCGGACATTAGGTTCGTGGCTACGGACATAATAAAAATTTGACCTAATTCTGCCTCCGAAACCCTAGTTTAGGTAGCTTTTAATTTCACTTTAATTTTCTGTCAAAAAACACTAAAAAACAAAAAAAAAACAGAAGCGCGCCCCTAGGTTAAAAACAACTTTGTAGAAAGCCGTAAATAAACTAAGTAGAGGAAAAACAACCTAGGAGGGGTAATGAAAGTAATTTGAACCCTAAATAAGTCGAATACCAAGCCCCCGAACCCGAACTCTCTTTTCCTAATTTAATCTAGGTTAAAATTAGGTGGCGACTCATAATAGGTTCCAGTGAGCTAGCTTAGGTTTTAATAATTATTGTTTTATGACATAGTTATTAATCTTAGGTTATAAGCGGACCTAAAACCCGATTAGATCCCAATCAACTTTAATCAACATAGGATATGGTCTAAAATCGAGGCTCACAGGTTGTCAAGTAGAGAGGTTATTAAACCTAAGAATTTGTAAGGAACTTATAAGTGTCGACTATGTTGACCAATTAGTGTGTTGACCACGCTGACCTAATTAACTAAGTTGACCAATGGGGTCAAGTTGACCAACTTATTAATTACATGGGAATTATAAGTCCAAAGCCCATTAATAGTTAAGGTCAAATAAATTAACACCATATAGTAAATGAAATCTATATGAGTGTATATATGTACATATGATTAAAGGAGGTAAATGACAAGAGTATAACACTGAGGATGAATTAGTTGTACAACAAGTTAATTACTAACAACGTTAGAAGATAATCTAGCTAATTCCGGATCCGTATACTTTAAGTAAAAACCCGAACAATTACGAGTGACAAATATCGAGGTTGATTACAAGGGATTAGTCATTTCAAAAGATAGTGAAATAGATTATAGAGTATTAATACTTTGCATCATATTCTAGATCTAAGAGATTATAGGACGGGCGCGAGACTACACGTTTGTCTCTTTCGTCGATGTACGGTATGGCTTCTTGTAACCTATGTGTTACCGAGGTCTACCTTAGCTTGTGTGTTATGAGTTGTTTGAACGACCAATAAGATAAATGCAAGAAATATGGTTTATTGTGTTGTTCTATATGTTTGTATCTATATACTCTTGACCTCTGTGTGATGTGTACTAACAACAACATAGTAGATAAAACTCACATAAGGAACACGTGATTAATGGTTAGAGGACCATAGAGATTTAGATGCACACAATAATTATATGTATGCATATGCAAATGATACAAGTATATTTATATATACTTAATACATGAATTATATATTGTACAAATATGATATGAATGGATCTTAAGAAAGGTGATATTCCTGAAGGCTTAAATAATATCATAAGCTATAAATATCACCTAAGAATTATATGCTTTACTTGAGCTTATTGATGTGGATGGTACCCAAGGGGTTGTGGACCTTAGAGTTCTTTGTCATAAGACCGGTGTGCCTGCGGGTGTTGTGCAGATTATGTGATGGTACCCAAGGGGTCGTGGACCTTAGAGTCCTTTGTCATTAGACTAGTGTGCTCGCGGGTGTTTGTGAAGATTATTTGGTTGTTGCCCAAGGGGCCGTGGACCTTAGGGTCCTTTGTCGTAAGACCGGTGTGCCCACAGATATTTTCTGGATGTTTGTGAACTCAATAAAGTCTTTTACCTTAATTTCCCACCTTTGTGCTTTAGGTGCTCCATACAATAAAATAGATTGACTTCTATTATACAAAACATAATAACAGTAAGAAAAGTATGAGACAGGATCAATAATATCCTTAAAGTACACTTATATACAAAAAGAATTTTAACGTGATTTACAATCTCTCAAGAAAAGAAAGAATTGCTCTAAAGGCATAAGTACGATTATAGATACCATATAATAATTATTCAGATACATAAATAAAATAGGTGATGTTGGAAATGCCCTTAAGGCTTGATAGTTCTTATAAATCTAAACACTTCTTAAAGTAGAGGTTTCCTAATAGGAACTTATTGTTTCTGTGTTAATATTGTTGTAAATTATTTAGGCTTACTATTTCACCATATATGTGGAATGTTTACCTTGCATGATTCATAAGTGTTAGTTCTCTATTGGACATTCAAATGAATCACATGTTCATTTGACCAATTAATCGTATGTAGCCCGATAACTCATGAATTGCATGTTATCATATTCAACAAGTTATACTGACCCCATTATGAGCTAACCATTTTTCAGATATACATAGAAAGACATTGAAGTGCGGGTTCGAGTGATTAGTTGTATACTACCCTTTGATTGATATTTGGAATTCTACTTATGATTAAATTTAGGAAAATTTCACCATATACCCCCGAGGTTTGAGCGAATTTTACGAGATACCCCTGAGGTTTCATTTTCACTACAAAATACCCCTAAGGTTTCATTTTCTTAACGAAATACCCCTGAGGTTTCATTTTCATTACGAGATGCCCCTGAAGTTTCAATTTTACTGCGGGATGCCCCTCCATTCAACTTTTGATATATTAAAATTTTCATATCCCTATTTTATCCTCGCACCGTAACCTCAAGGGTTTATGGCAAATTTTTTTATAAATATAAAAAATAAACAAAATTTTCAAATTTAATTAAAGATCACATAAATTTTGAATTTAGTTTTAAAAATGAATAAAAATTATAAAAACAAAAAGAATTAATACAAAAAATTTTCAAAAATAAATAAAAATGACTAAACAATAAAAATTTAGTTTATTTGGAAAACATATATTGTTACATGATTTAAAAACTATTATAGCGGTGACTTAAAATAAAAAAGTTACAGCAATTACGTTAAATATATTAAATAATTTTATAAATTATAAAAAATTATTAAAAAAATGTATTATTTCATATCAACAATCACAAGAAAAATAATCATATTTTATGGTTTTTATACTTTAATTTCAATTTTAAATAATGAGTTTTTCTATGTATTATATAATTGTTACTTTTAATATTCTTCATATTATTGTTATAACATTTTTAAGATTTTAAGTCATCGCTACATAACACTTTAACAATTTCTGTTTAATTTTTCAAAATATTTTTTTATTATTTCGTCATTTTCATTTATTTATATCTTTTTATTTTTCATTTATTTAATTAAATTCATTTTAAAAAATTAATTTCAAAATTTATATGATATTTAATTATTTTTTGTTGTATATTGTTTATTTTAAAATTTTATAAAAAAAATTGACCATACACCCCTGAGGTTATAGTGCGGGGTAAAATAGGGATATAAAAAGTAATATATATCAGAATTTGAATGGAGGGGCATCCCGTAATAAAATGAAAACCTCAGGGGTATCTCGTAATGAAAATGAAACTTCAGGGGTATCTCGTAAAGAAAATGAAACCTTAGGGGTATCTCGTAGAGAAAATGAAACCTCAGAGGTATCTCATAAAATTCGCTAGGGGTATATCATGAAATTTCCCTTAAATTTATAAAACCGATCGAAGCTAGTAATAATATAATTATCCCCGTTAATCAAATTAACCGAAATATTTAAAATTGATCAAATTTTGATCAAAAACCGAAAAACAGTAAAGATTTAGTCATACTAACCTGCTCACCCCTATCTCTAATGAAGCACCTAGAATTGTCTATAAAAAATGCACCCACCCCAATGAAGCACCTAGCAGAAGTTTCCAAGCAAATATACCTAGTTACAACTTACAACTACAGCAGAAATCCCATTACACCGCTGCCAAAGAGAATGGCAATAAAAACAAGGGTATCAATAACAAACTGACAAAAGATGAACCATTCGGCAGTGCCTGTTTCTGAGATTGTTCAAAGCGGTGGTGTGGACAGTCACCACCCATAGCTGAATAAATTACAGGTTGAGTAGATATATCAACACACATATATATCCTGAAGATCCAACAGGCAAATCCCTAGGGAATTAGAAAGCAACTAAAAGAGACAACTTACTGTACCGAAGACTGTACAAGAAAGGGGGTCTTTCCTCCTCACCCGCTAAGATGACGAACCAGAGAAACCCCAACTACATGACTCAATTACCATTGCCAATGCGGTATCAATGTAAGAAAGTTCTACGTTGAACTTGTTCGTAGGGCTACACAACTTGAAGGACAAGCGGGCCTTCCAATCAGAAGGGTTCCAACTAGTGTAGCAGAAACGGCAAGTTCAATCATCTAGTTCAATCAGCTGGGCCCGCCTCTCAGCAGCCTTTTTGCGAATGAAGAATCCCCACCTCATAGCTGCCTTTATTTTTAGCCATCCAGCAACTGCTCTTCCACCACCTTGGCGGGTCCGAACTCCATCAAGCCCAAAGTTCGGAGCAGGTGAAAACGCAGGAAAATTATATCCTAGATCGTCTTGCATGTTGATCGGGGCATTGTTGATATGATGGCCCCCCAGACTGAAGAGTCTCAAAAGCTGTTGCATATCTTCATTCTCAAGCATTTCATGGCTTCTCATCCGAATCTCTTCCTCAGTAAGTACATAGTTTTCATTAAAGGGGTTGACATTCGACGTTTGGAAAGATGGGTTTACAGCAGCCTGGAATCCTGACGATGCAGACACAGATGATGATGATGAATGGTTGGATGTAAGACCAGATCCGTCTTCACCATTATCAGTCCTTGGGATGTGGGTTTGAAGGGAACTTCCCAGTAGTTCTTGCGGGGTGAAAGCAGTACTGTCAAACTGATTATGAGTGTTGGAATTGAGCAACTTAGAATGATCCAGGTATCTAGAGTTTGCCAGGTTATTGTTATACCCTGCACCACGAGGCAAAAAAATAATATGCTCATCAGCTGCCATTTCACCAGAGAAGAAGTTTGCAAGGAAAGAATATAGACTTACTAGACAGATTTAGCAATATAATTAAAGGGAAACAGAAGAAAATTTTGGCTTCTAAGTGAATCATTATTCTATCCCTCATTTATCATAACTAAAGCACAGATATTGTCTAAAAAAATGAACAGGTATGAAAAGATCAGTATGTCAAATACGGACCTTCAAAAGGTAAGCTAGAACCCATGTTGGAGTGCTCAGAAGGAATTGTACAGGCCAAAGAGGAAAGAGCAGCGTTGGCTGTATTCAAGTAGTTGACAGGAGCTTGAGGGAGTTCAATCCTGGAAGCAATTGAATTAAGGGTTTGCTTGGAGTTCAGGAGAGATTTGCCATCATACTCTACAACCTGATGCCAATTGTCGTATGCTTTCTTCAAGAGTGTGTCAACATAAACCTGATGAATTCAGATAATAATAATAACAAATTTAAGATTGAGGAACAGCTACATTAACTTGGATGATGGTTAAGTTTATTAATATTCTAAGATTAGCATGTGATGTATAAGGGCATCACATCCTAATTAATTATCTGACCACAAGCTGCTGAAGACAGATTGAAATGACAACGAAGCAACTATCAATTTAGGCAAGCTCCACTCAGCAGTGACAAACCATAGGTGAACAAAGTGTGTAGGATCATAGATAATTGCCTCCACAGAAAAAGTTAACGGGAGTGAAACATTCAAAAAGCAGACCAACCTTCTGGTCCTCATTGAGAGAATCAGCAGGTATATACTGCTCTCCAGTAATGAGGCCACTGAGCTCATAAATATTGTTGAAAATCACCCCGACATTTCTATTATCATCAGCATAATAGACATAGAGTTTTCCGCTCAAAACACAAGTCTTCGCATGGTCCATAAGAGCTTCCCACATCCTATTAGACATACCACTTCCCAGAATCTACAGGAATCAGAATAGACAGATTTTTAAAATTCAAGCTTCAGGATCAGAGCATAAGATGCATTGTATTCGTGTTAAAATGCTCACACTTCGTAGTCTTTGAGAGTCCCTCACTGCGACCCTAAGAAAATCCTCTACTGTGAAAATCCCTGCAGCAGTCAGCCGTTTGTGGAAAGACCCATCTTTCCCAATTTTCTCCAATCTCCAAACATCATCATTCAGAGCAGAGGATAGGCTTCTTGTATACTGAGAAAAAAAAAAGAACATATAAAGAAAAGTCATACAGAAAGCTGAAAGAAAAGGAAGAATAAAATCTAAGCGACATCTAGAACCTACATTCTCCTCTATGATCCTTAACATTAAAGGCTTCTGTTTTTGCTTCACGGACTCGAAGGCCTTCACAAAAGCCAGGGGAAACCTTCAATCCAAGCCTAAATTTTCTACTTCTTATCCAGCTTGAGTTATCAGTAAAAGTTAGATCCCCCAATGTGCCCACTCCCTCCTTAAGTGTCACTTGCAAGTCTCCAGTCAGAAGAGGTCTTTTTCCTTCACGCTCCTTCACCACATGGCTTTCAAATTCTTCTTGAGACCATCCTTCATCATCTTCATTGTTAAAATCACCCTCAAGAACAACAACATCGAGCTTAGCAGAGGACTCGGGACCAGATGTCACCACGCGGCCAGTATTGGCATCTATAAGCACTACGTGAATAGTAGCCCCCTGCTCTCCTTCTACCTTTCCTCCTGTGAAGAGAGGAAGTGATAAACGAGACCTAAACTGCAACTGTAAACTCCTACCATCTGAGCCCTCAATTTGTCTAGGTTGAGACCTGGGGAACATTGAAGTTTGAGAACATACCACGAGAAACGGCACAAAGGCAATCAAACAAGGAGCAGAGAATTCATAGGTCAAGGAGATTTAAATTCCAACTGATATGTCAGGTGACGATACGAGATTGCTTCCAATGATACAGACACATGAGTTCAAGATATAACAACTCTTAAAAAGAACTTAACCAGATACCTTCCGGAAATTCTAGCGGGACCTAATTTGGCCAATGCACGCTCCACTTCTTCACTGACCTGAGTCATGAGTAAAAAAAGCCAATGAGACTGGAGAATCACTCAGTGAAGTGAAAGCATATCTATAATCTTGTACGTTTATGTTCCTTAGCTGGCATTTATAGCAACTCATGACTATAATACTTCAACAGGATAAGTAATTCATCTTACAACTCTACGAAGGATAGGCTCCAAGGACGAACAAAGTCTCTGCAAGCTGTCCACTTTAAGGGCTTCCACAATCACACTGCAAGCAATCATTAGTAAACAAGAGGGCACAAAATGGAAATTGCATAGGTGCAAAGTGATAAGGTTCCTGAGTTGACAAGGTATTAATTAGCAGTTGAAAATCATATTCTCTAAATTTAAAACAGAGAGTGAAGTCAGTAATGAAACCCAAGTCAAACAAGGATTCAAAAGCTACCACCACCCGCGATTTATCTATCTGCGTGCAGATACCACTTGGCGGACCCAGGGATTTGGTTCAGGGGGCAAAATTTTTTTTGACAATATCATTCTTCAAAAAATTATGTCATTTTATACTTTTTCAAAAATTTATAATAACATTTAACAAAGTTTCAAATTTTTCGGGGTGCTCCCCGGCGCTCCCTATGGATCCGCCTACTTTCTGGGGTAATCACCATTCTTAGTTCATCCTAACAATCAGACCTTTTTAAGATAGCAACTAAATTTAACAGCATAAGACCTTAACCATTCAGAACAGTTGAATTTTAACATACCGGGCGATCGCTGCAGCATATACAAGGGGAAAAACGCAAAAGGGCATTATAATAGAGCAACAGTAGTAGAAGTTGAGCTCAAATTTACCGTACACAAGCGAGAGAACAAGTAAAGCAGCAGAATCAGCTAGAAGCAAAAAATACCTAGCCAAAGCAGGCCTCTTTCTTTCATGCCCCTCTTCATCATCATCATTACCGCTACCATCGAAGCTCCTTTTTCCCCGCATACTATTAGATCTTTCCATAGACCTAGTCCACCTCTGCATTTTTTTATGCACTTTCTTCCCCAAAAATCTTTGACAGCACAACGAGAACCAACCCTAAAATTATCTTTTCTTTTTCGAGATCCGCAAATCACCGACGGTTTCACGACAATTCCACCTCGCTCGAGTCAGAACAGTAAGGGAAGTCACTTCGATTCAACTGAGCTACGCTGCAGGCTGAAGATTTAATTCAGCACACCCACCATAAGGTCAAGAAGAGTCGAGAGCTCAACTTAACAGTTGAAGTAGACGGCAGCCGAGTACGGCCAAAAGTGATGAGCTAGTAGAAGAAAAGAAGCAGACGTATCACGTAGATAGAGAGCTCATCCAGGATTCAGAGCATTGAGAACATGAGCAGTCAATCAGATACGAACCAAAAAGGCGAATAAAAAGAGAATTTGACGGAGTCTACTTTTATCCTGCCTGCGATTGCTTGGCTTCGGGTGTGCGCTACCTCCCCCGTTATCTTTCTCGGTTGGAAGATAGCGAGAGTGAGACTGAATCCTTACCGTTGATTACTAGAGGAGCAATCGTAGGACTTACGTCAAAGCTTGCCCCGTCAGTAAAATAGAAATATCATACTCTCTTTATCTGATAATACAGAAATTCTTTTGTGGGAATTTTGGAGTCCAAATCTTTTCGTATTCGGGGCGTGACTCGTGACCCCAAGTGCTTGTACATGCGATCTAGTTAGATTTGGCAATTTTGATCCAATCTTAAACTCAACCCCAATCCTACTCATATTTTTGTGGGTTAAGGTGTTGATTATTGATCCATTTATTTTTTAGGTTGGGTTATGGTAATAAGTTAATTTTATGGGTTGGGTTAGACTAGAGATTTAAACCCGATCTCTATGACCTAAGCCGAAACACGAAATATATTTAATAATAATAAAAATAAAAAATATTCATTTATATATATATATCATTTTCAGATCAAACTATACCTAACCTTAAGCCCAAATGCAGTTAGACTATCCAACCTTTAATAATATCACACAATTTTAACTATGCAAACGACCCAACCAGCTCCATATCAAACAAAAGACCCAACCAGACCTTAACATAATGTTGAAAACCCTAACGCTCGTCTTGCAGAATCACACCCATCTTTATTCTTTATGTTGTTGTTCACCCAAGGTTTATTTTTCTTATTCTCACCGTCATTACGTTCTTGAGAACATAGGTATGTTTAGATTATCTAGAAGGGTGAAATATATATATATTTGTAAGATCTTGATTATAGACATGTTAGTGAGTTCTGAAACCAGTAATGTGGATAGCGAGCTGCATAAAAGTTCCTCAACTGTTAGTAATGATTAAGTGATTGTGATTGTAGTTTTCTCAGGCATGAGCACTCAGTTTGAATGGGTGTATTCTAAAACTAGCAGTCATAGTTTAAGGCTTTGAGCAGAGCACTTAGTTTATAAATTATTTCTAACTATAAATGTAACACCCCAACTGCTAACCTAACAATAAACGACTAACGCTGCGGAAAAATACATGACTTAACCTTAACCAAAACAAACGGTGTTACACGCCGTCAGCCACCCACATGGCTAACAAGGCTAAATCCGTACATTCGTATCGGTGTGATGGACATAGACTCCCAAGCATAGTTACTAATATCCACAATTTACAACCAACCATACCGAGTGCAAGTATATACATATACAAACCAACACCACTAATCCTCTGCTACCAAAATATACCACGGGAGCACAGGCGCATCCCGGGCCCCATATCCAAATAACAGAGTACTTATTAGACTTAAATCTACAGCCACTCCGCATCTTCATTCCTCATCCTACAAATAAATATGGTGCCCCGGAGGGGCTCAGCAACCCTTGGCTGGTATGATTAACGTGAAGCCCGTCGGCTACCGGGATACACGCAACTAATTCTCATAATGAGATGGAATTAATTTTTAACATTCAACATACAAAAGCATAGCAATAAACATTGCATAGCAACCACATACACATACCATAATAGGAAACGTTTCACTTTAGGAAACGAACCAAACATTATTAACCTGGTAAGCCTAGAGAATGAATTCAATCTCATGTTAAGCTTAAACAAAACAGGTTATCGTTCTACTTGTCGAACGTTAACCCTTCCCCAAAGATGTGTCGATATAGTGATCTAAACACACTTACCATAATCCCCCTAGCCTGAACAAAAGTCAGGTAAAAGCCTTTAATTAGGCTTGCGGTGATTGTAATCCAGAAGGAGAGACAATCATACCATAAGGAGAGTCGAATCTGATTCAGATATCGCCCCCACCATACACGCGCGACCGGAACTTCCGGATTCCCCACCCCGGTTATTCACTTGTTAAAGTTCCACTGTTGGAACTTTACACATTAAATCACACCATAAGTGTTTAAGTCCAGTTAGACATACATGGGAGATGAGATATAGGTTAACCCCAAACCACAACTAACACACGATAGTCGTAGTTAGAACGTTCTCTTAGTTGAAACATTAAAACCGAGTACCGCTCTCTTACGTATCCTAGCTTGATTAACTACCGGTTAGCACGTATTTGAGGTTAATGGTGCCGGTCACAATCACAATAATAACAATGACTATAAACTCATTTCATGATTTAAGTCTTATAAAGTCATAAACATCCAGAAACAAACAAACACATAGCCGGTGTAAACCGGTAGCAAACAGACTGCAAGAAAACCATACCTTGGTCCCTGTTGCGTTCATTGACCACGAATGCAGCTCCTATATATAATTAGTAACGTCGGTTAATTATCGTATTCGATTCCCGATTAACTAAGTATTTTACATGCTTATATGACATGCTTCCACATTTAAACTTCCACTTATTTACCTCATTATACCCCTAGGGTTTACTACTTAAGCCACATTTCTTTTTTTTTTTTTCTTTTTTTTCATTACAAGGCCGACCGACTTGCAGGGTAGGTCCCAAGGTCGGTCGGAAACAGAGCACTTTCCCGTCTGAAAATTTCACCCCAACCGACCTTGCTAAGGTCGGTCCAAGTCAGAAACATTCCCGTTTGCAAAATTTAAGCTCGACCGACCTTGCTAAGGTCGGTCTAAGTCAGAGAGCTTCTTGGATGGTAATTAAGCCCCGCCGACCTTGCCAAGGTCGGTCCTAAGGTAGGTCGAAGTCAGAACCTTGTTTCTAGGTGCTTATTTCACTCCAAACCGTACCCTAAGTGTCATAGTATGTTCTAACATCATTTTAGCACTTTAACCGCACCTAAAACATCCACCAAACTATTTATTCACCCACCATCAACCTCCTTAGTCATTTAGTCAAATTCTTACTAAATTCTCAAACACTTAGAACTTAATTCCTTACACTTCAACTTGTAATTTTGCCTAAGACTTCAACTAACCAAAGTGTTGTCACCACCATTACAACTACTCCAAAAGCATTATTTCTCACCAACACCTCCTTTACACAAACTCCTTAAGATTTTTCCACAAGTTCATATTTAATCCTCCACAAGGCATTATACCTCTCTTGTTACCAAAACTTGCACAAGACAACCACACTCCCCCATGACTTGGTGTATCTAATCACTCATTTGAACTCTAAATCTCCAGACAATTCCTAAGTCATTTTAGCACTCAAGAACACCTTATTTCACTTTCTTTCACCAAGTTAACCCTTAATAATTCCTAGTACACCTAGGTCACCAAACTTCTTTTAACACTTAGAACTCCTTGTTTACTAACCAAATTTTGACATACTCCACGACACATCCTTACACACAAATACATTCATCTTCATAAGGAATGTTCTTTACACACAACTACACCTTAAACTACACTACATCACAATATAGTGCATAACTTAAATTGCTTGGCACTTAGGCCCTTAAATTGCAATAACCTTAAACACTGAATTTCCACATTTAAATGCCTTCAACCTGCAAATACACACAACAATGCTCCCATGTCCTTATAGTCCACCTTGTGGATATTTACTAACTCATTTGCCATTGGCTCTTTAGGTTATTTATTAAGCAATTAAAGCTCAATTTCCTAAGGCACAAAACTCCATTAGGTTAGGTTATTTACCTCTTCCTCTTCAAGATTTCTTTCTTGTTTTCTTTTGATTGAAAATCAGCAAGGACTTGTTCACTTGTCAACCTTCTCACTGATAAGTGTCCAAATGAGCATGTTTTATTAGGTGTATTTCATATATAATATTAGCACTTTGCTCGCTCATTTCTCCACTTCGGTTAGTTTTCCTCTAGTTATTGTTTTATTATTTATCTCACAAAATTATTGGTTTAACATGAGGAAAACCAAGTCGGGAGTGAAGTAGACAAAGAGACGAACACATAGACGCAAACGGCTCAGAAAACGGACATATAACGAAGAATGTAGAGCCGGTTGAAGATTGTTATATATATATATATGTATAATATATATAATATGCCGCCCAATAACTAGCGGACCTCTCACACACGACCGCGAGGCGGACGGGAACAGAGAGTACCGCCTACAAAGAGGCGGACAACACACATAAGACCGCGAGGCGGTCAAGACAGAGGAGACCGCCTCCTTATTAGGCGGACGAGACACATGGAACCGCTGGTTTACTGGCGGACAGGAGAGGAGGAGACCGCCTCCTTTGGAGGCGGTTGTGCCTCGCGACCAGTATCTTCTTCGCCCGTCTTCCGTCTTCGTCTCCAACTCGCGCCGACTGTCTGCAACTCGTCCACTGTCTGCGCCTACCTTAATTCACGCCTCTCTGTCTGTCCCCTTCAATCAGTGAGCAATCAATGAGCTCAATCTTCCACCGCCTCAATCATTTGCTCGCTCACGCGTCTGTCTATCTTCTCTGCTTTCTTCTTCCTTTTTCTATATAAACCCACGAGCTTCACCCAATAAATCACACACGAATTCACCAATCGATCCACGACCACTTCACCACCATCTCATTTCTCTCCTCCCGCCTTCTCCATTTTATTTATTTTACAGTCCACCAAATTCACCTCTAGCCCTACGTACACAAAATAGCAGAGTGAGACGGAGTGATTACGGATGATTTCTATTACTCTCGTCTCTATCTATCTATTTAATATGTTAGGCTAGTTTACGTTTACTCTGGGAATAGTTATTATGTATCTGTACTAATTATGCAATATTTCTACTGGTTTATTTATATACAGTTTGTTATGCTTAAAGGTTATCATGCACCTTTTTAATAGATCTCGCGAATTTATTAAATTGCTTTCCTAAGTCTATTTTGATCAGACCGGTGATAATAGACAGGTTAATTAAGGCGTATAACTGGAGGAAACTTGTTATGATTTAATAAGTTAGTATTCAGTTGCAAATGTAATTCCTCAATTACTCCTCTGCCGTTCGCAGGCTTTTGCTTGAACCTTGATTAGAACCTTGCATTACAGGTGAACGAGTTCTTATGAGGCTATGACTTAGTCCTTAAGATATTTACAGGAACCTTGCCAAATTATTAAACCAGTAGAGATAGCTTAATTATGCAGATTATTAACCTGACCCAGAGTTCCATTTTATTTATCTGTCAACTTAGTTTATTTTATTCTTTCTTTTTATTTACAAGTCAATTAATCCACCCCCCTCTTGTGACACGCTTAGGAACTATTATATGTAAATTAGTCCCACGGTTCGACATCCGGTTGCTTACATTTTCACTATACTACTGCGACCGGGATTTATTTGCAGCCCGACGTTATTTTTGGGTTTTAATTTCTTTCTTTTATGTTAATTACACCTGTTCTAACCACTCAGATTATAACGTCTGCACTCACCAACATACATATAAGGGTAATGAGCATTAAGCATTATACTTAAACTCATGAATAAACCCTAGATTACAATAAGTGTTTTAAAACACTAAAATGAATGTTTACCTTGGAATTGAAAGAGAGCTTGATTAAGAAGCAAGATAGGACTCCTCCTAGTCCCTTGAAGATTGAATCAAGCTACTAAAAGAGAAAATGCGTAAAACGCAAAAAATGCTAAAACGCGCATTAAACGAGTATAGGAGGGATAAGACATCGGTTAGCGTCCGAGATGGATTCCTAAGGCTTAGTTAGGCCTAATTAGTGTTCGGGAATGATTCCTGAATAAAACGGATCCAAATAATGGATTAAAACGCTAACGGAGTTTTAAAGCACGTTTTTCGAGAAAACCCGAAAACGTGACTTTAACTGGTCAAATAGACCCGTAAAAATTATGGTTGACTATATAACTATAATTAAGAATTAATGGAAGCTTAATAACCATTAAAAACAAAGAAATGAGAAAAATCTAAAAAACGGGCCCGGTTAGTGAATAGTGCCAAACCGGGTAAATTAACGAGCATTTTCTGTAAGGGACGAAAAATGCTCTAGTTTAAGTAGTAAGTGGGGGCGGTTTTATTGGTGAGTCATCCCCTTCACTCACACACTAAGCTAGTAAATAAAAGAAAAGAAAGAAAAAGAAAAGAGAGGGAAAAAGTAAAAAGTGAAAAGGTGAAAAGCATTTCCCTCCCTCTCTCTCCTCCATTTCCTTTATTCTTCCTTCTTCCCCTCTTCCACCGATTTTCTCCTCTCTCTCTCTCTCTCTCTGTGTGTTGGGCAACAATGGAGCTCCCTCCATGGCTCCTCCACCTTCCTCTTCATGCCCAAGCTTTGTTAAAGCTCCAAACTCAAAAATAATCACCTATTCTTCTTCCTCTCATCACCCTCTATCATTCTCTCTTTTCAAAATTTGAAAAGGTTGAACTTCATCCATATGGTTTTTCTTCATTTGAAGAGAAAATGGCATCAATGGATAGCTTGGAGTCTTCTCTCTCTCCTAAAGTAAAAATACTCAAGAAAAACTCATTTTTCTCCACCTCCCTCTCTTAGCCGATTTTGCTCTCTCTCTCTTACCTTGTTTTCCTCTTGATTTTGAGCTTCAATTCAACCCTCCAATGGTGGTGGAATTTCCCTTTTGATCCAAGGGTGAGAACCCCTCTTAAAAAGCTAAAAAAGGTAAGCCCTAACTATGGTGTTTTAAGCCCTTTAATTGAATTAGAGTTCTTCAGGGTTTAGAGGATTAATTGAATGCATTTTTGTGTTTCTTGGATGTTGGGATGGAGTTTGGCAACTCCATTCCCACTTGACCAAATTTGAGAAGAGAAGGAGCAAAAGGAGGATTAAGGAGAGACTTATGGATTAAGGTAAGAAACCAACCCTAATGAATATTCTATATGTATTAGAATTTGGGATGGGCTAATAAAATGAATGAACCCCACATGAGTGTGGTAATAATGTGCTTTTATAGAAATAATGCAAGTGAGAAAGCATTTGTGAAATTAATGTTTGATTTAAGAGCCTAAGAGCTATGCACTTTATGATTTGTGTATTGTGTTGCATTTGGAGAATTTGATGAGTATTGATGGTTTTATTTGTGTGCTGGTAGAACCCTTGTGGGTTGGCTAGTTTTAGGATGATTTAAAATGGTAGTATGAGTTTTGGGCAATGTTAGAAAAGTAGCCGGACTATGGCAAAATTCCGGAAGAAATCTAAGTGATTTTAGTGATGTTTTGAGTGAAGTATAACCTAGGGTTAGCTAGGTATGAATGGAGATTGAATTGGGTTAGTAAACCCCTTGGGGAATTCTTGTTCAAGGAGAGGAGATTTGTGTAAAAATCTGTAGCAAAAGAGATGGCTTAGGTGCCTTGGGAATTTTTTTAGCAAGAATGAGAATTTAAGGCTTTAAGATTGAGGCATGAACCTTGGCATGAGAAGTGCATTGTCTTAGAATATTTGGAATGGTCAAATAGGGTGAGAACAATAATGCAAGTGCCAAGAGAAGTTAGAAAATGCACAAGTGTGCATTAATGCAAATGAGAATGGAAAATTTTGTGAGATTGAGCAAGAATTTGAGTAAGGATTAAACCTATGATTTGAAGAGGTTTAGAGCATGTTTTAAGGTGTTTAAACATGTTGGAAACTTGTAAAAGATTAGGGAATGATTAGGTGTGGATTAGGGGTTGATTTAGGGTTGAAAAATGACCTTAATAGCAGTTTTTAGTAAGGTTTGGGACTTAGGATATGTACCAAGTCCCGAACCGCATCAAAAAAAGGCCTGATAGTGAATGCAGGAATTGGTCTGGGACTTTAGTCTAGGACCAAGTCCAGGACCAGGTAGAAAAAATGAGCCGAAAGTACACAAAAGTATTGGTCCGGGACTTTGGGTCCGGACCAAGTCCTGGACCACCCCCAAAATTTCACCGTATGTGTTTTAAAGTGACTAGAAGATGGGGGAATGATGTGTAATGGTTTTAGATGATGTTAAGGCCTTGTTTGGTGACTTGTAAAGGCCCTAAGAAGTGTAAGAAAGTGCTAGAAGTGATTGAGAAGTGAGAACTCAAATTAACAAGAGTAAAACCGAGATAACGGGGTAACGGGGTAAGTACGGGAGTAGCATTTAATTATGTACCGTATGAGTTTAGTAATAATAATAATGTTTGGAACATTATCAGAGGATCGTGTGTGAGCCGAGCATGGTGAGATGACACGGTAAAAGTAAAAAACCCTGAAATAAGGTATGATTTTCTCATGCCCCGTATGCTAACCGAGTTACTCTGATTTGTGTGTTTGTGTGCCGGCTTAATCAAGACTAAAGCATGAAAATAATCCCTTGTTTGGTTATGTATGTTTTGTTGTATGTTGTATGAGCTAACATACTTGTATGCCGGTGTGGTCTAACGTAGTGCATAGACCGACTCATAGTGAGTATCAATTGACTAGAAACCCGTAGATCAGGTAGTTTCATTGTCATTGGAAATATGCAAACACACGCAAGCCATCGAATAAAGTATAGTGATAACGCAAACATATGAACTCCCTAGAATGTGAGGAGATGTACAGGTTTGAGTAAATACCCGATAACGGTTAGAAAACCATATTGAAACAATCCACAAAATAAATAAGAGTGGAGAGATAAATGAACCTCCGTCGAGAGGAGTGAAGATAGTTCAAAGATGTGAACTCTTAAGAAAGGTAAAAGAGACCTAAGGGACCATTTAACTCCCTTGAGACATGGTCAACCTCCTATAAGAGGATTTTACCCGGTATAAGAAAATAACTGAAAAGATAAGTATATGAAATGTATAGATAACCCTTGAACCTAAGATTACCTGAATCTATGTAATGCTCCCTAATCATTAGGAACATCAATGGAGATGCTCCTAGACTAATATACCTAAATATATTATAACTCCGAGAGAGGAGTGGATGGGGATGTGAGAAGTCCGAGAGTAGTCGGACCTATGCGAAAGTAGTAGGAACTAAGAGTGAGTTCCGGGAGCTAGTAAAACTAAGCTCAAGAGCCATGAGTTTTGGCTTAAGTATGTATTAAGAGAAACAAGCGAGAATAGCGTAGGAGACCTGTAGTGTCTCGAGAACTACGTGAGCTTGAGTATTAGTAACCCAAGAGAGTGGGTGAGATAAAGAGTAATAACCCAAGAGTGTGGGTGAGTATAAGAATGAGTAACCCGAGAGAATGGGTGAGAATAAGAGTACGCAACCCAAGAGAATGGGTGAGAATAAGAATAAGCGACCCGAGTGCATGGGTGAGTTATTGAGTAAGTAACCAAGGCATAGTGAGGTAGGAACCCTCAAGGCCTAAGAGCAACTTAATACAACTAACAACCTTGTTATGTTAGTTAAGGATTGTATTCCATGGGTGAATGTGAATCCTTGTGTAGTGTACATATGTAATGTATTGCTATGTTGCATGTTGATTGAATTAAATGAATCTCATGCTCTCGACAAAAGTAGTCGGCGTACCCCGATTAGCACTCGGGGTATGCGAATTTCATATGCAGCTTTAAGCTGAGCCCCTAAGGGCATCGTTTTTATTCGCAGGTACACCGAAGACAATACCGTTCGAGAGTAGGACGGGGTCGGTGGTTAGCAGGGGTAGTTAGGTTTTAATTACTTATGCATTTGAACGAGGTGTAAGACCAAACATGTTATCGGCATTCGTTGTAACACCCCATCCAAAGCCAATCGTGGTTATCGTAAAACTGAACACTTAATCGAATTCGTCACAGCGGAAATAACAACACCTGGACCTTGCCACGGTCTGATCGTTAGAATATACCAGCCTTATCAATTGCAACACTTATCCAAAATAACAACCGACCCAAACATCACCATCCAAAATACCACCAACCATCCGAGTTTAAGTATCCAAGTCATATTTACAAACTTACTTCAGTTTCAATATAAACAGACGGGAGCACAAGCGCAACCCGTGCTCAAAATAAACAACCCATCCTAAGTCTAACCGCTCCTACTCTCGTAGTGCGACTTCATGGGTCTCTTACCTGCAAGTGTAAAAACAGCCCCCAAAGGGGGTCAGCACAAATGCTGGTACTCCCTCTCATAGCCCCCAAGCTAACGGGGCTACGACGACTAATTGTCGATAGCATGGAAATTGATTACATACACAAGCATGATATGAAGTGCAATAAACAACAATCCACAGATGAACATACTTAGTTCACAAACAATGAACGACACAAGCGTTCCCTTATCAAGTGGGTTAGTAACCCCCTCCTTAGTCCTGAATTCCTTAACCTCAGTTCCTTACCTTACCTTAATCTTAACCTCAACTTATTCTCAGTATACAAACCGTTCCTGGAAGGGAATGGTTGTAGCTTAATTTCAAACCTGGGATTTAGGTGATACCACCGCACCATCTTAATGCCACCCACCCTGGACGGGAGTCCAGCGTAGCTGAGCCGGCAACCGGCCCTAGGCTACAAGTCCGAAGACAAGTCCTTAAGCGGAGGGCGGATCTGATTCAGATACCGTCCCCCTTTCCTTAGCATGCATGACCGGAGTCAGTCCCGGGTTTCCTCACTCAAGTTCCAGTTAGTAGAAATATTAAACACCATGTGTTAGTTAAACCTTAACGGGTATTAACCAACAATCACCAATACTTAACTCTTATTCTTAACTCAGTAAGTACTAAACTCGGTTAGTAACATTCTCAAGTCTCGTGGGTTAGTGTAAAGGAAACACATACACAACGAGAACAAATATAACCGGTTGCATGCTTTATCTTGTCTTAGTCATAGCAAGTAAATAGATAGCACACAAGCCGAGGGACACCTCGTTAGCAAGCAGGTCACAAGAAAGATTGTACCATTCACCGTCGATCGTCGTTCGTTAACCTTCTCCGGGGTCCCAATTCACAAACCTAAAACATTGATTCATTCTTAGGCCATTAGTTATTTGCACCTTACTTAACTCACTTAGTCCCTAAAGATTCCCATTGGATATCCTCTTAAATCCTTACCACTTAACCTTATAAACTCAACCTTTAAACATTAAGGTTTTTACTTAACTTAACTTAATCCCTTAAGTTCTTGGGTCCTCATCATTACTTACCTACCCATGGTTTACCTTATTACCAATTATCATCCTTAGAATTCAAAATTTCTTTTTTTTAAGTGTTAAGGGTCGTCCGACCCACCGTCCGACCCACCAATTGGGTCGGACCCTTCCAGTAACTTTCGGGTTTGCAAAAACTTCACTTGTCCGACCCATGTCCGACCCAACCAACTGGGTCGGACCATTCCAGAAATTTTCCGTCTTCTAAACCTCATCTGTCCGACCCATGTCCGACCCAACCAACTGGGTCGGACCATTCCAGAAATTTTCTCATCCTTTAAAACACACCCGTTGCAGACTGTATATTGTGAGTGGTTAGAACTGGTGTAATTAATACAATTGAGAAAGAAATTAATACTCAAAATATCCGTCGGGCTGCAAATAAAACCCGGTCGCAGTAGCATAGTAAGACAGAAGCGGCCGGGGTCAAACCGTGGGACCTATAGCGAAATAATATAGTACCTAAGCTTGTCACAAAAGGGGGGAATTAATTGACTTGTTTTTGTAAAGTAAAGCAACAGATTAAATTAACTGAGTTGAAAACAAATTAACGGAACTCCGGGTTCAGGTTTATATAATCTGATTAATTATGCTATCTCTACCGGTTTATTAAAATAGTTTGGCAAAATTCCTGTTATTATCTTAAGGACTAAGTCATAGACTCATAAGAACTCGTTTACCAGAAAATGCTCGGTCTAATCCAGGTTCGAGCAAAACGTATGTAAACGGCGGTTAAGTGTGAGGAATTATATTTGCATCTGAAAATACTAACTTATTAAATCATAATAAGCTTTCTCCAGATTTACGGCTTAATTAACCTGTATTTATCACCGGTCTGATCAAAATAGACTTAGTAAAGCATTTTAATAAATTCATGAAATTTATTAAAAAGGTGAGAGATAAACTTTAATCGTAACAAACTGTATTTATTTTAACCGGTAGTAATATAGATTACATAATTAAACAAATTACGGCCAAACCTTCGCCCGGAGTAAATCCTCTTAGCCCAACATAATTAAAAAGACAGAATGAGAAGTAAAAGAAATCATCTGGGAAAGATAATTAATTCAGCTCCACTATCTTGACTGCTAATATTTGGGCAGAGGTTGGACAGAACAACAGTATGGAAATGGAATGTTTTTATGGAATGAGGTGTTGTATGGAATTTATGTGGATAATATGTGGATGAGATGTATGATTTTTGGAGAGTTTTATGGTATTTTTATGGAAGGAAAATGGCATAAGTTTGGGGTGGAATGAGATATGATTTAATGGAGGTTTGGAGGTGTATTTATAGAGAAATATAGGGTAAAGGGGAGGTAAGGCGGTGGTGGTATTTGCGTGTGAAGAGATAAGGATTTTATCTCTTCACACGGCTGCTGTTGCGCTCTGTATGCTGGCATAGTCGACATGTCCGGACCACTGTCCGAACCAGTGTGGTCCGGACCATGTCGATTTCCTTCTTCTGGCGCGCTGGCATGTTGGTCCGGACCAGCTGATCCGGACACTGGTCCGGACCAAGGGTCTTTTGCTTCTAAAATGTTCGTTTTAGCTCCGATTTGATCCCCGTCTGCGCCTATGCGTTCGTCTCTTCGTGTACTTTGCTCCTAGCTTGGTTTTCCTCATATTTAACCAATAAATTTGTGAGATAATCAATAAAACATAACTAGAGGAAAACTAACCAAAGTGGAGAAATGAGCAAGAAAAGTGCTAATATAATATATGAAATACACCTATAAAACATGCTCATTTGGACACTTATCACACCCCCACACTTATCTTTTTGCTTGTCCTCAAGCAAAACCATGTACCCAAGTAAGTAGGGAATGCTCAATACTAACAAATATTATTATGAAGGGTAGGATAAGGAGGTGAACAATACACGATCTTTAAACTTTTTGAGGAGTGTGAAGAATCAACTGCTGGTGGCATAGGTGTGCTCAAGGTAAAATAAAATTAGAGTTTCGGGGTATGATCCAAGGTACTTCAATGCTTCTTTGTTAAGGTGACTTTGAGAACTTTTACCACGGCCAACTTCTCTCAAGAATGGGCATTGAGGAGAAAACAAAAGGAAAAATAGATTCATGCATTTGTTTCACTTTTGCATAAGAGATGAGAAGATCATATTTAAGCATCAAGCTTTTGTTTTTAAGAACACTCAACTCTCTTTGTTGGTTACCAATGGTGTCTCGCAAGTCCCTTGCTTTATTACATTTATTTTTTAACAGAGAAGCACCCCTTAGCAATCCCTAAAGAAAGAAGACAGAAAGAACCCCTGAGCAATAAAAATCCAACCATTGCAGATCATTTGGTCACACCACATAAAAATGCTCCTCAAAAGTAATCAAATGAAAATTTTTAAATTTGTACCATTTATCCCACAATTCATAATAGTATTTATTCATAAAGAGAACAACCTATATTAGCAGGGTCCATAATTTTAATTTTTGAACAAATGCAAGATAGGCAGAGAGATTAAAACATTTTAAGCACAAAATGCCCTGAAAAGGGCTCTTCCCCCACACTTAAGCTCAAGCAATGCCCTCATTCCGTAGATGGAATTAAATTAACAGGGCATGCAATAAATAAAGGAAAGAGTGTACTCCCCAAATTCCGTAGAGTGTGTAGAGCTCCCCCACACTTGAGTGCAGTTGTGGAATGTCATGAAATGTACCTGTAAGGAATATTCTACACAGCCAGAAGAACTCAAGTAAAACCTGCATTTTATTATAACATATAAAAGGGAAATATAGTACAAAAAAGAAAACAACATTAAATTAAAGGAAAGACAAAAGATAGATAGTGGGTTGCCTCCCACCAAGCTGCCCGGGTTTAACGTCTCTAGCTAGACGCATGTTCTTCATTATCCCGGATCATAAATGAAAGTTGACAATGGTAGTACCGGGAACAGGAGATTGGCAATATGTAGGACCGAACCACCTGGATCAAAACAAAGTATTACGGCAACAATTACAGTAGTAAAAGACAAACTCACAAAACCTGGTTTTGAAGGAGGTGTTTGCTGCCATCAATATTGTATTGAAAACCGGGTGATGGTTGTAGTGCTTCCTCAAACTGGAGAATGTAAACATTCTCCCTCTGTTGTTTAGCCGTATGGATAAGATGGTAGTGGTGGTGCTTGTTCAGAGTCGAGGATGTAAATTTCCTCCCCTGGAACGAAAATGAAGGTGGAAGTGGGCTTCAATGGGTGGGTTGGGGGTCATTATTTTTCTTTGGAGAAAGGCCCAGATTTTTCAATGGATGTCCCTTGGTATGAGGATCAAAGTTGGATGGCTCCTCCTCCTCAAATTTGAGGACGTATATATCCTCATCTTTTTGAAGAGGCTCATAGGAAGAGCCCTGATTGATTTCAACTTCAGAGGGAGATGGCTCCTTGAAGGTGATATTGGTGTTTTGTTTGGATGTTCTGGCGGGAGCGAGCATTTCCTCCTCTTCATTTTTGAGGATGTAACTATCCTCATTTTCTGGATATAGCACAGAGAAGGAGGGAAAATAACGGTAATTGACTTAGAGGGAGGAGACTCCATGAAGTTGAGGTAGAAGTTGTCCTGTGATGGCTTGTCTTCAAGCTCAAGCAGAAGGTTTGATACCGTTTGCTCAGGTTCGAACGGGGGTGGTGATATAGAGTAACTCAAATCCTCAGGTAAGTTGTCCACTATATGAACCAGTTTGCTCTCCGGTTGCTGTGATGTAAGGTCTAGTGGACCTTCCATCATTTCGTTTATCGCAACTAATTTGGCATAGAGCTTCAGTTGGTTCATGTCGAGGTATTCTTCCTCAGCCTGCTGCTCCACTTCAGGGACCATTTCACTCTCGGGTTGGTGCTCCCTTTGAGCTAATGTGATGGGCTGGTCCACTACGTAAATTGCTTTTGCATACTCTTTTGGATTTGGATTGGTTTGTGAAGGGATTTGACCAGGAGGTCTTTGTTGAGTTAGAAGCTGTTGTATTTGGGACTGCAAGGCTCTTTGGTCTTTGCGAAGGGCTGTGACCTCCTCTTGCGTGTCTCGGGACTTACCCATCATTGCTTTAAACATCTCTTGCATTTGAGACATTTCAGACTCAGGATTCGAAGGAGGTTGAGTTGGTCGACTCGAAGAAGTTTCATTGCCATAAGGCTGTTGCTGATACTGCCTTTGGCCTCCTTGAAAATTGGACTGAGGTCTGTAATTTTGAGATGGTTGTAGTGTATGTGGGTTTAGAATATTGTCGGTGTTTGAGTAGCGAAGGTTGGATTGCATGTTATGTTGCCAAGGTTATCTGTACCCTGAATTGTTGGTGAGATAGTTTGCCTCCTCTACTGCTTTTAATTCTTGTAGTTGGGGGCATTGTTCATAGTCATGAGGCCCACCACATTGCGTACAAGAATAGCAGGAGATGATTGGGACAGAGGTGCATAGCCTGGAGGGATTGTAGATGATCGGGAAATCATCGACTTAGCTTGCTGAGGGTAGGAGTTCATAGCCATCTGCTCAACCACTTTCTGCAGAGTACTTACTTTTGTTGCCTGCTGAGCATTGCTCTCCATGAGTTGCTCATGGCTTTTCATCAGCTGGTCAAACTTGTTATCACTTTCCCCAACATGGTATAAACCTGGAGTACCGCTCCTTGATCCACCGGAGGCCCAGTCTCTGATTTCTTCACAGAGAGACTCCATGCTATTCAGAAATTGTCTCCTGGCTTTTTCAGAATGTCAGCCCCTAACGAGGACAGTACCATTGTTCTGCATGGACCGATCAAGCCTTTGTAGAACAATTGTGATACTTGTTCTTTCGTCAGACCATGGTGAGGACAAGTAAGTAGTAGTCCTTTGAAACGGTCCCAAGTTTCACAAATATTCTCCGACCCTGGTTGCTTGAAATTATAGATTTCAGCAATCATCTCCAACGTTCGTCTCGGGGGTAGAATTTGTCGTAGAACTTGGTGGCCATGTCATCCCAAGTACCAATGGTACTTGGTGTCAGGCTATGATACCATTTGCTCGCGTTTCCCGTCAGGCTGTGAGGGAATAATGACAGTCTTGCGTACTGGAGTACTGCGTCGGTCGCAGTTAAACTGTTGGCATGCTGCAAGAACTTAGTAACATGTAACAGGGCTTCGTCTGGACTGGAACCATCAAACATGCCCAACTCCTTTACACACCGGATTTGATGATATGGCTTCAGCTTCTGCCACTCATCGTATTCGGATGGGCTAAGGTGAGGAAGGATGATGGCAGGCTGTTGTCCTTGATTAGACGGCCTGATATTTCGAACTGTCGCTGGTGTAGATGCCATGTCAGCTTCCGGTCAGATTCTATCACTGTGGTGGTATTGTATTGTTGAGTTCGTCTCTGCCTTAGAGTGCGCAGAAAGGTTCTCTCGATCTCTGGATTGTAACCAACCGTGTGATTATTAATATTTTCTGGGTAGCTGTGTGACCTGGTAAAAGGCATTCACCACTCAAAACAAACCAAAAAAAAGAAACTCGTGATGTGTTAGAATAAATAAAAATGTTAGGAATTAGTTGACAGAAATTATAAGTTAGTAGTTAGGTACAGAAATTATAAGTTAGTAGTTAGAGACAATGGAAATTAAAATGACAGAAAATTAAATGGCAGAAATTTAAATGACAGAAATTATAAGTTAGTAGTTAGTATACTGGAAATTATAAGTTAGTAGTTAGTATACTGGAAATTTGAAGGACAATGGAAATTAAATGACAATAAAATAAAGAGTTAGTATTTAGATGTCAGAAGTCAGATGTCCGTAGTCAGATGTCCAAAGTCAGGTGTCCAATTAATAGTAACAGATTATTATATATAACAGGTGAATTATCCGGGGCTTAGGGACTAGAATAAATCAAGTCCCCGGCAACGGCGCCATTTTGCAGACTGTATATTGTGAGTGGTTAGAACTGGTGTAATTAATACAATTGAGAAAGAAATTAATACTCAAAATATCCGTCGGGCTGCAAATAAAACCCGGTCGCAGTAGTATAGTAAGACAGAAGCGGCCGGGGTCAAACCGTGGGACTATAGCGAAATAATATAGTACCTAAGCTTGTCACAAAGGGGGGAATTAATTGACTTGTTTTTGTAAAGTAAACAACAATTAAATTAACTGAGTTGAAACAAATTAAACGGAACTCCGGGTTCAGGTTTATATAATCTGATTAATTATGCTATCTCTACCGGTTTATTAAATAGTTTGGCAAAATTCCTGTTATTATCTTAAGGACTAAGTCATAGACTCATAAGAACTCGTTTACCAGAAAATGCTCGGTCTAATCCAGGTTCGAGCAAAACATATGTAAACGGCGGTTAAGTGCGAGGAATTATATTTGCATCTGAAAATACTAACTTATTAAATCATAATAAGCTTTCTCCAGATTTACGGCTTAATTAACCTGTCTATTTATCACCGGTCTGATCAAAATAGACTTAGTAAAGCATTTTAATAAATTCATGAAATTTATTAAAAAGGTGAGAGATAAACTTTAATCGTAACAAACTGTATTTATTTTAACCGGTAGAAATATAGATTACATAATTAAACAAATTACGGCCAAACCTTCGCCCGGAGTAAATCCTCTTAGCCCAACATAATTAAAAAGACAGAATGAGAAGTAAAAGAAATCATCTTGGAAAGATAATTAATTCAGCTCCACTATCTTGACTGCTAATATTTGGGCAGAGGTTGGACAGAACAACGGTATGGAAATGGAATGTTTTTATGGAATGAGGTGTTGTATGGAATTTATGTGGATAATATGTGGATGAGATGTATGATTTTTGGAGAGTTTTATGGTATTTTATGGAAGGAAAATGGCATAAGTTTGGGGTGGAATGAGATATGATTTAATGGAGGTTTGAAGGTGTATTTATAGAGAAATATAGGGTAAAGGGGAGGTAAGGCGGTGGGTGGTAGGGGGTGGTGGTATTTGCGTGTGAAGAGATAAGGATTTTATCTCTTCACACGGCTGCTGTTGCGCTCTGTATGCTGGCATAGTCGACATGTCCGGACCACTGTCCGAACCAGTGTGGTCCGGACCATGTCGATTTCCTTCTTCTGGCGCGCTGGCATGTTGGTCCGGACCAGCTGATCCGGACACTGGTCCGGACCAAGGGTGTTTGCTTCTAAAATGTTCGTTTTAGCTCCGATTTGATCCCCGTCTGCGCCTATGCGTTCGTCTCTTCGTGTACTTTGCTCCTAGCTTGATTTTCCTCATGTTTAACCAATAAATTTGTGAGATAATCAATAAAACATAACTAGAGGAAAACTAACCAAAGTGGAGAAATGAGCAAGAAAAGTGCTAATATAATATATGAAATACACCTATAAAACATGCTCATTTGGACACTTATCACCCGTCCGACCCATGTCCGACCCAAATCCTCTGGGTCGGACCGTTCCAGAACCATTCACTGGTGTCTAACAGAGGCCGTCCGACCCAAACTTGGGTCGGACTCCTGGGTCGGACGCCACCAGAACATGCCCAAACATTGTCAAATCTTCACTAAACTTTTCCTCAAGCCTTCCAATGTGTTCTAACATCATTTAGACCCTTAAACCCACCTTAAACCATTCCAAACTCATTAAAACAACCTTCAAAGATCATTCCAATCCTTTACTCATTCTTACAACAACTACTAACACTTAACACTTATCTCTTTCCTACATTTCAACATCCCTTTCACCTAGAACTTCTACTAGCCAAAAGTTACCTCCTTAAGAACTTGACCAACCATATACACCACTTGCACCCCTATTACATTTTCCAACGCTTCCTTAAATTCTAAACTCTAGTTTCTACCTAAACCACCTAAAAGTTTTATGCTCTTTTACATCAAACTTACTAAAGTGTCCTAGCTTCTTTTATCCACATTTACCTAAGTCCTAAATACCCAAGTACATACTTTGATTCCTAAATCCTTCATAGTGATACCTAAGTCATTATAAGTCATTAAAACACCTTATTCTCACCCTTTTTCATCAAGACAACCTTTAGAACTTCCTAGTACTTCCTTAGTCATGAAATCTCCTTAGAACATCTCAAACACTTAGGTTCTCCTCTAAATTTTGCCATGGGTTCTCTAGTATATTGTTACATCCAAACACTTGGTTTTTCACCATCAAACAACCAAGATCACTCAAATTCTCATCACAACACCTTAACACACAATTTACACCAAAACTACACCACATCATTACATAGTGTATAAACTTAAATGCTTGGCACTTAGGCCCTTAAATGACAATAATCTTATCCACCAAATTTCCACATATATTTGCCTTTAACCTGCGAATACACACAACAAAGCTCCCATTTAAATAAAATGCTTCTTGTAATTCACCTTGATATTCTTAACTATCTCCTTTTTCTCATTTGCTCCTTAGTCACAAGTTCACAAGTATAGTCATTGTTTCTCCTAGGTCATATATAGCCCTTTTCTAATGTAAACTCTACACTAAACTCATCACATATCTAAATCCCATCCCTTAAACAATAAAACACCTTAAGGTAAGTAATTTACCTTGTTCTTTCCCAAGCTTTACTAACTTTCTTCCTTAGATTTTCTTGCCCAATCTCGGTCACCACTTAAACTCCTTGCCAATGTTCTAACCAATATCCAATGACTCCAATGAGACTAGATAATACATTAACCCTAAGGAACAAACCCTAGGTTAAAATGTGCTTTAAGGTATTAAGGTGATTGTTTTACCTTGGTTTCTCAAGACAAGCTTGGATATGAAGCAAGAAGGACCTCCTCTATCCTTTGGAGAGTAAAAACAAGCTATAAAAGGCATTAAAATGAAGCCTCATGAGCATGTATTTTCGGTTATGAAGAAAAATGATGGAAACCTAGATTTTCTTACACTTTCTTTACCTAAGAGAATGGAGAAGCCAATGGAGTCTCCAAACTTGAGTTTCCTCATCTAATGGTGGTTTGGCTTGGCACCAAATCAAAGCTCTTGAAGTTTTGAAAAGATAGAAAGAGAGAGCTTGAGCTAACTAAGAGGAATATGTAATTTGTTTGGTTTTGGAGCTAAAATGAGCAAGATGTGTGCAAGAGAAGTTGAAGCTAGCATGGGGCTGCTCTTCACGTCAATGGAGAAGGGAGAGAGCAAGAGAAACCGTGGGAACAAGAGAGAATGAAGAGATGAGGAGAGGTGATTAAGGTAAGATATTTATCTTGTAAAGTAAATAGTAGTTTGCTTATAATTATTTGTTTACTTAATAACTAATAAAGGTGGTGACTCACCTTGTAAAAACCGGCCCCCATTAAGTAACAAGGGGTACTTAAGTCTTTGTTGACCAAATATCTCACTTATATTGACTTATGTTATAAACTAGCTTAATTAAATTACTATTCACAAAACAAGGCACATTGTTGTGAAATTTTGATTTCCCATTGATTTAGACTTCCTAATGTGATACTAATTAGTACCATGTTAAGAAAGAGTAATGATGGACATTTAGCCATTCAAAACCCATTTACAAGACAATTTTTCAAAAATGTGCTTTAAGACTCCTTAAAGCACATTTTGTGTTTAACTTGTTTTCAAGCTTGGTTTTCTTTGGTAATGATTTAAAATGACCATTAGGATATTACTAAGGTCTTAGACAATATTTGGGTACTCACCCAAATCTCTCCAAGCTTAGAGCACGTTTTGCTTAAACTGCTCTTTTGGTGTTTCCTATGTTTTCTTTGATTAGAAAGGTTTCTTAATGTTTCTAAGGCATTATTTAGCCTCCTTATAACTAATTTTATCATTAAACACCATATCTAAGTTTGGGCATTTCAATCTACCCCTTAAAAGAACTTTGTCCCCAAAGTTCACATTATGCTAACCATTCAGGTACTCAATTCCCTAATCTTAACACCACATCTTATTTTTCACCTTCCACATCTCAAGACTCAAAGGTCAACCTCAAATACAATACATAAGTATATACATAAACTCAAACTTAACACCAAAGTGTAGCAACTTAACAAATCACATCTTAAACAACAAAACAAACGACAACAAGTTGTTTCCTAACACAAAAGCGAGGAAGCTCTACCCCCTTAAAAAGGGGTACGCCCCCGTACCTATACAGACAATCTAGTCAGTAAACAAAGAAGGGTACTTCGCCCTCATCTATCCTCTAATTCCACGTGGCCTCTTCGACATCTGGTTAGACCAGAGAACCTTCACCAGTCGCACTGACTTATGGCGAGGTGTCCCTAGTCTTACTGTCCAAGATTCTCTGAGGAGTCTCCACGGATCTCATATTCGGTTTTCTAAAGCCAACTCTCAGGTTCTTAACCATGGGAGGGGTGGTGCATGTATTCTTTAGCTGTGAACATGAAAAAACATCATGCACTTTACCCAGTTCAGCAGGTAGATTCAACCTATAAGCAACCGGGCCCACCCGCTCCTTAATCTCATAAGGACCAACAAACTTCGGGCTTAATTTGCCCTTCTGCCCAAACTGAATACACCCTTCATCGGTGAAAACTCGCAGAAATACCTGGTCGCCCACTGCGAAACTCAAGGTCCCGCGTCGAACATACAGCATACGACTTTGCCTATCTTGGCAGCTTTATGTTCTCCTGATTTGCTGAACTTCAGCCTTAACTTGCTCTAAGTACTCTGGTCCTATAATGACCGTCCCACTCGACTCATCCCAGCAGAGCGGTGTACGACATGGTTTACCGTACAACGCTTGAAAAGGTGCCATCTTGATCGAAACGTGATAGCTGTTGTTATATGAAAACTCGATCAGATGCAATTTGTCAATCCAACTGCCCTGGAAGTCTAAGGCACATGCTCTCAGCATGTCCTCGAGTGTCTGAATAGTACGCTCAGTCTGACCATCTGTCTGAGGATGGCACGTGGTACTCAGCTTGAGTTATGTACCCAACGCTTCTCTGGTAGCTCTTCAGTACCTCGAAAGGAATCTGGTATCTCTATCTGACACTATGGTCTTCGGTATCCCGTGATGTCTCATTATTTCTTTCTCAAGTAACTCAGCTAATTTGGTCACCTTCCAAGTATCCTTCATCGGTATGAATCGGGCTACTTTGGTAAGGCGATCCACCACCACCCATATCATGTTGAGACCTCCCCTAGCAGGTGGGAGTCCAACTACAAAGTCCATGGAGATATCATGGAACTTCCATTCCGGAACTGGCATCGATTGTACCATTTCGCCCGGTGGTCGGTGCTCGAATTTTACCTTCTGGCATGTGAGACACCTCAAGACGAACTCGGCAACATCTGTCTTCATCCCCGACCACTAGAAGTATCTCTTCATGTCTTTATACATCTTAGAGGCTCCCGGATGGATGGAAACTGAAGAACAGTGTGATTCTCTAAGTATACGGTCTTTCAGATCCGTGTTGCCCCGTGGTATGCATAACCGGCCCTTAAGTCTGATCAGATCATCGTCGTGAAGTTGAAGTCATATTTCTGACTCTCAAAGGTACCATCTGTCAGCTTCTGTCTGACCTCTCTCATATACTCATCTATCCTCTGAGCCTCTCGCACCTCATCAACCAAGCTGGAGAAAGAAACTAGCGAATGGAGTGAGTGTGCTCGACGGCTCAGGGCGTCTGCTACAACATTGGCCTTTCCTCTTTGTACTAGAGGTCAATGTCATAGTCTTTCAGAAACTCTAACCATCTCCTCTGTCGAGATTAACTCCTTCTGAGTGAATATGTATCTCAAACTCTTATGATAGGTGTGTTGTAGATCGTCACACTAACCCCGTATAAGTAATGGCGCCATATCCAGCAAAGACTACAGCTCCAGCTCTAAATCATGTGTGGGGTAGTTCTCATCATGTTTCTTCAACTGTCGTGAGGCATATGCCACCAATTGCCATTGCATGAGCACGCAACCCAGCCCTCTGCCGGATGTATCATAATAAACCTCAAAGCCTCTACGTCGGAATGGTCAGAACCGGTGCAGTGGTCAGTGAGTCCTTCAAACTCTGAAATGATTTTTCACAGTCGTCCACAAGAACGGTGCATCTTTCATCAGATGGTCATCGGTTTCGCGACCTTGCTGAAATCCCTAACAAATCTCCTGTAGTAACCTGCCAGACCGAGAAGCTCCGGATGTCGGGTAACAGTCTTCGGCCTTGGCCAAGTACATACGGCATCAATCTTTGCTGGATCCACTGAGATCCCAGCATCTGAGATGACATGACCTAGGAAAGAGACCTGGTCAAGCCAAAACTCTTTTGGAGAACTTAGCATATAGCTGGTTCTCCCTCAATATTCCAATACCTCCTCAGATGTTTCTCATGTTCAGCCTTAGATTTCGAGTATATCAAAATATCATCAATAAACACCACAACCAACTTGTCCAGCTGCTCCCGGAACAAGCGGTTCATCAGATCCATAAACTTCGCCGGTGCGTTCGACAAACCGAACGACATCACTGTAAACTCATAGTGGCCGTATCGTGTCCGGAATGTCGTCTTCTCAATGTTCCCTCCTTAATGGCTATCTGATGATACCCCGATCTGAGATCAATCTTGGAAACACAGATGCTCCCTTCAACTGATCGAACAGATCGTCAATGCGGGGTAGTGGGTACTTATTCTTCACTGTTACTGCATTCAGCTCTCTGTAGTCGATGCAGAGGCGGAGACTACCATCCTTCTTCTTCACAAAGAGGACTGACGCTCCCCATGGTGACACACTTGGTCTAATAAATCCCTTATCCAACAAATCTTTCAACTGTTCTTTCAATTCATTCATTTCTGCCGGAGCCATGCGGTATGGTGCCTTGGCTATCGGTCCGGTACCAGGTAGCAGCTCAATGGTGAACTCTACCTCCCGAGTGGGTGGCATGCCGGGCAGTTCCCGTGGAAATAATTTGGGGAACTCCGACACTACCGGTAAGTTGGGGTCAAACTCGGGGTCTCTCTCTATGTCCTGTACATAGCAGAGGTACACTTCTTCTTTTCTCCTTAATTCCTTATACATTGCCATGGTGGTGATGATCTTAGTCGAAGGCTCTCTAGGCCTCTAGCGGTATGATATTGTTACCCCAGACAGACTCCTGAGCAGCAATCTATGCTCGGCGCAGAGGATACGTCCCTTGTGCCGCTCCAACCAGTTCATCCCGAAGATAACATCAAATCCTATCTCACTGAACTCAATAAAACTGACTGGATAGTCTTCTCCTTTAATTCTGACAGTGGCTCCTCGGTAGTAACGAGTGCAACGAACCTTCTCCTTAGACGGGAGCGTAACCATGAAGTCGGGTAGCTCATCAGCGTCTAGCCCCAACCTGCTCGCGAAAGATGCCGAGACAAAGGTATGCGAGGCCCCTGAGTCGAAGAGAACTGATGCCTCAATCCCATTAATCGGAAAGGTGCCGGTGAGGATAGTACCGCTAGCGTCGGCCTGTGCCTCTGTAAGTATGCTTAATGCACCTTCCGTACCGAGTCCATAACCTAATTGTGTTCACAAGCTTCATGAGTATTGATGGTATAACAAGAGTCGTAACAATTTATATGAACAACACTGTTATTTTATTCATAACCATCTTGTTTACAACATGTGCTTCAATCTTACATCTCATCCCTCATCTCATTCTAACATTACATGACTAATATTGTCTAAAGGTTAGGTTTAATCTCCCAGGTCTCATATGCGTCGCGTTCATTACTGCTGACGGTGCTGTATTCAACTTGATTCTCTTAATCCCATGGTATAACATTCTTGATTCTCCTCCCATAACTAATACATCTCCAGACTTAAGTACCAACTTATTCGCACGGTCCGCACGCTTCTGCTCTCCGTATAAAAACTCTGCATCATCCCCAATGGACCAAGATACTACGGGTATCCCTCTTTCGAGAGACTCCGTCTCGTCCTATCCTGGTGTAGTCCAAGTTGCCCATCCTTCTCGTAGAAGTTCACAATGCAAATGTCTGCTTGAATGTCTGGAATCGGTTCAGCTTCCAATTGCTGAGCGATTTCCACGACTTGTGTAATAACTGGATGGAACTCTTCGGGTATTCCCGGTGGTGAGACTCCATCTTGCATCCTCGTGGTTTGGTAGTTCTTGGCATACGGATTCCAATCCTTGCCTAAGCTCATCATTTTTAATTTCATCTTTGCTCCCCCTAGGTACTCCGATGTGTAAAAACCTCCCGGTCCCATTCCTAGTTGACTGCATTTCCTGATGATGGCTATTTGCGCTTCGGGTGTCAGGTATCCCCTTAATAAGATCATACCTGGGCGGATAACCTGACATTGTTCGGTTGGAAAGTCTATGGTTTCGATGTTGGTGTGCTCCGGGTTAGGTGTAAATGGTATTGGGTAGCAAATGTTGAAGCTTCCTAAAGTGGTAGTAGGTTATATCTTACTTAAGTTCTAATCTCATCTCATTCTTACTTAACTCAATTATTCACCAAACATGCATGATAATGCGGTAAGCAGGCAATTTTATTACTAAGTGGTTATAGCGGTACCTGGCCTCGATGAGGGTTCAGGCTCATCGTCCCGGTCCACCAAGTGTAGTGTGGGTCCCGACTTCTGGGTCACCCGTGGGTTCTTGTCTGCGGCTTGCTGCCCCTTCCTCTGACCGTCAGATCCAGCTCCCTGATCGGTCTTGCCCTTGCCCCTGGTATCGGGCCTATAGGCTCTGCTAGCAGGGTTCCGGTAGCACTCATATGCCCGGTGTCCGTATACCCCACAGTAGTTGCACTCCACCTTATTCCCCTTGCAATCGAGCCCGGGGTGGTCCCTGTGACACCACCTACAGATGTAGCGTCGCTGGTAGCCACCACCGGCTCCCTTCTCAGTCTCAGTTCCTGATCATTCACAATATCAATACTCATATCTCAAACGGTTACTAATTGTTTCTTAACTCACTCAATACCAATTCCTTACCCTTTGGCGCCCTAGAGCGCAGGGGTGTAGTTGCGTAAGCATACGTCAACTTCAATGGCTCCTCCGGAGCCTTCTCCTTTTCCTCCTTTCCTTTTGGGTTCTGATTTTTCTGGGCCTGAGGTTGGTACTTTTGTTTCTTGTACCCTCCTTGCCCTTGACTCTCCGAGCTCTTACCAGCATTCTTCCTCTTAGCATTCTCCTCGTCCCTCAGCTGGACGGTTATCTCAACCTTAGCAGCGGCATGATAGCACTCCTGCTTTCCACAGTATTAGTCACTCTTATTTCTCATAATCTAAATCTTACTCATTTACTTACCCAAATCTCAATCATTCTTATTACCTGCAAGGTAGTGTAACTCGTCGGCCCCATGCCGTAGCGGAGTCGATGGCTAAGCCCGCCATAGAAGCGGTCCTCCAGGATCTGGTCTGAATATCCAAGACCTGGCAAAAGACGGAGCAAGGCGGTGAACTCTAAGTAATACTCGTCCACCGTCATCTTGTCGGTCTGCTTAAGCGCATCCAACTGCAAGCGCTTCTTCGTCTGGACATGGGCGGGGTAGTACTTCGCTCGTAGCAAGGCGGTGTACTGCTCCCAGCCGAACTCTGGATTGGCCACATGCTCGGCCCTCACCAGCTTCCACCAATCGCCTGCCGCCCCCTTCAGATAGAAAGCAGTCAGACGCACCTTGATCCCAGCAGGGACATCAAGGGTCTCAAAGGCGGTCTCCAGCTCGGAGATGTACGCCTCAAGCTTGGCGGGATCGGTCTCCCCCTTAAAGTGTGCGGGTCGAAGGTCTGCAAGACTCTTCACCCAATTTGGTTCCCTGGGTTGTGGCGGTGGAGGTGGTGCACCAACACCAGGCTGATAGCCCATGTGCCCTAATGCGGCAGCTACGATCTCGGCGATCGTCTGCCCTCCCGGTATCCCTGAAGCATCATCGCCCTGGCCACGACCTCGGCCTCCTCTAGGACGTCCTGCCATCTGAACAAGCATAACTCACATTAGATTCGTATCCACCACTGGTTCGGTTAACGAATTTATAACGTCCGTAGACGGTAAAGACGATCCACACTTATTAGTGGTCATCTGACTCTACTCACTCTAACTTCTCACACCCTTCACCCATCACTTATTCCTTAACTTATATCCTAACTCGGTGGTTTCTTATGTCTGGTATTTCTTGATCAGAGTGTAACTACGCTCTGATACCACTTTTGTAACACCCCATCCAAAGCCAATCGTGGTTATCGCAAAACTGAACACTTAATCGAATTCGTCGCAGTGGAAATAACAACACCTGGACCTTGCCACGGTCTGATCGTTAGATTATACCGGCCTTATCAATTACAACACTTATCCAAAATAACAACCAACCCAAACATCACCATCCAAAATACCACCAACCATCCGAGTTTAAGTATCCAAGTCATATTTACAAACTTACTTCAGTTTCAATATAAACAGACGGGAGCACAAGCGCAACCCGTGCTCAAAATAAACAACCCATCCTAAGTCTAACCGCTCCTACTCTCGTGGTGCGACTTCATGGGTCTCTTGCCTGCAAGTGTAAAAACAGCCCCCAAAGGGGGTCAGCACGAATGCTGGTACTCCCTCTCATGGCCCCCAAGCTAACGGGGCTACGACGACTAATTGTCGATAGCATGGAAATTGATTACATACACAAGCATGATATGAAGTGCAATAAACAACAATCCACAAATGAACATACTTAGTTCACAAACAATGAACGACACAAGCGTTCCCTTATCAAGTGGGTTAGTAACCCCCTCCTTAGTCCTGAATTCCTTAACCTCAGTTCCTTACCTTACCTTAATCTTAACCTCAACTTATTCTCAGTATACAAACCGTTCCTGGAAGGGAATGGTTGTAGCTTAATTTCAAACCTGGGATTTAGGTGATACCACCGCACCATCTTAATGCCACCTACCCTGGACGGGAGTCCAGCGTAGCTGAGCCGGCAACCGGCCCTAGGCTACAAGTCCGAAGACAAGTCCTTAAGCGGAGGGCGGATCTGATTCAGATACCGTCCCCCTTTCCTTAGAATGCATGACCGGAGTCAGTCCCGGGTTTCCTCACTCAAGTTCCAGTTAGTAGAAATCTTAAACACCATGTGTTAGTTAAACCTTAACGGGTATTAACCAACAATCACCAATACTTAACTCTTATTCTTAACTCAGTAAGTACTAAACTCGGTTAGTAGCATTCTCAAGTCTCGTGGGTTAGTGTAAAGGAAACACATACACAACGAGAACAAATATAACCGGTTGCATGCTTTATCTTGTCTTAGTCATAGCAAGTAAACAGATAGCACACAAGCCGAGGGACACCTCGTTAGCAAGCAGGTCACAAGAAAGATTGTACCGTTCACCGTCGATCGTCGTTCTTTAACCTTCTCCAGGGTCCCAATTCACAAACCTAAAACATTGATTCATTCTTAGGCCATTAGTTATTTGCACCTTACTTAACTCACTTAGTCCCTAAAGATTCCCATTGGATATCCTCTTAAATCCTTACCACTTAACCTTATAAACTCAACCTTTAAACATTAAGGTTTTTACTTAACTTAACTTAATCCCTTAAGTTCTTGGGTCCTCATCATTACTTACCTACCCATGGTATACCTTATTACCAATTATCATCCTTAGAATTCAAAATTTCTTTTTTTTTAAGTGTTAAGGGTCGTCCGACCCACCGTCCGACCCACCAACTGGGTCCGACCCTTCCAGTAACTTTCGGGTTTGCAAAAACTTCACTTGTCCGACCCATGTCCGACCCAACCAACTGGGTCGGACCATTCCAGAAATTTTCCGTCTTCTAAACCTCATCTGTCCGACCCAACCAACTGGGTCGGACCATTCCAGAAATTTTCTCATCCTTTAAAACACACCCGTTGCAGACTGTATATTGTGAGTGGTTAGAACTGGTGTAATTAATACAATTGAGAAAGAAATTAAAACTCAAAATATCCGTCGGGCTGCAAATAAAACCCGGTCGTAGTAGCATAGTAAGACAGAAGCGGCCGGGGTCAAACCGTGGGACCTATAGCGAAATAATATAGTACCTAAGCTTGTCACAGAAGGGGGGAATTAATTGACTTGTTTTTTTGTAAAGTAAAGCAACAGATTAAATTAACTGAGTTGAAAACAAATTAAACGGAACTCCGGGTTCAGGTTTATATAATCTGATTAATTATGCTATCTCTACCGGTTTATTAAAATAGTTTGGCAAAATTCCTGTTATTATCTTAAGGACTAAGTCATAGACTCATAAGAACTCGTTTACCAGAAAATGCTTGGTCTAATCCAGGTTCGAGCAAAACATATGTAAACGACGGTTAAGTGCGAGGAATTATATTTGCATCTGAAAATACTAACTTATTAAATCATAATAAGCTTTCTCCAGATTTACGGCTTAATTAACCTGTCTATTTATCACCGGTCTGATCAAAATAGACTTAGTAAAGCATTTTAATAAATTCATGAAATTTATTAAAGAGGTGAGAGATAAACTTTAATCGTAACAAACTGTATTTATTTTAACCGGTAGTAATATAGATTACATAATTAAACAAATTACGGCCAAACCTTCGCCCGGAGTAAATCCTCTTAGCCCAACATAATTAAAAAGACAGAATGAGAAGTAAAAGAAATCATCTGGGAAAGATAATTAATTCAGCTCCACTATCTTGACTGCTAATATTTGGGCAGAGGTTGGACAGAACAACAGTATGGAAATGGAATGTTTTTATGGAATGAGGTGTTGTATGGAATTTATGTGGATAATATGTGGATGAGATGTATGATTTTTGGAGAGTTTTATGGTATTTTTATGGAAGGAAAATGGCATAAGTTTAGGGTGGAATGAGATATGATTTAATGGAGGTTTGGAGGTGTATTTATAGAGAAATATAGGGTAAAGGGGAAGGTAAGGCGGTGGTATTTGCGTGTGAAGAGATAAGGATTTTATCTCTTCACACGGCTGCTGTTGCGCTCTGTATGCTGGCATAGTCGACATGTCCGGACCACTGTCCGAACCAGTGTGGTCCGGACCATGTCGATTTCCTTCTTCTGGCGCGCTGGCATGTTGGTCCGGACCAGCTGATCCGGACACTGGTCCGGACCAAGGGTCTTTTGCTTCTAAAATGTTCGTTTTAGCTCCGATTTGATCCCCGTCTGCGCCTATGCGTTCGTCTCTTCGTGTACTTTGCTCCTAGCTTGGTTTTCCTCATATTTAACCAATAAATTTGTGAGATAATCAATAAAACATAACTAGAGGAAAACTAACCAAAGTGGAGAAATGAGCAAGAAAAGTGCTAATAATATATGAAATACACCTATAAAACATGCTCATTTGGACACTTATCACACCCCCACACTTATCTTTTTGCTTGTCCTCAAGCAAAACCATGTACCCAAGTAAGTAGGGAATGCTCAATACTAACAAATATTATTATGAAGGGTAGGATAAGGAGGTGAACAATACACGATCTTTAAACTTTTTGAGGAGTGTGAAGAATCAACTGCTGGTGGCATAGGTGTGCTCAGGGTAAAAATAAAATAGAGTTTCGGGGTATGATCCAAGGTACTTCAATGCTTCTTTGTTAAGGTGACTTTGAGAACTTTTACCACGGCCAACTTCTCTCAAGAATGGGCATTGAGGAGAAAACAAAAGGAAAAATAGATTCATGCATTTGTTTCACTTTTGCATAAGAGATGAGAAGATCATATTTAAGCATCAAGCTTTTGTTTTTAAGAACACTCAACTCTCTTTGTTGGTTACCAATGGTGTCTCGCAAGTCCCTTGCTTTATTACATTTATTTTTTAACAGAGAAGCACCCCTTAGCAATCCCTAAGAAAGAAGACAGAAAGAACCCCTGAGCAATAAAAATCCAACCATTGCAGATCATTTGGTCACACCCATAAAAATGCTCCTCAAAAGTAATCAAATGAAAATTTTTAAATTTGTACCATTTATCCCACAATTCATAATAGTATTTATTCATAAAGAGAACAACCTATATTAGCAGGGTCCATAATTTTAATTTTTGAACAAATGCAAGATAAGTAGAGAGATTAAAACATTTTAAGCACAAAATGCCCTGAAAAAGGGCTCTTCCCCCACACTTAAGCTCAAGCAATGCCCTCATTCCGTAGATGGAATTAAATTAACAGGGCATGCAATAAATAAAGGAAAGAGTGTACTCCCCAAATTCCGTAGAGTGTGTAGAGCTCCCCCACACTTGAGTGCAGCTGTGGAATGTCATGAAATGTACCTGTAAGGAATATTCTACACAGCCAGAAGAACTCAAGTAAAACCTGCATTTTATTATAACATATAAAAGGGAAATATAGTACAAAAAAGAAAACAACATTAAATTAAAGGAAAGACAAAAGATAGATAGTGGGTTGCCTCCCACCAAGCTGCCCGGGTTTAACGTCTCTAGCTAGACGCATGTTCTTCATTATCCCGGATCATAAATGAAAGTTGACAATGGTAGTACCGGGAACAGGAGATTGGCAATATGTAGGACCGAACCACCTGGATCAAAACAAAGTATTACGGCAACAATTACAGTAGTAAAAGACAAACTTCACAAAACCTGGTTTTGAAGGAGGTGTTTGCTCCCATCAATATTGTATTGAAAACCGGGTGATGGTTGTAGTGCTTCCTCAAACTGGAGAATGTAAACATTCTCCCTCTGTTGTTTAGCCGTATGGATATAAGATGGTAGTGGTGGTGCTTGTTCAGAGTCGAGGATGTAAATTTCCTCCCCTGGAACGAAAATGAAGGTGGAAGTGGGCTTCAATGGGTGGGTTGGGTGGTCATTATTTTTCTTTGGAGAAAGGCCCAGATTTTTCAATGGATGTCCCTTGGTATGAGGATCAAAGTTGGATGGCTCCTCCTCCTCAAATTTGAGGACATATATATCCTCATCTTTTTGAAGAGGCTCATAGGAAGAGCCTTGATTGATTTCAACTTCAGAGGGAGATGGCTCCTTGAAGGTGATATTGGTGTTTTGTTTGGATGTTCTGGCGGGAGCGAGCATTTCCTCCTCTTCATTTTTGAGGATGTAACTATCCTCATTTTCTGGATATAGCACAGAGAAGGAGGGAAAATAACGGTAATTGACTTTAGAGGGAGGAGACTCCATGAAGTTGAGGTAGAAGTTGTCCTGTGATGGCTTGTCTTCAAGCTCAAGTAGAAGGTTTGATACCGTTTGCTCAGGTTCGAACGGGGGTGGTGATATAGAGTAACTCAAATCCTCAGGTAAGTTGTCCACTATATGAACCAGTTTGCTCTCCGGTTGCTGTGATGTAAGGTCTAGTGGACCTTCCATCATTTCGTTTATCACAACTAATTTGGCATAGAGCTTCAGTTGGTTCATGTCGAGGTACTCTTCCTCAGCCTGCTGCTCCACTTCATGGACCATTTCACTCTCGGGTTGTTGCTCCTTTTGAGCTAATGTGATGGGCTGGTCCACTACGTAAATTGCTTTTGCATACTCTTTTGGATTTGGATTGGTTTGTGAAGGGATTTGACCAGGAGGTCTTTGTTGAGTTAGAAGCTGTTGTATTTGGGACTGCAAGGCTCTTTGGTCTTTGCGAAGGGATGTGACCTCCTCTTGCGTGTCTCGGGACTTACCCATCATTGCTTTAAACATCTCTTGCATTTGAGACATTTCAGACTCAGGATTCGAAGGAGGTTGAGTTGGTCGACTCGAAGAAGTTTCATTGCCATAAGGCTGTTGCTGATACTGCCTTTGGCCTCCTTGAAAATTGGACTGAGGTCTGTAATTTTGAGATGGTTGTAGTGTATGTGGGTTTAGAATATTGTCGGTGTTTGAGTAGCGAAGGTTGGATTGCATGTTATGTTGCCAAGGTTATCTGTACCCTGAATTGTTGGTGAGATAGTTTGCCTCCTCTACTGCTTTTAATTCTTGTAGTTGGGGGCATTGTTCATAGTCATGAGGCCCACCACATTGCGTACAAGAATTAGCAGGAGATGATTGGGACAGAGGTGCATAGCCTGGAGGGATTGTAGATGATCGGGAAATCATCGACTTAGCTTGCTGAGGGTAGGAGTTCATAGCCATCTGCTCAACCACTTTCTGCAGAGTACTTACTTTTGTTGCCTGCTGAGCATTGCTCTCCATGAGTTGCTCATGGCTTTTCATCAGCTGGTCAAACTTGTTATCACTTTCCCCAACATGGTATAAACCTGGAGTACCGCTCCTTGATCCACCGGAGGCCCAGTCTCTGATTTCTTCACAGAGAGACTCCATGCTATTCAGAAATTGTGCTCCTGGCTTTTTCAGAATGTCAGCCCCTAACGAGGACAGTACCATTGTTCTGCATGGACCGATCAAGCATTTGTAGAACAATTGTGATACTTGTTCTTTCGTCAGACCATGGTGAGGACAAGTAAGTAGTAGTCCTTTGAAACGGTCCCAAGTTTCACAAATATTCTCCGACCCTGGTTGCTTGAAATTATAGATTTCAGCAATCATCTCCAACGTTCGGCTCGGGGGTAGAAATTTGTCGTAGAACTTGGTGGCCATGTCATCCCAAGTACCAATGGTACTTGGTGTCAGGCTATGATACCATTTGCTCGCGTTTCCCGTCAGGCTGTGAGGAAATAATGACAGTCTTGCGTACTGGAGTACTGCGTCGGTCGCAGTTAAACTGTTGGCATGCTGCAAGAACTTAGTAACATGTAACAGGGCTTCGTCTGGACTGGAACCATCAAACATGCCCAACTCCTTTACACACCGGATTTGATGATATGGCTTCAGCTTCTGCCACTCATCGTATTCGGATGGGCTAAGGTGAGGAAGGATGATGGCAGACTGTTGTCCTTGATTAGACGGCCTGTTGATATTTCGAACTGTCGCTGGTGTAGATGCCATGTCAGCTTCCCGGTCAGATTCTATCACTGTGGTAGTATTGTATTGTTGAGTTCGTCTCTGCCTTAGAGTGCGCAGAAAGGTTCTCTCGATCTCTGGATTGTAACCAACCGTGTGATTATTAATATTTTCTGGGTTGCTGTGTGACCTGGTAAAAGGCATTCACCACTCAAAACAAACCAAAAAAAAGAAACTCGTGATGTGTTAGAATAAATAAAATGTTAGGAATTAGTTGACAAAAATTATAAGTTAGTAGTTAGGTACAGAAATTATAAGTTAGTAGTTAGAGACAATGGAAATTAAAATGACAGAAAATTAAATGACAGAAATTTAAATGACAGAAATTATAAGTTAGTAGTTAGTATACTGGAAATTATAAGTTAGTAGTTAGTATACTGGAAATTTGAAGGACAATGGAAATTAAATGACATAAAATTAAATGACAATAAAATAAAGAGTTAGTAATTAGATGTCAGAAGTCAGATGTCCGTAGTCAGATGTCCAAAGTCAGGTGTCCAATTAATAGTAACAGATTATTATAGTATAACAGGTGAATTATCCGGGGCTTAGGGACTAGAATAAATCAAGTCCCCGGCAACGGCGCCATTTTGCAGACTGTATATTGTGAGTGGTTAGAACTGGTGTAATTAATACAATTGAGAAAGAAATTAATACTCAAAATATCCGTCGGGCTGCAAATAAAACCCGGTCGCAGTAGCATAGTAAGACAGAAGTGGCCGGGGTCAAACCGTGGGACCTATAGCGAAATAATATAGTACCTAAGCTTGTCACAAAAGGGGGGAATTAATTGACTTGTTTTTTTGTAAAGTAAAGCAACAAATTAAATTAACTGAGTTGAAAACAAATTAAACGGAACTCCGGGTTCAGGTTTATATAATCTGATTAATTATGCTATCTCTACCGGTTTATTAAAATAGTTTGGCAAAATTCCTATTATTATCTTAAGGACTAAGTCATAGACTCATAAGAACTCGTTTACCAGAAAATGCTCGGTCTAATCCAGGTTCGAGCAAAACATATGTAAACGGCGGTTAAGTGCGAGGAATTATATTTGCATCTGAAAATACTAACTTATTAAATCATAATAAGCTTTCTCCAGATTTACGGCTTAATTAACCTGTCTATTTATCACTGGTCTGATCAAAATAGACTTAGTAAAGCATTTTAATAAATTCATGAAATTTATTAAAAAGGTGAGAGATAAACTTTAATCGTAACAAACTGTATTTATTTTAACCGGTAGTAATATAGATTACATAATTAAACAAATTACGGCCAAACCTTCGCCCAGAGTAAATCCTCTTAGCCCAACATAATTAAAAAGACAGAATGAGAAGTAAAAGAAATCATCTGGGAAAGATAATTAATTCAGCTCCATTATCTTGACTGCTAATATTTGGGCAGAGGTTGGACAGAACAACGGTATGGAAATGGAATGTTTTTATGGAATGAGGTGTTGTATGGAATTTATGTGGATAATATGTGGATGAGATGTATGATTTTTGGAGAGTTTTATGGTATTTTTATGGAAGGAAAATGGCATAAGTTTAGGGTGGAATGAGATATTTTGGAGGTTTGGAGGTGTATTTATAGAGAAATATAGGGTAAAGGGGAAGGTAAGGCGGTGGTATTTGCGTGTGAAGAGATAAGGATTTTATCTCTTCACACGGCTGTTGTTGCGCTCTGTATGCTGGCATAGTCGACATGTCCGGACCACTGTCCGAACCAGTGTGGTCCGGACCATGTCGATTTCCTTCTTCTGGCGCGCTGGCATGTTGGTCCGGACCAGCTGATCCGGACACTGGTCCGGACCAAGGGTGTTTTGCTTCTAAAATGTTCGTTTTAGCTCCGATTTGATCCCCGTCTGCGCCTATGCGTTCGCCTCTTCGTGTACTTTGCTCCTAGCTTGATTTTCCTCATGTTTAACCAATAAATTTGTGAGATAATCAATAAAACATAACTAGAGGAAAACTAACCAAAGTGGAGAAATGAGCAAGAAAAGTGCTAATATAATATATGAAATACACCTATAAAACATGCTCATTTGGACACTTATCACCCGTCCAACCCATGTCCGACCCAAATCCTCTGGGTCGGACCGTTCCAGAACCATTCACTGGTGTCTAACAGAGGCCGTCCGACCCAAACTTGGGTCGGACGCCACCAGAACATGCCCAAACATTGTCAAATCTTCACTAAACTTTTCCTCAAGCCTTCCAATGTGTTCTAACATCATTTAGACCCTTAAACCCACCTTAAACCATCTTCCAAACTCATTAAAACAACCTTCAAAGATCATTCCAATCCTTTACTCCATTCTTACAACAACTACTAACACTTATCTCTTTCCTACATTTCAACATCCCTTTCACCTAGAACTTCTACTAGCCAAAAGTTCCCTCCTTAAGAACTTGACCACACCATATACACCACTTGCACCCCTATTACATTTTCCAACGCTTCCTTAAATTCTAAACTCTAGTTTCTACCTAAACCACCTAAAAGTTTTATGCTCTTTTACATCAAACTTACTAAAGTTTCCTAGCTTCTTTTATCCACATTTACCTAAGTCCTAAATACCCAAGTACATACTTTTGATTCCTAAATCCTTCATAGTGATACCTAAGTCATTATAAGTCATTAAAACACCTTATTCTCACCCTTTTTCATTAAGACAACCTTTAGAACTTCCTAGTACTTCCTTAGTCATGAAATCTCCTTAGAACATCTCAAACACTTAGGTTCTCCTCTAAATTTTTCCATGGGTTCTCTAGTATATAGTTACATCCAAACACTTGGTTTTTCACCATCAAACAACCAAGATCACTCAAATTCTCATCACAACACCTTAACACACAATTTACACCAAAACAACACCACATCATTACATAGTGTATAAACTTAAATGCTTGGCACTTAGGCCCTTAAATGACAATAATCTTATCCACCGAATTTCCACATATATTTGCCTTTAACCTGCGAATACACACAACAAAGCTCCCATTGAAATAAAATGCTTCTTGTAATTCACCTTGATATTCTTAACTATCTCCTTTTTCTCATTTGCTCCTTTGTCACAAGTTCACAAGTATAGTCATTGTTTATCCTAGGCCATATATAGCCCTTTTCTAATGTAAACTCTACACTAAACTCATCACATATCTAAATCCCATTCCCTTAAACAATAAAACACCTTAAGGTAAGTAATTTACCTTGTTATTTCCCAAGCTTTACTAACTTTCTTCCTTAGATTTTTCTTGCCCAATCTCGGTCACCACTTAAACTCTCCTTGCCAATGTTCTAACCAATATCCAATGACTCCAATGAGTACTAGATAATACATTAACCCTAAGGAATAAACCCTAGGTTAAAATGTGCTTTAAGGTATTAAGGTGATTGTTTTACCTTGGTTTCTCAAGACAAGCTTGGATATGAAGCAAGAAGGACCTCCTCTATCCTTTGGAGAGTACAAAACAAGCTAGAACAAGGCATTAAAATGAAGCCTCATGAGCATGTATTTTCGGTTATGAAGAAAAATGATGGAAACCTAGATTTTCTTACACTTTCTTTACCTCAAGAGAATGGAGAAGCCAATGGAGTCTCCAACTTGAGTTTCCTCCTCTAATGGTGGTTTGGCTTGGCACCAAATCAAAGCTCTTGAAGTTTTGAAAAGATAGAAAGAGAGAGCTTGAGCTAACTAAGAGGAATATGTAATTTGTTTTGGTTTTGGAGCTAAAATGAGCAAGATGTGTGCAAGGGAAGTTGAAGCTAGCATGGGGCTGCTCTTCACGTCAATGGAGAAGGGAGAGAGCAAGAGAAACCGTGGAACAAGAGAGAATGAAGAGATGAGGATAGAGGTGATTAAAGGTAAGATATTTATCTTGTAAAGTAAATAGTAGTTTTGCTTTATAATTATTTGTTTACTTAATAACTAATAAAGGTGGTGACTCACCTTGTAAAAACTGGCCCCCATTAAGTAACAAGGGGTACTTAAGTCTTTGTTGACCAAATATCTCACTTATATTGACTTATGTTATAAACTAGCTTAATTAAATTACTATTCACAAACAAGGCACATTGTTGTGAAATTGTTGATTTCCCATTGATTTAGACTTCCTAATGTGATACTAATTAGTACCAATGTTAAGTAAAGAGTAATGATGGACATTTAGCCATTCAAAACCCATTTACAAGACAATTTTTCAAAAATGTGCTTTAAGACTCCTTAAAGCACATTTTGTGTTTTAACTTGTTTTCAAGCTTGGTTTTCTTTGGAAATAGATTTAAAATGACCATTAGGATATTACTAAGGTCTTAGAACATATTTGGGTACTCACCCAATCTCTCCAAGCTTAGAGCACGTTTTTGCTTAAACTGCTCTTTTGGTGTTTCCTTATGTTTTCTTTGATTAGAAATGTTTCTTAATGTTTCTAAGGCATTATTTAGCCTCCTTAAACTTAGTTTATCATTTAAACACCATATCTAAGTTTGGGGTATTTCATCCGTATATTGTAGACTCGGTATAGTAAAGAAATGAATTGAGTATTGTATTTGTATTGTGTACTCAGTTGTTCCAGTCCATCAGACCGTTACTGTATGTGAGATAGGCTTGGTTAGCCATATGGGTGGCTAACGGCGTTGTATCACCCTCTGTTATAATTAGAGTTCCGCTGCGAGTTTTATGGTAAATTGTGACAGTTTAAGAGGTAATGACGAGCTTAGCAGCTGGGGTGTTACAGGCCATATGTAAAAATGAGAGGAAAAGTGAATTTTCTTTGGCTTTTTGTACCTTGGAGCAAAGGAGAATGACAAGGTGTAAAAAGATGAGTTTTTTCCTCCTTCAATGGAGATTCTCCATGGCACCGAATTGGAGTTCTTGAAGATTTGAAAAGATAGGAATGTAGAGCTTACTCTAACTAAGACAAAGGTGGTCTTGGAATTAAATTTGGATCATGGAGTTGGAAGTTACAAGGAAATGAAGATGAAGATGGTAGAGGTGCTGTAGCAAAATCGTTTTGCTTGGGAGGATGAAGGAAGGTGACGGTGGGAATGGAGGGAAAGAAGAGAATGAGGTGAGAGGTTTTAACTTTGCAAGATATTTACTTATAAAGCAAATAGTCATCTTACTTATGTATTCTTCATTCCTTAATAAACTAGCCAAGTGTGATGACTCACACCTTAAAAACCGGCCCCCTTATAGCACTTAGGATATTTATGGTCTTTGTTGACCATTTAATTAAGCTAAGTTGAGTTAAGTCTAAACTAGGTACTATTTGAGCATTATTCATAAATTAGTGCACATATTTGTGAAATTTTTGATTTCCCATTGATTTAGACTTCCTAATGTGATACAAGTAGTACACATATTGATTAAGGTGTAATGATGGGCATCTAGCCACTCAAAACCCATTTCTAAGACAATTTTTTCAAAAATGTGCTTTAAGACTCCTTAAAGCACAATTTGTGTTTTAACTTGTTTTTAAGCTTGGATTTCTTTAGTAATTGGTTTAACATGCACATTAGTATTTTAATAAAGTCTTGGTAAGCTCTTTGAGTCTTAACCAAGGTTATCACAAGCTTAGAGCATGTTTTTGCTCAAATTGCCTTATTGGTACTTTATTGTGTTTACTATGGTTTAAATTGCTTAATAACACTTCTAAGGCACTTATTGGCCTTATAGCACCATATTTTATCATTTAAATAACATATTTAGGTTTGGGGTATTTCAGTAAAAGATTTGTAGAGAAATGCATAATGAAGATTTCTTTTTTGTTCCTTTTTTTATTAACGACACTAAGATCTTGTGCATGTCTAGATAGGATTTCTCCCCAACATAGGTATAGCTCTAGGCTCAAATTGATTAAAATAAACTTATGGAAAGAGTACGAGTTATTCTATTCATGGGAAATTGGTGCAATACTTTAGATTCTTCCAATAACATGAAATTCGTTTAAAGTTGGGTCAATCAAGCAAATACTACATCTCTTCCTTTTGTTTCATCCTAATTAGTGCGCCAATTAGCACTATATGTTTTTGGATTTTTTTATTAATTTCTACACTTAATCCATTCAAATTATTGCATGTTTAAAAAAATGGGTTGTGTGGGTTAGGTTAGGATTGAAGGATTTTAAACGGGATGGGTTAGGGTCATGATTTTTTTATCCATCCATTTTTGGGTTGGGTTGGGTTGATGATATTTTACAAGGGTTGGGTTATGGTTGATGATATTTTAAATGGGTTGAGTTATGGTTGATATCAACCCAACCCATTGACCCAAAATATTGCAGGGTCTAGATCTAGCGAGGATGAGTATATATCGGGTTGGGTTTGGAGATACGACTCTCTCAGGTCTTTGATTCATTTGATAATCCCTTAGATAAAAAGTGGGAAGTAAATAGTAATGTAATGGTTACAATTTAATTACTTTTTTTATTTGTTTTTTAAATAAATATAAAAATATCATTTACTAAATAGCTTGTAATTCACGTCACCTTTTCAATTTCCCTAAAATTTAATTACCTAAATTCAGTTGCCCCTCTTTAATACCTCGCATTCCACTCCGCTCTATTTTTCATGTCATTCTGGTTTTATCTTCTTCCTTCATTTTCTAGTTTCAAACATTCATCTGTTCAATTCTTCAACAACTGCAATTGCAATGCCAAGAAAAATGGTTGCATCTTTGTCAACATTTCAGTTCCAACCGTGATTCCTCATCGGTAACTCTTTTTTTACTTCTCTTCGTTAACTAAGTCAAATTTAGATTTTTTTACCCTTTCCTAGCGCCGCATTGATGTATTTCATCCTCACCCATAATTCACCAATTCCAAGTCATTCATCTACTTCAATATTTCAAATCCTGCAATCGCATTTGTGAGCCTAGATTTTTAAACCCTACCCTATGTTGATTAAGTTGATTAGGATCTAGTCGGGTTTTAGGTCCACTTATAACCTAAGATTAATAACTATGTCATATAACATTAATTATTAAAACCTAAGCTAGCTCACTGGAACCTATTATGAGTTGCCACCTAATTTTCACCTAGGTCAAATTAGGAAAGGAGAGTTCGGGTTCGGGGGCTTGGCATACGACTTATTTAGGGTTCAATTACTTTCATTACCCCTTTAAATCGTTTTTCCTCTACTTAATTTATTTACGACTTATTACGAAGTCGTTTTAACCTAAGTGCGCGAGCTTCTGTTTTTTTATGTTTATTAGCATTTTATGACATGAAATAAAAGTGGAAATTGAAAATACCTAAACTAGGGTTTCGGAGGCTGAATTAGGTCAAATTTTATTTATGTCCGTAGTCACGGACCTAATGTCTGAGACCACGGACCCCAATTGAATTACTTGATTACGAAAACAGAACTAAAATAAAAACGTAAACTTGAAAAGTCCGGGGCCACGGACAGGGTGTCCATGGGCTCGGACATGTACTGTTAAAAACCCTAAAATTTGAAAAATTGGAAAATAAGAAATCCCGCCACCGTCTGTGGGTGTCCGTGGTCACGGACAACCCGTCTGTGGTCCCGGACCATGCGTCCGAGGTCACGAACCACCCACGGACAGTGGGTTTTTGATGGTTCCTGATGGTGTTTTCGGCTAAAAAATTATGGGTGTGTAGCCTGAAAGATTTCCAATATGTTAGTAATCGAAAGATTTTAATTTGAAGTCAGGATAATGATGAAACTTAGCAAACAAGTTAAAGGGCAGAACGAAAATGAACAACTATACAGAAGCCGAAAAGAGTCGGTTCGAACCTAAATTTCAATAGAGAGTCAGAAAGGTCGTGGAGGGTTAGAAAACTAAGATTCCTACCTGTTTTACCTTTGGATTTGAGGTGCTTCTTCATGTTCGGATTCTTCGGGAGCTTCGTTGATCTCGGTTCTAGATTGAGTTCGAACCCAGCTTCTAACTATTGGTTATTGGTGATGTTCTTCACGTTTTGGTGCTGTTTTGGTGAAGATTTGATGATGGATGGTGTTATGGAAATTGGAAAAAGTATTTTTGTGGTGATTTTGTGAGATTTCGATGGAATTTTGGGGCTCAGATGTGCAAAAACGTGGGGGACTTAAGACGGCTAGGTTTTCTAACTTTCTAGGGCTCTTCAAGTTCTGATTTGATCAAGGGATAAGGCCCCTTATATAGGCTTCTTTAAAGATTGAAAAATCCGGTAAAAATCGAGATTTATCGACGTTTTAGGTTAAGGGCTTCCAAAAGGAATTTGACTATGAAATTTTAAACATGGATAAAGGATGGTATTTATGATTTTTCTAAAGAGGAATCTAATTTTTTGGATATTGAAATATTTTTAAATTCAATTTCTCGTCAGATTCAATCAGAAATTGCTAGAAAATTATTGGAAGTTCGAAAATTCACAATTCCAATGCCATCATGCCCAAAATGTCATCCTCTATCATAGGTTAAAATTTTAAAGCATTTTGAATTGATTTGAACCTTCTTTTGAGGAGAGAGAAAGCTCATAGGGGGCTTAGGAGCCTTGAAAATTTACGAAAATGCCCCTGGAGATGACTAAGCTGTCCCTAGTACTTTAAAATGTGCCGATCGAACTAGGAACCCTCACTACTTGACCAAACTAGCCTATTATTAGAGAATCTCTTCCGGGGGTTAAAATTTTGGGTATAACAGATTACCCCCAGTCAACTAGGCTTTGTAATGAAGATGAAAAGTCTAGTTGATGCCTGAGTGATACCCCAAAATTATAGATCTTAATTGACCATATATGCAGATTGTGTCGAGCTATTCTAAGGCGCTGACTACCTATGAGTGAGAATGAAAAGATGTCAAGCGATTCTAAGACGTTGACTACCTAAAAATAAAGTAATGTCAAGCGATTCTAAGGCGTTGACAACCTAAAAGATAAAGTAATGTCAAGCGATTCTAGGACATTGACAACCTAAAAGATGAAGTAATGTCAAGAGATTATAAGGCGTTGACAACCTAAAAGATGAAGTAATGTCAAGCGATTCTAAGGCGTTGACAACCTAAAAGATGAAGTAATGTCAAGCGATTCTAAGACGTTGACAACCTAAAAGATAAAGTAATGTCAAGCGATTCTAAGGCGTTGACTACCTGAAAATAAAGTAATGTCAAGTGATTCAAAGGCGTTGACTACCTATAATAAATGAAATAATGTGTAGATGTAGGAATGCTGATGATGCTCGGATGCTTCTGGGGACCGAAACCCGTGCCAATGCTCCTGGCTGGACCCAATGTGGACTTATTGCCATCGCCCCCCAATCCAGTGTGCAGGGATAACTCCTGGTAAAAACCCTGGGGACTTATTGCCATCACCCACCATTCGTTGATCCCAAAATAAGTTGACATCGCACAGGAGGATTTATTGCATCACCTCGCCAACTTTTCTGTCGCCAGGTCTTGTGACGCGCCTGGATAATGCAGATGGATGATATGAAGATGATGCAAATGTAGATGATGAAATGATGCGAATGATATAGATGATATGAAAATGATGTTCGTATGCTTCTGGGAACAAAACCCGTTCCAATGCTCCTTGCTGGTATACTATGGGGACTTATTGCCTCTGCCCACCAACTGGGGTGCTGGGATAACTTCTAGATCACCATGGGGACTTATTGCCACCGTCCTCTAGTTGTTTCTCCCTTAAAGTCGACATGAAAAGGGGACTTATTGCCTCTGCCCCCGTCAACTTGGATCACGCACTGTCTCGTACTTGTCTTGCACTAATGTTGATACTTGGTCTCGTACTTGTCTCACACTGGTCTCGCACTGAATGAAGAAGCTGGATCTCGCACTGATTCTGGGTCTCGAACTACAAATAAGTTGAAAGATAATGTCTCGTGCAAATGCATGTGGTGAAAACCAATTGTAAAAGGGCCAAACCTGGTGATGATGAGATGTATCCAAAATTTGTAAAATGCAATCTGGTGCATGTAAAATACTGGTTCAAAGCAAGAAACTGTTGAAGAATGTGCCACACATGGTAATATGAATTAAAATTTGTTCAACAAGAAAATTGCTGGAAATTGTGCCCAACATGGCGATGATGCAAGATTTGTCAAAGCAAGAAATTGCTAGAAATATGCCAAACATGGCGATGATGCATATTTGTCCAAAGCAAGAAATTGCTAGGAATATGCCAACATAGCGATAATGCAGATTTGTGAAATCGAGTGTTTGAAGGAAAATTGGTCCAGGACAAGAAATTACTGAAAAGGTGGAAACGTGGCAATATTTAAAGAAATTCTATCTACTGAAAAGGAAAGTGAAATCATCGTTTCCTGACTAAGAATTTCAGACTCGTAATTTATCTCCTAGGAGATGAACATCCACTGGTGTGGTGCTATGTTTGATGTGGAGATCTCTTGAGTGGTGATCAGGCTTATGACGGGCATGAAATTTATGTGGAGGTGAAGGCTTATGAGGTGCCCGTGGTATATGATGTGAGGTAAGGGCTTAGGTGGGCCGTGGTGGGATGGTAGTGCTCAGCTTTGGGTTTCGATGGTGTTGTTATGGCAATTGGTGGAACCAACAATTGCCCTCAGTATTTTCCTTAAGACAGTCTGAGCTAGAGTTCATGGTAATCGATCAGAACGATGATTGCCGATTTTGCCCCAATAATCTTTGATTAAACGTGCGAACAGTCTTATCCTCACAGGGTCAAGGCTTATTCTTTGATGTGGTGCTTCCTAACCTACACTCGACGTGTTTGGTGTTTACACTCATTTCTCACTTACGGTCACAACTTCTAGACCATTGAATTTGATATTTGATGAATTTATGCATTCGATCTGTTACTTTCACGTGATTGGGTACACAACTACCAAGTCAGAAGTATTTGAGGCTTATAACGTGGCCATGGGGTGTGATGAAAGACAATGGGACGATGGAGGAATGTTTAGGATATGTGGAGCTATAAGGGTGACCAAAGCTGCAACTTGCACATTCTCTTTGACTTGCCTTCTCTGTCTTGAAGTCGTTTGGCTACTTCGTGATGACTTCGCTTGTGAGCTTGGAACTTGGGACTTTTGAATTGTTCCTTGCACCTTTTCTCTTTCTTCTGATTTTGGATTACCTCGAGGCTTTCCAGATTTGCCTTTCTTTGAATCTCTTTTCCTTGGGGTTCTTGTGTTTCCCGGTTTTGAACTTTGAGAGCTGTTTTTTGAAATACCCCATACCTTGATATGTTGTTTAAATGTTAAGATATGGTATAATAAGGCAAAAAAATGCTTTAGAAATATTAGTGAACGATTTTAACCATATTAAACATTAATTACCTTAAAGTCGATAAGGGCCAAAGTGTGCTCTAAGCTTGGGATAATCTTGGTTAAGACCTAATGAGCTTACCCAGACCGTATTTATATGTTAATAGACATATTAAACCAATTACCAAAGAAAACCAAGCTTGAAAACAAGTTAAACACAAAATGTGCTTAAAGGAGCCTTAAAGCACATTTTTGAAAAATTGTCTTGTAAATGGGTTTTGAATGGCTAGATGTCCATCATTACTCTTTAATTAACATGTGTACTACTTAGTATCACATTAGGAATCCTAAATCAAAGGGAAACCAAAAATTTCACAGTTATGTGCCTTGTTTTTATGAATAGTGACTTTTATAAGCTAGTTTGTAACATATGTTATATTAAGTAATTAAATGAGTTAACAAAGACCAAAACACCCCTAAGTAATATATGGGGGCCGGTTTTTGGAAGGTGAGTCACCACCACCTGCAATCAAATAAGTGAAGGAAGACATAAATAAAATACTATACTACTTTATTAAGCACTATTTGCTTTATTTAACGATTACCCACTCAAGGCTTTTGCAATCAATCATTCCCTTCATCTCCCTCATTCTCGCGTATCCCATCTTCTTCCTGCTCTCTTTCACGGTTGAAGCAGCACAGCACCAGACACCACCTTCAAATCCTTGTAACTTCTAGCTCACTTGGCCAAATTAAAAACTAAGACCACCAATCTCTTAGTCTCATCAAGCTCTTCAACTTGGTCCTTTCAAATCTTCAAGAGCTCCATTTTGGTGCCAAGGGGAATCTCCATGGAAGGAGCTTGAGCTCATCTTTTCACGTATTAGTTCTCCTTTGCTTCAAGGTAAGGAAACTCAAAGAAAAATGATGTTCCTCCATGTTTTGTGCTGTCCGAAAATTACCTTAAATGGTGTCCTTATGTTGCCTTGTTCTAGCTTCATTCCAACCATTCAAGGACTGGGTGGAGTCCTCTCTTGACAAGTATCCAAACTCTCTCCAAGATCTAAGATTTCTGAAACAAGAAAGAACTTGTGAGGAAAGGAGGTAATTATGCTAACCAAAAATAGCTTATAATTCCTTTGGAAAATGAACTTACGTTGTCTATTGAAACTACCTAAAGAGCCAATGGTAAATGACTTAGAAAAATGTTCTCAAAGAGACTAGTAAAGGACATATGTATTGTTGTGTGTATTTGCAGGTCAAAGGCAAATATATTGTGGGAAATTCGGTGTTTAAGATTTATGCATTTTAAGAGCCTAAGTGCTATGCAATTTAAATTGTGCACTATGTTGTAATGTGGTGTATATTTGGTGAATTTTTGAGTATAAGAGTGTACCTAAGATCATTTGGGAAGCTTATACATATGATGGGTGTAAAGAACTTAGGCAGCAGGACTTGAAAAATGCAAGTACGTCAATTCTGTAGCTTGGGTCCGGGACCTAGGTTATGGGTCATGTTCCGGACCAGTATGAAAAACGGGCCGTGAGTTTCTAAGACAATGTGGTCCGGGACTTGGGTCTTGTACAAGGACCCGGACCACCCCCCTTAAATTACCCGAGAGTTTTTGCCTAGAATGGTCCGGGACTTAGGACCTGTATGAAGTCCCGGACCACCCTGTTAAATGTAGCCGAGAGTACAAGACTGTCTTGGTCCGGGACTTAGGGTGAGTACAAGGTCCCGGACCACCCTATCAAAACATACCGTGAGTTTGTGTGAGTGTTGATCCGGGACTTAAGGTAAGGACCAAGTCCCGGACCACTCTAAAAAATGTTGTTAAAGGTATAAAAATGATGTGTAATGATGGGGATTGATAAGTAATGATGTTATAAAGGTGTTGAGGACATGTTAGGTGTGTTATAAAGACAACCAAGTGGGTGAAAAGTTGTAATAAAATGTGTAAGTAAAACAAGTTAAAAGTGTCAAGTTGTTTAACTAGTTAACGAGGGTAAGTTATGAGCGTTGGACTTTAAACAAACATGTTACCCCGATGTTGATAAAAGTAAATGTAATGTTGCCAGTTGTTCGAGAACTGTTCAAGGAACTTAAGACGACACATTAGAGTGGACGTTGGTGACAGGTATGATTTTCTTGCAGTCTGTTGCCTACCGGTTTACACCGGCTTGTGTGTTGTTTGTTTTCTGTGTGTTTATGACCTTGTAAGACTTAAGTCATGTAATGAGTTTACAGTTGTTCGTATTATTATGTTGTTGAGATGTGACTCATTTCCCTTGTATGTTTAACCCAAGAGTAATACTGTATGGTGTGTAGGTACGATAGACTCCGTAGTGGAGTTCTAACGAAAAATTAAAAATAAGTATGTACTAACAGTAGTGAGGAATCCGGTTTGGCCGGTCGCGCGTTGTTTGGGAGTGGGTATCCTTTTTAGCTTTACCCTTCTCTCTGTTATGGTTGTTTCCCTCACGGGTTATGATCTCCCATTAGCTTATCCCAAAGCTTAGCTATTCTGACTTATGATCGGTTTAGGGGGAACATGTGTTTGTGGGTGAGTTCGGGTCACTAAATCCGATCCATCTTTAGGTAAGTTACTCGTCCGACTATTAGGGCGGTAATGAGTTTTGTTATAACGAGCTTAACATGGGGGTGATATCATTCCCTAGGCTCACCAGTGTATTAACTATGTTTGGGCCGGTTCCTAAGAGATCCGTACCCGTTATGTATGTGTTATTTGTATGTTGCAAAGTTATTGTGATGTGATGTTATATGTCGCTTAGAAGTGAAATATGAGGATCATGGATATGATTCCTAGTATGTAAAAAGACGTTTGTGGAAACCCGATAGTGGGTAAGTGTCGTCTTTTGAGGAAATAGCTCCGTTAGAGGAGAAATACTATAGGGTGGAAGAACTCAAAGAGTGATTGGTTAAGTACGGATGAGTTATTTTTTAAGCCCATTGGGGTGAAATGTATTGTGTCGTGAGTTTATGTTTCACATGCTTGATTTAAATGTAATCAACCGCATGCTAAGACGACAAATAGTTGTGCGTGGCCCGGTAGCATGTGGGCTGCGGGATTACCATACCAGCAAAGGTGCTGAGCCCCTGGGGGGCCACCCTTTCTTTCCTTTTCTATTTCAGGTACAAGGAGCTGGAGCCGTTCGAGAGTAGGACGGGGTAGTTGTTGCGTACGGGTAATTGATGTAATTACTTGTAATTTGTAGGTGTAGTAAGACCGAAATTGTTCTCGGCATTAATTGTAAATACTCGGTACAGTTGGAAGGTATTTGTATAATGAATGTTGGTAGTGATAAAGGAGACGGTATTGTATAGTTGCTCGGGGATCTAGTCCGTCAGACCGATACAAATGTGTAAATGTTAGCCTTGTTAGCCACGTGGGTGGTTAACGGCGTGTAACACCGATGAGTTAAGTTATGTGATGATGTGTATTTTCCGCTGCAGTTTAATGTTAAGTATGTTGTTGTATGTTGGGGTGTTACAAAAAGTGGTATCAGAGCGAAGTATCGCTCTGATGACTGAATTACCGAGCTTAGGAAGTACCGAGTTAGGATTTCAGTATATGTGGGTTAGGGGATGAGTGATAGCGTGAGAGATACGCTAGTTAGGAGGACCGGTGAATATTGGAAACCTACCATATACATCCCACCCTCCACAATCCCTGATTATAACTGGGAAAGAACACCAGAGAGATGGAAGCCCCCTCTTACTCGGGAATACCCGACCTGGCTGCATTTAAATGTCCTTATAAGTACGGAGAGCCTGTCATACGGTAGATTCCGAAAGGTGTGAATCCCGAAGACGGTTCCCATTTTAACAATGTCTGCCGCATAAGGTAGCGAAAAGTGAAGAATCATGCGCATAAGAGAATAGAATTTCCAGCAACCTGGATCGACATGCCAAGCAGTCGAGAAAAAACCAGCTTGCAACGCCCCAAGCGTGCAACAGGCAAGAAGTGAGGTAATGAAACCCGAGACAAGTGTCCACGGGACTACAATGTTAACTAACACACCAACGGTATACCAACCGATTAAAGGAACTACAACGTAGTATGAGGAGGATGTAATACTAAGTAAAAGGGGTCTCCCAGAATGGGAAACACCCTAGTTAATGATTACCATGTGAAAATAGTGAGAAAAACCCAGAGGATTTATTGTTAAGACTGTGAGATCAAGTAAGGGCCAGCAAGGCCACTAATGACAGAGTAAGCGGAAACAATACCGCAACCAATGTTTATTGGACCAGTAGCCAGTTAGCATGGCGACTTGCCATGGCAAGTGCTGCTATAACAAGCTGTACGGGAAACTTTAAACAACTACAGGTACTTAGTAAAGTACCGTGAAGTTAAGTAAGACCAACATAGTTGTGGAAGGGCTTAGCAGCCCGACCTCTGCAATTGTAAGTACACCAGTCAGCAAGAAGCTAGACTTGGTTAAGGTAAGAAGACGTTGTGAAACCATGAAAATTTTCTTTCAAACTCAGATTTACTCAAACCCCTTTTCCTTCCAAAACCAGATTTTCTTTCAGACTAATACTTCCTTCTAACTTTCTTCTAAACCAAACCAGAAGACCTACACCGGCCTCAGTGCCACGTGGTAGGTAAATTATACCCAGTGACCTTTAAATAACCGGATGGAAACCGGTGAACCCAAGGGTAGCAACCCGAGGGAATGGATGGAGACCATAAAAAAATACAATAATGGATAAACCTTCCCTTGATTAAGATCGGGAAGCACGGAATGCATATTATCACAGGATAATATAAGGGAGTTGACAACAGAATACTTCACCTAGGCGCGTGACGGACACTACGAGTGTACCAACTGAATTGTGGGACGACCGCACTCCGATAGGAGCTTGTGGGCCTGGCAGACCTTCTTATAGGTTAACCGGGTAAGTAGCAATGTATCAACAGGATACCCCACATATGTATACGAGTGGAGTCTGAAACACGGGAAGTAGTCGACTCCATACTACGGACCGAAGTAAAAGTCAGACAAAGTAAAAATTACCAAGAATGGTAGAAGTAATGGAACCAGTAAGGTCAATAAAACTAAAAGAATCAGTGAATTCATTTTAAGGAAACGTTTAAAGGTGAACAAGTGCGAAGTGCACTAGTTGGTAAATAAGAACATGGAATATGTCTTAAGAATCCTAAGGGATGAATGTAATAGCTGGAGTAAGCACCCAGCCTACAGATGGTGAGGCAGATGCCTATTATGGATATGTTAATGTGCAATGATCGGGATGAGACTCCCGAGATGATCACTAGGGATATCAATCCCACTGAGAGAATATTTAACCCAGGCAAGAATGCAAGGAAATGCAGTTAATTGAATGTACTCATAAGTGAAAGCCAGATGTAATGGCATAACCTGGTACCACCCAGGAGTTGTCCTTAAAGGGGTGTTTGGATCAACAGTGTTGAACGGAATAACGTGACAGAAACGCAAGGGTTGAAACTACCACCCAGTTTAATCTTAAGGCGTCAGGAGGAAGTCTGACATCCTTGAAGGGACACCCCATGAAAGGCATAACGACCTTGTCATGGAGCCCAGTACAACCTGCAAACCGTGTAATATTGTTCGAAGAAGTAAATGAATGTGAACAGCCTACAATGAGCAGAGCTCGAGGCAATAGGGCTTATAAGCCACAAGTAAAATGTCATAAGTGAATTTTGTCGACTATGAAAGTTTATGGTATATAAGTAATAGAAGCGGATAACGAACCACTACCTAAAGAGTGGGGACACCTCTTAGTATTGTGAAACCGCCAGAACGGTAGTAATGAGTGGGAATATGTCTAGAGAATATGTTAAGGGTTGACCATATCGTTATTACCCAGGAATGATGTGAGTAGGAAAAGTACGAAAAGGAGTGTTCGTACCAGTTGTGGAGACCGAAGGGTAATAAATCTAATAGCAACCACCAGAGGTGTGTGATGCTAAATGTGTAATGAGCAACGCTCAAGGAGCATATAGACCCGAAGAATAGAATACCCAGTAATCAGCCAAATAAATGGCGAAACACAGTGTAATGGCGGAAGCTAATATAATAGCTGATGCAGTGTGAATTGATGTTATACAATGAGTAACCGCATGGTGCGCAGTAAGCGGCCGTTGCAGGGGTATTGTTAAATAATAAAATGGCCAACAAGCACAGTTATGAGTTAGACACAATGAACATGTAAGATAAGTGATGACATACAGACTGGGCAACAAGCCAGTACTTGATACTATGTGATAAGGAATTGTTATACCCAAAATTTCAACCCCCCCAGAAGAGAGCCTCTACTAGGGACAGCTTAGTCATCTCCAGGGGCATTTTCGTAATTTTTCAAGGCTCCTAAGCCCCCTATAGGCTTTCTCTCTCCTCCAAATAAGGGTCAAATCAATTCAAAATGCTGTGAAATTTTAACCCATGATAGAGCATGACATTTTAAGCATAATGGCGTTGGAATTTTGATTTTTCAAATTTCCAATAATTTTCTAGTAATTTCTGATTGAATCTGACGAGAAATTGAATTTAAAAATATTCCAATATCCAAAAAATTCGATTCCACTTTAGAAAAATCAGAAATATCATCCTTTACCCATGTGTGAAATTTCATAATCAAATTTTTTTTGGAAGCCCTTGAGCTAAAACGTCGGTAAATCTCGGTTTTTACCGGATTTTTCTATCTTTAAAGAGGCCTATATAAGGAACCTTATCCCATGATCAAAGAAGAACCTCATATGCTCAAGAACCCTAGAGAGTCAGAAAACACAGCCTCCTCACTCTCTCACGTTTTCCAACACCCGGCCACCCAAATCATACCGAAAATCCCCCGAAATCACCATCTAAACACGTTTTCCAATCCCCAAAGCATCAATAGTCATCAAAACCCCACAAAAACACCACCAAAACGTGAAGAACAGCAAGAACAACCAACAACCAGAAGCTTGGGTCGAAATCCTCTCGGGTCTGCCATCAACAGAGCACTCGACGAATCCCGGTGTGAAGAAACGTTGTGAATCCGAAGGTAAAACAGGTAGAAACTCCACTCCCCTAATTCTCCACGGTATTATCTGTCTTGCCTCAAATTTGGGCTCGAACTAACCTTCGTACGCTTCTGTATTGCTGTTTATTCAAGCTTCTGTCCAATAACTTGTTTACCAAGTTTCGTGCATAATCCGAATTCAAATTGAGAACTTTCGACTACTAACGTATTGTAAATCTTTCAGGCTACACACCCATAAAATTTGAGCCGAAAACACCTTCTGGAACATCCTCAAAGCCGCCGTCCGAGGGCTATCCGCACCCACGGACGTCGTGTCCGGGGTCCCGGACTCCCTGTCCGTAAGCTCGGACACCCACGGACGGCGGCGGGATTTTTAAAATTTAAAAATTAGGTTTTTTAATGTCCGGGCCCACGGACAGCCTGTCCGAGGCCCCGGACTTTACAATTTTCTGTTTTCTGTTTAATTCGACTTTATTGTTATGTAGGTTAACTGGGGTCCGTGGCTTCGGACATTAGGTCCGTGGCTACGGACGGAAACAAAATTTGACCTAATTCTGCCTCCGAAACCCTAGTTTAGGTATTTTAATTTCCACTTTAATTTTCTGTCAAAAAATGCTAAAAAACACAAAAAACAGAAGCGCGCACCTAGGTTAAAAAGCAACTTTGTAGAAAGCCGTAATTAAACCAAGTAGAGGAAAAACGACCTAGGAGGGGTAATGAAAGTAATTGAACCCTAATTGAGTCGAATATCGAGCCCCCGAACCCGAACTCTCCTTTCCTAATTTGATCTAGGTTAAAATTAGGTGGCGACTCATAATAGGTTCCAGTGAGCTAGCTTAGGTTTTAATAACTATTGTTATATGACATAGTTATTAATCTTAGGCTATAAGTGGACCTAAAACCCGGTTAGATCCTAATCAACTTTAATCAATATAGGATAGGGTTTAAAATCGAGGCTCACAGACTGGCGATTCTGCTGGGGACAAACTTCTTAATTTTAACTTGTTTTAATTTTAAGAAAGAGGGCTTAACTCGAAAATGTTTATTTATGGCTTTATTACTCTGTTTGTTTACTTTCATGCGCACTTTAATTTTCTGCACCTTTGCATCATATGAGAGCGAGGGTCCACAAAACCGATTTCACCCCGGGACCCGTTTGAGGGTCCCCTGTCAGGGACTCACACTTTTTAGGTGATGTGAATAAGCGAGGGAAAAGAGGAGGGTGTCCACACCCCCTTAATACCTGGGCTTTAGCCCCAAGCGTTTTCCTGGCAGTGCCCTTACCTAACCCTTTGTTTGGTCAGTCAAAGACCCAACCGTAGACGCACACCTTCAGGTGATGTGAAAAAAGTGGGGAAGCCCAAAGAGAATAGCGTGCAAGCCTTGTTCCTTTGTGGTGACCTGGGCCCGCGCCCCAAGCACCTCTCCGGATCGATCCTTACCCGAATTGGATAAGCGACAGGTGAGGACATGTTGAATTTGTGTGGGCCTTGTTTGCTTGTGTGATCGGCCCACTACCCAGCCTAGAGATTGATAGGAACTTCTCCTACATCAACCTAGCCCAACACGAATTGACAGCTCTATTTGTTTGCGGCCCAGAAGCCCTGTTTGGTTTAACATGTGAGTCGTTTGGGTCCCGGCCCAAAAGCCTAGACTTAGGTGATTTCTCTTCTGGCCCATTTTGAATTATCCAATTAGTTCTAGGCCCATAAAAAAGAAATCCATCTGAACTTGAAATAACTCACAAGTCCTGAAAACAAAATCTTTTTCGGCTTAGCAACCATCTTCTCTGGCCCGAAGAAAGTTAGGCCCATTTGTGATTTAGGGACCATTCCAGCTCATGTGCTTTACTTCAGGCCCAAACACATTCCGGCCCAAGGGCTCATTCTAGTCTAGGTAGACTTCTTATCATGACCCTAACCCAAAACCTTAGATCTAGGTGTCATCTGTTAGGCCAAACCAAAATCACTCGGCCCAAATTCCAGTTCACATATAGAGCAATCATTCTGGCCCAAGTACCACACTCATAACTCATTCCATTTGAGCCCATAGACCAATTCATAGTTTTGGCCCATGAGCTTCGCTCTCAATCAGAATTTCGGCCCATAAAACATTTGAATCCAAGATAGTTTGCATAATTCATTCCAGTTTCCAGCTTCAAGGCCCAACAAGAGCATCAAAAAATCTAGACTTCAAGGCTTATCCCTCAGCCCAGTGGCCCATTCACGGTCCATGTGATTTCTTTCAGCTTGTTTGCTCAATTTCTGGATTCAGGCCTACATGTCCGTTCTAGTCTAGGAATCACTCTAATCTATGCACTTCACTCTCAGTTTGGCGAAGACTCAGGCCCAGTTACTTCCTACACAACCCATGGGCATTTTACAGGGCCCACTCGAAGCTTGGAAGGAAGACAATCATGGTCAATGGCGCCCCGACGGTCAACAGCTCCAGTCTTCAACACGTTGGCATCAGACTGTTCAACATCACTATTTCAGAAGTTTTCTCGATTTAGTAGTTTTCTTTTCTCAATCATTCTTCTAACTTTTATGGTAGTTAGTTTCCTTTATCATTTTAGATTACAACTTTTGATGTTATCTTTCCATTCGTGAATAAAAGCATAGTTCGATTTTCGTAAATTTTTTTTTTGTGCATTCATTCAACAAAACAAAAACACAAAAATTTGTTTTCTTTTTAAGGGATCACAGAGTAATCATTTCCCGACTATGGAACAAAATGACTTGTCTTTTGTTTCTAAAAGGGTGAACATGTCCGTCCTCACACCATAGACTATCCCATAATATCCACGAAGCATTCCAAAATCCGCATCTATTTAAGTGTTGTCATAAACCCCAAATCAATACTGGGGGCAATCTGAGTTTAGGTACGTCATCTTTCATCTTTCGTTTAAGCGTGTGAACTAGTCTCTAAGTGAAATTCACGAGAGTGTCTTGAGTGGAAAAACCATGAGTGAATGAGCGTGTCATTTTTACACGACTCCGGTGAGACCACATTCAAAGGTAAAATAAACGGCATAACTCCGACCGAAGGAGATAATTTGTAAATTTACTCTTAGACCTGCGAAAAGTAACAAAGAGCGGATACACAACTATCAAGAATGACGAAGCACCTAGGTACAACACCACGTAGCCAAAAGCTTGTGAACCCTGACATTAAACCCTAGGCACCCCCGCTGAGCCTTTCATATATTCCTTTTCGATATTATGAACTCCACAAAATAACCCAGCCAACGATGAATGTCCGACCCGGTGACCAAAGGACGCGAGGAGTCTGGCTCTCAGATAACGTTCTCGTCAGTCCAAAGAAGCAACGCGGCTGTCAGCATGACAAAGTGATCCGCAAATGGTCCAGAGTGACACAGGATCCAAAGAGCTCACATCAAAACAGCTCTCGAAGCCCAAAACCGGGAAACACAAGAACCCCGAAGGCAAAGTCAAGAAAGGATAAAGAAAAAAAAGGCAAACCCGAAGCGCCTCGAAGAAGTCCAAATGACAAAAAAGAGAAATACTGTAAAGGACAACTCCAAAAGTCCAGGTCCAGAAGCTCGAAAACAACGTCAACATGAAGCAGCCAAACAACTTCAAGACAATAAAGATGAATCCGAGAGAAGACGCAAGTTGCAGCTTTGGTCACCCATTTAAGCTCCACATACCTCAAATATCCGTCCATGATCCCGTCGTCTTTCATCACACCCTATGGCCACGTTATAAGCTTTAAAGACTTCTGACTTGATAGTTGTGTGTCCAATCACGTGAAAGTAACAGATCAAATGCGTAAATCCATCAAATATCGAATTCAATGGTTTAGAAGTTATGACCATGAGCGAGAAATGAGTGCAAACACCGACCACATCGAGTGTAGGTTAGGAAGCACCACATCAAAGAATAAGCCTCAACCCTGTGAGGATGAGACTTGTTCGCACGTTTAATCAAAGAAAATACTGGGTGCCATGAACTCTAACTCGGATTGTCCTAAGGAAAAATACTGGGGGCAATTGTTGGTTCCAACAATCGCCATGTCAACACCAATTGAAACCCAAAGCTTGAGCACCACCATCCCACCACAGACACACATAAGCCCTTACCACCACACACACACTCTCAAGCCCATCATAAATCACAACCCAATCCCTGGTCTATCACAAATCTGGAACACCGGCAAAAACCTTTAGCACCACAACAAACACCACACACTTCCACCAATGGCATGTTCATTTTTCAGGAAGCAAATTGCAGATTTGAAATTTTTAGTCAGGAAATGATCATTTCACTTTCCTTTTTCAGCAGGGTTTTTCTCAAGCATTGCCAAGTTCGGCACCTTTTCCAACAGTTTCCTGTTTTGAACGAGTATCTTTCATATATTTTGATTGCATACATCTTATCATCATTGCCATGTTTGGCACTCCAGTAATCAGTTTTCATCATTTGCACGAGACCATTATCTTCCTAACTCATTTTTAGTTCGAGACCCAAAACAGTGCGAGGCCCTACAGTTTCCTCATTCAGTACGAGACCCACCATCTTCATCAGTGCGAGGCCCATCATTTTCAAGACTTTAGTACAAAACATCTTCATTCAGTGCGCGACCCAGAATCAGTGCGGAATCCAGCTTTTTCTTCATCCATTTAGTACGAGACTTCAGTGCCAGACCAAGCATCTTCATCAGTGCGAGACTATCAATTTCGTCAGTGCGAGACCCATCATCTTCATCAGTGCGATACCTATCATCATCCAGTGCGAGACCAGTACGAGACCTAGTATCATCTTCAGTGCGAGACAAGTACGAGACAGAGCGTGATCTAAGTTGGCGGGGCAGAGGCAATAAGTCCCCATCTTCATGTCAACTTCTTGGGAGAAACAACTAGTGGGCAGTGGCAATAAGTCCCCTTGGTAATCTAGAAGTTATCCCCGCACCCCAGTTGGTGGGCAGAGGCAATAAGTCCCCATAGTATACCAACAAGGAGCATTGGAACGGGTTTCGGTCCCCAGAGGCATCCGAACGTCATTTTCATATCATCCATATCATTTTCATCATTTCGTCATCTACATTTGCATCACTTTCATTTTCATCATATTCGTCATCTACATTTGCATCACTTTCATTTTCATCATTTTCGTCATCTACATTTGCATCACTTTCATTTGCATCATTTTCATCATCTACATTTGCATCACTTTCATTTGCATCATCTTCATATCATCCATCTGCATTATCCAGGCGCGTCACAAGACCTGGCGACAGAAAAGTTGGCGAGGTGATGGCAATAAATCCTCCTTTTGTGATGTCAACTTATTTTCGGGATCAACGAATGGTGGGCAAAGGCAATAAGTCCCCAAGGTTTTTACCAGGAGTTATCCCTGCACACCGGCTTGGGGGGCGATGGCAATAAGTCCACATTGGGTCCAGCCAGGAGCATTGGCACGGGTTTTGGTCCCTAGAAGCATCCGAGCATCATCAACATTCTTGCATCTACACATTACTTCGTCTTTTAGGTTGTCAACGCCTTAGAATCGCTTGACATTACTTCGTCTTTTAGGTTGTCAACGCCTTAGAATCGCTTGACATTACTTCGTCTTTTAGGTTGTCAACGCCTTAGAATCGCTTGACATTACTTCGTCTTTTAGGTTGTCAACGCCTTAGAATCGCTTGACATTACTTCGTCTTTTAGGTTGTCAACGCCTTAGAATCGCTTGACATTACTTCGTCTTTTAGGTTGTCAACGCCTTAGAATCGCTTGACATTACTTCGTCTTTTAGGTTGTCAACGCCTTAGAATCGCTTGACATTACTCCATTTTCATCATTTTAGGTAGTCAATGCCTTAGAATAGCTTGATATCATTTTCATCACTTTAGGTGGTCAGCACCTTAGAATAGCTCGACACAATCTGCATATAGGGACTTTTAAGATCCAAAATTTTGGGGTATCACTCAGGCATCAACTAGTCTTTTCATCTTCATTACAAAGCCTAGTTGACGGGGGGCAATCTGTTATACCCAAAATTTCAACCCCCCCAGAAGAGAGCCTCTACTAGGGACAACTTAGTCATCTCCAGGGGCATTTTCGTAATTTTTCAAGGCTCCTAAGCCCCCTAGAGGCTTTCTCTCTCCTCCAAATAAGGGTTAAATCAATTCAAAATGCTGTGAAATTTTAACCCATGATAGAGGATGACATTTTAAGCATAATGGCGTTGGAATTTTGATTTTTCAAATTTCCAATAATTTTCTAGTAATTTCTGATTGAATCTGACGAGAAATTGAATTTAAAAATATTCCAATATCCAAAAAATTCGATTCCACTTTAGAAAAATCAGAAATATCATCCTTTACCCATGTGTGAAATTTCATAATCAAATTCCTTTTGGAAGCCCTTGAGCTAAAACGTCGGTAAATCTCGGTTTTTACCGGATTTTTCTATCTTTAAAGAGGCCTATATAAGGAACCTTATCCCATGATCAAAGAAGAACCTCATATGCTCAAGAACCCTAGAGAGTCAGAAAACACAGCCTCCTCACTCTCTCTCACGTTTTCCAACACCCGGCCACCCAAATCATACCGAAAATCCCCCGAAATCACCATCTAAACACGTTTTCCAATCCCCAAAGCATCAATAGTCATCAAAACCCCACAAAAACACCACCAAAACGTGAAGAACAGCAAGAACAACCAACAACCAGAAGCTTGGGTCGAAATCCTCTCGGGTCTGCCATCAACAGAGCACTCGACGAATCCCGGTGTGAAGAAACGTTGTGAATCCGAAGGTAAAACAGGTAGAAACTCCACTCCCCTAATTCTCCACGGTATTATCTGTCTTGCCTCAAAATTTGGGCTCGAACTAACCTTCGTACGCTTCTGTATTGCTGTTTATTCAAGCTTCTGTCCAATAACTTGTTTACCAAGTTTCGTGCATAATCCGAATTCAAATTGAGAACTTTCGACTACTAACGTATTGTAAATCTTTCAGGCTACACACCCATAAAATTTGAGCCGAAAACACCTTCTGGAACATCCTCAAAGCCGCCGTCCGAGGGCTGTCCGCACCCACGGACGTCGTGTCCGGGGTCCCGGACTCCCTGTCCGTAAGCTCGGACACCCACGGACGGCGGCGGGATTTTTAAAATTTAAAAATTAGGTTTTTTAATAATGTCCGGGCCCACGGACAGCCTGTCCGAGGCCCCGGACTTTACAATTTTCTGTTTTCTGTTTAATTCGACTTTTATTGTTATGTAGGTTAACTGGGGTCCGTGGCTTCGGACATTAGGTCCGTGGCTACGGACGGAAACAAAATTTGACCTAATTCTGCCTCCGAAACCCTAGTTTAGGTATTTTAATTTCCACTTTAATTTTCTGTCAAAAAATGCTAAAAAACACAAAAAACAGAAGCGCGCACCTAGGTTAAAAAGCAACTTTGTAGAAAGCCGTAATTAAACCAAGTAGAGGAAAAACGACCTAGGAGGGGTAATGAAAGTAATTGAACCCTAATTGAGTCGAATATCGAGCCCCCGAACCCGAACTCTCCTTTCCTAATTTGATCTAGGTTAAAATTAGGTGGCGACTCATAATAGGTTCCAGTGAGCTAGCTTAGGTTTTAATAATTATTGTTATATGACATAGTTATTAATCTTAGGCTATAAGTGGACCTAAAACCCGGTTAGATCCTAATCAACTTTAATCAACATAGGATAGGGTTTAAAATCGAGGCTCACAGGAATACAGTGTGAATCCCTTGCAATCGCATAAGAGATTTACTGCCAAGAGTTTACGCCTCTGCACTCTGTATGACTGAGTGTTTTGGTATTGCTCTTGTGCAATAATGATCGAGAGGGATAGTTAGAAATTCGGGAAATGTCAATTGTGGTAGAAGTATAAAGAGAATTATAACAGGATAAAGACCGAAGCATAGGAAATGCAAGGTCGTATCAATGAAAGGATACTTGATTCACAATAAGTGACTATAGTTACACAGTGTGTTAAATATTGGTATGGAATGTACCAAAGTTGTTGGAAATGACTGAAAGTATACTACACATTAGGTAGTAGCTCAAATTCAACCGATAGTGAGTCGGAAGAAATCAAGCAAATTATGGTGGAATACAATAAGTCATCATGGAGATGCATAGAAAGTTGAAACTCACCGAGTTCGCTCGTGGTAAGAAATACCACGCGTCGGTTGAGAAACCGTTATTACCTAGATAGGGGTGATAATAGAGAATGTACAATACAGTAGGAATAATGTATGAACAACTAAGTTCTAAATTATCAGGAATCGCATAGCAGAAACTAGTGAGCCAACGATCCAAGTGTTGGATGTGCGTTGTGAATATGAGTGAATGGCTAATTAGTAACGCCTAGAAGTCTCACAGGCTAGAATCGAAACTGGTTATGAATTAAATAAACTCTAAAGAGAATTCTTGGTTAGGGACTAAACCGCCAATATGGCTAAGATCCTCAAACCAGAACACATTGTGTAATAAACCGCGTGGGGATTAAACACTTCACGACGGTAGAATGTTATAACACAGTGAGTAAGTGACTGATTACGTGGGCGTAATCCCTTTTAAGGGGGGTAGAGCGCAAAACCACTCAGTGTCTATTACCGTACAAGTGTACGTGAACTATGGTTTGCGTAGCACAAAATAATTCATTTTGATTAGTGGTGTGTGTGTTACATAAACATACGCATACATTCATGTTTAATTGTGGTAATTACGCACAGAAGATGCGAATACCATTGTGTGATGAATGTGTTAATATTGGTAACAGTTGTGTGTGAGGGTACAAGTGTGGGAGTAAAGAAACTCCCGGGGAACTAAAACCCCGACAGTATATGTTCATATGATACTAAATGTTAAACTGTGTGTTGTATTTTGATAAAATATATGTATATGTACAATATAGTGATCTATGAAAGGGTATGAAACCGACATAGAACCTAGTGAGAATAGGATTCCCTAGGTAACTGGATTAAAGCGAATGGAGATGACTGATAGACAAAGTTCTATCCTTGGAGATGTAGTGACTATGACTAGAAAAACTAAAAGATAGAAAATGGCAAATGAGTGTATTAGTTGATGTTTGAAAATGAAGTGGGAGGTGGAACTTGATTTGCATGCGGTCAAGGGAAGCCGAACACAAATTGGGGTGGAAGGATAGTTCAACATTGATGCTGATCACATCAGGGTTGGATGATTCTTGAAGCTCCCTACAAGTGGTCACAAATAACCACGCTGAAAAGGGAATAAAGAGCATAAGTTGGACTTGGAGTTGTATGTGTTTTCAAAGGGGTTTTGAACCGGTATTTATAAAACGTCGATGGATACCTTACATAGCTAAGTTCTCTTGCTTAACCTCACAAAGGGAATTTTAAATTTAAGTGATTGTTTTGACCTCCCAAAGGAACGGGGACAATATGTGTCCATCGCGACCGGGTTCTGCGGGAGCACAGTGTATACAAAAGAAATTTTTGGTTGCTATACGTGCTAAGACATGTTGTGTGGAATGTGTAAAAAAAAAATTGTCATTTGGACCTTGAGTCCTAACGTGGTTAAGTCCGAAGTGTTATGTTATCAAGACCTATGTGTCTAAAGGATGTTATGTTATCGAGACCTATGAGTCTAAATGTTGTTGTGTTGCCCAGACGTGAGAGTCTAAGGGTTGTTATGTATGTGCAAATGTTGCTAAGGTACCCGGACCATTAAGTCCGAGGTTACTATGTAAGTATGTTATGTATGGATGTGGATATGTTACTCGGACCGCCAAGTCCGGGACTCAGATGTAAAGTATGTTTGGTTACGGAAGTGTTTTATTATACAAGTAGTTCCCGTATTCTATCCAGTGATATGCGGGAAGTGTGAACTTCGGGGACAAAGTTCTTTTAAGGGGGGTAGATTGAAATACCCCAAACCTTGATATGTTGTTTAAATGTTAAGATATGGTATAATAAGGAAAAAAATGCTTTAGAAATATTAGTGAACGATTTTAACCATATTAAACATAATTAATTACCTTAAAGTCGATAAGGGCAAAAGTGTGCTCTAAGCTTGGGATAATCTTGGTTAAGACCTAATGAGCTTACCCAGACCGTATTTATATGTTAATAGACATATTAAACCAATTACCAAAGAAAACCAAGCTTGAAAACAAGTTAAACACAAAATGTGCTTAAAGGAGCCTTAAAGCACATTTTTGAAAAATTGTCTTGTAAATGGGTTTTGAATGGCTAGATGTCCATCATTACTCTTTAATTAACATGTGTACTACTTAGTATCACATTAGGAATCCTAAATCAATGGGAAACCAAAAATTTCACAGTTATGTGCCTTGTTTTTATGAATAGTGACTTTTATAAGCTAGTTTGTAACATATGTTATATTAAGTAATTAAATGAGTTAACAAAGACCAAAACACCCCTAAGTAATATATGGGGGCCGGTTTTTGGAAGGTGAGTCACCACCACCTGCAATCAAATAAGTGAAGGAAGACATAAATAAAATACTATACTACTTTATTAAGCATTATTTGCTTTATTTAACGATTACCCACTCAAGGCTTTTGCAATCAATCATTCCCTTCATCTCCCTCATTCTCGCGTATCCCATCTCTTCCTGCTCTCTTTCACGGTTGAAGCAGCACAGCACCAGACACCACCTTCAAATCCTTGTAACTTCTAGCTCACTTGGCCAAATTAAAAACTAAGACCACCAATCTCTTAGTCTCATCAAGCTCTTCAACTTGGTCCTTTCAAATCTTCAAGAGCTCCATTTTGGTGCCAAGGGGAATCTCCATGGAAGGAGCTTGAGCTCATCTTTTCACGTATTATTGTTCTCCTTTGCTTCAAGGTAAGGAAACTCAAAGAAAAATGATGTTCCTCCATGTTTTGTGCTGTCCGAAAATTACCTTAAATGGTGTCCTTATGTTGCCTTGTTCTAGCTTCATTCCAACCATTCAAGGACTGGGTGGAGTCCTCTCTTGACAAGTATCCAAACTCTCTCCAAGATCTAAGATTTCTGAAACAAGAAAGAACTTGTGAGGAAAGGAGGTAATTATGCTAACCAAAAATAGCTTATAATTCCTTTGGAAAATGAACTTACGTTGTCTATTGAAACTACCTAAAGAGCCAATGGTAAATGACTTAGAAAAATGTTCTCAAAGAGACTAGTAAAGGACATATGTATTGTTGTGTGTATTTGCAGGTCAAAGGCAAATATATTGTGGGAAATTCGGTGTTTAAGATTTATGCATTTTAAGAGCCTAAGTGCTATGCAATTTAAATTGTGCACTATGTTGTAATGTGGTGTATATTTGGTGAAGTTTTGAGTATAAGAGTGTACCTAAGATCATTTGGGAAGCTTATACATATGATGGGTGTAAAGAACTTAGGCAGCAGGACTTGAAAAATGCAAGTACGTCAATTCTGTAGCTTGGGTCTGGGACCTAGGTTATGGGTCATGTTCCGGACCAGTATGAAAAACGGGCCGTGAGTTTCTAAGACAATGTGGTCCGGGACTTGGGTCTTGTACAAGGACCCGGACCACCCCCCTTAAATTACCCGAGAGTTTTTGCCTAGAATGGTCCGGGACTTAGGACCTGTATGAAGTCCCGGACCACCCTGTTAAATGTAGCCGAGAGTACAAGACTGTCTTGGTCCGGGACTTAGGGTGAGTACAAGGTCCCGGACCACCCTATCAAAACATACCGTGAGTTTGTGTGAGTGTTGATCCGGGACTTAAGGTAAGGACCAAGTCCCGGACCACTCTAAAAAATGTTGTTAAAGGTATAAAAATGATGTGTAATGATGGGGATTGATAAGTAATGATGTTATAAAGGTGTTGAGGACATGTTAGGTGTGTTATAAAGACAACCAAGTGGGTGAAAAGTTGTAATAAAATGTGTAAGTAAAACAAGTTAAAAGTGTCAAGTTGTTTAACTAGTTAACGAGGGTAAGTTATGAGCGTTGGACTTTAAATAAACATGTTACCCCGATGTTGATAAAAGTAAATGTAATGTTGCCAGTTGTTCGAGAACTGTTCAAGGAACTTAAGACGACACATTAGAGTGGACGTTGGTGACAGGTATGGTTTTCTTGCAGTCTGTTGCCTACCGGTTTACACCGGCTTGTGTGTTGTTTGTTTTCTGTGTGTTTATGACCTTGTAAGACTTAAGTCATGTAATTAGTTTACAGTTGTTCGTATTATTATGTTGTTGAGATGTGACTCATTTCCCTTGTATGTTTAACCCAAGAGTAATACTGTATGGTGTGTAGGTACGATAGACTCCGTAGTGGAGTTCTAACGAAAAATTAAAAATAAGTATGTACTAACAGTAGTGAGGAATCCGGTTTGGCCGGTCGCGCGTTGTTTGGGAGTGGGTATCCTTTTTAGCTTTACCCTTCTCTCTGTTATGGTTGTTTCCCTCACGGGTTATGATCTCCCATTAGCTTATCCCAAAGCTTAGCTATTCTGACTTATGATCGGTTTAGGGGGAACATGTGTTTGTGTGGTGAGTTCGGGTCACTAAATCCGATCCATCTTTAGGTAAGTTACTCGTCCGACTATTAGGGCGGTAATGAGTTTTGTTATAACGAGCTTAACATGGGGGTGATATCATTCCCTGGGCTCACCAGTGTATTAACTATGTTTGGGCCGGTTCCTAAGAGATCCGTACCCGTTATGTATGTGTTATTTGTATGTTGCAAAGTTATTGTGATGTGATGTTATATGTCGCTTAGAAGTGAAATATGAGGATCATGGATATGATTCCTAGTATGTAAAAGAGACGTTTGTGGAAACCCGATAGTGGGTAAGTGTCGTCTTTTGAGGAAATAGCTCCGTTATAGGAGAAATACTATAGGGTGAAAGAACTCAAAGAGTGATTGGTTAAGTATGGATGAGTTATTTTGTTAAGCCCATTGGGGTGAAATGTATTGTGTCGTGAGTTTATGTTTCACATGCTTGATTTAAATGTAATCAACCGCATGCTAAGACGACAAATAGTTGTGCGTGGCCCGGTAGCATGTGGGCTGCGGGATTACCATACCAGCAAAGGTGCTGAGCCCCTGGGGGCCACCCTTTCTTTCCTTTTCTATTTCAGGTACAAGGAGCTGGAGCCGTTCGAGAGTAGGACGGGGTAGTTGTTGCGTACGGGTAATTGATGTAATTACTTGTAATTTGTAGGTGTAGTAAGACCGAAATTGTTCTCGGCATTAATTGTAAATACTCGGTACAGTTGGAAGGTATTTGTATAATGAATGTTGGTAGTGATAAAGGAGACGGTATTGTATAGTTGCTCGGGGATCTAGTCCGTCAGACCGATACAAATGTGTAAATGTTAGCCTTGTTAGCCACGTGGGTGGTTAACGGCGTGTAACACCGATGAGTTAAGTTATGTGATGATGTGTATTTTCCGCTGCAGTTTAATGTTAAGTATGTTGTTGTATGTTGGGGTGTTACAAAAAGTGGTATCAGAGCGAAGTATCGCTCTGATGACTGAATTACCGAGCTTAGGAAGTACCGAGTTAGGATTTCAGTATATGTGGGTTAGGGGATGAGTGATAGCGTGAGAGATACGCTAGTTAGGAGGACCGGTGAATATTGGAAACCTACCATATACATCCCACCCTCCACAATCCCTGATTATAACTGGGAAAGAACACCAGAGAGATGGAAGCCCCCTCTTACTCGGGAATACCCGACCTGGCTGCATTTAAATGTCCTTATAAGTACGGAGAGCCTGTCATACGGTAGATTCCGAAAGGTGTGAATCCCGAAGACGGTTCCCATTTTAACAATGTCTGCCGCATAAGGTAGCGAAAAGTGAAGAATCATGCGCATAAGAGAATAGAATTTCCAGCAACCTGGATCGACATGCCAAGCAGTCGAGAAAAAACCAGCTTGCAACGCCCCAAGCGTGCAACAGGCAAGAAGTGAGGTAATGAAACCCGAGACAAGTGTCCACGGGACTACAATGTTAACTAACACACCAACGGTATACCAACCGATTAAAGGAACTACAACGTAGTATGAGGAGGATGTAATACTAAGTAAAAGGGGTCTCCCAGAATGGGAAACACCCTAGTTAATGATTACCATGTGAAAATAGTGAGAAAAACCCAGAGGATTTATTGTTAAGACTGTGAGATCAAGTAAGGGCCAGCAAGGCCACTAATGACAGAGTAAGCGGAAACAATACCGCAACCAATGTTTATTGGACCAGTAGCCAGTTAGCATGGCGCACTTGCCATGGCAAGTGCTGCTATAACAAGCTGTACGGGAAACTTTAAACAACTACAGGTACTTAGTAAAGTACCGTGAAGTTAAGTAAGACCAACATAGTTGTGGAAGGGCTTAGCAGCCCGACCTCTGCAATTGTAAGTACACCAGTCAGCAAGAAGCTAGACTTGGTTAAGGTAAGAAGACGTTGTGAAACCATGAAAATTTTCTTTCAAACTCAGATTTACTCAAACCCCTTTTCCTTCCAAAACCAGATTTTCTTTCAGACTAATACTTCCTTCTAACTTTCTTCTAAACCAAACCAGAAGACCTACACCGGCCTCAGTGCCACGTGGTAGGTAAATTATACCCAGTGACCTTTAAATAACCGGATGGAAACCGGTGAACCCAAGGGTAGCAACCCGAGGGAATGGATGGAGACCATAAAAAAATACAATAATGGATAAACCTTCCCTTGATTAAGATCGGGAAGCACGGAATGCATATTATCACAGGATAATATAAGGGAGTTGACAACAGAATACTTCACCTAGGCGCGTGACGGACACTACGAGTGTACCAACTGAATTGTGGGACGACCGCACTCCGATAGGAGCTTGTGGGCCTGGCAGACCTTCTTATAGGTTAACCGGGTAAGTAGCAATGTATCAACAGGATACCCCACATATGTATACGAGTGGAGTCTGAAACACGGGAAGTAGTCGACTCCATACTACGGACCGAAGTAAAAGTCAGACAAAGTAAAAATTACCAAGAATGGTAGAAGTAATGGAACCAGTAAGGTCAATAAAACTAAAAGAATCAGTGAATTCATTTTAAGGAAACGTTTAAAGGTGAACAAGTGCGAAGTGCACTAGTTGGTAAATAAGAACATGGAATATGTCTTAAGAATCCTGAGGGATGAATGTAATAGCTGGAGTAAGCACCCAGCCTACAGATGGTGAGGCAGATGCTTATTATGGATATGTTAATGTGCAATGATCGGGATGAGACTCCCGAGATGATCACTAGGGATATCAATCCCACTGAAGAGAATATTTAACCCAGGCAAGAATGCAAGGAAATGCAGTTAATTGAATGTACTCATAAGTGAAAGCCAGATGTAATGGCATAACCTGGTAACACCCAGGAGTTGTCCTTAAAGGGGTGTTTGGATCAACAGTGTTGAACGGAATAACGTGACAGAAACGCAAGGGTTGAAACTACCACCCAGTTTAATCTTAAGGCGTCAGGAGGAAGTCTGACATCCTTGAAGGGACACCCCATGAAAGGCATAACGACCTTGTCATGGAGCCCAGTACAACCTGCAAACCGTGTAATATTGTTCGAAGAAGTAAATGAATGTGAACAGCCTACAATGAGCAGAGCTCGAGGCAATAGGGCTTATAAGCCACAAGTAAAATGTCATAAGTGAATTTTGTCGACTATGAAAGTTTATGGTATATAAGTAATAGAAGCGGATAACGAACCACTACCTAAAGAGTGGGGACACCTCTTAGTATTGTGAAACCGCCAGAACGGTAGTAATGAGTGGGAATATGTCTAGAGAATATGTTAAGGGTTGACCATATCGTTATTACCCAGGAATGATGTGAGTAGGAAAAGTACGAAAAGGAGTGTTCGTACCAGTTGTGGAGACCGAAGGGTAATAAATCTAATAGCAACCACCAGAGGTGTGTGATGCTAAATGTGTAATGAGCAACGCTCAAGGAGCATATAGACCCGAAGAATAGAATACCCAGTAATCAGCCAAATAAATGGCGAAACACAGTGTAATGGCGGAAGCTAATATAATAGCTGATGCAGTGTGAATTGATGTTATACAATGAGTAACCGCATGGTGCGCAGTAAGCGGCCGTTGCAGGGGTATTGTTAAATAATAAAATGGCCAACAAGCACAGTTATGAGTTAGACACAATGAACATGTAAGATAAGTGATGACATACAGACTGGGCAACAAGCCAGTACTTGATACTATGTGATAAGGAATTGTTATACCCAAAATTTCAACCCCCCCAGAAGAGAGCCTCTACTAGGGACAGCTTAGTCATCTCCAGGGGCATTTTCGTAATTTTTCAAGGCTCCTAAGCCCCCTATAGGCTTTCTCTCTCCTCCAAATAAGGGTCAAATCAATTCAAAATGCTGTGAAATTTTAACCCATGATAGAGCATGACATTTTAAGCATAATGGCGTTGGAATTTTGATTTTTCAAATTTCCAATAATTTTCTAGTAATTTCTGATTGAATCTGACGAGAAATTGAATTTAAAAATATTCCAATATCCAAAAAATTCGATTCCACTTTAGAAAAATCAGAAATATCATCCTTTACCCATGTGTGAAATTTCATAATCAAATTTTTTTTGGAAGCCCTTGAGCTAAAACGTCGGTAAATCTCGGTTTTTACCGGATTTTTCTATCTTTAAAGAGGCCTATATAAGGAACCTTATCCCATGATCAAAGAAGAACCTCATATGCTCAAGAACCCTAGAGAGTCAGAAAACACAGCCTCCTCACTCTCTCACGTTTTCCAACACCCGGCCACCCAAATCATACCGAAAATCCCCCGAAATCACCATCTAAACACGTTTTCCAATCCCCAAAGCATCAATAGTCATCAAAACCCCACAAAAACACCACCAAAACGTGAAGAACAGCAAGAACAACCAACAACCAGAAGCTTGGGTCGAAATCCTCTCGGGTCTGCCATCAACAGAGCACTCGACGAATCCCGGTGTGAAGAAACGTTGTGAATCCGAAGGTAAAACAGGTAGAAACTCCACTCCCCTAATTCTCCACGGTATTATCTGTCTTGCCTCAAAATTTGGGCTCGAACTAACCTTCGTACGCTTCTGTATTGCTGTTTATTCAAGCTTCTGTCCAATAACTTGTTTACCAAGTTTCGTGCATAATCCGAATTCAAATTGAGAACTTTCGACTACTAACGTATTGTAAATCTTTCAGGCTACACACCCATAAAATTTGAGCCGAAAACACCTTCTGGAACATCCTCAAAGCCGCCGTCCGAGGGCTATCCGCACCCACGGACGTCGTGTCCGGGGTCCCGGACTCCCTGTCCGTAAGCTCGGACACCCACGGACGGCGGCGGGATTTTTAAAATTTAAAAATTAGGTTTTTTAATAATGTCCGGGCCCACGGACAGCCTGTCCGAGGCCCCGGACTTTACAATTTTCTGTTTTCTGTTTAATTCGACTTTTATTGTTATGTAGGTTAACTGGGGTCCGTGGCTTCGGACATTAGGTCCGTGGCTACGGACGGAAACAAAATTTGACCTAATTCTGCCTCCGAAACCCTAGTTTAGGTATTTTAATTTCCACTTTAATTTTCTGTCAAAAAATGCTAAAAAACACAAAAAACAGAAGCGCGCACCTAGGTTAAAAAGCAACTTTGTAGAAAGCCGTAATTAAACCAAGTAGAGGAAAAACGACCTAGGAGGGGTAATGAAAGTAATTGAACCCTAATTGAGTCGAATATCGAGCCCCCGAACCCGAACTCTCCTTTCCTAATTTGATCTAGGTTAAAATTAGGTGGCGACTCATAATAGGTTCCAGTGAGCTAGCTTAGGTTTTAATAACTATTGTTATATGACATAGTTATTAATCTTAGGCTATAAGTGGACCTAAAACCCGGTTAGATCCTAATCAACTTTAATCAATATAGGATAGGGTTTAAAATCGAGGCTCACAGACTGGCGATTCTGCTGGGGACAAACTTCTTAATTTTAACTTTTTTAATTTTAAGAAAGAGGGCTTAACTCGAAAATGTTTATTTATGGCTTTATTACTCTGTTTGTTTACTTTCATGCGCACTTTAATTTTCTGCACCTTTGCATCATATGAGAGCGAGGGTCCACACAAACCGATTTCACCCCGGGACCCGTTTGAGGGTCCCCTGTCAGGGACTCACACTTTTTAGGTGATGTGAATAAGCGAGGGAAAAGAGGAGGGTGTCGTCTAACCACACCCCCTTAATACCTGGGCTTTAGCCCCAAGCGTTTTCCTGGCAGTGCCCTTACCTAACCCTTTGTTTGGTCAGTCAAAGACCCAACCGTAGACGCACACCTTCAGGTGATGTGAAAAAAGTGGGGAAGCCCAAAGAGAATAGCGTGCAAGCCTTGTTCCTTTGTGGTGACCTGGGCCCGCGCCCCAAGCACCTCTCCGGATCGATCCTTACCCGAATTGGATAAGCGACAGGTGAGGACATGTTGAATTTGTGTGGGCCTTGTTTGCTTGTGTGATCGGCCCACTACCCAGCCTAGAGATTGATAGGAACTTCTCCTACATCAACCTAGCCCAACACGAATTGACAGCTCTATTTGTTTGCGGCCCAGAAGCCCTGTTTGGTTTAACATGTGAGTCGTTTGGGTCCCGGCCCAAAAGCCTAGACTTAGGTGATTTCTCTTCTGGCCCATTTTGAATTATCCAATTAGTTCTAGGCCCATAAAAAAGAAATCCATCTGAACTTGAAATAACTCACAAGTCCTGAAAACAAAATCTTTTTCGGCTTAGCAACCATCTTCTCTGGCCCGAAGAAAGTTAGGCCCATTTGTGATTTAGGGACCATTCCAGCTCATGTGCTTTACTTCAGGCCCAAACACATTCCGGCCCAAGGGCTCATTCTAGTCTAGGTAGACTTCTTATCATGACCCTAACCCAAAACCTTAGATCTAGGTGTCATCTGTTAGGCCAAACCAAAATCACTCGGCCCAAATTCCAGTTCACATATAGAGCAATCATTCTGGCCCAAGTACCACACTCATAACTCATTCCATTTGAGCCCATAGACCAATTCATAGTTTTGGCCCATGAGCTTCGCTCTCAATCAGAATTTCGGCCCATAAAACATTTGAATCCAAGATAGTTTGCATAATTCATTCCAGTTTCCAGCTTCAAGGCCCAACAAGAGCATCAAACAATCTAGACTTCAAGGCTTATCCCTCAGCCCAGTGGCCCATTCACGGTCCATGTGATTTCTTTCAGCTTGTTTGCTCAATTTCTGGATTCAGGCCTACATGTCCGTTCTAGTCTAGGAATCACTCTAATCTATGCACTTCACTCTCAGTTTGGCGAAGACTCAGGCCCAGTTACTTCCTACACAACCCATGGGCATTTTACAGGGCCCACTCGAAGCTTGGAAGGAAGACAATCATGGTCAATGGCGCCCCGACGGTCAACAGCTCCAGTCTTCAACACGTTGGCATCAGACTGTTCAACATCACTATTTCAGAAGTTTTCTCGATTTAGTAGTTTTCTTTTCTCAATCATTCTTCTAACTTTTATGGTAGTTAGTTTCCTTTATCATTTTAGATTACAACTTTTGATGTTATCTTTCCATTCGTGGATAAAAGCATAGTTCGATTTTCGTAATTTTTTTTTGTGCATTCATTCAACAACAAAAACACAAAAATTTGTTTTCTTTTTAAGGGATCACAGAGTAATCATTTCCCGACTATGGAACAAAATGACTTGTCTTTTGTTTCTAAAAGGGTGAACATGTCCGTCCTCACACCATAGACTATCCCATAATATCCACGAAGCATTCCAAAATCCGCATCTATTTAAGTGTTGTCATAAACCCCAAATCAATACTGGGGGCAATCTGAGTTTAGGTACGTCATCTTTCATCTTTCGTTTAAGCGTGTGAACTAGTCTCTAAGTGAAATTCACGAGAGTGTCTTGAGTGGAAAAACCATGAGTGAATGAGCGGTATTTTTTACACGACTCCGGTGAGACCACATTCAAAGGTAAAATAAACGGCATAACTCCGACCGAAGGAGATATTTGTAAATTTACTCTTAGACCTGCGAAAAGTAACAAAGAGCGGATACACAACTATCAAGAATGACGAAGCACCTAGGTACAACACCACGTAGCCAAAAGCTTGTGAACCCTGACATTAAACCCTAGGCACCCCCGCTGAGCCTTTCATATATTCCTTTTCGATATTATGAACTCCACAAAATAACCCAGCCAACGATGATGATGTCCGAACCCGGTGACCAAAGGACGCGAGGAGTCTGGCTCTCAGATAACGTTTCTCGTCAGCCAAAGAAGCAACGCTGCTGTCAGCATGACAAAGTGATCCGCAAATGGTCCAGAGTGACACAGGATCCAAAGAGCTCACATAAAACAGCTCTCGAAGCCCAAAACCGGGAAACACAAGAACCCCGAAGGCAAAGTCAAGAAAGGATAAAGAAAAAAAAGGCAAACCCGAAGCGCCTCGAAGAAGTCCAAATGAAAAAAGAGAAATACTGTAAAGGACAACTCCAAAAGTCCAGGTCCAGAAGCTCGAAAACAACGTCAACATGAAGCAGCCAAACAACTTCAAGACAATAAAGATGAATCCGAGAGAAGACGCAAGTTGCAGCTTTGGTCACCCATTTAAGCTCCACATACCTCAAATATCCGTCCATGATCCCGTCGTCTTTCATCACACCCTATGGCCACGTTATAAGCTTTAAAGACTTCTGACTTGATAGTTGTGTGTCCAATCACGTGAAAGAACAGATCAAATGCGTAAATCCATCAAATATCGAATTCAATGGTTTAGAAGTTATGACCATGAGCGAGAAATGAGTGCAACACCGACCACATCGAGTGTATTAGGAAGCACCACATCAAAGAATAAGCCTCAACCCTGTGAGGATGAGACTTGTTCGCACGTTTAATCAAAGAAAATACTGGGTGCCATGAACTCTAACTCGGATTGTTCCTAAGGAAAAATACTGGGGGCAATTGTTGGTTCCAACAATCGCCATGTCAACACCAATTGAAACCCAAAGCTTGAGCACCACCATCCCACCACAGACACACATAAGCCCTTACCACCACACACACACTCTCAGCCCATCATAAATCACAACCCAATCCCTGGTCTATCACAAATCTGGAACACCGGCAAAAACCTTTAGCACCACAACAAACACCACACACTTCCACCAATGGCATGTTCATTTTTCGGAAGCAAATTGCTAGATTTGAATTTTTAGTCAGGAAATGATCATTTCACTTTCCTTTTTCAGCAGGGTTTTTTCTCAAGCATTGCCAAGTTCGGCACCTTTTCCAACAGTTTCCTGTTTTGAACGAGTATCTTTCATATATTTTGATTGCATACATCTTATCATCATTGCCATGTTTGGCACTCCAGTAATCAGTTTTCATCATTTGCACGAGACCATTATCTTCCTAACTCATTTTTAGTTCGAGACCCAAAACAGTGCGAGGCCCTACGTTTCCTCATTCAGTACGAGACCCACCATCTTCATCAGTGCGAGGCCATCATTTTCAAGACTTTAGTACAAAACATATCTTCATTCAGTGCGCGACCCAGAATCAGTGCGGAATCCAGCTTTTTCTTCATCCATTTAGTACGAGACTTCAGTGCCAGACCAAGCATCTTCATCAGTGCGAGACTATCAATTTCGTCAGTGCGAGACCCATCATCTTCATCAGTGCGATACCTATCATCATCCAGTGCGAGACCAGTACGAGACCTAGTATCATCTTCAGTGCGAGACAAGTACGAGACAGAGCGTGATCTAAGTTGGCGGGGCAGAGGCAATAAGTCCCCATCTTCATGTCAACTTCTTGGGAGAAACAACTAGTGGGCAGTGGCAATAAGTCCCCTTGGTAATCTAGAAGTTATCCCCGCACCCCAGTTGGTGGGCAGAGGCAATAAGTCCCCATAGTATACCAACAAGGAGCATTGGAACGGGTTTCGGTCCCCAGAGGCATCCGAACGTCATTTTCATATCATCCATATCATTTTCATCATTTCGTCATCTACATTTGCATCACTTTCATTTTCATCATTTCGTCATCTACATTTGCATCACTTTCATTTTCATCATTTTCGTCATCTACATTTGCATCACTTTCATTTGCATCATTTTCATCATCTACATTTGCATCACTTTCATTTGCATCATCTTCATATCATCCATCTGCATTATCCAGGCGCGTCACAAGACCTGGCGACAGAAAAGTTGGCGAGGTGATGGCAATAAATCCTCCTTTTGCGATGTCAACTATTTTCGGGATCAACGAATGGTGGGCAAAGGCAATAAGTCCCCAAGGTTTTTACCAGGAGTTATCCCTGCACACCGGCTTGGGGGGCGATGGCAATAAGTCCACATTGGGTCCAGCCAGGAGCATTGGCACGGGTTTTGGTCCCTAGAAGCATCCGAGCATCATCAACATTCTTGCATCTACACATTACTTCGTCTTTTAGGTTGTCAACGCCTTAGAATCGCTTGACATTACTTCGTCTTTTAGGTTGTCAACGCCTTAGAATCGCTTGACATTACTTCGTCTTTTAGGTTGTCAACGCCTTAGAATCGCTTGACATTACTTCGTCTTTTAGGTTGTCAACGCCTTAGAATCGCTTGACATTACTTCGTCTTTTAGGTTGTCAACGCCTTAGAATCGCTTGACATTACTTCGTCTTTTAGGTTGTCAACGCCTTAGAATCGCTTGACATTACTTCGTCTTTTAGGTTGTCAACGCCTTAGAATCGCTTGACATTACTCCATTTTCATCATTTTAGGTAGTCAATGCCTTAGAATAGCTTGATATCATTTTCATCACTTTAGGTGGTCAGCACCTTAGAATAGCTCGACACAATCTGCATATAGGGACTTTTAAGATCCAAAATTTTGGGGTATCACTCAGGCATCAACTAGTCTTTTCATCTTCATTACAAAGCCTAGTTGACGGGGGGCAATCTGTTATACCCAAAATTTCAACCCCCCCAGAAGAGAGCCTCTAGGGACAACTTAGTCATCTCCAGGGCATTTTCGTAATTTTTCAAGGCTCCTAAGCCCCCTAGAGGCTTTCTCTCCTCCAAATAAGGGTTAAATCAATTCAAAATGCTGTGAAATTTTAACCCATGATAGAGGATGACATTTTAAGCATAATGGCGTTGGAATTTTGATTTTTCAAATTTCCAATAATTTTCTAGTAATTTCTGATTGAATCTGACGAGAAATTGAATTTAAAAATATTCCAATATCCAAAAAATTCGATTCCACTTTAGAAAAATCAGAAATATCATCCTTTACCCATGTGTGAAATTTCATAATCAAATTCCTTTTGGAAGCCCTTGAGCTAAAACGTCGGTAAATCTCGGTTTTTACCGGATTTTTCTATCTTTAAAGAGGCCTATATAAGGAACCTTATCCCATGATCAAAGAAGAACCTCATATGCTCAAGAACCCTAGAGAGTCAGAAAACACAGCCTCCTCACTCTCTCTCACGTTTTCCAACACCGGCCACCCAAATCATACCGAAAATCCCCCGAAATCACCATCTAAACACGTTTTCCAATCCCCAAAGCATCAATAGTCATCAAAACCCCACAAAAACACCACCAAAACGTGAAGAACAGCAAGAAACCAACAACCAGAAGCTTGGGTCGAAATCCTCTCGGGTCTGCCATCAACAGAGCACTCGACGAATCCCGGTGTGAAGAAACGTTGTGAATCCGAAGGTAAAACAGGTAGAAACTCCACTCCCCTAATTCTCCACGGTATTATCTGTCTTGCCTCAAAATTTGGGCTCGAACTAACCTTCGTACGCTTCTGTATTGCTGTTTATTCAAGCTTCTGTCCAATAACTTGTTTACCAAGTTTCGTGCATAATCCGAATTCAAATTGAGAACTTTCGACTACTAACGTATTGTAAATCTTTCAGGCTACACACCCATAAAATTTGAGCCGAAAACACCTTCTGGAACATCCTCAAAGCCGCCGTCCGAGGGCTGTCCGCACCCACGGACGTCGTGTCCGGGGTCCCGGACTCCCTGTCCGTAAGCTCGGACACCCACGGACGGCGGCGGGATTTTTAAAATTTAAAAATTAGGTTTTTTAATAATGTCCGGGCCCACGGACAGCCTGTCCGAGGCCCCGGACTTTACAATTTTCTGTTTTCTGTTTAATTCGACTTTTATTGTTATGTAGGTTAACTGGGGTCCGTGGCTTCGGACATTAGGTCCGTGGCTACGGACGGAAACAAAATTTGACCTAATTCTGCCTCCGAAACCCTAGTTTAGGTATTTTAATTTCCACTTTAATTTTCTGTCAAAAAATGCTAAAAAACACAAAAACAGAAGCGCGCACCTAGGTTAAAAAGCAACTTTGTAGAAAGCCGTAATTAAACCAAGTAGAGGAAAAACGACCTAGGAGGGGTAATGAAAGTAATTGAACCCTAATTGAGTCGAATATCGAGCCCCCGAACCCGAACTCTCCTTTCCTAATTTGATCTAGGTTAAAATTAGGTGGCGACTCATAATAGGTTCCAGTGAGCTAGCTTAGGTTTTAATAATTATTGTTATATGACATAGTTATTAATCTTAGGCTATAAGTGGACCTAAAACCCGGTTAGATCCTAATCAACTTTAATCAACATAGGATAGGGTTTAAAATCGAGGCTCACAGGAATACAGTGTGAATCCCTTGCAATCGCATAAGAGATTTACTGCCAAGAGTTTACGCCTCTGCACTCTGTATGACTGAGTGTTTTGGTATTGCTCTTGTGCAATAATGATCGAGAGGGATAGTTAGAAATTCGGGAAATGTCAATTGTGGTAGAAGTATAAAGAGAATTATAACAGGATAAAGACCGAATCATAGGAAATGCAAGGTCGTATCAATGAAAGGATACTTATTCACAATAAGTGACTATAGTTACACCCATGTGTTAATATTGGTATGGAATGTCCAAAGTTGTTGAATGACGAAAGTATACTACCCATTAGGTAGTACTCAAATTCAACCGATAGTGAGTCGTAGAAATCAAGCAAATTATGGTGGAATACAATAAGTCATCATGGAGATGCATAGAAAGTTGAAACTCACCGAGTTCGCTCGTGGTAAGAAATACCACCGCTCGGTTGAGAAACCGTTATTACCTAGATAGGGTGATAATAGAGAATGTCAATACAAGGAGGAATAATGTATGAACAACTAAGTTCTAAATTCATCAGGAATCGCATAGCAAGAAACTAGTGAGCCAACGATCCAAGTGTTTGCGCTTGTGAATATGAGTGAATGGCTAATTAGTAACCCTAGAAGTCTCACAGGTAGAATCGAAACTGGTTATGAATTAAATAAACTCTAAAGAATTCTTGGTTTAGGGACTAAACCGCCAATATGGCTAAGATCCTCAAACCAGAACACATTGTGTAATAAACCGCGTGGGGATTAAACACTTCACGACGGTAGAATGTTATAACACAGTGAGTAAGTGACTGATTACGTGGGCGTAATCCCTTTTAAGGGGGGTAGAGCGCAAAACCACTCAGTGTCTATTACCGTACAGTGTACGTGAACTATGGTTTGCGTAGCACAAAAAATTCATTTTGATTAGTGGTGTGTGTTACATAAACATACGCATACATTCATGTTTAATTGTGGTAATTACGCACAGAAGCGAATACCATTGTGTGATGAATGTGTTATATTGGTAACAGTTGTGTGTGAGGGTACAAGTGTGGGAGTAAAGAAACTCCCGGGGAACTAAAACCCCGACAGTATATGTTCATATGATACTAAATGTTAAACTGTGTGTTGTATTTTGATAAAATATATGTATATGTACAATATAGTGATCTATGAAAGGGTATGAACCGACATAGAACCTAGTGAGAATAGGATTCCCTAGGTAACTGGATTAAAGCGAATGGAGATGACTGATAGACAAAGTTCTATCCTTGGAGATGTAGTGACTATCTAGAAAAACTAAAAGATAGAATGGCAAATGAGTGTATTAGTTGATGTTTGAAATGAAGTGGGAGGTGGAACTTGATTTGCATGCGTGTCAAGGGAAGCCGAACACAAATTGGGGTGGAAGGATATTCAACATTGATGCTGATCACATCAGGGTTGGATGATTGTTGAAGCTCCCTACAAGTGGTCACAAATAACCACGCTGAAAAGGGAATAAAGAGCATAAGTTGGACTTGGAGTTGTATGTGTTTTCAAAGGGGTTTTGAACCGGTATTTATAAAACGTCGATGGATACCTTACATAGCTAAGTTCTCTTGCTTAACCTCACAAAGGGAATTTTAAATTTAAGTGATTGTTTTGACCTCCCAAAGGAACGGGGACAATATGTGTCCATCGCGACCGGGTTCTGCGGGAGCACAGTGTATACAAAAGAAATTTTGGTTGCTATACGTGCTAAGACATGTTGTGTGGAATGTGTAAAAAAAAAATTGTCATTTGGACCTTGAGTCCTAACGTGGTTAAGTCCGAAGTGTTATGTTATCAAGACCTATGTGTCTAAAGGATGTTATGTTATCGAGACCTATGAGTCTAAATGTTGTTGTGTTGCCCAGACGTGAGAGTCTAAGGGTTGTTATGTATGTGCAAATGTTGCTAAGGTACCCGGACCATTAAGTCCGAGGTTACTATGTAAGTATGTTATGTATGGATGTGGATATGTTACTCGGACCGCCAAGTCCGGGACTCAGATGTAAAGTATGTTTGGTTACGGAAGTGTTTTATTATACAAGTAGTTCCCGTATTCTACTCCAGTGATATGCGGGAAGTGTGAACTTCGGGGACAAAGTTCTTTTAAGGGGGGTAGATTGAAATACCCCAAACCTTGATATGTTGTTTAAATGTTAAGATATGGTATAATAAGGAAAAAAAATGCTTTAGAAATATTAGTGAACGATTTTAACCATATTAAACATAATTAATTACCTTAAAGTCGATAAGGGCAAAAGTGTGCTCTAAGCTTGGGATAATCTTGGTTAAGACCTAATGAGCTTACCCAGACCGTATTTATATGTTAATAGACATATTAAACCAATTATCAAAGAAAACCAAGCTTGAAAACAAGTTAAACACAAAATGTGCTTAAAGGAGCCTTAAAGCACATTTTTGAAAAATTGTCTTGTAAATGGGTTTTGAATGGCTAGATGTCCATCATTACTCTTTAATTAACATGTGTACTACTTAGTATCACATTAGGAATCCTAAATCAATGGGAAACCAAAAATTTCACAGTTATGTGCCTTGTTTTTATGAATAGTGACTTTTATAAGCTAGTTTGTAACATATGTTATATTAAGTAATTAAATGAGTTAACAAAGACCAAAACACCCCTAAGTAATATATGGGGGCCGGTTTTTGGAAGGTGAGTCACCACCACCTGCAATCAAATAAGTGAAGGAAGACATAAATAAAATACTATACTACTTTATTAAGCATTATTTGCTTTATTTAACGATTACCCACTCAAGGCTTTTGCAATCAATCATTCCCTTCATCTCCCTCATTCTCGCGTATCCCATCTTCTTCCTGCTCTCTTTCACGGTTGAAGCAGCACAGCACCAGACACCACCTTCAAATCCTTGTAACTTCTAGCTCACTTGGCCAAATTAAAAACTAAGACCACCAATCTCTTAGTCTCATCAAGCTCTTCAACTTGGTCCTTTCAAATCTTCAAGAGCTCCATTTTGGTGCCAAGGGGAATCTCCATGGAAGGAGCTTGAGCTCATCTTTTCACGTATTATTGTTCTCCTTTGCTTCAAGGTAAGGAAACTCAAAGAAAAATGATGTTCCTCCATGTTTTGTGCTGTCCGAAAATTACCTTAAATGGTGTCCTTATGTTGCCTTGTTCTAGCTTCATTCCAACCATTCAAGGACTGGGTGGAGTCCTCTCTTGACAAGTATCCAAACTCTCTCCAAGATCTAAGATTTCTGAAACAAGAAAGAACTTGTGAGGAAAGGAGGTAATTATGCTAACCAAAAATAGCTTATAATTCCTTTGGAAAATGAACTTACGTTGTCTATTGAAACTACCTAAAGAGCCAATGGTAAATGACTTAGAAAATGTTCTCAAAGAGACTAGTAAAGGACATATGTATTGTTGTGTGTATTTGCAGGTCAAAGGCAAATATATTGTGGGAAATTCGGTGTTTAAGATTTATGCATTTTAAGAGCCTAAGTGCTATGCAATTTAAATTGTGCACTATGTTGTAATGTGGTGTATATTTGGTGAAGTTTTGAGTATAAGAGTGTACCTAAGATCATTTGGGAAGCTTATACATATGATGGGTGTAAAGAACTTAGGCAGCAGGACTTGAAAAATGCAAGTACGTCAATTCTGTAGCTTGGGTCCGGGACCTAGGTTATGGGTCATGTTCCGGACCAGTATGAAAAACGGGCCGTGAGTTTCTAAGACAATGTGGTCCGGGACTTGGGTCTTGTACAAGGACCCGGACCACCCCCCTTAAATTACCCGAGAGTTTTGCCTAGAATGGTCCGGGACTTAGGACCTGTATGAAGTCCCGGACCACCCTGTTAAATGTAGCCGAGAGTACAAGACTGTCTTGGTCCGGGACTTAGGGTGAGTACAAGGTCCCGGACCACCCTATCAAAACATACCGTGAGTTTGTGTGAGTGTTGATCCGGGACTTAAGGTAAGGACCAAGTCCCGGACCACTCTAAAAAATGTTGTTAAAGGTATAAAAATGATGTGTAATGATGGGGATTGATAAGTAATGATGTTATAAAGGTGTTGAGACATGTTAGGTGTGTTATAAAGACAACCAAGTGGGTGAAAAGTTGTAATAAAATGTGTAAGTAAAACAAGTTAAAAGTGTCAAGTTGTTTAACTAGTTAACGAGGGTAAGTTATGAGCGTTGGACTTTAAAAACATGTTACCCCGATGTTGATAAAAGTAAATGTAATGTTGCCAGTTGTTCGAGAACTGTTCAAGGAACTTAAGACGACACATTAGAGTGGACGTTGGTGACAGGTATGGTTTTCTGCAGTCTGTTGCCTACCGGTTTACACCGGCTTGTGTGTTGTTTTTTCTGTGTGTTTATGACCTTGTAAGACTTAAGTCATGTAATTAGTTTACAGTTGTTCGTATTATTATGTTGTTGAGATGTGACTCATTTCCCTTGTATGTTTAACCCAAGAGTATACTGTATGGTGTGTAGGTACGATAGACTCCGTAGTGGAGTTCTAACGAAAAATTAAAAGTAAGTATGTACTAACAGTAGTGAGGAATCCGGTTTGGCCGGTCGCGCGTTGTTTGGGAGTGGGTATCCTTTTTAGCTTTACCCTTCTCTCTGTTATGGTTGTTTCCCTCACGGGTTATGATCTCCCATTAGCTTATCCCAAAGCTTAGCTATTCTGACTTATGATCGGTTTAGGGGGAACATGTGTTTGTGTGGTGAGTTCGGGTCACTAAATCCGATCCATCTTTAGGTAAGTTACTCGTCCGACTATTAGGGCGGTAATGAGTTTTGTTATAACGAGCTTAACATGGGGGTGATATCATTCCCTAGGCTCACCAGTGTATTAACTATGTTTGGGCCGGTTCCTAAGAGATCCGTACCCGTTATGTATGTGTTATTTGTATGTTGCAAAGTTATTGTGATGTGATGTTATATGTCGCTTAGAAGTGAAATATGAGGATCATGGATATGATTCCTAGTATGTAAAAGAGACGTTTGTGGAAACCCGATAGTGGGTAAGTGTCGTCTATTGAGGAAATAGCTCCGTTAGAGGAGAAATACTATAGGGTGGAAGAACTCAAAGAGTGATTGGTTAAGTATGGATGAGTTATTTTGTTAAGCCCATTGGGGTGAAATGTATTGTGTCGTGAGTTTATGTTTCACATGCTTGATTTAAATGTAATCAACTGCATGCTAAGACGACAAATAGTTGTGCGTGGCCCGGTAGCATGTGGGCTGCGGGATTACCATACCAGCAAAGGTGCTGAGCCCCTGGGGGGCCACCCTTTCTTTCCTTTTCTATTTCAGGTACAAGGAGCTGGAGCCGTTCGAGAGTAGGACGGGGTAGTTGTTGCGTACGGGTAATTGATGTAATTACTTGTAACCTGTAGGTGTAGTAAGACCGAAATTGTTCTCGGCATTAGTTGTAAATACTCGGTACAGTTGGAAGGTATTTGTATAATGAATGTTGGTAGTAATAAAGGAGACGGTATTGTATAGTTGCTCGGGGATCTAGTCCATCAGACCGATACAGTTGTGTAAATGTTAGCCTTGTTAGCCACGTGGGTGGTTAACGGCGTGTAACACCGATGAGTTAAGTTATGTGATGATGTGTATTTTCCGCTGCAGTTTAATGTTAAGTATGTTGTTGTATGTTGGGGTGTTACAAAAAGTGGTATCAGAGCGAAGTATCGCTCTGATGACTGAATTACCGAGCTTAGGAAGTACCGAGTTAGGATTTCAGTATATGTGGGTTAGGGGATGAGTGATAGCGTGAGAGATACGCTAGTTAGGAGGACCGGTGAATATTGGAAACCTACCATATACATCCCACCCTCCACAATCCCTGATTATAACTGGGAAAGAACGCCAGAGAGATGGAAGCCCCCTCTTACTCGGGAATACCCGACCTGGCTGCATTTAAATGTCCTTATAAGTACGGAGAGCCTGTCATACGGTAGATTCCGAAAGGTGTGAATCCCGAAGACGGTTCCCATTTTAACAATGTCTGCCGCAGGTAGCGAAAAGTGAAGAATCATGCGCATAAGAGAATAGAATTTCCAGCAACCTGGATCGACATGCCGAGCAGTCGAGAAAAACCAGCTTGCAACGCACCAAGCGTGCAACAGGCAAAAGTGAGGTAATGAAACCCGAGACAAGTGTCCACGGGACTACAATGTTAACTAACACCAATGGTATACCGACCGATTAAGGAACTACAACGTAGTATGAGGAGGATGTAATACTAAGTAAAAGGGGTCTCCCAGAAAAGGGAAACACCCTAGTTAATGGTCACCATGTGAAAATAGTGAGAAAAACCCAGAGGATTTATTGTTAAGACTGTGAGATCAAGTAAAGGCCAGCAAGGCCACTAATGTCAGAGTAAGCGGAAACAATACCGCAACCAATGTTTATTGGACCAGTAGCCAGTTAGCATGGCGCACTTGCCATGGCAAGTGCCGCTATAACAAGGCTGTACGGGAAACTTAAAACAACTACAGGTACTTAGTAAAGTACCGTGAAGTTAAGTGAGACCAGCATAGTTGAGGAAGGGCTTAGCAGCCCGACCTCTGCAATTGGAAGTACACCAGTCAGCAAGAAGCTAGACTTGGCTAAAGCAAGGAAAAGTTGTGAAGCCACGAAATTAATCTTTTAGACTTAATTCACTTCAAAACCTTTTTCAAACCAAATTTTCTTTCAACCCATATTCCAACTTCCTTGAAACCAGACCAGGAGACCTACACCGGCCTCAGTGCCACGTGGTAGGTAAGTTATACCCAGTGACCTTTAAATAACCGGATGGAAACCGGTAAACCCAAGGGTAGCAACCCGAGGGAATGGATGGAGACCATAAAAAAAACAATAGTGGATAAACCTTCCCTTGATTAAGATCGGGAAGCACGGAATGCATATTATCACAGGATAATATAAGGGAGTTGACAACAGAATACTTCACCTAGGCGCGTGACGGACACTACGAGTGTACCAACTGAATTGTGGGACGACCGCACTCCGATAGGAGCTTGTGGGCCTGGCAGACCTTCTTATAGGTTAACCGGGTAAGTAGCAATGTATCAACAGGATACCCCACATATGTATACGAGTGGAGTCTGAAACACGGGAAGTAGTCGACTCCATACTACGGTCCGAAGTAAAAGTCAGACAAGTAAAAATTACCAAGAATGGTAGAAGTAATGGAACCAGTAAGGTCAATAAACTAAAAGAATCAGTGAATTCATTTTAAGGAAACGTTTAAAGGTGAACAAGTGCGAAGTGCACTAGTTGGTAAATAAGACATGGAATATGTCTTAAGAATCCTGAGGATGAATGTAATAGCTGGAGTAAGCACCCGCCTAAGATGGTGAGGCAGATGCCTATTGGATATTAATGTGCAATGATCGGGATGAGACTCCCGAGATGATCACTAGGGATATCAATCCCACTGAAAGAATATTTAACCCAGGCAAGAATGCAAGGAAATGCAGTTAATTGAATGTACTCATAAGTGAAAGCCAGATGTAATGGCATAACCTGGTAACACCCAGGAGTGTCCTTAAAGGGGTGTTTGGATCAACAGTGTTGAACGGAATAACGTGACAGAAACGCGGGTTGAAACTACCACCCAGTTTAATCTTAAGGCGTCAGGAGGAAGTCTGACATCCTTGAAGGGACACCCCCATGAAAGGCATAACACCTTATCATTGGCCCAGTACAAACCTGCAAACCGGTATTAATATTGTTTTCGAAGAAGTAAATGAATGTGAACAGCCTACAATTAGCAGCTCGGGCAATGGGCTTATAAGCCACAAGTAAATGTCATAAGTGAATTTTGTCGACTACGAAAGTTTATGGTATATAAGTAATAAAGCGGATAACGACCACTACCTAAAGAGTGGGGACCTCTTAGTATTGTGAAACCGCCAGAACGTAGTAATGAGTGGGAATATGTCTAGAATATGTTAAGGGTTGACCATATCGTTATTACCCAGGAATGATGTGAGTAGGAAAAGTACGAAAAGGAGTTTTCGTACCAGTTGTAGAGAACGAGGGGTAATACTAATAGCAACCACCAGAGTGTGTGATGCTAAATGTGTAATGAGCACACTCAAGGAGCATATACCCGAAGAATAGAGTACCCCAGTAATCCCAAATAAATGGCGAAACACAGTGTAATGGCGGAAGCTAATATAATAGCTGATGCAGTGTGAATTGATGTTATACAATGAGTAACCACACGGTGCGCAGTAAGCGGCCGTTGCAGGGTATTGTTAAATAATAAAATGGCCAACAAGCACAGTTATGAGTTAGACACAATGAACATGTAAGATAAGTGATGACATACAGACTGGGCAACAAGCCAGTACTTGATACTATGTGATAAGGAATACAGTGTGAATCCCTTGCAATCGCATAAGAGATTTACTGCCAAGAGTTTACGCCTCTGCACTCTGTATGACTGAGTGTTTTGGTATTGCTCTTGTGCAATAATGATCGAGAGGGATAGTTAGAATTCGGGAAATGTCAATTGTGGTAGAAGTATAAAGAGAATTATAACAGGATAAAGACCGAAGCATAGGAAATGCAAGGTCGTATCAATGAAAGGATACTTGATTCACAATAAGTGACTATAGTTACACAATGTGTTAAATATTGGTATGGAATGTACCAAAGTTATTGGAAATGACTGAAAGTATACTACACATTAGGTAGTAGCTCAAATTCAACTCGATGTGCGGAAGAAATCAAGCAAATTATGGTGGAATACAATAAGTCATCATGGAGATGCATAGAAAGTTGAAACTCACCGAGTTCGCTCGTGGTAAGAAATACCACGCGTCGGTTGAGAAACCGTTATTACCTAGATAGGGGTGATAATAGAGAATGTACAATACAGTAGGAATAATGTATGAACAACTAAGTTCTAAATTATCAGGAATCGCATAGCAGAAACTAGTGTGCCAGCGATCCAAGTGTTGGATGTGCGTTGTGAATATGAGTGAATGGCTAATTAGTAACGCCTAGAAGTCTCACAGGCCAGAATCGAAACTGGTTATAAATTAAATAAACTCTAAAGAGAATTCTTGGTTAGGGACTAAACCGCTAATATGGCTAAGATCCTCAAACCAGAACGCATTGTATAATAAACCGCGTGGGGATTAAACACTTCACGACGGTAGAATGTTATAACACAGTGAGTAAGTGACTGATTACGTGGGCGTAATCCCTTTTAAGGGGGGTAGAGCGCAAAACCACTCAGTGTCTATTACCGTACAAGTGTACGTGAACTATGGTTTGCGTAGCACAAAATAATTCGTTTTGATTAGTGGTGTGTGTGTTACATAAACATACGCATACATTCATGTTTAATTGTGGTAATTACGCACAGAAGATGCGAATACCATTGTGTGATGAATGTGTTAATACTGGTAACAGTTGTGTGTGAGGGTACAAGTGTGGGAGTAAAGAAACTCCCGGGGAACTAAAACCCCGACAGTATATGTTCATATGATACTAAATGTTAAACTGTGTGTTGTATTTTGATAAAATATATGTATATGTACAATATAGTGATCTATGAAAGGGTATGAAACCGACATAGAACCTAGTGAGAATAGGATTCCCTAGGTAACTGGATTAAAGCGAATGGAGATGACTGATAGACAGAGTTCTATCCTTGGAGATGTAGTGACTATGACTAGAAAAACTAAAAGATAGAAAATGGCAAATGAGTGTATTAGTTGATGTTTGAAAATGAAGTGGGAGGTGGAACTTGATTTGCATGCGGTCAAGGGAAGCCGAACACAAATTGGGGTGGAAGGATAGTTCAACATTGATGCTGATCACATCAGGGTTGGATGATTCTTGAAGCTCCCTACAAGTGGTCACAAACCACGCTGAAAAGGGAATAAAGAGCATAAGTTGGACTTGGAGTTGTATGTGTTTTCGAAGGGGTTTTGAACCGGTATTTATAAAACGTCGAGGGATACCTTACATAGCAAAGTTCTCTTGCTTAACCTCACAAAGGGAATTTTAAATTTAAGTGATTGTTTTGACCTCCCAAAGGAACGGGGACAATATGTGTCCATCGCGACCGGGTTCTGCGGGAGCACAGTGTATACAAAAGAAATTTTTGGTTGCTATACGTGCTAAGACATGTTGTGTGGAATGTGTAAAAAAAAAATTGTCATTTGGACCTTGAGTCCTAACGTGGTTAAGTCCGAAGTGTTATGTTATCAAGACCTATGTGTCTAAAGGATGTTATGTTATCGAGACCTATGAGTCTAAATGTTGTTGTGTTGCCCAGACGTGAGAGTCAAAGGGTTGTTATGTATGTGCAAATGTTGCTAAGGTACCCGGACCATTAAGTCCGAGGTTACTATGTAAGTATGTTATGTTATGTATGGATGTGGATATGTTACTCGGACCGCCAAGTCCGGGACTCAGATGTAAAGTATGTTTGGTTACGGAAGTGTTTTATTATACAAGTAGTTCCGGTATTCTAATCCAGTGATATGTGGGAAGTGTGAACTTCGGGGACGAAGTTCTTTTAAGGGGGGTAGATTGAAATACCCCAAACCTTGATATGTTGTTTAAATGTTAAGATATGGTATAATAAGGCAAAAAAGCTTTAGAAATATTAGTGAACGATTTTAACCATATTAAACATAATTAATTACCTTAAAGTCGATAAGGGCAAAAATGTGCTCTAAGCTTGGGATAATCTTGGTTAAGACCTAATGAGCTTACCCAGACCGTATTTATATGTTAATAGACATATTAAACCAATTACCAAAGAAAACCAAGCTTGAAAACAAGTTAAACACAAAATGTGCTTAAAGGAGCCTTAAAGCACATTTTTGAAAAATTGTCTTATAAATGGGTTTTGAATGGCTAGATGTCCATCATTACTCTTTAATTAACATGTGTACTACTTAGTATCACATTAGGAATCCTAAATCAATGGGAAACCAAAAATTTCACAGTTATGTGCCTTGTTTTTATGAATAGTGAATTTTATAAGCTAGTTTGTAACATATGTTATATTAAGTAATTAAATGAGTTAACAAAGACCAAAACACCCCTAAGTAATATATGGGGGCCGGTTTTTGGAAGGTGAGTCACCACCACCTGCAATCAAATAAGTGAAGGAAGACATAAATAAAATACTATACTACTTTATTAAGCACTATTTGCTTTATTTAACGATTACCCACTCAAGGCTTTTGCAATCAATCATTCCCTTCATCTCCCTCATTCTCGCGTATCCCATCTTCTTCCTGCTCTCTTTCACGGTTGAAGCAGCACAGCACCAGACACCACCTTCAAATCCTTGTAACTTCTAGTTCACTTGGCCAAATTAAAAACTAAGACCACCAATCTCTTAGTCTCATCAAGCTCTTCAACTTGGTCCTTTCAAATCTTCAAGAGCTCCATTTTGGTGCCAAGGGGAATCTCCATGGAAGGAGCTTGAGCTCATCTTTTCACGTATTATTGTTCTCCTTTGCTTCAAGGTAAGGAAACTCAAAGAAAATGATGTTCCTCCATGTTTTGTGCTATCCGAAAATTACCTTAAATGGTGTCCTTATGTTGCCTTGTTCAAGCTTCATTCCAACCATTCAAGGACTGGGTGGAGTCCTCTCTTGACAAGTATCCAAACTCTCTCCAAGATCTAAGATTTCTGAAACAAGAAAGAACTTGTGAGGAAAGGAGGTAATTATGCTAACCAAAAATAGCTTATAATTCCTTTGGAAAATGAACTTACGTTGTCTATTGAAACTACCTAAAGAGCCAATGGTAAATGACTTAGAAAAATGTTCTCAAAGAGACTAGTAAAGGACATATGTATTGTTGTGTGTATTTGCAGGTCAAAGGCAAATATATTGTGGGAAATTCGGTGTTTAAGATTTATGCATTTTAAGAGCCTAAGTGCTATGCAATTTAAATTGTGCACTATGTTGTAATGTGGTGTATATTTGGTGAAGTTTTGAGTATAAGAGTGTACCTAAGATCATTTGGGAAGCTTATACATATGATGGGTGTAAAGAACTTAGGCAGCAGGACTTGAAAAATGCAAGTACGTCAATTCTGTAGCTTGGGTCTAGGACCTAGGTTATGGGTCATGTTCCGGACCAGTATGAAAAACGGGCCGTGAGTTTCTAAGACAATGTGGTCCGGGACTTGGGTCTTGTACAAGGACCCGGACCACCCCCTTAAATTACCCGAGAGTTTTTGCCTAGAATGGTCCGGGACTTAGGACCTGTATGAAGTCCCGGACCACCCTGTTAAATGTAGCCGAGAGTACAGACTGTCTTGGTCCGGGACTTAGGGTGAGTACAAGGTCCCGGACCACCCTATCAAAACATACCGTGAGTTTGTGTGAGTGTTGATCCGGGACTTAAGGTAAGGACCAAGTCCCGGACCACTTTAAAAAATGTTGTTAAAGGTATAAAAATGATGTGTAATGATGGGGATTGATAAGTAATGATGTTATAAAGGTGTTGAGGACATGTTAGGTGTGTTATAAAGACAACCGAGTGGGTGAAAAGTTGTAATAAAATGTGTAAGTAAAACAAGTTAAAAGTGTCAAGTTGTTTAACTAGTTAACGAGGGTAAGTTATGAGCGTTGGACTTTAAACAAACATGTTACCCCGATGTTGATAAAAGTAAATGTAATGTTGCCAGTTGTTCGAGAACTGTTCAAGGAACTTAAGACGACACATTAGAGTGGACGTTGGTGACAGGTATGGTTTTCTTGCAGTCTGTTGCCTACCGGTTTACACCGGCTTGTGTGTTGTTTGTTTCTGTGTGTTTATGACCTTGTAAGACTTAAGTCATGTAATGAGTTTACAGTTTTTCGTATTATGTTTGTTTGAGATGTGACTCATTTCCCTTGTATGTTTAACCCAAGAGTAATACTGTATGGTGTGTAGGTACGATAGACTCCGTAGTGGAGTTCTAACGAAAAATTAAAAATAAGTATGTACTAACAGTAGTGAGGAATCCGGTTTGGCCGGTCGCGCGTTGTTTGGGAGTGGGTATCCTTTTTAGCTTTACCCTTCTCTCTGTTATGGTTGTTTCCCTCACGGGTTATGATCTCCCATTAGCTTATCCCAAAGCTTAGCTATTCTGACTTATGATCGGTTTAGGGGGAACATGTGTTTGTGTGGTGAGTTCGGGTCACTAAATCCGATCCATCTTTAGGTAAGTTACTCGTCCGACTATTAGGGCGGTAATGAGTTTTGTTATAACGAGCTTAACATGGGGGTGATATCATTCCCTAGGCTCACCAGTGTATTAACTATGTTTGGGCCGGTTCCTAAGAGATCCGTACCCGTTATGTATGTGTTATTTGTATGTTGCAAAGTTATTGTGATGTGATGTTATATGTCGCTTAGAAGTGAAATATGAGGATCATGGATATGATTCCTAGTATGTAAAAGAGACGTTTGTGGAAACCCGATAGTGGGTAAGTGTCGTCTTTTGAGGAAATAGCTCCTACTATAGGGTGGAAGAACTCAAAGAGTGATTGGTTAAGTATGGATGAGTTATTTTGTTAAGCCCATTGGGGTGAAATGTATTGTGTCGTGTGTTTATGTTTCACATGCTTGATTTAAATGTAATCAACCGCATGCTAAGACGAAAAATAGTTGTGCGTGGCCCGGTAGCATGTGGGCTACGGGATTACCATACCAGCAAAGGTGCTGAGCCCCTGGGGGGCCACCCTTTCTTTCCTTTTCTATTTCAGGTACAAGGAGCTGGAGCCGTTCGAGAGTAGGATGGGGTAGTTGTTGCGTACGGGTAATTGATGTAATTACTTGTAATTTGTAGGTGTAGTAAGACCAAAATTGTTCTCGGCATTAATTGTAAATACTCGGTATAGTTGGAAGGTATTTGTATAATGAATGTTGGTAGTGATAAAGGAGACGGTATTGTATAGTTGCTCGGGGATCTAGTCCGTCAGACCGATACAAATGTGTAAATGTTAGCCTTGTTAGCCACGTGGGTGGTTAACGGCGTGTAACACCGATGAGTTAAGTTATGTGATGATGTGTATTTTCCGCTGCAGTTTAATGTTAAGTATGTTGTTGTATGTTGGGGTGTTACATTTTTTGATGGGATCCTGTGTCGCTTTGGGACCATTTGCGGATCATTTCATTGTCTTGGTAGCGGCGTTGCTTCTTTGGACTTATGAAGTTGCTGTTAGGAAGTTAGGCTCCTTGCTTCCTTTGGTCACCGGGTCAGTTGTTCATCATTGGCTGGCCTATTTGTGGAGTTTGTAATGTTGTAAAAGAGGACATATACGAAAAGCTCAGCGGGGGTGCCTAGGGTGTAATGTCAGGGTTCACAAGCTTTTGGCTGTGTGGTGCTGTACCTAGGTGCTTCGTCATTCCTGATAGTTGTGTATCCGCTCTTTGTTACTTTTCGCAGGTCTAAGAGTAAATTTACAAATTATCTCCTTCGGTCGGAGTTATGCCGTTTACCTCACCTTTGAATGTGGTCTCACTAGAGTCGTGTAAAAATGACACGCTTGTTCACTCATGGTTTTTCTGTTCAAGACACTCTCGTGAATATCACTCAGAGACTAGTTCCCACGCTTAAACAAAAGATTAAAGACGACGATCCCGAGCTCAGATTGCCCCCAATATTGATTTAGGGTTTATGACAACACTTAAACAGATGTAGAATTTGGACCGCTTTGTGGATTGTTTTGGATGTTCTGTGATGGGGTTTCGACGGACATGTTCACCCTTTTGGAAATGAAAGACAAGTCATTTTTTTCTATTGCCAGAAAATGATTATTTCGTGGTCATTTTTTGTTTTATGTTTTGTTAAACAAATGCACAAAGATTATGAAAATGGAGCTACGCTTTTATTCATGAATATAAAAGAAAACATAAAAATTACAATCTTAGGAGACTGAAAACTAACTAGGAAAAAAAACTAGGAAAATTTGAAGATGCAAGAAAATACAATCAATGATGAATCGCCTAAATAAAGTGATCTGCATACTTAGAAAAACTGGGCTTCTTGCTCGTGGAGGTCCTGAATCTTGTGCCTCAATGCTCGACAATTGTCGGCATGATGGCCGGGCAGCTGATGGTAGTGGCAGAATTGATTAAGATGTCTCCCCAAATGAGAGGTTCCTGGCCGAGGGACCTAGGGTTGTAGCAAGTTTCTCCTCTGAAGCTCTTCAAATGCCTGACTTGGTGTTCGACCAATATTGGTGAATCCCCTTTACGATGAGTCTCGGCGTGGTAAGGGTACCGTCCTAAAGTTTTGATGCGGAGCTCTGGGTCGTTGAACCTCATTCACTTCTAGGAAACTACTTTGAGCGCAAGCTACCGTCTGAAAATAAGCCTTTTCTGGTCCAGGCTTAGAAAATTTGGAGCCACTGCCGGAGTTTCTTGAGCACTCGAGCTCCAACCCTTCCTTATGATTCCTTTCCTCTATAATGCCGACTTGTCCCATCAACATATCCAATGAAATACCCGGGAAATTGCAAGTTAGGAATGATATAGTATATAGTATGAATAATATGTCCGAGGTTAGTTATGGTGGCCCAGAGAATTAAACGACATTCATTTCTAAATTAATCTTTCTCCTTAAAATGTTTATAAATATTTGTGACGTTTTGCCTAAATCAGCTATGACTATATTTCAGGTATTATACTATCTAAATATTACATCATCTTTCTAACTTCACTACGTTATTTAAATTTCAAAATACCATTCTAGAATCTTCCTTCCAACTTATTAATTTTAAATACTTAAGAGTTCAAATTCAATTTGACTTTCTCCTTGTAGTTATTTGATTTCAAGAATTCAGATCCTCTTTGACTACTTAATGTATTATTTATTAACTCTCCTTATTCTTCTCTCAACAATTATATTATTAGCATTTTGATTTATCTTTTAACGTGATTGTTTTTCCCTTCTGTTGAACTTTTAGACTATTTACAACATATCTATTTATTTCTAAATTACTTCCTTCCAAACAAATGTTTATCAATCAGCTTCCTAGATATTTTATTTCTCATCCTTATCTTATTACAACGGTTAGCCACGTTATTCTATTTCAAATTGTTGATTCAGTAATTTAATTGTTATTAACTTATTTGTTCCTAAATAGATAGTGCTAACAACCTTGATCCTTCCGCTGATTTTTCTTAACGATCGATGATTTCTATACCTTTTAAGTATTTATGATATTAGTTAATAGAATTTCTCTTTTAGATATTTAATATCTTCTCTTCCCAAATATAGACCTTTATTTATTAAATTAATAATATTTCTCTTTGTTTTACATTTCCTGTCTATTTAAAACATCGACTTCCACATTCCTCTTCATCTTCAATACGTCGTTCCTACGTTTATACTCTACACAAAAATTTCATGTTCTTCTTCTTCAAACTCTTGGTGATTTCACGCTAGTTCAGTCAAGGTCTAATCAATTCCCTGGTGCCAGTTAGTGGATTGTTGGGTAACGTATTCTACCTAGTTTGTATAATTATTTTATCGTTGTTCGGCGATTCCTGATTGTTAATTTTGGTAACCTAGACGCCGATTACATTGACGAGCGCTATCGATAGTCCGGAGCAGTTGAGCTCTTGAGGGGTTTGGTTGTTCCAGGTAAATTCTATGCTCAATGTTGATGGACTGATGTTTTGCGAAACATTAGAAAAAGGTTTTGTTGAGTTTCGAGGATTCTCAGTTGTGTATTTGAAATTGGGGATTGTTCCCACGTTTTGGAATTGGAAGAATTGGTTGTGCTGTGGAATTTTGGTTCTAGTTTTTGGGAGTCTTTTGCAGGATATATTCTATTGTTTAGGAGCCCATAGGTGCTCCCCATGGTTATTATTATTTGCACTGCACACACTGTTGCAGTTAAGACCTTTGATCTACTCTATGTTACTACTGTCTCATAAGGGGTGTGCACACTTAAGGACTTAGGGTGAGGTGGTTGTTTGATGGTCCCATAGGTGACTGTCCTATTGTTTGGGGTCCCATAGGTGACCCCGTATTTGGTATTGTGGTGATCTCCTATTGAAAGCTCCCTACTGTGATTTTGATGTTTTTATGGATTCTGGAAGTTCCTCTAATGTTCACTAAATCATTCCCACCTGATTTACAAATGGTAAATGAGTTTCTAAAGCGTATTTTACAGATTGAGGTAGTTTTTACTCAGTTTTTCTGATTTGTGCGGTCCTTTCTGTGTTTTGTCTATGTTTTATGATCGCAGGTATGGATGACTAAGTGTGGGGATCGGGACGGCAAAATCACATAGGTTAGGAATTATGAGTTGTTAAGACAATGTTTGAATTACAACGTTTAAAAGTTATTATGTCGTTCTTTAAGATTTTACACTTTGGATATTTATTTTGGCTTCCGCATAAGTTGAGTTAACATTTGTTCTTGATGGTTATTTAGTTCATTAGCCTGAGCACCCAGGGAGTTTGGGTGTGGCGGTAATGCCCTGGACGAATTTGATTTCCGCTGCAATTGAGGTTTTGTTTTGGTGTATTATTCAAACATTCACTTTTGATTATTTAGAAATCCTTGATAAGCAAAACTAAGTGTTGTTTTCGTTGTGCTCATATGCAGTTTACTGCTTTAAGTGTGGCTAAAAAGATTTACTATCTGCTAACATTACTTTTATGGAGTTTTTGGCGAATTCTATGGTTCTGTCACATTCCTGGAAACCCATTCCAGGACATGTCCGAACGTCCGTCCGGGCATCAGTGTTCGGACATGCTCCGACGAGATTTAAAGGATTCATTGTTTGGTCGTGTCTGGACTTCTGTCCGAACTTCAAAGTTCGGACAGTATGCGAGGACGGGTCTGACTTGCAAGTCTCGACTTACGTCCGAACTTGCAAGTCCGGACCAATGTTTGGATGCGCGAAAAAGGTTTTCGGGTTTTAAGGTTCGACTTGTGTCCAAACTTCAAAGTCCAAACACAAGTTTGGACAGGGCCGTTTTTCAGACTTAATTAACTTTGACTTGTGTCCGAACTTTGAAGTCCGGACACAAGTTCGCACAAATGGTTTTCCGTAGTTCGATCTTCTCGGCTTGTGTCCGAGCTTTCAATGTCCGGACACAAGTTCGGACCAACACTATTTTTCACTTCTAGGACCCGTTTGAAGTCCGTTTTTGATGTCGTTTGTGCCGTTAGATTTGTATTTCCATAAGCTATCTTTTGAGGTAAAAATCCAAGGTGCTACATCCAAACTCGGAAAGTACATAAATTTTAGCTCATGGTTGTGTTGTTTTCGCATGTTCTCAATTATCATGCGGATTTGCTCTTGCTCGTCCATTTTGGTAGGCATAGCAGCAACCTTTCTCCTCCAACGCTTGATGAAGTCATACATGGACTCACCGTCTTTCTGTCGAGTGCCTACAAGATCGGTTCTGGTGACCTCGAGGTTCTTAGCATACTCGAAATGATTTAGGAAAGCTTCGCAAACCTCCTCGTAGGTCTTGGTATTCATCTTCTAAGTGAGATACCAACGTGAGGAGTCTCGTCTAGATAGCATGCGAAAACCTTGGCTTTTTGCATGTTGTTGAGCCCCAGGATGGACATTTCCCGGTCGAACATAGCCAAATGAATTTGTGGATCCGAGGAACCCTTGTACAAAGCGAGTGTGGGCAGCTTCAGCTTTGGGGGGAGATTAACTTTGGGATATGACGCTGTAGAGAAATAATCGAAACCAGCTGGTTTGTTGGCTTTCTCTATGCACTCGATCCTTTTAAAAACCCTTTTAACCTCTACAGCTAGTTGGTTGTCCGGAACATCTTTCCCCACATGTGTTTGAGAATCTACGTGTTATACCCAAAATTTCAACCCCCAGAAGAGAGTCTCTACTAATAGGCAAGTAGCGAGGGTTCCCAGTTCGATCGGCACATTTCAGAGTACTAGGGACAGCTTAGTCATCTCCGGGGGTATTTTCGTAATTGTTCAAGGCTCCTAAGCCCCTTATAGGCTTTCTCTCTCCTCCAAATAAGGGTCAAATCAATTCAAAATACTTTGAAATTTTAACCCATGATAGAGGATGACATTTTAAGCATAATGGCGTTGGAATTTTGATTTTTCGAATTTCCAATAATTTTCTAGCAATTTTTGATTGAATTAGACGAGAAATTGAATTTAAAAATATTCCAAAATTTAAAAAATTCGATTCCACTTCATAAAAATCATAATTGCCATCCTTGACACGTGGCTAAAATTTCACAGCAAAATTCCTTTGGGAAGTCACTTAATTAAAATTTCAAAAAATCTTACTTTTACTAGATTTTCTTTATCTTTAAGAAAGTCTATATATAGGGATAAATCATTTGATCAAATCAGAATCTCATAAGCTCAAGAACCCTAGGAAGTCAGAAATCACAGCTTCCCCTCTCTTCCTCACGTTTTTCAACACTTGGCCACCCGAATCATACCGAAAATCCCCCGAAATCACCATCTAAACTCGTTTTCCAATCCCTAAAGCATCAACAATCATCAAAACCCCACATAAACACCACCAAAACGTGAACAATAGAAAGAACAACCAACTACCAGAAGCTTGGTTCGAAAACCTTTCAGGTCTGCCATCAACGGAGCACTCGACGAATCCCGGTGTGAAGAATCATTGTAAACCAGAAGGTAAAATAGGTAGAAATTCCACTTTCCTAACTCTCTACGACCTTATCGTTCTTGCCTCAAAATTTGGGTTCAAACCAACTCTTTTTGGATTCTGTATCACTAATTGTTTTAGCTACTACCTTGTTACTTGTTTGCTAAGTTTCGTGTTAATTTTGATTTCAAATTGACTTCTTTCAATTACTAACGTGTTTATAATCTTTCAGGCTACGTGCCTATAAAATTTGAGCCAAAAACACCGTCGGGAACGTTAAAAAAACCCTGTCCGTGGGTGGTCCGTGGCCACGGACTCCCACGGACGGCGGTGGGATTTTAAATTTCAAAATTTAGGTTTTTCTAAATAATGACTGGGCCCACGAACAGCTTGTCCGTGGCCTCGGACTTTTCAAAATTTCTTTTGTTTTTTCTTAAATTCGACTTTTCTGTATAATTAGGTTAACTGGGGTCCGTGGTCTCGGACATGGGGTCCGTGGCCACGGACATAATTAAAATTTGACCTAATTCTGCCTCCGAAACCCTAGTTTAGGTAGTTTTTAATTTCACTTTGATTTTCTGTCAAAAAACATTAAAAAATAAAAAAACAGAAGCACACACTTAGGTTAAAAAACAACTCTGTAGTAAGCCGTAAATATACAAAGTAGAGGAAAAACGACAAAGGAGGGGTAATAAAAGTACTTTGAACCCTAAATAAGTCGAATACCAAGCCCCCGAACCCGAACTCTACCTTTCCTAATTAACTCTAGGTTAAAATTAGGTGGCGACTCATAATAGGTTCCAGTGAGCTAGCTTAGGTTTTAATTATTATTATTATATGGCATAGTTATTAATCTTAGGTTATAAGTGGACCTAAAACCCGGTTAGATCCTAATCAACTTTAATCAACATAGGATAGGGTTTATAATCGAGGCTCACAGATTGGCGACTCTGCTTGGGAGAAATTCTTAATTTTAACTTGTTTAATTTTAAGAAAGAGGGCTTAACTCGAAAATGTTTATTTATGGCATTATTACATTGTTTGTTTACTTTTGTGCGCAATTTAAATTTCTACACCTTTGCATCATATAAGAGTGAGGGTCCACACAAACCAATTTCACCCCGGGACCCATTTGAGGGTCCCCTGTCAGGGACTCACACCTTTTAGGTGATGTGAATAAGCGGGGGAAAAGAGGAGGATGTCGTCTAACCACATCCCCTTAATACCTGAGCTTTAGCCCCAAGCGTTTCCTGGCAGTGTCCTTACCTAGCCCATTGTTTGGTCAGTCAAATACCCGACCGTAGAGGCACACCTTCAGGTGATGTGAAAAAAGTGGGGAAGCCCAAAGAGAATAGCGTGCAAGCCCTATTCCTTTGTGGTGACCCGGGTCAATGCCCCAAGCACCTCTCCGGATCGATCCATACCCGAATTGGATAAGCGTCAAGTGAGGACATGTAGAATTTGTGTGGGCCTTGTCTGCTTATGTGATCGGCCCACTACCCAGCCTAGGAATTGATAGGAACTTTTCCTACACCAACTCAGCCCAACCCGAATTTGCGGCTTTATTGTTTGCGGCCTAGAGGCCCTGTTTGGTCTGATATGTGAATCATTTGGGCTCCGGCCCAGAAGTTTAGACTTAGGTGATGTCTCTCTTTCGGCCCAATTTTAATTATCAATTTAGTTCTAGGCCCATGAAAAACAAATCCACCTAAAGCAGTTCATGAAAATCCATCATCTTTTAGGCCCAGTCAGAATTACTTGGCCAAAATTCCAATTCAGATCAAGAACGTGGTTTAGAAATCATTTTGGCCCATGTGCTTTACCTCTAGCCCAAACACATTCTGGCCCAAGAGCCACATTCTTCAAACATTTCTAGGCACCTCCCTTTCAACTCATTTCGGGCCTCAGTGCTTACCCACTATCTTCAAAACACTCTAGCTCAAGTGCTTTTCTTGCAGCCCAAACAAGTTATTACCTAAAACTTCTTCACGGTCCAGAATTTTAGCTCAATCCACTTTTGTTTTCCAACAGATAAGCCCGAATCCTAAGTATGGCAGAGGGAGGAAACCCAATCAGCATGGTGGCCCAGTTTCAGCCTTAGAGCAAAGGTACATGCCTGCCTTTGATGCCTTGGAACAGAAACATAGGTCCACCACTAATGACATAGAGGATAAGTATGTCACCATCATCGAAGAGCTGAAAAGCAAAATCAATTCCCTTGAGGTTGGTCATCAGGAAAACATTTCAGGAAAGATTGCTGACTCTGGGAACGAGTGTGACTACATCAACGTTAACTCTGTTGAGGCCCAGGATGCACAAAGATTTGTAGGGCAAGTCGTCCCGGACTGCCAACTAACTGTAGAATTAAGGAAGGCCCTGAAAAGGATCGATCGCATGGAAAAAGCTAGCAAGCCAGCTGGTTTTGATTACTTTTCTATGGAATCCTACCCCGAGGTTAATCTCCCTCTAAAGTTGAAGCTACCCACACTTGTTCTATACAAGGGTTCCTCAGACCCGCAGGTCCATCTGGCGATGTTCGATAGAGAAATATCCATCCTCAGGTTGAATGACATGCAGAAGGCCAAGGTTTTCGCCCGTTATCTCGATGAAATACCTCAACGTTGGTACCTGACTCAGAGGATGAACACCAAAACCTATGAAGAGGTTTGTGAGGCTTTCCTGCACCATTTCGAGTATGCTAAGAATCTTGAAGTCACTAGGTCCGACCTTGCCAGTACCCGGCAGGGAAACAGTGAATCAATGTTCGACTTCATCAAACGGTGGAGGATGAAGGCCGGTGCTATGCCTACAAAAATGAATGAGCAAGAACAGATTCGAATGATTGTGGACAATATGTAGAGACAATACAACAACAAGCTGAGTTGCATATACTTCCCTAATTTCGACATGCTGATGGGGCAGGTAAGAGTCATGGATGAAAAGATTCACAAAGGCGAGTTGAAGCTGGGACAACCCAAAGCCCAGGGTGTGAGTATCGAGACCTTTAAGTCAGGACCAGCCAAAGCAGCTTAAGTTTCATACCAAGTGAGCACCCTACAAAAACCCAGTGCTGCAAAGCAGAGCATCAAGGCCTCACCCCGATCCAAGAGGTTCTCTACACCGAGACAGTTTACTGACCTTGGCCGGCCTCTCAGTCAAGCGCTCGTGAAGCTACAAGAGCTAGACTTATTACAGCCTCTCACGCCTAGTCCTGGGATCACCCAAGCCGGGGAACATCTCCATCAGTTCTGCCAGTTTCATCAACTGCCAAGACACAGTACTGACGAGTGCAGAGCATTGAAGCACAAGATCGAGGACCTTATCGGGCAAGGACTCCAATTTGTTGAGTAGGCAAAAGTCTAGTAGTGTTTTGTTTACTCTTTTCAATTTTGTGAGAAGTTTATCACATTTTTATTTAATGAAGTTTAGATTTTAAAATTTCAGTTTTTCGGCTTTTTCAGTTTGTAATCACAAAAATGATAATAAAAGAAATGTGTTCGTTCACCTTGCACTTTCAACCAAATCATCTTGCTCATTAGCAAACATTTCTTAAAACTAATGTTCATGAAACGGTCATTTTTTGGCAACTGAACAAAACGACTTGTCTTTTGTTCTAAAAAGATGAACATGTCCAACCAAAGACCACTACTCACCCCAAAACATCCAAACAACCCACAAAGCGGTTCAAGTCTACATTTGTCAAATTGTTGTTATAAACCCTGGATTAATACTGGGGGCAATCTAAGTTTAAGTTCGTCATCTTTTTCCTTTCGTTTAAATATGTGGTCAAGTCTCAAAGTTAGAATTCACGAGAGTGACTTGAGCGGAAAAACCATGAGTGAATGAGCATGTCATTTTTACACGACTCCGGTGAGACCACATTCAAAGGTAAGGTAAACGGCATAACTCCGACCGAAGGAGATAATTTGTAAATTTACGCTTAGACCTGTGAAAAGTAACAAAGAACGGATACACAACTATCAGGAATGACGAAGCACCTAGGTACAGCAACACATAGCCAAAAGCTTGTAAACCCTGTCATTAAACCCTAGGTACCCCCCTGAGCCTTCCATATATCCCTTTTCGATATTATGAACTCCACAAAATAACCCAGCCAATGATGAATGTCCGACCCAGTGATCAAAGGAAGCGAGGAGCCCAAGTCTCAGGTAACATCTTCATCAATTCAAAGAAGCAACACCGCTATCAGCATGACGAAGTGATCCGTAAATGGTCATAGAGTGACACAGGATCCAAAGAGCTCACTTCAAAACAGTTCTCGAAGCCCAAAACCAGGAAACACAAGAACCCCGAAGGCAAAGTCAAGAAAGGATAAAAAAAAGGCAAACCCGAAGTGCCTCGAAGAAATCCAAATGACAAAAAGAGAAATGGTGTAGAGGACAACATCAAAGGTCCAGGTCTAGAAGCTCGAAAACAACGTCAACACGAAGCAGCTAGACGACTTTAAGACAAGGAAGACGAATCTGAGAGAAGACACAAGTTGCAGCTTCGGTCACCCATTTAAGCTCCACATACCTCAAATATCCCTCCGTAATCCCGTCGTCTTTCATCACACCCTACGGCCACGTTATAAGCTTTAAAGACTTCCGACTTGATAGTTGTGCATCCAATCATAAGAAAGTAACAGATCAAATGCGTAAACCCATCAAATATCGAATTCAATGGTCTAAAGGTTATGACCATGAGCGAGAAATGAGTGGAAACACCAAACACGTCGTGTGTAGGTTAGGAAACACCACATCAAAGCATAAGCCTTGACCCTGTGAGGATGAGACTTGTTCGCACGTTTAACCAAAGAAAATACTGGGGGCAATCGACCGTTCCGATCGATTGCCATGAACTCTAGCTCAGATTATCCTAAGGAAAAATATTGGGGGCAGTTGTTGGTTCCAACAATTGCCATGACAACACCAATTGAAACCCAAAGCTTGAGCACCACCATCCCACCACAAGCACACATAAGCCCTTACCTCCACATCAAACACCCCAGGCCTACATAAGCCCTTACCTCCACATCAAACACCTCAGGCCTACATAAGCCCTTTCCTTCACATCATATGCCACACAGGCCCGCATAAGCCCTTACCTCCACGCCACCACTACAGAGGCCCACATAAGCCCTTACCTGCACATCGTACACCACAGACACATATATGCCCTGATCACCACTCAAAAGATCTCCACATCAAACACCACACCCCACTAGTAGCATGTTCATCTCCTAGGAGATAAATTACAAGTCTGAAATCTTTAGTCAGGAAATGATAATTTCACTTTCTTTTTCAGTAAACAGAATTTTCTTCAAACACTACCACGTTTGGCACCTTTGTCAGCAATTTCTTGTCTTGAACAATTTTCTTTAAACACTGCCACGTTTGGCGCACATTCTAGCAATACCTTGCATTGAACGATTTTCAACCCTCATCATTGCCATGTTTGACACATTTTGCAACAGTTCCTTGTTTTGGACAAGCTTCCAACAAGCACTTTATTTGCATTTTACAACTATTGCATAACACCTCAACATTGCCACATTTGGCACCTTTTCCAACAGTTTCCTGTTTTGAACAAGTATCTTTCATACATTTTGATTGCATAAACCTTATCATCATCGCCATGTTTGGCACTTCAGCGATCAGTTTTCATCACAATCGTTTACATGAGACCATTATCATTCCATAACCCGAAGATACAGATTCTTCAGAGATACAGATTCTCAGCCAAAGATACAAATTCTTCAGAGATACAGATTCTCAGCCAAAGATACAGATTCTTCAGAGATACAGATTCTCATCCAAAGATACAGATTCTTCAGAGATACAAATTCTCAGCCAAAGATACAGATTCTCAGCCAAAGATACAGATTCTTCAGAGATACAGATTCTTAGCCAAAGATACATATTCTTCAGAGATACAGATTCTCAGCCAAAGATACAGATTCTTCATAGATACAGATTCTCAGCCAAAGATACAGGGATATAGATTCTCAGCCAAAGATCCAGACTCACCAGAGTAGCAGAACTCACCAGAGTAGAAGAACTCACCCGAGTAGAAAAACTCATCTGAGTAGACGAATTCGCCTGAGTGGAAGAACTCGACCCCACACCAATTTTCAATCACCTATAGGTAGTCAACGCCTTAGAATAGCTTGACATCTTTTCATTCATTATAGGTAATCAACACCTTAGAATAGCTTGACATCTTTTCATTCATTATAGGTAGTCAACACCTTAGAATAGCTTGACATCATCTCATTCATTATAGGTAGTCAACGCCGTAGAATAGCCTGACATCATATCATCCGTATAGGTAGTCGACGCCTTAGAAGAGTCCGACATTACTTCATTCTTACCTTTAGGTGGTCGACGCCTTAGAATCGCTCGACATCCTTCCACTTTACTCATAGGTAGTCAGCGCCTTAGAATAGCTCGACACAACTTATCGGATTTCAATTGCATGTGGAGTCTTTTAAGATCTAAAATTTTGGGGTATCACTCAAGCATCAACTAGCCTTTTCATTACCATTACAAAGTCTAGTTGACGGGGGGCAATCTGTTATACCCAAAATTTCAACCCCCCTGGAAGAGAGTCTCTACTAATAGGCTAGTAGTGAGGGTTCCCAGTTCGATTGGCACATTTTAGAGTACTAGGGACAACTTAATCTTCTCTAGGGGTATTTTTGTAATTTTTCAAGGCACCTAAGCCCCATATAGGCTTTCACTCTCCTCAAAATAAGGGTCAAATCAATTCAAAATGCTTTGAAATTTCAACCCATGATAAAGGATGACATTTAAGCATAACGGTGTTGGAATTTTGATTTTTTCGAATTTCCAATAATTTTCTAGCAATTTTCGATTGAATTTGACAAGAAATTGAATTTAAAAAGATTCCAACATTTAAAAAATCCGATTCCACGTCAGAAAAATCATAATTGCCATCCTTGACATGTGGCTAAAATTTCACAGCAAAATTCCTTTGGGAAGTCACTTAATTAAAATTTCAAAAAATCTTACTTTTACTAGATTTTCTTTATCTTTAAGAAAGTCTATATAAAGGGATAAATCTTTTGATCAAATCAGAATCTCATAAGCTCAAGAACCCTAGGATGCCAGAAAGCATAACCTCCCCTCTCTTCCTCACGTTTTTCAACACCCGACCACCCGAATCATACCGAAATTCCCATGAAATCACCATCTAAACTCGTTTTCCAATCCCCAAAGCATCAACAATCATCAAAACACCACAATAAACACCACCAAAACATCAAATTGACTTCTTTCAATTACTAACGTGCTTATAATCTTTTAGGCTACGTGCCCATAAAATTTGAGCCAAAAACACTGTCGGGAACCATCAGAAAACCCCTGTCAGTGGGTAGTCCATGACCTCGGACCTATGGTCCGGGACCATGGACGGGTATTCCGTGGCCACGGACACCCACGGACGGCGGCAGGATTTTAAAATTTCAAAATTTAGGTTTTTCTAAATAATGTCTGGGCCCACGGACAGCTTGTCCGTGGCCCCGGACTTTTCAAAATTTCTTTTTTTCTTAAATTCGACTTTTCTGTATAATTAGGTTAAATGGGGTCTGTGGTCTCGGACATGGGTCCGTGGCCACGGACGTAATTAAAATTTGACCTAATTCTGCCTCCGAAACCCTAGTTTAGGTAGTTTTTAATTTCACTTTGATTTTTTGTCAAAAAACGTTAAAAAATAAAAAAAAACAGAAGCACACACTTAGGTTAAAAAACAACTTTGTAGTAAGCCGTAGACAGACAAAGTAGAGGAAAAACGACCAAGGAGGGGTAATGAAAGTAATTTGAACCCTAAATAAGTCGAATACCAAGCCCCCGAACCCGAACTCTACCTTTCCTAATTAACTCTAGGTTAAAATTAGGTGGCGACTCATAATAGGTTCCAGTGAGCTAGCTTAGGTTTTAATAATTATTGTTATATGGCATAGTTATTAATCTTAGGTTATAAGTGGACCTAAAACCCGGTTAGATCCTAATCAGCTTTAATCAACATAGGATAGGGTTTAAAATCGAGGCTCACACTACGATTAAGATTTTCATCCGCAAGCTTTTCTAGAGTGTGCTGATTTGTCTCCTGGAGATTAGCCTTACACCTCAATTCCTCAACAATGGACTCCAAGACCTTGCACCTTTGCTGCACAGCGGCCAACTGGGCATCCGTGTTGATCGAATTTCCTCCTTCTACCATATATGGGATTTGGGCCTACCTGTTTCCAAGGTGTCCATCATTAGCTGACAAGAGGAGGTGGGCTGAATGATACAGGGGTGAGAATGACACTTTACAAGGTAGATTGAAGACCAGAGTAGGCTTAGACTGAAAGTAAGTGAGCCAGGATACCCAGAAAATGAGGCGTTTGGGCCGGAGCATTTTCAGACTATGAATTGGAATTTGGACTAAAATCTAAACAGATGGCTTTGATTGGGCTTGAGAGGTGACACCTAGATTTAGGGTTTTAGGTTAGGGCTCGGATAAGAAGTCTACCTAGACTAGAATGAGCCCCTTGGCCAGAATGTGTTTGGGCCTGAAGTAAAGCACATGGGCTGGAATGGTCCCTAAATCACAAATGGGCCTAACTTTCTTTGGGTCATAGAAGATGGTTGCTAGGCCAAAAAAAGATTTTATTTTCAGGACTTGTGAGTTATTTCAAGTTCAGGTGGATTTCTTTTTATGGGCTTAAAACTAATTGGATTATTCTAATTAGGCCGGAAGAGAAATCACCTAAGTCTAGGCTTTTGGACCGAAGCCCGAACAACTCACATATTAAACCAAACAGGGCCTCTGGGCCGCAAACAAATAGAGCTGCCAATTCTGGTTGGGTTAGGTTGATGTAGGAGAAGTTCCTATCAATCTCTAGGCTGGGTGGTGGGCCGATCATACAAGCAAACAAGACCCACACAAATTCAACATGTCCTCACTAGACGTTTAAATAAAACCGGGTATGGATCAATCTGAAGAGGTGCTTGGGGCATGGGCCCAGGTCACCACAAAGGAATAGGGCTTGCACGCTATTCTCTTTAGACTTCCCCACTTTTTTCACATCACCTGAAGGTGTGCGTCTACGGTCGGGTATTTGAATGACCAAACAAAATTTGGTAAGGACACTGCCAGGAAAATGCTTGGGGCTAAAGCCCAGGTATTAAGGGGGTGTGGTTAAACGACACCCTCATCTTTTCCCTCACTTATTCACATCACCTAAAAGGTGAGTGTCCCTGACAGGGGACCCTAAAGCGGGTCTCGAGGTGAAATCGGTTTAAGTGGACCCTCGCTCTCATATGATGCAAAGGTGCATAAAATTAAATTGCGCACAAAAGTAAACAACAATGTAATAAAGCCACAAAATAATCAATTTTTCGAGATAAGCCCTCTTTCTTAAAATTAAGCAAGTTAATATTAAGAATTTGTCCCCATCACAGTCGCCATTCTGTGAGCCTCGATTTTTAAACCCTACCCTATGTTGATTAAGTTGATTAGGATCTAGTCGGGTTTTAGGTCTACTTATAACCTAAGATTAATAACTATGTCATATAACATTAATTATTAAAACCTAAGCTAGCTCACTGGAACCTATTATGAGTCACCACCTAATTTTTACCTAGATTAAATTAGGAAAGGAGAGTTCGGGTTCAGGGGTTTGGTATACGACTTATTTAGGGTTCAATTACTTTCATTACCCCTCGAAGTCATTTTTCCTTTACTTAGTTTATTTACGGCTTATTACAAAGTCGTTTTAACCTAAGTGCGCGAGCTTCTGTTTTTTTATGTTTTTTAGCATTTTGTGACAGAAAATAAAAGTGGAAATTAAAAATACCTAAACTAGGGTTTTGAAGGAAAAATTAGGTCAAATTTTAATTCACGGACCTAATGTTCGAGACCACAGACCCCAATTGGATTACATGATTACGAAAACAGAACTAAAATAAAAACGTAAACTTCAAAAGTCCGGGGCCACGGACAGGGTGTCCGTGGGCCCGGACATGTACTATTAAAAACCCTAAAATTTGAAAAATTGGAAAATAAGAAATCCCGCCACCGTCCGTGGGTGTCCGTGGTCACGGACAACCCGTCCGTGGTCCCGGACCATGCGTCCGAGGTCACGGACCACCCACGGACAGTGGGTTTTTGATGGTTCCCGACGATGTTTTCGGTTAAAAAATTATGGGTGTGTGGCCTGATAGATTTCCAATATGTTAGTAATCGAAAGATTTCAATTTGAAGTCAGGATAATGACGAAACTTAGCAAACAAGTTAAAGTGCAGAAACAAAAACGAACAACTGTACAGAAACCTGGAGAGAGTCGGTTCGAACCCAAATTTCAATAGAAAGTCAGAAGATTTAACCCTTCTTTGGAGGAGAGAGAAAGCTCATAGGGGGCTTAGGAGCCTTGAAAATTAACGGAAATGCCCCTGAAGATGACTAAGTTGTCCCTAGTACTCTAAAATGTGCCGATCGAACAGGAAACCCTCACTACTTGACCAAACTGGCCTATTCGTAGAGACTCTATTCCGGGGGGGTTAAAATTTTGGGTATAACAGATTACCCCCCGTCAACTAGACTTTGTGATGGAAATGAAAAGGCTAGTTGATGCTTGAGTCACTACTACAAATTTTGTCAATAACTACTAACTAAAGACAACTGTTACAAAATTAAGTAGTCATTGATATTACTTGATGTTTTTAGTGTAGTTAATACAACTGTTATTGAAATAGAGTAGTCTTAAACACCCACCACTAAAAAATGAGACGGAGGTTTTATTCTTTAAGTGAAAAAAGAGTGCAGATCTGGGTTCGAATCCTGAATGACGCATAAATATCGCTAACTAAAAAAAAAGCAACACATTATACTCTAGCTCACTCCCTCCCTTACAGTTCTCTCGCTGTATCCCCACTCCCTCTCACAGTCTTCTCGCTCTCGATCTTCTAACCCTAACTTGCATTCTGTTCTTAGATGTTCAAAGAGAAGTAAAAGCTCATGGTTCTTGGTGTAAACTACAAATGCAAAACGCAATCCGGTGAGATTTCTTCTCGGCGAGGAAGCGTTGAATGATTTTGTAAGCAGTCCTGTCATATCTTTGTGTTTCTCGATTATTTGCTGCTATATGATTATAAGCATGAATTAGAGGAAGCTTGTGCTTATGTGTAGTATGATGCAACTTTTTGCTTGTGCTCTGCCTAGTGGAAAACCAGAATTTTTAGGTTACTAGTAACTCTTTGTTCGTGTTCAAAAATAGTGTAATAGCTTTTGTAGAACTTAGCTCTCCCTTCGACGAGAGTTCTAGAGCTCTAATTTTCTGGCTTTCTCCATGGCGGCCTTCTCTGACAGTTTGTTCTACTATGGCTGGTTTCTCTTGGTCTTAGGAAATCAACCTCTTTCAGATCTATATGTTCTCTTTATCATTTTAGGTCTTTTTATCTACTTACGTTCTATGCATGTTGTGTCAGTAGTTCCCTTCAATTTTTTGAATCCACGAGAGTTGTAGTTCTTGTGTTGGTTTTCTGGGCAAGGATGTGTCATTTTCCTTCTCTCCAAGTCTTAAAGTATTTAGTGTTAATCCCTAAATTAAGAGGGTATGCTAAGATGTTACTTAGATTGTAGTGGTCGGTGGTCTTGTTATATCAGTCGACTAAGAACTTATTGATAGGTAATAGCCGACAAGGAGGTAGTAGATTATGAAAGGAAGTTGTCAAAACAGAGCATTGTTGTAGTGCATGTTGCACCAGGGTGATTTTAATCGCACTCCTTTCACTGGAATTTATGGTGATGATGGCAAATTTCATCATCCATCTTCTGCATGTGTCTGTGCATCGGAGCATTTGTGCCCAAATTATTGGCTGGTGCACATCAGAGATGGATTGTGGTCACGATCTTCCCATGTTGCCGGTTTTGATTATGCTGCTGATCAAAAAATTTAGAGAAATCGAAGAGATGCCCCCTTCTATTGATGCGTTCAGGAGCTGGAGCGATAGTCGTATGATGTTGAATTTGATGATCCAGAGACAGATGAGTGCCATTGTTCATCGGAGTAGCACTCCGTTTCTGTTGAAAAATCAGCCCGGTGCTGATGCTGCAGATTTTGACTCAATGAAGGAAGGAACAGGGATATGGAAATCGTGGTGGGTTGATGGTTAGCCACGCACACCTGCTCTTGCTGCAAATTAAAAAGGGGTCTAGTGCTAACCCACATGGGATTGCTGCTTTTGAAAATGTTAGGTGTTTGTCGTGGTTAGTGTTGGCTAGTTTAGAGTCATCAGACTTATATTTTAGTAGCTTGAGTCTTGTACTTGGGGGGTCTGCTTACTACTGGGGGATAGTGGAAAGACAAGTAATGTCTTGTCATCTTCTAGTTGTCTCGGATAACATCAGTTTCTTACTGATGTTTACGCTAATGGTGGTTTTAGGCATGTATAAGTATGTGTTATCTTTTGTTAATTAGTAAAAAGTAAGTGACTATCTTTTCAAAAAAACAATTGGTCCTCTGCTCTTGTTTCTACCATCCATAAAACAAAGAATCACACACCGAGCTTACCCAAAAAGAATTTTTGGCTAACTCAAAACAGCATCTTCTTTTGTTGTTGTGATTCCATTTATAGTAGTAAATTATTCTAACTCTATAAATAACACCACTAATACACCGCCGCATGTTGGATGTTTTTATACCATATTTACGGCTTGGTTTATAGATACAACCATTATAGTAATCCTTTGTTTATAGTAGTAGTATTCTGCTCAAACTTCTGGGAAATTATGATTTGATTTTTGTGTGAATATGCTTTCCGACATGCACAGCAGTGCAGTGTGTTTTGTTCTCATTACTTCTCTCTCTGTTTTCTGCTAATTTGTTGTGGAATATGTAATGGGCCGTGGGTAGTGTAGTAGTAGTGGCATGTCATTATTAGGAGCATAGTAATAAGTACTAGAGTAGTCACTAGCACTTCAAATCGTATAATTAGGGAAGACTTGACTTATTTATTTTTTGTATATATCTACATCAGTTACGTTTAAATTTATACTAATTGTTTATTCTATCTGTTAGTATTCATAGCTGTATATATCTATAATACTTGAGGTCATCGGATGATACACACAAACATATTTCTTCTTTATCTTTACATGGTATCAAGAGCCAGTTGATTTTTCCTCTCTTTCTTGCGCTGCTTTCATGGCAACCAGTACTTCCAATCTAATAATTGGGGAAGATTTGACTTATTTATTTTTTGTAATTATCTACATCAGTTACATTAGTTCCTAAATTTATGCTAGTTATTTATTCTTTCTGTATTTGTAGCTGTTTTTATCTGTAATACTCAAGGTCATCGGATAATACATACAAACATATTTCTTCTTTATCTACACGAGAAACATATCTTATACTCTTCGCTCCTGTCTTTTTCAGAGTGTGATTGAAAAAGTGACCTTAATTTGTTTATCAATGCTTCAAGAATTATACATTCATTGGTTTGTTGTGTTGTTTATGAATACTCATGTAAGAATATCTATGTTCTTTTGACAGAGGGAATTTATCAATGTGCTCATCACCTACTCACTAAGCTATATTATCTCAGAGCAAGAAGTACTCAATCTCCTTGTGTAGTATTTGCTCTAGAGTTCATCGAGTTAGTGCATTTCTAATCTATTTCTTTAGTGTCGCCTGTTTTATGTAGTATAATAGATCCTTATTACTCGATCATTGATACATATAGCTCAAGAAAAAAAAAGACCTAACTTTCTAGGAGTTAATATGGTTAATAATGCTAATCATCATCAGAAAGAAACAAAGAGAAAAAATGATCGGGGAATGTATACAATCTGTTTAGCTAATAACTATGTGTCATCCCTCACCCTTAAAATGGAATTGCCTTGAGGCAGTGCAGTTGGAACTGCTATCAAAATCCAAGTGTTACAATCCAAATCATACACACTGCTCCCACCAGGTTTATTAACCATAGATCCACCATTTGGGTGCTGAAATAGATAGTAACCATACATATTCTCATAACTCATCTGCTTCTCGTTTCCACATGTCATCAGTTTACCATTTCCATTATTATTATTGTTGTTGTTATCCCCCGGCGCTGCTATTGATAATGGTGGGATTAGACCCAGAAAGTTGGATTGGAATGTATAAAAATATATGAATGCATTGTAGGATGCCAAGAAAGAAAGTCGGGACCTGCATAGACATTGGGATTAGTTTCTATAACTGTTTAATATAATGATTAGTTTGTAATAAAGATGATGTTGAAATACCCCGAACTTAAATGTAGGGATTAAGACTATCCTAATATGTATTTAAGGGCCTAATAACACCTAAGTAATTTTGGTAAGGAAAAATAAATCCAAAAGAAATAAAGAAACGCTTAAAAAACAAAAAACGCTAAATAAGCGTTAAATAACCGTAGGAGGTAGGAGACCTCGGTTAGAATATTATACGGATTCTTAAGGGATTAATAATGCCTAAATAATATATGGGAACAACTCCCGAAGAAAACGGATCCAAAAAATGCATTAAAATGCTAATAGAGCTTTAGCGCACATTTTTCGAGAAAACCTAAAAACGTGACTTTAAGTGGTGAAACGAACCCGTACAAATTATAAATCATTATATAACAATAATTAAGCATTAATGGAAGCTTAATAATCAATAAAAATAAAGAAACGAGAAAATTCCGGAAAACGGGCCCCATTAGTGAATAGTACCGAAACCGGGTAAAATAACGGGCGTTTTCTGTAAAAGACGAAAAACGCTCCAGCTTACATATATATGTGGGGGCCGGTTTTATTAATAGAGCAGCCCCTCACACACATACACACAAGTAAATAAAGAGAGAAAGAAAAAGTAAGGAAGGAGAGAAAAAGTACAAAAAGGCAAAACTCACCTCTCTCCTCTCATTTCCCTCTTCTATCTCTTCTTTCTTTCTTCCCCACCATCACCTTCCTCCTCCTCTCTGGTTTCTGGTGATTTTTCTTCCCTTCCATGGCAGCCCACCTTCTCAAGCTTGCCCAAGCCTTGTTTAAGCTCCAAATCAAAAACAAATTACGTATTTGAACTCCCCTCATCATTCTCTATACTTCTCTCTTTTCAAAATCCAAAAATGAGGATGATCATCTCCATGGGTTTTCCCCATTCAAAGAGAAAATAGCATCAATGGGTAGCTTAGAGTCTCCTCTCTCCATTAAGGTAAAAATCTTCATGAAAAACTCATGTTTCCTTCATCTTCCTTTGTAGCCGATTTTACCCCCTTTGTAATGCTCTATTTTTATCTCACTTTTGAGCATAATTCCAACCTTGCAATGGTGGTGGCATTACCTTCTTGAACCAAGGGCTAAAACCCCTCTTAAGAGCTTAAAAAGGTAAACCCTAGAAATTGTGTTTTAAGGGTTTCAATGAACTAGCATTAATTTAAGGGTTAGTATGTTACTTACGCTTGTTTTTATGTTCATTGGGTGATGGAATGGAGTTTGGCAACTCCATTCCCCATGTGACCGATTGTGCAAGAAAGAAAGAAGAAGAAGAATTGGAAAGAAAAGAAGGAATAATGAGCTTAAGGTAAGAGCTCCTTCTTAATGATAAATTTTAATGCATTAGAGTAGTGGGAATGGGTAAACTAACTAAAGAACCCAAAATATTGTGTAAGTATTGTAGTAATGGAAGTTTGAGTATTTATAAGCTAGTATGTGAATTTTAGGCCTTGGAGCCAAATAGATTGTGTATGAGTATTGGTATTGTTGTTGATGGAGTATTGATGTATTGAGATTGCTTTGATTTCTGGTAGGACCCTTGTATGGGTATGGCTAGATTAGGAATGAATTTGATGAGAATGGATATGTGTGGCTAGGTAAGAAAAGTAGGTGAGCTATGGCAAAATATTAGTAGGAATTGTGCATTTATGGATGACTTGGTGATTGGGAGAACAAAGGTGTGTATTGGGGCTTGTAGAGATGTTTAGTGACCATGGAGTGGTAATTGTTGTATGAGAATTAAAGGATGTAAAAATCTGTAGCAAGAGGTATTGAAATGTGTTGGAGAAACAAGGAAGAATTTGTGTGTAGGATTTAGTAAAATGAGTTTTGTATTGGACAAGACTTGGGTTGAGTATAATGCAAATGAGGCAATAAAAGAGCCATAGGAGTAGTGGGAAGAGGAAAGGAGAAACCTGTAGCATTTGTTGAAGAAGGAAAAACTGTAACAGTGGAGAAAAAATTGACAGTGGAGTGTATTTTGTAACAGATTTGTATAGAGGTGGATTAGGTAAGTTTCGATTGCCTAATTAGGGTCAAAACACCCTAGATTATATGTAGGAATATTGGGGAAGAAGTTGGTAGAAGTTTGGAGTTGAAACATAATAAAAAACTTGCATAATTTACAAACCTGCAACTGGTTCGGGTTTGTAAACCAGTACAGAAACCCGGGCCAGCATAAAAACTCGACAGACTGTTATACAAAAGGAGTGGTCCGGGTTTACAAACTAGGACACTGATAAGCCGGGAATTTATCTAAGTTTACTAGGCTAATTCATGCTTAATTATCTACATTAGGACATTAAATTCCATCCTTTATGCTTTATTTACACTTTATTGTTATATTTGTCTCCAATGATGTATTTGATATGTTTTCAGGATAAAATGCTCAACTAAGTGCTTAAATGAAGATTTTAGAGGTTGAGGCAACAAGTGGAAGTCAAACCAGAGTCAAAGGGTGATTTTCATCAACTACTGCCGTGTTTTATTGAGGGTCCGGGTTTGTATCCTACTTTGTAAACCCGGACCATCTCATCGAAGAACTCTCTGCCTAGTTTCAGACGTGGTCTAGGTTTGCGTACTTGTTTGCAAACCCGGACCATCCTTAAGCAAAACCTTCTGCCGAGTTTTAGAGGTGGTCCGGGTTTGCGTACTTGTTTGCAAACCCAGACCAATGTAAGCGGAGCAACAGAAATACTGCTACAGAAATAACGGATTGTTATTCTATCTTTAGTTATCTTTTATTTTATCTTTTAGATAGCGGCCATTTATTTAAGGATGAGTTTAGAGTTTCTAAAGGATATGCTTGGATACGCCACAACAGTCATGATACAACAGATAGAGTTAGCATATTCTGAGAGATTTTCTGATCGAGAGTTTAGAGCAGAGCAGAGAAGGAAGTTCAACACAGAGACTTCACCATGAAGTCGTGAAGTCCCAAAACAGAGTTTCTTCTTGTTCTTTATTACTACTCACAACAGTTTTGCTTATTGTAAACATGTCAATGGCTGAGTAGTTCCTTTAGATTCCGGTTTGCATTGTATCCCTGAATTGACTATTCCTATTCCTTTGTGATTTATTGCAATTCTATTGAGTAAAGTTATTTTCCTTGCTTAATTTCTTTAATCGTTACAATTTGGCCAATTATAAAGATTAGTATTTTGTTAGCTTACATGTGACGGCTGCGGCTTTCAATTGAATACAGGGAAATAACCGGTTAGTTTAGAGACGGTAATTCCTCTAAATTGTTAATTGACCGATAATCTAGATTGTTCTTAGAGCGGTTAGTAAACAGTGGGTTCGTAACGAGAGTTAGAATACGGTCTTTGCTAACTAGAATTTGCTAAGCGGGAGACCGGAGGTGAATTATCTTTGTTCTAGGGTTTTATTCAGCATTGTCTTGGAAATCGCTTAGGGATAGGAATTACAGATTTAGGGAGAAGTAGTAAACCAGGATCTCTTTCCCAAATCAGTTTCAAAACAATTATTTTCTTGATTTTTACCGTTTTACATTCTGTTTACATCTTTTATTTGTTATCAAATCAAAACCCCAAATTTCCTGTTTTATTTTGTTATTTAGTCTTTTTATTCCTTTTCGTTTAGTAAAGATTTAAACTAGACATCGCCTCCTCTGGTTCGATACTTAGGGAATACTCTCTATTAAAACTTGCTAGAATTGACCGGTACACTTGCCGTTAGGTTTTGTCCCAACAAGTTTTTGGCGCCGTTGCCGGGGCGGCATGGTTATTTAGTTTAGTCTTTATTCTTATTTCTTGTTATTTATTTTCGTTTATTTCATTTTAGTTAATGTTATTCTGTTTTGATTAGATTGTTTGCGTTTTATTTAACGTGTGTTCGTGTCTTTGAGCTCTATTTAATTCTGTTCTGTTCGTTACAATAGGTTAGGTTTCTTTCTTTCTCTTTTTTTATTTTCTCTCTGTTTTTATCGCTGAGATTCTGTTAGTTTAAGTAATTTACTCTGTTTTTATTCCTAGTTTGATTTTGTTTCAGATTTTCTTTTATCTTCCATATTTTATTCCAGATTTTATTTTCTATTTCTTAATATTCTGTGTTTAGTAATTAGGATTTTTATTTGCATTTTGTGTGTGGTAATTTCCTTTTATCTCTTTCTTGTTTTTGGTTGTTTTAATTTAATTGTTATTGTCCTTTTAATTTACGCTATTACAGCTTCAGTTTACTAACTTACGGTTTATGGTAAAACCCGCTCTGCAGGTGAACCGGAGTTCGAGCTCAATCTCGAGATCGAGAGATTCGTAAGACAGCTTCGCAGGGATTTGAATCTAGATCCACCAGTTGAGGAGAGGGTGCTTGGACCACCTGTTGTCGAAGAGGTTCCAGAAGTTCAACCAGAAGTTAACATGGCGAACAACGAGAGGCAGATGAGGGACTACACCCATCCAAGTGTTGAAGGCCTAGTGTCGCCGATAGTGATTCCGGCACTGCCAGCAGGAGTGTAGTGGCAGTTCAAGACCCACTACGTGACCATGGTGATGAACGCACCTCAGTTCAGCGGGACGGTTACTGAAGACCCCAACGTCCACCTCACTACATTCCTGAGATTGGTAGGAGCGTGTTCGACACCAGCTTCGCAGGAGGTTGCTCGGCTCACTCTGTTTCCGTTCTCCCTGATGGATAGAGCAGTTGAATGGTTGAACTCATTGGCGCCTGACAGTATTACTACTTGGGAAGAGTTGGCTAATGCATTTCTGGCGAAGTATTTTCCACCCTCTCGGATGCTAACCATGAGAGGAGAAATTACCAACTTCGAACAGTTTGCTGATGAGACCTTGTCTGAAGCTTGGGAGAGGTTTAAGGGGATAGTAAGGAAGGTACCGCATCACGGACAAGGAGAAGAGGTTGTACTAGTCGTTTTACAAAGACTTGGACCCTTCTAGCCGGTTGTTGGTTGATACATGCGCTGGAGGAAGTTTGATGGAGCTGCCCATTACAAGAATCAAGGAGCTGTTAGAGACTATTACTACAGCAGCTAATCAGTGGGGAGGTACTAGAACCGGAGAAGCTGCACCGAAGAAGACTGCTGGAGTTTATGAAGTGGATTCGAATACTTTTCTGGCTGCCAAGATAGAAGCAATGTCGAAGCAGTTTGAGCGTATGTGTGCAGTGATGAACCCGCAGTCAAATGCAGCAGCTGCTCCTGAGGTTTATCCACCTTGCGAATACTATGGTAGGGCTTCTAACATGTGCCAATGTGCTCCACCGCAAGAAGAGGCAGCGAAATATGTTGGTAACAGACCGGGTAATTATTTCGGGAATCAAGGCAACCCGGGTTGTCATTCTCAGCAGCAGAATCATTACCAAGTTGGCGGTAACAACAATTACAATCAGAGACCCCAATAGCAGTATAATTCTTCTTATCAGAAGCAGCCACTGCCGAATCAGCAAGTGCAGAATTCGGGTGCTGCAGCGTCTTCTAGTATGGATGGAGTTCTGGCCAGAATGAATGATTTCATCTCGGTTAATACGAAGAAGTTTAATGAGTTGGAAGCCTTAATCAGGAGCAGAGAACCTTCAATAATGATCAGAGGACATTCAATAGAAACATCGAGACTCAGCTGTCTCAGATATCTCAGCAGTTGGCTCAGCGTCCTTTGGGTTCCTTGCCTAGTCAATCAGAGCAGAATTCGAGAGAGCATGCCAAGGCAATCACGTTGAGGAGTGGTACTCAGCTTGACCCAGTGGTCCCTGAAGTTGAGGCTCCTCTTCCTAATGTTGAGCAGAATGAAGAAACTGCACCAGTAGGTTCTCAGGAGAAACCAGCTGAAGAGGAGGTGACGATTAGCAAGACTCCTAAGACTTCCACACCTCCACGACGCGCAGTTGTTGAAGCGCTTGTTCCTTTCCCAAACTGGTTGAAGAAGAGAGACTTGGATGAGCAGTTTGGTAAGTTTTTAAGTATCTTTAAGAAACTGACCATTAACATCCCTTTTTCTGAAGCTTTGAAGCAGATGCCGATATATGCGAAGTTCATGAAGGACATCCTGTCCAACAGACGGTCTTTAGTGGAGAAGGATACTGTGCAGCTTACCGAGAGTGTTTCAGCTATTCTTTCGTAGAAGCTTCCACCTAAGCTTGATGATCCAGGTACTCCGGTCATACCTTGCGTGATAGGTAATGTGAATAGTGGTAAGGGTTTATGTGACTTAGGTGTGAGTATTAATTTGATGCCCTTATCAATGTATTTAAAGCTTGGTTTAGGAGAATGTGAACCTACACGAATTACTTTGCAATTAGCTGATAGGTCAATTATCCTACCTAGAGGGGTGGTAAGAGATTTAATTGTTTCGGTTGGTAATTTTGCTTTCCCTGCTGACTTTGTTATTTTAGACATGGAGGAAGACAAGGTAGTACCGCTTATTTTAGGTCGACCATTCATGCGAACAACAAGGACCCTCATTGATGTTGAAGGAGGGAAGATTATACTGCGGTTACATGATGAGCAGCTTGTATTTGATATGACCAAGGTTGCTACTCACCCTTCTGATGTTCATGCTTGTTTCAGCTTAGACTGTATTGACACCTTGATGTAGGACTATTCTTACAGCCCCACGGAGTTAGATGCATTGGAGAAGTGTTTGGTAGATTCCATAAAACTGCTTATGATGATTCTGTAGTTTCTGCTGCAGCGTTCCAGCTTGCTGTTGGGAGGCCATATAGGAAGAACCATCGGGTCGAGGAGGAGCCGCTGGACCGAGTTCCAAAGACGCTGGCTCCTTCTGGGAATCACCACCTTCTCTTGAACTTAAACCTCTTGCTAGTCACCTTAAATATGCATTCTTAGTTCCTCCATCTGATTTACCTGTTATTATGTCTAATAGTTTGACCGATGAACAGGAGGAGGCCTTGCTGCAGATCTTGAGGAGGAACAAAGAGGCGTTAGGATGGTCCATTGCTGATATCAAAGGTATTTCTCCCACGTTTTGCACCCACCACATTTATCTTGAGGAGGATTACAGGCCATTGAGACAGCCCCAGCGGAGACTGAACCCACACATGAAAGAGGTAGTTAAGAAGGAGGTTATCAAGCTATTGGATGCAGGTATAATCTATCCAATCTCTGACAGCGAATGGGTAAGTCCTACTTAGGTAGTACCAAAGAAAGGAGGTTTAACTGTGGTACCTAATGATAAAGGTGAATTAGTTCCTCAGCGTACTATTACCGGGCATAGAGTTTGCATTGATTATAGGAAATTAAATGCCGCCACTAGGAAAGACCACTTCCCCCTTCCCTTTATTGACAAGATGCTAAAAAGGCTTGCAGGACAAGAATATTACTGTTTCTTAGATGGTTACTCCTATTATTTTCAAATTCCAATTGCTAACGAAGACCAAGAGAAAACCACCTTTACTTGTCCATATGGTACTTATGCTTATCGACGCATGCCTTTTGGTTTATGTAATGCACCAGGCACTTTTCAACGATGCATGACTGCTATTTTTGCTGATTTTATTGAAAAGTGCATCGAAATCTTTATGGATGATTTTTTTGTCTTTGGACCGACTTTTGATTCATGTTTGATAGACTTGGACTTAATCTTAGCTAGATGTAGGGAAACTAACTTGGTGCTCAATTGGGAGAAGTGCCACTTCATGGTGCAGGAGGGCAACGTGCTCGGACATAAGATTTCTAAGAAAGGGATCGAGGTTGACAAAGCCAAGGTTGAAGTAATAGAGCAGCTGCCACCACCATCGTCGGTACAGGATGTCTGGAGTTTTCTCGGTCTCGCAGGTTTTTATAGGCGTTTTGTTAAGGATTTTTCTAAGATCTCTAAGCCTCTTTGCGACTTATTACTTAAGGATGCTAAATTTGAGTTTATAAAAGAGTGCCTAGATGCGTTTAATTTGCTTAAAGCTAAGTTGGTTTCTGCACCTATTATTGTTGCTCCTGATTGGTCGTTACCTTTTGAGATTATGTGTGATGCCAGCGATTACGCATTGGGAGCAGCTTTGGGTCAGAGGCATGACAAGGTATTGAGAATAGTCTACTATGCTAGTAAGACTATGAATGAGGCATAGAAGAACTACGCCACGATGGAGAAGGAACTGCTGGCGATTGTCTTTGCTTGTGATAAGTTTCGATCGTACGTCAGTGGCAGCAAAGTCATTGTGCACACCGACCATTCCGCCCTCAGGTATCTCTTTGGAAAGGTTGATGCTAAACCTCGCTTGATCAGATGAATTTTACTCTTGCAGGAATTCGACATTGAGATTAGAGACAAACCTGGAGCTCAGAACGGAGTGGCGGATCACTTATCCCGTATGGAAGTTCCAGATGATGGCAGGCCGATCAATGAGTATTTCCCTGACGAGTATGTCTACATGATCGGTCATTCCATGGACCCTTGGTATGTTGATATTGCGAACTTCCTAGCTAAGGGCATCGTTCCTCCAGAGTTGTCATATCAGCAGAAGAAAAAGTTCTTCTCCACGGTCAAGCATTACCTTTGGGATGACCCGTTTCCGTTCAAGGTCTATGCAGATGGTATGATTCGTAGGTGCGTTTCTGAGGTGGAAGCTAGAGACATCCTGACGCATTGTCATTCTAGAGAAGCAGGGGGTCATTTTGGTCCGGCTAGGACAGCCGCGAAAGTTTTGGAGGCTGGCTTCTTCTGGAAGAACTTTAACAAGGACTCTTATCAATTTGTTTCCACTTGTGATCAATGTAAGAGGCAGGGGAATTTATCCAGACGTCATGAGATGCCATTGAATTCGATCTTGGAGGTTGAGCCGTTCGATCTTTGGGGCATTGATTTCATGGGACCGTTCCCATCCTCTCAAGGTAACCTCTACATCTTGGTAGCAGTAGATTATGTAACCAAGTGGGCTGAAGCGATAGCAGCACCTACCAATGATGCAAGAGTGGTGCTTAAGTTTTTAAAGAGGAATATCTTTACCCGTTTTAGTGTCCCACGAGCGATCATTAGTGACGGGGGGACACACTTCTACAACAAACAGTTTGAAGCTCTTCTGCAGAAGTATGGTGTACGGCTTAAGGTTACTCTACCGTATCATCCACAGACGAACGGGCAAGCCGAGATCACTAACAGGGAACTTAAGTGGATCCTCCAGAAATCGGTTACATCCTCGAGGCGAGACTGGTCCCTTAAGTTAGATGACGCCTTGTGGGCATACCGCACTGCCTTTAAAACACCTTTAGGTATGTCCCCATACAAGTTGGTTTATGGCAAGCCGTGTCACTTACCTGTGGAGCTGGAGCACAAGTCTTTTTGGGCAATCAAGGCACTGAATTTTGATCTGCAAAAGGCTGGTGAGAAGCGTAAGTTACAACTGTGTGATCTGGAGGAGCTTATAGAGGAAGCTTATGAAAACGCCAAAATCTATAAGGAGAAAACGAAGAGGTGGCATGATAAGCTGTTAGTCAAGCGTGAGTTTCACGTTGGGGATAAGGTTCTTCTATTCAACTCTCGTCTGAAACTATTTCCTGGGAAGCTGAAGTCTCATTGGTCTGGACCGTTCACAGTGACAAGTGTCTCGCCCTATGGAGCTATCGGTCTAATCAATACAGAAGGAAAGACATTCAAAGTCAACGGGTATCAGCTGAAGCATTATCTAAGTGGTGATCTTGCCGAAGTCCATTCGGTGATCACGGTCCATGACCCTCCATTCTGATCATACAGTTGTACGGTCTAGCCGAAGACCGAAAAGACGGGCGGTTGACTGGGAGGCAACCCAGTTTTGTGAGTTTTTCCTATTTTTTCTTTTGTTTATTTCTCGTAAGCTTTGTTGCTTTTTATTCTTTATTATTGGATTGATGTGTTTGTTAGACATGTTTTGTTTAGTTTTTCATCGTATTGAAGGTAAATTTACAAGTTTGGAGGGACAACAGTTGCAGATTTTAGTTTCTGGCCACTTCTGAGGGTGGTCAGGGTTTGTATCCTGGTTTGCAAACCCGGACCGTATGTTTGGCGAAGCTAATGGGATGTTTTAGAGGTGGTCCGGGTTAAGGTGCTGGTTTGCATACCCGGACCTGGCGGGCGTGTTACTTACTGTCTTCTTTTGGAGGTGGTCCGGGTTTGCGTACTGGTTTGCAAACCTGGACCATATGCATGAAGAAGCTACTGGCCTATTTTGAGTGTGGTCCGGGTTTGCGTACTTGTTTGCGAACCTGGACCAGGTTCGCTGCAGTAACAAAAGAGGGGCGCGCGGGACTAAATCCCTAAATCTACTTTCTTCTTCCTCGCGCCGCTACCCAGTCGCCCAACCATCTTCGCCCAGCCCATATTCTTATCCACCCTTCACAGTATCACCACTACAACTTTCCGACTCCGCTCCTCACACCACCACCACCTCCGTGCTTCATCGCCGCTCACCCGACAATCACCGCACCCCATCGCCGTCGATTCTCGTGCTCCATACCCACTTGTACATCACCGCTACAACAACCCACCCCGTCCAGCCGCATCACCACCACGCCCTATCTTCAAATTCGACCCCGACTCGACACACCACTCACCACCACCACTACCCGTCTCTGCCCTTTCGCCCACGGCCACCCACCGCCATCCACCACCGCTTACCTGTTCGAACCGCAGCACACAAACCCCTATCCTACTTCATTTGCTAATTGTGTGTTACTATGGCCCTGAAGAGAGCTCGCCGGTCCACTACTGATGCCGCCTCGACATTTGCCGCGCCTGCACCGCCTGGACCATCGCCACCAGTCCAATACCGCGAGTCAGTGTGCTCAGACTTCATCAGTGACGCAGCTTTTGATTGGTATAATGTCAAGGACCAGAAAATAATTCCGGAAAGGTTAGTGTCTGATGAGTTAATCACTGAGTTTGATTTACAGAATTTGTTCGGTTCAAAGGGTTAGGGCAATTTGCTGCACGTGGGTAGGGGGTGCTATTATCCACGCTTGATCAAGTTGTTTTATGCTAATGCTGAAAAGACGGATGGTTATGATATAATTAGAGCATGGATAAAAGGGAGGTACATCCGTATAGATCATGCAGCGGTTGATGAGTATTTTGGAGTACAGGATGCGTTTGATAATAATGTGCTTAGAGAGGCATTGAAACATGTGGATAATGATAAGAAGGGGGCGAAGGAACACTATATGAGTCTGGTTGTTAATGACCCTGAGGTACAGAACCGTCAAAGACGGTCTTCGAGGGATAAGCAAGTTGTGGCGGGGGATAAACTGCAGACCCCGATTGAGCGTTTGATTTTGGCCATTATTAGGCATAATGTTCGCCCGAGAGAGTGTGCTGACCTTAACTCTCTGGATTGTTTCTTTTTGCAACATCTGCTGGATGCTGAGTTCCCTCACGGTGCTTGTCCTATATTTTTTTTACGGTTGTTATTGATCATATTTTGCGTATCATGGATGTGGACAGCACTGCTTCTCTTGCTTTTCTGCATTTCATGCAGTATCTTCTTGAGAAGGCTGGAGTTAGTTTCCGTGATGAGCGGCCTCAGAATCCCGCATCTCCCTTGGATATGACAGCTATGCATCGCTTTCAGTGGGAGAAGATTGGGGACGGATGGATAAAGCGCCGTTGTGCCCGACCGGGTAAGAGAGCTACCTGGTCTGCTGGTGCCGATGGGGCCGTTCCTCAGAGATTAGGGGTGCTGCTGTGCTTGCAGTGGGGTAGACGCCGGGATTTGAGGAGCTGATGACCAAGTTCAAGGATTGGCAGGGGGTGTGCACCACTCGCTTTGATGAGTTTGGCTCGCACCTCGATGAATTATCCACTCAAGTTCAAAACTATGGAGTTCGTCTGACATCTTTGGAGGCGCGTCGTCATGCTTCTGAGGTTCGCCAGGAGGCGAAGATGGGGGAGTATGATGCCCGCTTCGCCCGTATGGAGGCGTGGTATCTTCCGTATGGGTCGCAGTCATAACCTCCACACCCCTAGATTCCTGGAGTTTGGGTTATTTCATTCTCTGCCTTTTCGTTTATTTTGATGTGTTTTTATTGTCTTAGTTGTTTCTTAGAAGTTTTCAGTCGGTTGTACTTCTGGATTATTTTTCCTTTGGATTCGAATGCTGCCTTTTATATTCCGGTTGTATTACTTAACTATGATGTTTTGTCCACACACTTAATGTTTCTGCAAGTCAGCGTTGGCTGTTGGTTTTATTTCTTGAGCTACAGGTCTGCCTTTGCTGCGTGTGAGGTTTTGAGGGAACCAAAGGAAACTCTTTCGAATTTTCTGCAGAATTCAACACCCCCGATGTTTTTATATAAGTGTGAGGACGTTGTCCTCACCATACTCCAGGGGCGTGATTTGCTAACTTCCTTTATTCTTCAAACGTTTTCTGTGAATTTATGTTTTCCTTCCGTCTTAATAATTTTCATGAAGCAATGAGGGCATTGCTTATTTTTAAGTGTGAGGAAGGGAAATTACACATGCTCATGCTCAATTACATTTGAATGTGCTAATTTTGAACATTTTTAAGGCTACCACTCCATTTTCACTACATTTTTGTTGGCCCTCAAAAATTTTTGGTTGCGTAATATACCTAAGTCTTATTCAGTGGTTGGATAAGTTGGTTTGGAACCCCGCACGAGTAGCGCTAGTTTTTGTGAGATCGAAGTTGGAAAACAGTTGTGGGAATTCTGGTTGCACTGCTTGTATGTACAGTTTTGATTAATGCTTTTCACTAAAAAAGTTAAGCCTATTAGTGCAACTATTTGTCTTTGATTTCACTTGGGGACTTTGGGAATCATTCTTGAATGAAAGGAAGGATGGACAAAGGCAAGATACTCCTCTAATCGAACTTTTAACCCAGAAACAGGTCTCGTCCATTTGGTAATTAAGTCCTTGGGGTGCCTCAACACCCATCTACCTAAGGTCATCTGATCTGGGATAGAAGACCCAACACCGCTACATGAATGGAGAGAAAAGTCTGAGGGATATAAAAGAGAAAGTTAATGCTTGTTTAGAAAGTTGAAGAAATTTATTAATTTCAAATGCAAAGTGCAAATTCTTTCTTGATTATGAGTACGTGGTAATGAAAGGTAATATGGAATAGGATATTACTTCTAACCCCTTGTCGTCCATGGATTGTGGAAAGTTAATTGGAAAGTAGTCCCTGAGTGAAATTTGAGTCGGGTGGTTTTACTAAGTGTCTTAAGCCTTTGGAAAATACTTCTCAATTCACTGTTTATGAAAACCTGCAAGTGTGAATCATTGTTTCCTATGACTGCTTTTCATTTTTTATATCTCCTTGTGCACTGTTCTAAACTAACGTCTCCTTTCTGTAAGATCCCAGTATGTTTCTATTTGCTTGAGCGCAAGCAAAGATTAAGTGTGAGGAAGTTTATAAGTCGGGAATTTATCTAAGTTTACTAGGCTAATTCATGCTTAATTATCTACATTAGGACATTAAATTCCCTCCTTTATACTTTATTTACACATTATTGTTATATTTGTCTCCAATGATCTATTTGATATGTTTTCAGGATAAAATGCTCAACAAAGTGCTTAAATGAAGATTTTAGAGGTTGAGGCAACAAGTGGAAGTCAAACCAGAGTCAAAGGCTGATTTTCATCAACTACTGCCGTGTTTTATTGAGGGTCCGGGTTTGTATCCTACTTTGTAAACCCGGACCATCTCATCGAAGAACTCTCTGCCTAGTTTCAGACGTGGTCCGGGTTTACGTACTTGTTTGCAAACCCGGACCATCTTTAAGCAAAACCTTCTGCCGAGTGTTAGAGGTGGTCCAGGTTTGCGTACTTTTTTGCAAACCCGGACCAATGTAAGCGGAGCGCCAAAAATACTGCTACGGAAATAACGGATTGTTATTCTATCTTTAATTATCTTTTATTTTATCTTTTAGATAGCGGCCGTTTATTTATGGATGAGTTTAGAGTTTCTAAAGGATATGCTTGGATACGCCACAACAGTCACGATACAACAGATATAGTTAGCATATTCTGAGAGATTTTCTGATCGAGAGTTTAGAGCAGAGCAGGAAGGAAGTTCAACACAGAGACTTCACCACAAAGTCGTGAAGTCTCATTACAGAGTTTCTTCTTGTTCTTTATTACTACTCACTACAGTTTTACTTATTGTAAACATGTCAATGGCTGAGTAGTTCCTTTAGATTCCGGTTTGCTATGTATCCCTGAATTGACTATTTCTATTCCTTTGTGATTTATTGCAATTCTATTGAGTAAAGTTATTGTCCTTGCTTAATTTCTTTAATAGTTATAATTTGGCCAATTATAAAGACTAGTATTTTGTTAGCTTACATGTGACGACTGCGGCTTTCAATTAAATACAGGGAAATAACCGGTTAGTTTAGAGACGGTAATTCCTCTAAATTGCTAATTGACCGATAATCTAGATTGTTCTTAGAGCGGTTAGTAAACAGTGTGTTCGTAACGAGAGTTAGAATTCGGTCTTTGCTAACTAGAATTTGCTAAGCGGGAGACCGGAGGTGAATTATCTTTGTTCTAGGGTTTTATTCAGAATTGTCTTGGAAATCGCTTATGGATAGGAATTACAGATTTAGGGAGAAGTAGTAATCCGGGATCTCTTTCCCAAATCAGTTTCAAAACAATTATTTTCTTGCTTTTTACTGTTTTACATTCTGTTTACAGCTTTTATTTGTTATCAAATCAAAACCCCCAATTTCCTATTTTATTTTGTTATTTAGTCTTTTTATTCCTTTTCGTTTAATAAAGATTTAAACTAGACATCGCCTCCTCTGGTTCGATACTTAGGGAATACTCTCTATTAAAACTTGCTAGAATTGACCGGTACACTTGCCGTTAGGTTTTATCCCAACAGACACTAACCCGGACCACCCCTAAATCATACCCGAGATTTATCAATACATGTGGTCCGGATTTGTAAAGGAGTACACAAACCCGGACCAGACGATTTTCTTACCCGAGAGTTTGCCCAAGGTGGTGGTCCGGGTTTGTAAACCCGGACAGTAACCCGGACCACGTAAAGTTTTACACAGAATCTGTTTTAAAGCCATTCTAAGGTAGGGTAATGAAGGGTAATGATAGTATAAGTTAACTAAGACATGATTAATGATGCTTAATGGTCATTAAGGCCATAAACAAGCTTAGAGAATAATTTTAAGTAAGTAACATAAGTAAATGTATTTAAGTAACAATGAGATAGTAAGTATAAACTGGGAAACAGTAAGGAAAGTAATGAGTAAGGTTAATTATAGATAATTAACCACCCAACTCTATGTATATGCTAGGATTCGAATAGTTGAACACCGAAGAGGAGTCGATGAGTCCAAAATCAACGGTGCAAGGTATGATTTCTTCATGCTCTGTATCCTAACCTGGTTACCCCGATTTGTGTGCTTATTTGATCACCTAAATAAGATAAATGCATGAATCAGACTATATTGCACCTACTTGTGCTTGCTTAGGTTGTTCTTGATGTATATTGTCTTGAACACTAGTTTGTATAATTCATGAAATATATGAATGATGATGAAGTATATTTGTATCTTGTAGTGTACTTGTGTATTGTATTGTACTTTGTATGGATGTGTATATGAGGAATGTATTTGTGTATGTGGCTTGTATGTGTGACTTCTACTAATTCCTAACTACCTAACTCCTAACGTAAATATTGAGTAAATTGGAATGAGTAGAAGTTCGATATAGTTTCGGCCACGCGTGAGGATGAGGAGACACAAGAGGTTGGATCCGATTCCTGGTTCTTAGGCTGGTCCACGGCCCAAACTCCTTAAATGGGTAGCATCCTGGATTAGTGAACCAAGTAAATCCCGGGGGTGGGACAGAGTAGTCCCCGGGCCGGAGGTCCCGACGACTTGACTTGAGTAAGTAGTAAGTAAAGTAAAGTATTGTATGTGTAATGGTCTTGGCTGGGGTAAGTCATTGACCCCGAGTAAAAGAGTAATCTCCAACCGATTAACCTGGGTGGACAAATGGAGCTAACAAGTATTGCGTATTGAGTATGTAATGTGTATGTATTGTGTATGTGTAATTCGGGAGAAGGTAGGTAAGTATTGGTTGACTTGTATGGTCTTCCTTGTGTGTATTGTACTGTGCGTATGTATGAATACCTTGTGTAGTATTGTAGTATGATGTATGAAAGCATGTACGCATGTATGTATGAATAAAATGAATTGCATGTATTCGACCAAGTGGTCGGCGTACCCTCGCTAGTACGCGGGGTATGCGGAAGTCATATGCAGCGAAAGCTGAGCCCCTAGGGGCAATGTTTTTAGTGTGCAGGTACCCGAAGCGGACATGATCACAGTAAGAGACCGATAGCTAAGTTTGGATGGCTAGGAGTGAAAGGTAGATAGTAATGAATTGTATAAGGCTTGTAGCCTTGTTGTAGAAGTGTACCAAGGGGTATACCTTGTACTTAGAAAGTAAGTAGTTTGTGAGGAATGGGTAGGTGCAGACTCTTAAAGAGTAAGTATGAACTTGAAGGAATTATTGTATTTGTATTTGTATTTGGATCTTAGTATACTCGGTGTATTGTAATGTATCGTATTATGGAGTATTGTAGTACTCAGTAAGTAATGGAAGTATGTATTGTATTTGTGTAGTACTCGGATATTCCGGTCCATCAGACTGATGCTGTAAGTAGTAGTAGCCTTGTTAGTCACGTGGGTGGCTAACGGCATTGTATCACCCGCCGTTGTGTAATTATTTATCCACTGCGTGAGTATGGATGTATAAGGAGATTGGACGATAATGACGGTGTTAGCGGTAAGGGTGTTACAAAAGTGGTATCAGAGCGAAGTATCGCTCTGATGACTGGGAATGCCGAGTTTAGGAAATACCAAGTTAGGAATTAGAAGCTTAGGGCTAAGGGCAGAGTGATAGCATTAGAGAGATGCTAGTTAGGAACTCCCGGTGAGTACCGGATACCTACAAGATCAGACCCACCCCCCACATACCCCTTTGTATAACTTGGGAAAGTACACCAGAGAGAAGGAAAGACCTCTCATACTCGGGAAAACCCGATCTGGCAGTAGTGAGATAATCCTATAAGAGGAAAGAACTTGACACACAGTGGATTCCAAGAATTGGAGGTCCCGGAAATGGATCCCGGTTGAACAACAGTAACCGCACTTAATGGTGGTAGAATGAGCACTCCAACCATAAGGAGACTACAACTTGCAACAACATGGGGCAACATGCTTAGTAGTCGCAGAACCTGGCTAACCAACCAGTAGCAGAAAAAGAAGCACTAAGTGCAACAGAGCGGAAAAAGGAACGATAATAAGACCCGAGACATAAGTCTACGGGAAAGTAATAGCTAAAATAATACCACCAATGGTATGCTAACTGACTAAGGACATAGTCGAGAGTGATTAACCCAAAAACTACAACGCCATAAAGGTTATAGAACCTGGCCGACATAGCTTACACACCTACGGGAATATTCACGGGATATAACCCGACGGGACTACGGAGGTAGTGCCCGAACAAGTTCAGGCTCAATAACCACGATAAACGTGTGGGAACGAGCAACAAGGAAGAACACAAGACAAATAAATGGGAATCTCCAAGAATTGGAGAAGTACCCCGATCGATGACAGTCACGTCAAGGTCACGAAGAAGTTACTTAAGGGATCGAGCATCCCAATCATAGGTCAATAAGATCAAAGGAAGAGTCGACGAGACTACCAAATATAAGTGGAAACCATACCGTGACCGGTATGGGTTTACCCAAAAACCACCAGTACCACGCACTTGCCACGGCAAGTGTAGTAAGAACAGGAATATGTAAAGGAACTCTAACACACCACAGGTACATAGTAATGTACCGTGATAGCAATGAAGCAACCACAGGATCACAAGTCCTAAGAATTGGAAGAATGGAACCTTGGAAATGCCTAATGGCCTGACCATTGCACTAAGGACAAACCAGTCAGTGAGAAGCTGGACTTGGTCAGAACCTTAAACATGGCTATGCCATGAAGAACTTCCCTTAACACCGAACTACAATTTTAAAACCGAATTTTTCTTTCAAAACCACAACCCTTATTTTAAACCTTGAATTTTAAAGCCAAACCAACAGAATTATGGTGAGTATCATAGGATGATACAAGAGGAGTTGACAATAGAATACTTCACCTAGGCGTGTGACGAGCACTACGAGTGTACCCAAATATGGGATGTGGGATGACCGCACTCCGAAGGAGCTTGCGGGCCTGATAGATAGTCGGGTAAGTGGTAACGTATCAATAAGGTACCCACGTATGTATACATGTAGTGCACGAAACACGGGAAGTAGTCAACTCTGTTCTACGGACCATCAGTAAGTTCAAACCAGAACGGTTGGACACCTCAGACGATCAAGTATAAAGGAACTCAGAGAATCCATATGAAGGTAAGGAATGAGGACTAGGAAGTGCAAAGAGCCTAGATGAGTGAATGTAGACAATGGATATGTCTCAAAGACTTCAAGCAAATACGTGACAGCTGGAAGGTATACCCAGCCTGAACACAGTAAGGCAAATGCCTAATGTGAATACAACGACGCTCAACAAACGTGACGGAGTTCCCAAGAGCAATCACAGGATTACCACACAGTATAAACGGTCTACCCAGAACGGGAGACATTATAACCCAAAAAGAGATAGCTCAAATACAATACCACAAGTCGGTATAGTGGACACAATGTATCATAAACATTAGCCGGATGTAACGGCGTAACCTAACAACACCCAGGAGCAATCCTTGAAGGGTGTGTAAATTAACGACAGACGAACAAGCATCATGATAAGAGCTTGGTAGCTAGAACGAACATTCGGTTAGGACACCGAAGGGATTTCACTTAACTGGAAATACCCTTAATTACAAAAAGGCACTGATTAGCACCATATTGCCTAAAGGGCCTCCTATGAACGGAAGCGTGATGTCACGACTTACTATGGAGCCCAGCAATACCTCCAACCTACGGGGTATACAAGGAGTGCAAACATGTATAAGCAGCTTGCAAAGAGCATAGTCTGCATCAATAAGGCTCAAAAGCCATGTACCGACTACATGGTATAGGTTTAAACGGTTGCAAAACCCATACCATCTAACACCAAGACTTGCAAAAGATATTGTTTCATACGACAAACAGATCGACAACTAAATCACCCAATTTAAGCTCAATATAATGAGTGGTTTGAAGTAATGGCTACCTTAGTGTCACTGTCACTAGAACATCAGTCTAGTATACAGTTGACAAGCTTTTAATTGCCCTTCATGCCTTCTGTAGCAATGGTAGCACAAAGGCACAAGAATCACAATAATGCCAACAATGGCCTAGTCCACACTTGGACACTACGGGAAACCCGGGGGAAGGTACCCCTCGTTAGCCGAAGACCACCAAAGTGGTGAAGATGTGAACCCTTAGAAAAGGCTTCCATCAACAATAACAACAAAGCATGTGCATGTAGATATTGCCAAGAGGCGACTGAACAAACGAATACGGTTTAAAGGAGTAAGTATACTCCATATGCAGTACATAAACAGATACTAACATAGTTACTTTGTCATGAGACTTATGAGTGGCAAAAAAACCTCTCAACAAGAACTTTCACTTACCAGTGATAAAATACTCTTCAATTGGAGAACGGGACCAGAAAACCCTTGAAGTTTCTTGGGATGTCTCGGTAATGTACATATAAATGTAGAACTATGCAGCTAGAGCTCATCATCAATGCTCAGCACTGGAAGACAGTACTTGTCAAAAACAATCAATGTGAATGCACATTGCACACCATGAATGACCGATGCTCAAGAGAGCTTGTAATCCAGTAAACTACTTCATCAATTGTCAACCAAGATACTTGGTAAATTGTATTATAGATGATGAAACAATGTGAGGTAAGCTAACCTACACATTAAACCTAAATGGGAATAAAACATCTCCACATTGGGAAGATGGTAACATTGTGGCATGCTACGACAACCGTCATACATATGAACTAGGAACCTCCTAGTGTATTCACACCATAAGGAAATGGTGCCAAGGACAATGACAATGAGTAAAGATAAGCTACCATAGTAACAGAGACAATAAAAATGATGTTGTATAATGAGTAAGAATACGGTGCGCAACAAGCGACCGCTATGAGGAAGTAGTTAGTCAATGACACGGAGTATAAGTATAAGAAGACAGGCAGAAATATTCTTTCCTATCACATAAGTGACTTACTGTCAAGCGTTTACGCCTCTGCACTATGTATGACTGAGGGTTTTGGTGTTGCACTTGTGCAGCTAATGACCTAGTGGGATAGCGAGGAATATGGAGAACGTAAATAGTATTAAACCCTTCCTTTCACCAACGAACATGGCATAAGCCAGTTAACCCAGCATAGCAACAAACCGTGCGGCCTAAGGCCAAAGAAGCACGAAGAGTGTAAAGCACACTAACAATCACAAGATGTGAATTCCATTGGAATAAAAGGTGAAAGAAGACTGAGGAAAGTCACTAGGACCGGCGCATAGAGAATGCAAGGTCATACAAGTAAAGAACACTTGTACTGAACCAGAAGAACATGTATAATTCAGAAGCTATTGACAACAGAGGAAGCACTACAACTAGGTAGTGACTTAACCTCACCCGACAGTAAGTCGGAGGAACTTAATGAATAATCTTGGAAGCACGAATAGTATGTATAATAGATTACTAGAGAGCTGGTTACAATCTAAAACTCATTGAGTTCAAGCACGGTAAAAGAATACCACACTTGTTTAATAAACCTTATTCCCACAATAGAGGGATAAAAAGGCGATGTGTAGCACATTAAGGATAACATGAAGGGTGAGTAACCAAAGTTATCAGGGTCACGCAGCAGAAGCTAGTGGGCCCTAGCTAAAAGGGTAATGTACCTAGTAAGTATGAGAGAATGGCTATCAATGCCTTCAAGCCTAATAGGCTAGAACCGAATTAATTATGAGTTAAATATACTTATATAGGAATTCTTGGTGCAAAGACTAAACCATTGGTATAGTTAAGACCCTTTGACCAGAGTACATTATATAATAGACCGTAGTGAAGCTAAATGCTTCAAATTGCCCGAATTGACTAAACCAATGTATAATAATAACATATGGTAGATTATGTGGGCGTAATCCCTTTTAAGGGGGGTAGAGCGAAAACCGCTTGATGTAAGTTTCACGAATAAGACACATAAATCATAATGTGCATAGCACAAATGAAAATTGATTTGATGATTGGTACTTATGTTAAATAAACATAAGTATTCATTCATATTGTAATTGTGGTAATTAGGCACGAGAGATGTAAATACCATAGGACAAATATACCCATCTTGTAACCCCAGTGTAAGAGTATTGGTAAAGAAGAGTAATGAGTAGTGGGCGGAGCTCCACAAGTATTGTAGCCTTTGAAGAAGTAGTACGAAATGAATGAGAGTAGTAGATGAATGAAGTTTAGGAGTAGTGTATACCTAGGTAAGTTATTGGAAGTAAATTGAGGACAACTAAATTCTACAAGTATGGTAATCCCTAGTTAGAATATTTGAAATGATGGAGAGTAATGGATGGAAGTAGTGAAGGTTGATGAAATGAGCACTTAGGTATTGAATCTCGAAGAAAAGAATTTGGAAGGAGTGATGATGATTGATGGACTGAATTCCATCCTTTGGAGATGTATGAATTTGTAATTATGACTAGAAAGAGTAAGAAGATAGAAAATGAAAATAATCAAATTATCTGTTTATTTGAAACTGATGTGGGAATTCGAACTTGATCCTGATCAGATCAAGGGAAACCGAACACAAATTGCGGTGGAAAGATAGTTCAACACTGATGCTGATCACATCAGGGTCAAATGATTCTTGAAGCTCCCCTCAAGTGGTCACAAGAATCACACATAGGATAAAAGTAATGAATATAAATTGGAATTTAGAGTTGTGTGTTTTATGAATTTTTTTTTCTAATTACTAGTTGTGGAAGGATTTCCTTAGACTGGATATTGAGGAAATGTTAGAAGCTTATACCGGAGAAGATAGTAGTATATCATATTTTATTGTTCCAAGGGCAGCGGGACATAGAGGAGTCCAGTGTCTAGATGACCTGAGTGCCTACGGGATTGTATGCGTATTGCATTGCTTTGGGGATAGCGTTGCATTGTATGTATGTATAAATTTTGTAATGAGGAACCAGATGGTTGGTAGTAATGTGGATTTGAGTAATTATTGTACATTGGTATGGTATGGTATTTAGAGACCTTGAGGAATGGATTTGAGAATTGTAAGGAGGAAGAATGTACTACTTTGGCATTAGACCTGTAAGAATGAGTAAGTATAGAAATCCTTTAACCTCGAACAACTTTGAGGACAAAGTTCTTAAGGGGGGTAGATTGAAATACCCCGAACTTAAATGTAGGGATTAAGACTATCCTAATACGTATTTAAGGGCCTAATAACGCCTAAGTAATTTTGGGAAGGAAAAATAAATCCAAAAGAAATAAAGTAACGCTTAAAAAACGAAAAACGCTAAATAAGCGTTAAATAACCGTAGGAGGTAGGAGACCTCGGTTAGAGTATTATATGGATTCTTAAGGGCTTAATAATGCCTAAATAATATATAGGAACAACTCCCGAAGAAAACGGATCCAAATAATGCATTAAAATGCTAATAGAGCTTTAGCGCATGTTTTTCGAGAAAACCCGAAAACGTGACTTTAAGTGGTCAAACAAACCCGTAAAAATTATAAATCATTATATAACAATAATTAAGCATTAACGGAAGCATAATAATCAATAAAAATAAAGAAACAAAAAAATTCTGGAAAACGGGCCTAGTTAGTGAGTAGTACCGAAACCGGGTAAAATAACGGGCGTTTTCTGTAAAAGACGAAAAACGCTCCAGCTTACATATATATGTGGGGACGGTTTTATTAATAGAGCAGCCCCTCACACACACACACACACAAGTAAATAAAGAAAGAAAGAATAAGTAATTAGGAAGGAGGGAAAAAGTACAAAAAGGCTAAACTCACCTCTCACCTCTCTCTCATTTCCCTCTTCTCTCTCTTCTTTCTTTATTCCCCACCATCACCTTCCTCCTCCTCTCTGGCTGTTGGCGATTTTTCTTCCCTTCCATGGCAGCCCACCTTCTCAAGCTTGCCCAAGCCTTGTAAAGCTCCAAATAAAAAACAAATTACATATTTGAACTTCCCTCATCATTCTCTATACTTCTCTCTTTTCAAAAACCAAAAATGAGGAAGTTCATCTCCATGGGTTTTCCCCATTCAAAGAGAAAATAGCATCAATGGGTAGCTTGGAGTCTCCTCTCTCCATTAAGGTAAAAATCTTCATGAAAAACTCATGTTTCCTTCATCTTCCTTTGTAGCCGATTTTACCCCCTTTGAAATGCTCTATTTTTCTCTCTCTTTTGAGCATAATTCCAACCTTGGAATGGTGTTGGCATCACCTTCTTGAACCAAGGGCTAAAACCCTTCTTAAGGGCTTAAAAAGGTAAACCCTATAAATTGTGTTTTAAACATTTCAATGAACTAGCATTAATTTAAGGGTTAGTATGTTAATTACGCTTGTTTTTATGTTCAATGGGTGATGGGAATGGAGTTTGGCAACTCCATTTCCCATGTGACCGATTGTGCAAGAAAGAAAGAAGAAGAAGAATTGGAAAGGAAAGAAGGAATAATGAGCTTAAGGTAAGAGCTCCTTCTTAATGATAAATTTTAATGCATTAGAGTAATAGGAACGGGTAAACTAACTAAGGAACCCAAAATATTGTGTAAGTATTGTAGTAATGGAAGTTTGAGTATTATGAGCTAGTATGTAGGCCTTGGAGCCTAATAGATTGTGTATGAGTATTGGTATTGTTGTTGATGGAGTATTGATGTATTGAGATTGCTTTGATTTCTGGTAGGACCCTTGTATGGGTGTGGCTAGATTAGGAATGAATTTGATGATTTTGGATATGTGTGGCTAGGTAAGAAAAGTAGGTAAGCTATGGCAAAATTTTAGTAGGAATTGTGCATTTATGGATGACTTGGTGATTGGGAGAACCAAGGTGTGTATTGGGGGATGTAGAGATGTCTAGTGACCATGGAGTGGTAATTGTGGTATGAGAATTAAAGGATGTAAAAATCTGTAGCAAGAGGTATTGAAATGTGTTGGAGAAACAAGGAAGAATTAGTGTGTAGGATTTAGTAAAATGAGTATTGTACTTGGTAAGAGTTGGGTTGAGTATAATGCAAATGAGGCAATAAAAGAGCCATAGGAGTAGTGGGAAGAGGAAAGGATAAACCTGTAGCATTTGTTAAAGAAGGAAAAACTGTAACAGTGGAGAAAAAATTGACAGTGGAGTGTATTTTGTAGCAGATTTGTATAGAGGTGGATTAGGTTAGTTTCGATTGCCTAATTAGGGTCAAAACACCCTAGATTATATGTAGGAATATTGGGGAAGAAGTTGGTAGAAGTTTGGAGTTGAAACATAATCAAAAACTTGCATAATTTACAAACCTACAACTGGTCCGGGTTTGTAAACCAGTACAGAAACCCGGAGCAGCATAAAAACTCGACAGACTGTTATTCAAAAGGAGTGGTCCGGGTTTACAAACTAGGACACTAACCCGGACCACCCCTAAATCATACCCGAGACTTATCAATACATGTGGTCTGGGTTTGTGTGGTTTGTAAAGGAGTACACAAACCCGGAGCAGACGATTTTCTTACCCGAGAGTTTGCCCAAGGTGGTGGTCCGGGTTTGTACCCGGACAATAACCCGGACCACCTCAAATTTTACACAGAATCTGTTTTAAAGCCATTCTAAGGTAGGGTAATGAAGGGTAATGATAGTATAAGTTAACTAAGACATGATTAATGATGCTTAATGGTCATTAAGGCCATAAACAAGCATAGAGAATAATTTTAAGTAAGTAACATAAGTAAATGTATTTAAGTAACAATGAGATAGTAAGTATAAACTGGGAAACAGTAAGGAAAGTAATGAGTAAGGTTAATTATAGATAATTAACCACCCAACTCTATGTATATGCTAGGATTCGAATAGCTGAACACCGAAGAGGAGTCGGTGAGTCCAAAATCAACAGTGCAAAGTATGATTTCTTCATGCTCTGTATCCTAACCTGGTTACCCCGATTTGTGTGCTTATTTGTTCACCTAAATAAGATAAATGCATGAATCAGACTATATTGCACCTACTTGTGCTTGCTTAGGTTGTTCTTGATGTATATTGTCTTGAACACTAGTTTGTATAATTCATGAAATATATGAATGATGATGAAGTATATTTGTATCTTGTAGTGTACTTGTGTATTGTATTGTACTTTGTATGGATGTGTATATGAGCAATGTATTTGTGTATGTGGCTTGTATGTGTGACTTCTACTAATTCCTAACTACCTAACTCCTAACGTAAGTATTGAGTAAATTGGAATGAGTAGAAGTCCGATATAGTTTCGGCCACGCGTGAGGATGAGGAGACACAAGAGGTTGGATCCGATTCCTAGTTCTTAAGCTGGTCCACGGCCCAAACCCCTTAAATGGGTAGCATCCTGGATTAGTGATCCAAGTAATTCCCGGTGGTGGGACAGAGTAGTCCCCAAGCCAGAGGTCCCGACGACTTGACTTGAGTAAGTAGTAAGTAAAGTAAAGTATTGTATGTGTAATGGTCTTGGCTGGTGTAAGTCATTGACCCCGAGTAAAAGAGTAATCTCCACCCGATTAACCCGGGTGGACAAATGGAGCTAACAAGTATTGCGTATTGAGTATATAATGTGTATGTATTGTGTATGTGTAATTCGGGAGAAGTTAGGTAAGTATTGGTTAACTTGTATTGTCTTCCTTGTGTGTATTGTACTGTGCGTAAGTATGAATACCTTGTGTAGTATTGTAGTATGATGTATGAAAGCATGTATGCATGTATGTATGAATAAAATGAATTGCATGTATTGGACCAAGTGGTCGGCGTACCCTCGCTAGTATGTGGGGTATGCGGAAGTCATATGCAGCGAAAGCTGAGCCCCTAGGGGCAACGTTTTTAGTGTGCAGGTACCCGAAGCGGACTTGATCACAGTAAGAGACCGACAGCTAAATTTGGATGGCTAGGAGTGAAAGGTAGATAGTAGTGAATTGTATAAGGCTTGTGGCTTTGTTGTAGAAGTGTACCAAGGGGTATACCTTGTACTTAGAAAGTAAGTAGTTTGTGAGGAATGGGTAGATGTAGACTCTTAAAAAGTAAGTATGAACTTGAAGGAATTATTGTATTTGTATTTGTATTTGGGTCTTAGTAAACTCGGTGTATTGTAATGTATCGTATTATGGAGTATTGTAGTACTCAGTAAGTAATGGAAGTATGTATTGTATTTGTGTAGTACTCGGATATTCCGGTCCATCAGACCGATGTTGTAAGTAGTAGTAGCCTTGTTAGTCACGTGGGTGGCTAACGGCATTGTATCACCCACTGTTGTGTAATTATGTATCCGTTGCGTGAGTATGGATGTATAAGGAGATTGGACGGTAATGATGGTGTTAGCGGTAATGGTGTTACAAAAAGTACACTTATGAGTTATTTTGTCCTTCTGGTTTTGAGTGCACAAGACAACCGAGTGAAAGCATTGTCTGTCGTTATTACGTGATGAGATTCATGAAGGAGATTATAGAGAGTAGAAAAAGAAGTGTTCCTACAGAGGTAAACATATTGATTATACACTATCAAATGCATATATAATGATATTTATTTGGTAATGAGCTAATACTACTTTTTATTGTGTTTTCAAGTACTTGGACAGGTACAACGGTAGAGCGTATGAGCAATATGAAATTGATGAAATTCGAGAGCAATGTGCAGCTTATATGCAGAAGCATTTGGATTCAGAGTTTGATTAGTTTTTCTGATAGTATCAATCAAGTGTAGCATGTAGCATGATAATGGTGACTTTCAAGACATCTAAATGATTAGTTGAACTGTTTGCTAAATGAATGTGCATTTGCAGGTGGCAAAGTACACTTGAAAGTGCTGTATGTGTTGTTGACATGGTGATAAAAGACTTATGTTTTGTTTATGGAAAGTGTTTTAGTAGGTGTTGCTGCTAGCTATTATGGATTATATATTGTTGTTTGCAAAGAATTATTGCTGGAACAAGTGTATTTGTAGATTAATATGCTATTTCTACAGGATTATGACTGAATCATTTGTCATTATGGATTGCCCAAATAGGTGTAATGCTGTTTGGACAAGGTGCTTTAGAAAACTGTTATTCTACAAAAGAGAACTGTTAATCACAGTTGTAAATTCTGTAGTGTTTTTGGTTGAATTTGACTATAGAAAACTGTTATTAACAGTTGTCAATAGTGTTGATATATCCCGGTATTTGTTAAAAGACAACTGGTAATAACAGTTGTCTAATGATATTGATACCAACCATAGACAACTGTTAATGACAGTTCTTAAATCATACCAAAACAGATTCTAAAATTGTAATAGACAACTGTTAATAATAGTAGTCTGATAAGGTATTTCATAACTGTTAATAACAGGTGTGTATCATCACATTAACAGTAGTTATAAGAGAGTATAGAGAAATGTTATTCACAGTAGTCTAAAGTAGACCATACTATAGAGAACTCCAACAACTAGAACTGTTTTTAACAGTTCTCTAAAGCATTTTTAACAGTTGTCTAAAGCATTTTCTATAGTAGTGAGTGATACCCCAAAATTTTCGATCTTAAAAGACCCCGCATGCAGTTGAAAACCGACTAATTGCGTCAAGCTGTTCTAAGGCGCCGACTACCTATGAGTAAATTGGATGGATGTCGAGCGATTCTAAAGCGTCGACCACCTAAAGGTAAAAATGAAGTAATGTCGGACTATTCTAATGCACCGACTAACTATTAGGATGATATGATGTCAAGCTATTCTAAGACGTTGACTACCTATAATGAATGAGATGATGTCAAGCTATTCTATGGTGTTGACTACCTATAATGAATGAAATGATGTTAAGCTATTCTAAGGCGTTGACTACCTATAATGAATGAAATGATGTCAAGCTATTCTAAGGCGTTGACTACCTATAATGAATGAAATGATGTCAAGCTATTCTAAGGTGTTGACTACCTATAATGAATGAAATGATGTCAAGCTATTCTAAGGCGTTGACTACCTAAAGTGAAATAAAGTATGCCAAACATTCTATAGTGTCGGGAACCTGTAACGCAAATGTAGATGTTATGCAGAAGAAGATGATATGGTATGCTGATGATGCTCGGGTGCTTCTGGGGACCAAAAACCGTTCCAATGCTCCGGGTTGGTATACTATGGGGACATATTGCCTCTACCCACCAATTGGGGTGCTGGGATAACTTCTATATTACCAAGGGGACTTATTGCCACTGCCCACTAGTTGTTTCTCCCAAAAAGTTGACATGAAGATGGGGACTTATTGCCTCTGCCCCGCCAACTTAGATCACGGTCTGTCTCGTACTTGTCTTGAACTGAAGATGATACTAGGTCTCGTACTGGTCTCGTACTGGTCTCGCACTGGATGATGATGCTCGGTCTCGCACTGAATAATGAAAATGCTAGGTCACGCACTGAAGAAAATTCTAGGTCTCGAACTAAGGTCTCGAAAATGATGGGTCTCGCACTGATGAAGATGATGGGTCTCGCACTGAAGTCTCATACTAAATGGATGAAGAAAAATTTGGATCTCGCACTAATTCTAGGTTTCACACTGAATGAAGATGCTAGGTCTCGCACTGAATGACAAAAATGCAGGGTCTCGCACTGATTTTGGGTCTCGAACTAAGAATGAGTTAGAAAGATAATGGTCTCGTGCAAATGCATTTGGTGAAAACCAATTGTAAAAGGGCCAAACGTGGTGGTGATGAGGTGTATGCAAAAGTTTGTAAAATACAATCACAATGCATGTAAGATACTTGTTCAAAGCAAGAAACTGTTGAAAAATGTGCCAAACATGGCATGAGAATTGAAAATTGTTCAAAGCAATAAATTGCTGGAAAATGTGCCAAACATGGCAAAGATGAGAATTGAAAATTGTTCAAATATAGAAATTCTAGAAAATGTGCCTAACATGGCAAAGCTTAGGAAAAACTCAACTGAAAAAGGAAAGTGAAATAATTACTTCCTAACTAAGAATTTCATATCTGCAATTTGTTTCTTAGAGGATGAACATGCCGCTGGTGGGAGTGTGTGGTGTTTGGGAGGTGGTCAGGACTTTTGATAGACCTGTGGTGTATGATGTGAAGGTAAAGGCTTATGTGGGCCTGTGTGGTGGTAATATTGGTGATGCTCAAACTTCAGGTTTCAATTGGTGTTGTCATGGCAATTGTTAAAACCAACAATTGCCCCTAGTATTTCTCCCTTAAGGTAACCTGTGCTAGAGTTTGTGGCAATCGATCGGAACGATCGATTGCCCCAGTATTTTCTTTGACTAAACACGTAAAAAAGTCTCATCCTCATAGGGTCAAGGCTTATGCTTTGATGTGGTGCTTCCTAACCTACACTCGACTTGTTTGGTATTTGCACTCATTTCTCACATGGTCATAACTTCGAGACCATTGAATTCAATATTTGATGGATTTACGCATTTGATCTGCTACTTTCACGTGATTGGACACACAACTACAAAGTCGGAAGTCTTCTAAGCTTATAACGTGGCCATGGGGTGTGATGAAAGACAACAGTACCATGGAGGGATATTTTAGGTATGTGGAGCTAAAGGAGTGACCAAAGCTGCACCTTGCGTCTTCTCTCAGGATCATCTTCCTTGTCTTAAAGTCGTCTAGTTACTTCATGTTGATATTGTTTTCGAGCTTCTGGACTTGGACTTTTGAAGTCATCTTTTACACCATTTCTCCTCTTTTTGTAATTCGGATTTCCTCGAGGCATTTCGGGTTTGCCTATTTGTTTTATCCTTTCTTAACTTTGCCTTCGGGGTTCTTGTGTTTCTTGGTTTTGGGCTTCGAGATCTGTTTTCATGTGAGCTCTTTGGATCCTGTATCACTCTGGGACCATTTGAGGATCACTTCGTCATGCTAATAGCGGTGTTGCTTCTTTGAACTGATGAAGATGTTATCTGAGACTCGGACTCCTCGCTTCCTTTGGTCACCGGGTCGGACATTCATCATTGGCTGGGTTATTTTGTGGAGTTCATAATATCGAAAAGAGATATATAAAAAGCTCAGCGGTGATGCCTAGGGTTTAATTTCAGGGTTTACAAGCTTTTCGGCTATGTGGTGCTGTACCTAGGTGCTTCATCATTCCTGATAGTTTTGTATCCGTTCTTTGTTACTTTTTGCAGGTCAATGCGTAAAATTTATAAAGTATCTCCTTCAGTCGGAGTTATGCCGTTTACCTCACCTTTGAATGTGGTCTCACCGAAGTCGTGTAAAAATGACACGCTCGTTCACTCATGGTTTTTCCACTCAAGACACCCTCGTGAGATATTCACTCGGAAACGCGTTCGCACATTTAAACAATAGATAAAAGATGACGAACTTAAACTTAGATTGCCCTCAATATTAATCCAGGGTTTATGACGACAATTTGACAAATGTGGACTTCGAAGCGCTATGTGGTTTGTTTGGATGCTTAGGGTGAGCTGTGATGTTTAACGTGGCATGTTAAACTTTTAGAAACAAGAGACGAATCGTTCTGTTCCATAGTCGGGAAATGATTACTCCGTGATCCCTTTCCTTGAAAAACATTTTTGTTTTTTTTTTCAATGAATGAATGAAAAATGGTTTGTACAGAAATTGTGAAAATGGAACTATGATTTTATTTATGAATCATGAACGAAACATAAAAAGTACAATCTGAGGAGACTGAAAACTAACTAAGAAAATAAGCTACTAGGAAAATTTGAAGATGCAAGAACACATAATCAATGATGAATCACCTAAATAAAACGATCTACATACTTAGAAAAATTGGACTCCTTGCTTGAGGAGGTATTGGATCTTGTGCTTCAATGCTCAACAATTGTCAGCATAATGGCCAGGCTACTGATGGTAGTGGCAGAATTGATTGAGATGCCTCCCCAAATGAGTGGTTCCTGGCCAAGGGGCCAAGGGCTGTAGCAAGTTTCTCCTCTGAAGCTCTTCAAATGCCTGACTTGGTGTTCGGCCAATGTTGGTGAATTCCCTTTGCGTTAAGTCTCGACGTGGTAAGGGTAGTGTCCTAAAGTTTTGATGCGGAGCTCTAGGTCGTTGAACCACATTCACTTCTGGGAAACTACTTTTGAACGCAAGCTACCATCTGAAAATAAGCCTTTTCTGGTCCTGGCTTAGAGAATTTGGAACCACTACCGGAGTTTCTTGAGCACTCGAGCTCCAACCCTTCCTTATGAGTGCTTTCCTCAAGAATGCCAACTTATCCCATCAATATGTCCAAACTCGGAAAGTACATAAATTTTAGCTCATGGTTGTGTTGTTTTCGCATGTTATCAATTATCATGCGGATTTGCTCTTGCTCGTCCATTTTGGTAGGCATGGTAGTCACTAGTATAAAAATGGTCTATCACAGCGCCCCTACCGCAGCGGTTGTAAAAACAACCGTTGAGATAGGTCGTTTTTAAAAATCCCGCAAACCTATCTCAGCGCGGTTGTTACTTACAACCGCTGCGGTAGGGTCATTTAAAAAAAACTCTATCGCAGCGGTTCCTACTAACAACCGCTGAGATAGGTCTTTTTTACTGACCTATCTCAGCGGTTCTTAGTAGGAACCGCTGCGATAGAGTCTTTTTTTCCCCAAATTGACCACTCCGTCATTCTCTTCTGTCTCGCGAGAATGAAGCAGACCGACGGCGATTTCCGCAGCTCGACGCCTGCGATTGCTCTACCACCGCCACCGTCGTCTTCCTCGTCGCGCCACCGTTCTTTACCGCCGTCGCCGTCGTAACTCGTTCCACCAGGAGGTCGCAGGCGTCGATCGTGAATGCTGCGGGAACCCTAGGTTCGAATTCCGAATTCTAACTTCGAAATATGTTAATTATTGTCTTGTTGATCAATAACTAGTTGTAATATAGTTATTGATTGTTAGTTTAGTTATGTGTGCATAATTTGAATATAGATAGATTATTGAACAAGTATAAATAGTTGTGCACATAAGGTGTTCGATAAAATGCCTGAGTTGATATTTTTGCTGTTTGTGCCCTCTGCATACAACCCAGACATTGATCGATCAATTCTTGATAGGCGAAAGCCATATAAATGACTAGAAAACATTGGTCTCATAACATATATATAGGAGTATATGAAAGTGAAACCATTTGTATATAATAAATATAGGAGTATATGAAAGTGAAACCATTTGAATATAATTGTCATCTTGACTAGTGACGACGTTCCTGGTATGGGTGAGAAATCAAAGACACGCTTAACGATGAAAAAACTTGAAGCTAATTATATTTGCTATGATAATGATGAAAAAACTAAAGACATGCTTAAAGATAATTAAAACTTTAGATTTGACTTATGTTTATCATAACCTTTCATTATATCTGTTTTTTTATGAACTATATTAGGAAAATGCTTAATTTTTACTGGACAATGTTTTAATTTTGTAAGCGCATTGTCTTGTTAGGATGTGTTTACATATAATTTATTATTCTGTAATGTTAGTATTTTCTTATTGAATTAAATTTTTTAGCTAAAAAAAAGGTTATATATAACATATATGTTTTGAAACAATATACCCTGTGATATGATCCACAACCCGATTCTAGGAATATCTAGGACTTTGTTGATAATCCAACCTAGCACATTATCCAAGCATATATACATTAGGTAATGTTTATGCTCAAAATTCATGAAACGCCACTTCACTTTGACAAACGTTCATTTTCGTTAGATAGTGAATCAAAATGAATTTTTCTCTTCAAGCAGTTTGGCTATTGTTCAAGGTTAATTTTTTTTTACTTTAATGGTTATTTTTTATAATTCAATGAAAAATTCATGAAATACTTTTGTCACAATAAACGACTTGTTTTGTGCCATTCAAAAATTATTTTATGATATAAATACTCATTCTCACCATATAAAATGACCATTTCTCAACTATAAACACCTAGTGTACTGCTAATGTATTCCCCATTTGTACAAACTCAATCGAAGAAACATTTATTGGCTAATTGATAAATATATGTATATATATAAACTTAATTAATGGTCCTAATTTCTGTTTTTGAAGATTATCACTATTTGATGCTTTGGACATTAATGTGTAATCCTTTAAAAACCTAAATATTGACAATATGATTTCTAACCAGAAACATCAATTTGATTTCTCACCCATATGCTCTCCAACATTTCCCAAAACCAAAAAGTTATGTTGGGAATGTCCTTATAACAACATATGGTTTTATAATCCAACATTTCCGCTTTAGCATCAATCGAATCATCACCTTGTATCCCATCATAGTACGTATCATCATTATCATTATCACAACGATTCATTTCCACTTTCTCGGCATCCTCATTTGCCGTGGCGGGTACTGCATCTCCGGTGTAAATAAAACTACAAATCATTTTGTTCTTAATTCTCAAACTATTAAAAAATTAACTTCAAGTTTCACATTAATAAAGTGGTAAGATCTATAACTTTATAACATCTATGTTCTCCCATTACATTGTAGTATATACATGCTTAATATGATAATGCTTATAGTAATGGATTTCTTGCCCCCCTAATATTATTACCTTGCTTCACCGCTGTCTGTAGTAATTGGGGTGGTCTCTACGTCTCTTTCTTTCTCATCTCTTCTGTTGTGCAGCATGAGTGGAAAGGTAACATCTTCATCTATCTTTTTTCTCTTTTTTATTTTCTTAATATGATAATGCTTATAATAATGGATTTCTTGCCCCCTAATATTATTTCCTTGCTTCCCCTCTGTCTGTAGTAATTGGGGTGGTCTCTACTTCTTCTTCCTCATTTCTTCTGCTGTGGAGTAAGAGTGAAAAGGTAACATCTTCATCTATCTTTTCTCTTTGTTTGTTTAATTAATTATTGCGAAAAAGTGGTTGTGGTTAATATTAAGTGATTGTGAATAAGGATGGTTGCTGTCAATTGTTGAATTTATTTGTCGTGGTAAATAAGATATTGGTGAATGCTTAATGATAAGCATGGGAATAACACGATTACGCAAAGGTCATGCCGAATTTTTTTCTAGAATCGTATTAGTCTTATTAATTAATATTATTTGTTATTTGTGTATAACAATCTTTACTTTTCTTTGTCAGGTCTTCTAAATCTTCTATTGGATTTGTACCAGTACTTTCCCAGCCCATCACCAAAGCAGTCTCCTAGCTTCCCCCTCTGTACAACCTTAAAACAAGTAAGTAATTAAACTTTATTTTTTGTTTTAATAATGCAATGATTTGTTGAAGTTAAATTAATTGTGTTAGAATTGTTAGAATAAGGCTAGATTAGTTACGTTGGAACGTTAGAGTACTTAGGCTACGTTAGTTTGGTTGGAACCATAGACTAGTGCTGAGTTTGGTTGCAACCGTACATCCAGTAGAAACATGCTCCATATACTAATGCAGACGAAACTGAAAGACAAATCAATCTTAAACTTGTTTTGTTTTCACATATAGAATATAGCGTGACTGGATGTACGGTGATCGAGGGGATCACTACTTTGATGAGAAGCTGAAAGAGTTTCTCAAAGCAGCAGTGCAACACAAGGACAGAACAAAGGCGGACAATATTTCATGTCCTTGTGTTGACTGTGGGGTCGTAAGGAAATATGTAGACATTGAGGAAATTAGATTTCATCTTAAGTCCTGTGGATTCATGCCACATTACAGAAGATGGAATTTTCATGGAGAAACTGTTGCAGCTAGTGCTTCAACATCATCAAATGCTCATGATCCACGTTACGCAAGTACAGCCCACACCTTCAATACCATCAATGAGTCGGTACCTGTAACACCCTTCTCCATAATCACGTAATAATCTCTCACGTAGCAATAAACAAAACGTCTTACAGCAGAAGAATTAATAACAATAACAATACTCACTGGGGTGTCACCGGCCATTACTCGCCCATGCGAGCAACGAAGCCAAACTATATCCAACTTCCAACATAAACAAACTGCTAACCGCCGTGATAACGAGAAAACTCCTATACATCATACTAAGTCTATAAACCATAAACGTCGACAAGTGAGCGTCTACCCAAATCCCAAATATACATAACGGTACCATTATATATTTCACCATCCTCACTGCTATACAAACAAACTCCATGTGCGGTAATTAAAGTAAACTCTAATTACCCTGTTCCCGCACTTCGGCTTCGACAATAATCAACAACCTGCATAATGGTGTAGTATCAGCGATAGACGCTGAGTATGCCGGGCCTGGACCCTAATGGTCACTTAGTCATTTTAACCATCTTATTATTAGATTGGTTTCATGCTTTACCATTTTACAGTTATAATCAATACTGTAATAAACTTGCATAATATGCATAATCATCCATCCAAACATTCATAACACTTAATCATCCATCCAATCCAAACATTCATTTAATATCACAAACAACAATTGTATATCGAACGTATCGAAAAATTAGCAGTATAATGTACAATGTACAATCGCCGTAGCGTACAGTTTCCATAGTTAATTTACCTTGGCCTTTAAGGCCCTATCCAAACCATGTTTAATTTATACCAGTTGGGCGTCATGTTAAGACAACCCGATAACCTCACCATGGATAGTAGTCCTCCCGTACACACAAAGGTGCTCATTTCACCAGAGGTCCGGAGGCCCCTAACTATTCTCTTTTGTCTCGTATGACGTCCATATAAAAGGCCATAGCCACCTGACCCACGATCCAAACAGGGCTCGTTGGGTATAAACCTGGAGCGGAACCCAATCGGGTACCCCTTAGTGATCACAAATGCGCAACCAGATAGTTCGTAAACTACACTGGATTCCTCACCTCAACTCACACCATCTCTCTCTCATAATGTTTAAGATCTGCTCTTAGTCTTATGGAGAATATAATTTATTAATTAGCTGCCCAATGGGTCTCACGCATACCTAGAAGTAATCTAGGTTATATTCATGTTCGAGATCCATGCTCTAGAGACCGACAATGTCGTGACTCGTTCCTAAGTGTTTTACTTAGGTTACCATATACTTAATATTAATACTATGGTATTATATCAAGTAACCGTCTTGTCATCACAATAACGTATATTTATGTTTATATAAGCCGATCTATAGTCGACGTAGTGTTAGTCCCGTAGGACGCTCGTGCATAAATAATTAATGCCGTAACACACATAATCACATACACATATCCAAAACACTTAACACACAAGTGATATCAACCAAATCCGAGCCCAAGAAAATCCTTAGGACAACCCGGATCAAACCCCTTTAGATACCGTTCACCAAGACCTGGGATGCGCAGTGTAGACCACTAGCTCGCCAAGCGCCTCCGTCTGAAGTACGTTCTAAACGGTAATAAAACTATAAGTCAGTCTCCATGACTAACTACATCCGGTATTTCCGAATAAAAAGTAACCCCGACAGTTCATCCCCGGATTTCTACAGTTATTTGTTACGGGTTTCTCTAAACCGGTCGGCTTTGTTACTAAAACTCGTATGTCAAAATATTTCGACTGTTAAGTTTAATTCATTATATTTCTTTAATCTTATCCACCATTAGATTTAGGTATATAACCTATAGTTGCATGTATGCATGCATTATTATATTATATTGTATTATTTTCCACCATCCTTTATAATACATTGTATTATATAGTCCATTATCTTAGCAAATTATATTTGCATTCAAAAACTCATAACTTATAGTTTGTAACTATTTTTTTTATGTAATAACCACCACCATTATATTATATGGTTTCCAACCATAATATATATCCACCCTTATATACATTATTCTTGTATATGTATATATTTACCACATAGGTAAATTCCATGAGTTATAAAACTCTTATATTATATGTTACATTTTATCATCTCATATTAGATGATTATTCCCATTTGTTGTATTATCTTATACAACTTATATTAAGATTATTATCCTTAATATTATGTAACATTTTATGTTGTATAAATACAACCCCTAAGGTTTATTCAATAATTACCTTAGTTTATAAGTCTTACTTATTTATAGTTTGTCACATTATTTAATGTGCATATTCTTACTTATATTAATTCCATTGAAACCATATAATTGTTATAACATTTATAACATTATAGACCATAGTCTAAAATTCATATTTATAACCTTAATAATTTGGTACAGCCCTTATCTTTATTTTAATTTCATTTTGACCACATAACATTATGTAATGTTATACCATATACTAATATCATATAATATGGTATTTTTATTTCCTTTAATTTATAACCTATAGTTTTTATACAAAACTATTTTTATATTGCCGCATAGGCATATATATTTATACCTTATACTTTCCATATTCCATAGTTTCCTTTATTTACAAAACCACCCATTATTTATACCATGTTATATATATATATCATATAATATAACATGTTTAACTTAGAAAATGGTATAACCTATGGTTATATTTTTGTAAAATTCCGAACAGACCTCAATATATTCTATAATTGCCATTTGGCCCAATTTATAACATATAGTTTTATAATACCATTAAAATTATATATTATACACATATCTTAATAAATACTCTTATATAATTCTAAAAATCACCAAATTTCACCAAAGGGTTATAATTACCCTTACTAACCATATATTTTCGGTATTTACATTTCTACCACATCTTTTATCCCAAAGTGTCATAATGACATAATAACTATATATTATACATATATAGTTTACTTTAATTCCAAAATCAACCCAATAAATTCCTAAATATTCCTAATAGCCCATGGGTGTTTATAATACCATTTTACACCCCTTATTTTCGGTAATAACATATATACCACATATGTTATAAAATTGTTACAATTAAATACTTATCTTATAATAAAACCTTAAATAAGTTATTTAACTTATCTAATTTGGTCAAAACCTACCATATGGTCAAGGTTGACCACCTTAATATTTCCTTGACCAACAATATCCATATGTTACGGTTTGTACCCTTATTTTTCAGAAATTACCATTTAACCCCAAAACTTTATATAATCTTATAATTTTTATATAAAGTCATTTAAACCTCTAATTTTCGGCTTTATTAATATATAGCCCCCAAATTTAATTTAATTACACTCTAACCCCTTATAATATGCGGTAATATATATATTACCTAAACTTATATAAAACCTTATAAATACATAAATAAAATGGCCTAAAGTACATGGCCTTATTACAAACATTAGCTTATAAAATAAATTACACATAAATACCCAAAAATGCATTGAACTCTTGGCCCTTACCACATCTTTTCAATATTTACCAATTTTCCACATAATGTCTTAAATTTGACAATTATGCTAATTAATTAGTTATAAAATTTACTAAACCATTTCTTAATCACCTAAGGTCAAAATAAGACCTTAATATAACCATTCACTCACGGCATATATATATACATATGTATAAACATATATTAATATACCAAGTGTAGGTTTAAGTGATTTATACCTTGTTTTTGCCAAGATTAGGCCTTGTTTGGCCACGGCTGCTTAGGGATAAAATTTCCACAGCATTATTTACATGTTTTCAAACAGCAATTAAGGCATGATTAGTCTCCAAGCAAGATCTAACCATAAGAAGTGTTTAATGTACATTTTCAAGGTAGATTTTAGCTTAGAATACCAAGACAAGAATAGGTTGTCTTCGGCCTGTATATACAGAAGGTAAAGAGCATCAAAAGAGCTACTAAACCAAGGCTTAAAACCGGTATAACTTAGATTAGAAGATGGCTAATTTTTACCTTGATTAAAATGCCAAAAATGGTGTTTTGGCTTGGATCTGGCTATACCTTGAAGCTCTTGATAGATCCACTGAATAAGTATGTTAAGAAGACGATTATAAGGCTAAGAAACAAAGTTTCACAACCGGATCTGAAGAGAATCGAAGGATAAGTGCTTAAAGCACATTTTTATACCTTAAGAACAAGATTAGATTTCTCCACCTTCTTCCCTTGTTACAGCCGAGATTTGCCCATCTTTTAACCTCCAAAACAAGCTAGATCCATGGATGGAAATGGTTGATGCTTAGATCCATCGAAAGAGGAAAGGATCGTGAAGAAAATGAACATAAAATGGCTTAATAAGCTTACCTTTGTCAATTGTTGTTCTCCTATGTATTTGGTGTGTTAGCCACGGTTTGGAGAAGCCAAAGAGAGGATGAGCAAGGTTGGTGTCGGCTGGGAATGAAGGTAATGAGAATAATAAGTCAAATTTGTCTTTAAGGTATAATTTTGCTTATTTTATGTTTTGAAATGCCTAATGACTCACCATGTATGACTGGCATCGTTTATTGGAGGGGAAAGGAGCCTCTCACACGTTTTTTTGAGACTTAATCAATCAAGGAGCCAAAAGTGTGATATTTAGACTATAATATTAGAAAGGTAAAAGTGGTCCCTTAAATCATGGAATAATGTTGGAGACTTGTTCCTTGTGCTTGCAAGTGGCGAATTCAAGCTCTGCCTGCTTGTGGCTGCCGACTCCATGGGGTCCAAGGGGTTAACTTTGACCTCTTGACCATTCTTAGTCAATGTTGACTCAAACGGGCCCCCTTTTAGGGTTTTATTAATATTTTAATATAAAATTTGTAAAAATTTGTAAATTTCTGGAATTAAATTCCTAATATGCTATAATAGGATATATTAGCATATTTAAAGGTAATTATAACCTTTAAGCCCATTAAAAACCAATTTAGAAGGCAATTACACAAAAACGTGCTTTAAGGTGTTTTAGTGCACATTTTGTGTCGCAAGGTGTTTCTGAGCTTAGTTTTCTTTGAGAACAGTTTTTTTGTGTTCCTTACATGATATGTGATCATGGAATCCAATTTTATATCATTTGGAGGTCATTAGACCCTTAAGGTTTTCTTAGAGCACATTTTGCCCTACTTGACCTTGAAGCATGTAAATGCTTTTTCTTTGTGTTGGAGTGTTGTCCAACAATTGTAATATGTTTAGTTATGTATTAATAAGCTTAGGACAAAGTTTTAGGTCCTAAGAAGTTCATTTGGGTATTTATTTACCCTAAACAGTTAAAGGGTGCAATATCTTGCTTTGTGTTGACCACTGTTGTTCTCAGTTGACTTTTAAGGCATGTTTAGGCCTTAATTAATGTGATTAGATGTTTAATCCATGTTTTTATTAGTTTGGGGTATTTCAGTACCGTTAAGTGATTCAGGATTCGATGACAGTGAGACCACTCACCTTGATGAGCAAATGGATGAAATGTTAGAAAATGTTGCGGATACTTTTATCGATAAGCCAGAAGAGTATCAAAGATTGTTGGATGCATCGAAGACACCTTTGTACCCTTCGTGCGTTAAATACATAAAATTGAGTGCTGTACTTAATTTGTTCAACTTAAAGGGGAAATATGGAGTTGGTGACAAGTGTTTCACGTCATTTCTAGAGCTGATACATGATATGCTTCCTGATGAGAATGGTCTTCCTACATCCACCTACGAGGCAAAGAATTGGATCTGTCCAATGGGAGTTGAATATTAAAAGATTCATGCTTGCCTAAATAACTGTGTGCTGTATAGGGGTGAATACGAACATCTAGACAAGTGTCCCAAATGTTTGTTGTCCTGGTACAAGGACAATGATGAGGATTCCTCCTTTCAGAAAAAAAACGTCCAGTGAAATTATTGTGGTACTTGCCGATAATTCCTAGATTCAAACGGTTGTTTGCCAACCCGAAAGATGCTAAGAACTTACGATGGCATGCGGATGGTAGAAAAATTGATGAAAAATTAAGACATCCTGCAGACGGACCTCAGTGGAGAAATATCAACAGAAAATTCAAACATCATTTTGGGGATGAGGATAGGAATCTGAGACTTGGATTGTGTACCGATTGGATGAACCCGTATGGCACGTTGAGCAGTCAGCACAACACTTGGCCGGTGCTACTAGTGATCTACAATTTACCGCCATGGCTGTGCATGAAGCGAAAATACATTATGTTATCCCTCCTAATTTCTGGTCCAAAGCAACCTGGTCATAACATTGACGTATATCTTGCACCACTGATCGACGATCTGAACTTGTTGTGGAATGAAGGGACAGTGGTATATGATGCTCATGTGAAAGAAAATTTCACACTGAAGGCGATGTTGTTCTGTACTGTTAACGACTTTCCTGCCTATGGGAACTTGTCAGGATACTCGGTGAAAGGATTCAAAGCGTGTCCGGTATGTGAGGATGACACATGTTCAGATCGTCTGAAGCACTGCTGCAAAAACGTTTACATGTGTCATCGACGGTTTCTTCCAGTAGACCATCCTTACCGTTCGAGAAAGCGAAAGCTATTCAACAATGAGCCCGAGACTCGTGTGGCTCGTCTACCTTTGACTTCAGAGGAAGTGTATGCAAAGGTAAAAGACATTGAAAATGTCTTTGCAAACACATCCAAGCCGCCGAAGAACATTTGGAAATAACGTTCCATTTTTTGGGATCTACCGTATTGGCGGCATCTGCCTGTTCGACATTGTTTGGATATCATGCACATTGTGAAGAACGTCGGTGAGGCAGTGTGTGGTACTTTTCTCAACATACCCGGCAAGACGAAAGACGGATTGAAGGTGAGGAGAGATATAGAAGAGTTGTGCATACGGAAATAACTACACCCAATAGAGGATGAGAAGCGAACATATCTACCTCCTGCGTGTTATACCCTCTCTAAGAGTGAAAAATTAAGTTTTTACAAGTGTTTGCACACATTGAAGGTACCATCTGGGTACTCATCAAACTGGAAGAACCTTGTTTCTATGAAGGATTTGAAACTGTTAGGCATGAAATCTCATGATTATCATGTGTTAATGTTGCATCTTCTTCCAGTTGCAATACGGGATATTACCAGAAAATGTCAGAAATGCTCTAACTTGATTATGTTTCTTCTTCAACGCAGTCTGCTGCAAGGCAATTGACTCAGACACCCTCGATGATCTACAACATGAAATTGTTGTGACAATATGCCAGCTTGAGATGTATTTCCCACCATCTTTCTTCGACATAATGGTGCATTTAGTAGTGCATATTGTCCGAGAGATCAAATTGTGTGGTCCGGTCTACTTACGTTACATGTATCCTTTTGAACAATATATGGGGATTCTGAAGGATAGAATGAAAAACAGATATAGACCGGAAGGTAGTATCATCGAAGCAACAGTGACTGAGGAAGTCACAGAATTCGTGACAAGTTATTTGAACAATGCAGAGTCAATTGGTATTCCCAAACCACTTCACCATGGTAGATTTAAGGGTAAAGGAGTTATTGGCAAAAAGGTTGTTCGTATCTCTCGTGAGCTTATTAATCAGGCACATTTGTTTGTACTACAACACCTTGAGGTTGTTGAACCCTACTTCGATATTCACATTGCTGAGTTGAGTCGACAAAACCCTACCAAAAACCGTATCTGGCTTAAAAAAGAACAAAATCGAGTATTCGTTCAATGGTTTAAGGAATATGTGTTTGAGCAAGCTTCATTGAACCCCGAGGAAGTCAGTGAAGACCGGTTTTGTTTAAGGATGATGACAACGACGATGATGATAATGAGATGATAGATGAAACAGTATCGTTGCATACAGGGTTGCATGATTCAACTGATGATTTACAAAATGATGATGTTCAGACCATCTACGCTCGATCAGACCATAATGAGGGGGTTTGGGTAGAAAACAGATCATGATATATGTTACTATGTCTAGGTAACACCATTGGTTGAAATTACATTATATAATTCGTATTATTGTTGTTACAATGTTATCACCATTAATTATTTATGTTTATTTTTGCAATTATACATCGTTCCATGAATATTGATCTAATGTTTGTGTTTTTTTCCTCAGTGGATGATGATCCGATTATGATCCTATAGGACAGCTGCTCCTGACTGGGGAAATTCAGCCACAGCAGAGTAGACCGGCAAAACGCACCACACGAGGTGGTAAAAAGAAATCAAAGACAGCAGACATCCCAGCACAGCAGACTGAGGCAGCTGGGCCTTCACAGGAAGCACAAGAGATACAAGTTGCTCCTCCGCCTCTCAAGAAACCCAAAAAACGAGGGGCAACCCGTGGGCTGAAAGAAAATAGAGGCCCCCTGACCAAGCCTTTGGAGTTCAATGAGTTTAATCAGCCAACGGGTATTTGGAAAAATGATTTCACTGCTCTAGCTAGGCATTTGGTGAGTACATATTTCAATATAAACCACCATTGGAAGCAAGTGCCTCAGGCGTTGAAGGAGCAGATATTTGAACGTCTTCGGGTATTTGTTTATGTTAATTTTTTGTTTTAAGATTTATGTAGTTACTATTTTACACTAATCCATTTTTTTTTGCATATAGGACCGATTCAGTATAGATCCTTCTATGAAGGCTGATGTGATGAAGGGGATTGCCACACAGTTTAAAGACATCAGATCTCTTCTCACGAGGTAGTACATTTACTATGAGGAGCACACAGAGATAGAGGAGGCAACAGGTGAAGATGTGGATGATCGGAGACCACCGTGGCAAAAATATGATGGTATTACTAAAGAGCAGTGGAATGAGTTTGTTGTGAAGCGTTTGACCCCTGAGTTCAAGGTGAGTTTCACACTAGTAGTTGTTCTTTTGTATGATAAATGTTTAAAGTGTCCATAGAGTTCATTTGGTTAATTCATCTTTTTCATATATTATTTGAATAATTTGTCTTTTCATACATATATGTAGGCTATACGTGAGAAACAACAACAAAATGCCAAAACAAATCGTTACCCCCATCACATGGGGAGTACAAGTATTGCTCAACATGTGCCGCAGTGGGAGAAAGAGGGGTTGTTGTCAGCTGAATCGAATGTCAGCGAACGAAGGATGAAGGTTTGGGACTTAAGTCGACAGAAGAAACCTTCAAATCCGGCAGCACCTGCTCAGTATGATGACGCCACGAGAGAAGTCATCAACCAAATGGTAAGTGATTTTTAGTTTAAAAATGTTTATTATATTTATAGAGTAACAATAGCAGTTAAATAAACCGAAGTATCCTTATTGACTTATTAAACTCCATAACAGGAAGAGTTAAGCTCCCAATCACCCAGGGCACTTGGCGGTCCGTTAGGCAGGATGATCCACTTTCCGACACTCTCGGGAAGAAGGATCATCCAGGTTGTGCAGTAGACTTTGGTGGTCATGTCGGTATACGCCAAGCCTTCGGTAATCCTGGGTCAAGACACAGTGCTGGAGGGAGCATTACATATGAGGAGCACTTACGCCAGAATGCGGAGCTCGAGCAGCGACTACGAAATGAATTTCAGCAGTCAATCGCTCAAGCTATGGAGATGATGTGATCTGAGAGGATGAGTCAGGAGGTTTCTAGACCGCCAGATCAGGCACAAGCATCAGAGCCCGCAGCAGTGCCTCCCAGTAGTCTTCACTCCGTCAATCCATTTCCATATTCATCTCTCAAGGTTAGAACAACATGTTAACTACAAATACAAAAAAAAAACAATTATACACTTGTTTATGTGCATCTAAAATCTTTAATTTTGAAAATGTAGAACCGATTGACTGCACATTGTTCCAAGTGATTGTTGACGAAGTTGAAGTAGGGTGGGGAAAACTTTTCAAGTCTTCTCCTGGTGACACCGTGAGGAATGCAGCGCTCCGAGAGTACCATGTCCGGGTGCTTGTTGAGGGTTACGTGCCTGCTTACGCGGATTGTCAGATACCGGTGCCCAGTGCAGACATATCCACCCTTCGTCAAGCTGAATCCATGACAATACTGTGGCCCATTAGATTGATTAAGCTTGGGGAGCAGCAGGTAACCCCATGAAAAAACTTAATCTTTAACATATCCTAGAGTAGAAACATATACTTATTAAATTAATATATTAGGAACACATTCAATCAAATTTATGATAAGGCAAAAGGAAAGAGAGTTGTTGTTGCACCAGCTAATCCTTTGATGGCATTCGCGACTAGAGTTGTGATGAGATTGAATTTGCTACAACCGGCGGTTCTGAATGTCTTACCCCCCAAGCTGAAACTATTGCACTCCACACTTTTGATGACGCTGCTAGCAAGAGATTCGGTTACAATGGAACCAAGACCGGATCTTTTTTACTATGAAGACGCTCAGAGTTTTGAAATCTATCTTAGTGATTTTGTGGAGTTGTTCACGAAGGATTGGTTGAGTGCGTCGATTCTCAAATCGGCTTGCATGTGAGTAATTAGCATACCTTGTACACATTTTACTCTGTATATTTGAAAATTAAATTCATAATATTGGTTTCTTTATATTGTGCAGGTTTGTTGATGACAAGGAGGTCCAAGAACATGAGAATAGTAGTTTCGGGTTCTTATGCCCTAACTACTGTTCCGAAGCTAATATGGGATCTGACCCCCAAGCTTTGGTCCAGTACTTGTCGACTGTGATACATGCGTGTGCAGTTGCTTATAAATCTTACATAATGCTGCCTCTTCATCAAGGGTAAGAATTTTATCTAGTGTTAAGTTAGTTTAAAAATTATGATATTTGTATTATGTAATTTGAAATACCCCAAACTAATAACACATGGATTAAACATCTAATCACATTAAATAAGGCCTAAACATGCCTTAAAAGTCAACTGAGAACAATAGTGGTCAACACAAAGCAAGATATTGCACCCTTTGACTGTTTAGGGTAAATAAATACCCAAATGAACTACTTAGGACCTAACAATTTTTCCTAAGCATATTAACACATAACTAAACATATTACAATTGTTGGACAACACTCCAACACAAAGAACAGCATTTACATGCTTCAAGGTCAAGTAGGGCAAAAATGTGCTCTAAGAAAACCTTAAAGGTCTAATGACCTCTAAATGATATAAAATTGGATTCATAAGATCAAATATCATGTAAGGAACACAAAAAAAACTTTTCTCAAAGAAAACTAAGCTCAGAAACACCTTGCGACACAAAATGTGCACTAAAGTACCTTAAAGCACGTTTTTGTGTATGAGCTCTAAGATAATGACTTTTTGTCACTGTAAAGACTAGATTATACTCTTTATAACATTAATGTGACATGATAGACTATATTATAAAGTATAAATCAAAGTTTAGAAAATAAAATCAAAATGGGCAATTTAGTATGAATAGTACCCAAAAATAACATCTAATTACTTACCTTTAACCATGGTCAAATGTCATCCATTGACCAAGACCTCCATTGCCGCCCACCCTTAGCTGTCATCCTTACCCATTAATCAATCTCTAATCAATCAGCTAGCCAATCTAATGAGTCACCAATTACTATTTGATAAAGTAACCATTAAAGTAACATAAAAGCAAAATGAGCTTACCTTTCTCATTTTCCTTGCTTCCCAGCCTACACCAGCTTCCTTCATCCTATATTTGGCTTCTCCAAACCGTGGGGAACTCACCATATTCAGAAGAGAACAACAATTGACATAGGTAAGCTTATTAAGCCATTTTTTGTTCATTCTCTTCACATTCTTTCCTCTTTCCATGGAGCAAAGCATCAACCATTTCCATCCATGTTTCTAGGTTGTTTTGGAGGTTAAAAGGAGGGTGAGTCTCAGCTGTAATAAGGGAAGAAGGTGGAGAAATCTAATCTCGTTCTTAAGGTATAAAAATGTGCTTTAAGCACTTATCCTTTGATTTTCTTCAATTATGGTTTGAAAGCCTTGTTTCCTAGGCTTATAATATTCTTCTTAACATACTTATTCAGTTGGTATATCAAGAGCTTCAAGGTATATCCAGATCCAAGCCAAAAGCACCATTTTAGGCATTTTAAACAAGGTAAAAATTAGCCATTCTAATCTGAGTTATACCAGTTTAAAAGCTTGGTTTTAGTAGCTTTTTGATGCTCTTTTCCTACTGAAATATAGGCCGAATACAACCTTGGTTACTTTGGTATTCTAAGGTAAATTTTACCTTGAAAATAGACATTAAACACTTCTTATGGTTAGATCTTGCTTGAAGACTAATCATGCCTTAATTGCTGTTTGAAAACATGTAAACTAAGCTATGGAAACTTATCTCCAAACAGCCGTGGCCAAACAAGGCCTAAACTTGGCAAAAACAGGTAAAATCACTTAAAAACTACACTTGGTATATTAATATGTGTTTATACATATGTATATATATTGTGCGTGAGTGAACAAGGTTTATAGGTCTTATTTTGACCTTAGGTGATTAAGGAATGGTTTAGTAAATTTATAACTAATTATTAACATAATTGTCAAATTAAGACATTATGTGGAAAATTGGTAAATATGGAAAGATAAGTGTAAGGCCGAGAGTTTAATGCATTTTGGGGCATTAATGGAATTCATTTTATAAGCTAATGTTTGTAATAAGGCCATGTACTTTAGGCCATTTTATTATGTATTTATAAGGTTTATTTAAGTTTAGGTAATATATATATATATTATATATATATATATATATATATATATATATAATATATATATTAGATATATATACTGCAAGGAATGGGGTATATAGTGTAATTAAATTAAATTTGGGGGATATAAAATAATAAAGCCGAAAATTGGAGGTTTAAAGGAGTTTAAATAAAAATTATAAGATTTTATAAAGTTTTGGGGTTAAATTGTAATTTCTGAAAAGATATGGGCATAAACCGTAATATATGGAGATTAATGGTCAAGGAAATATTAAGGAGGTCAACCTTGACCATATGGTAGGTTTTGACCAAATTAAATAAGTTAGATAACTTATTTAATGTTTTATAATAAGATAAGTATTTAATTGTAACAATTTTATAACATATGTGGTAAATATGTTATTACCGAAAATAAAGGGTGTATAATGGTATTATAAACACCCATGGGCTATTAGGAAATTTTAGGAATTTATTGGGTTGTTTTTGGTATTAAAATAAACTATATATATAATATATAGTTATTATGTCATTATGACACTTTGGATAAATATATGTGGTGGATTAGCAAATACCGAAAGTATATGGGTTAGTAATAATAATTATAACCCTTTTGTGAAATTTGGTGATTTTTGGAATTATATAAGAGTACTTAATAAGATATATGTATAATATATAGTTTTAATGATAATATAAAATTATATGTTATAAATTGGTCCAAATGGCAATTATAGATAGTGGAAGGGTTGAAAAATAATTTAGAACAACACATGGGTCTGTTCGGAAATTTTATAAATAAATAACCATAGGTTATATCCTTTTATAAGTTAAAAGTGTTATATTATATGATATATAACATGGTATAAATAATGGGGTGATTTTGTAAATAAAGGAAACTATGGGATATGGAAAAAAATAAGGTATAAATGTATATGCCAATGCAGCAATATAATATAGTTTTGCATAAAAGCTATAGGTTATTAATTAAAGGAAATAAAAATATCATATTATATGATATTAGTATATGGTATAACATTACATAATGTTATGTGGTCAAAATGGAATTTATATAAATTAAAGGGCTGTACCGAATTATAAGAGTTGGAAAAATGAATTTTAGACTATGGTCTATAATGTTATAAATCTTATAGCAAAAATATGGTTTAGGTGGAATTAATAAGTAAGGATATTCACTTTAAATAATGTGACAAACTATAAATAAATAAGATTGATAAACTAAGGTATTCATTGATTAAACCTTAGGAGTTGTAATTATACAACATAAAATGTTACATAATATTAGGATAATAATCTTAATACAAGTTGTATAATACAATACAATTAATGGGAACAATCATCTAATAGAAGATGATAAAATGTAACATATAGTATAAGAGTTTTATAACTCATGAAACTTACCTATTTGGTAAATATATACATATACAAGAATAATGTATATAATGATGGATATATATTATGGTTGGGAACCATATAATATAATGGTGGTGGTTATTACATAAAAATAGTTACAAGCTATAAGTTAGTGTTTTTGAATGCAAATATAATTTGCTAAGATAATGGGTTACATAATACAATGTATTATAATGGATGGTGGGAAAATAATACTATATGAAAAATAATACAGTATAATATAATCATGCATGCATACATGCAACTATAGGTTATATACCTAAATTTAATGGTGGATAAAATTAAAGAAAAATAACGAATCAAACTTAACAGTCGAAATATTTTGACGTACGAGTTTTAGTAACAAAGCCGACCGGTTTAGAGAAACCCGTAACAATTAAGTGTAGGAATTCGGGGATGAACTGTCGGGGTTACTTGTTATTCGAAAATACCGTATGTAGTTAGTCATGGAGACTGACTTATAGTTTTATTACCGTTTAGATCATACTTCAGACGGAGGCGCTTGATGAGCTAGTGGTCTACACTGCGCATCCTAAGTCTTGGTGAACGGTATGTAAAGGGGTTTGATCCGGGTGGTCCTAAGGATTTCCTTGGGCTCGGATTTGGTTGATATCACTTGTGTGTTGAAATACCCCAAACCTAGGTAAGTTGTTTAAATATTAAACTATGGTATATTAAGACAAAAAAAAATGTCTTAGAAACATTAGTAAACAATTTAAAGTATAGAAAACACAAATAAATGCCTTAAGGTCAATATGGGCTAAAATGTGCTCTAAGCTTGGGATAAGTTTGGTTAACCTAATAAGCCTACCAAGACTTTATTTATATATTAATGAACATATTAAATCCATTACCAAAGAAAACCAAGCTTGAAAACAAGTTAAAACACAAAATGTGCTTTAAGGAGTCTTAAAGCACATTTTTGAAAAGTTGTCTTGTAAATGAGTTTTGAATGGCTAAATGTCCATCATTACTCTTTAATTAACATGTGTACTATTTAGTATCACATTTGGAAGTCTAAATCAATGGGAAATCAAAAATTTCACATCTATGTGCCTTGTTTTTATGAATAGTAACTAAATAAGCTAGTTTGAAACATATGTTTATATAAGTAATTAAATTGGCCAACAAAGACTAAAATACCCTTAGTAACATAAAGGGGGCCGGTTTTTATGGTAATGAGTCACCACATATGCTAGTTTATTAAGTAAAGAGAAGAATGACTACTTAGGTACTATTTACTTTACTAACTACAAATATCTTCTAAAAGCAAATACCAATCTTCATTCTCTCATTTCTCTCATTTCCCACGTCTTCTACCTTCCTCTCTCTGCTCTCTTCTACGGTTTTGCTACAGCAACACACCACCACCATCATTCTCCATCTTTGACCACTTATATCTCCTAGCTCACTTTGCCAAATCAAATTCTAAGACCACCATTCTCTTCCTCTCATCAAGCTCTTCAATTCTATCCTTTCAAAATTCCAAGAGCTCCATTTCAGTGCCAAGAGGAATCTCCATGGGAGGAGCTTGAGCTCATCTTTTCACATATTATTGTTCTCCTTTGCTTCAAGGTAAGGAAACTCAAAGAAAAATGATGTTTATGGTGTCCTTATGTTGCTTTGTTCTAGCTTCATTTCAACCTTTCATGGACTAGGTGGAGTCCTCTCTTGATATATATTCAAACTCTCTTCAAGTTCTAAGGTAAAACAACTATCTTAATGTTTTTAAAACAATGTAAAATCTGGGGTTTACAATGAGTTTAATCTTGAAGCTTGAATGCTCATTACCTTGCTTGTATATTATTTAGAAGTTGACAAACAATCAAAAGCCTTGCCGATTTAGTCAAGGAAACAAGAAAGAAGTTGTGAGGAAAAGAGGTAAATGTGCTAACCTAATGTGGTTTAAAGTCTTAGGAGAAATGAGCTTATGTTGCTTATTAAAATGATCTAAGGAGCCAATGGTGAATGACTTAGTAAGATGTTCTCAAGGAGACTAGTAAAAGGGCATATGTGTTGTTGAGTGTATTTGCAGGTCAAAGGCAAATATATTGTGGAAATTCAGTGTTTTTGATTTATGCATCTTAAGGGCCTAAGAGCCATGTTATTTAAGGGCCTAAGTGCCAAGAAATTTAAATTATGCACTATATTGTGATGTAGTGCTAAATGAGTGAAGTTTGTGTATAAGAATGTGTTTGATGGATTTTAGTGTCCTTGATTGTTTAATGGTGAAGATAATGTGTTTTGGCTTGGTAATGCTCTAGGAGAACCCATGTCGAAATTTAGATAATGTATAAGGAGCTTTAGGTGTTTAAAATGAGTTTTGGTAAGTTAGGAAGTGTTTAGAATGGTTAAGTGCTTTACTAGTGAAAGAAACATGCATTAAGGTATTCTAAAATGTAAAAAGGGCTTAGGCAATGTTCTAGAGGATTTAGAATGCAAAAGAATGTTTTGGGACATTTCAAGATCGTGGTGAGATTGTGTTTAGGACTTGTGCAATGTTGGTGAATAAGGAAGAAGTAATTTGTTGTATGGAGGATTTATAAGCTTGTAGAGATATTCAAGGAGTTGGTTAGGAAGAAAAGATGCTTGGGAGATGATGTTGTAGTGGTGAGAAAACATTTGGGAATAGTGGGAGTTATAGGTATGAAACACCATATTGAAACTTAGTGAAAAACACTATAAGTGTAAACCTTTTTATAAGAATTTGTGTAATGCTTGAGGAGGATTTTAGTGAATGATTTAAGGAGTTTTAAGGAGGTCTTAAGGTGTGTTTGAAGTGCCCAAATAAGGTTAGGACATACTAGGATATATGAGGTAAAGTTTGGAGTTAATTGGGCAATGAAAAATAAGGGTCTGGAGCAGACCGATCTTGCGACCGAACTTGCCAAGATCGGTCGAGCCCAGTTTACCCTGCGAAAAATGGTTTCTGGAATGGACCGACCTTGGGGACCGGACTTGCAAGGTCGGTCTGGCATGGATTTTTAGTACGGATTGAGTCTCTGGAATAGACCGAACTTGGGACCGGACTTACAAGTTCGGTCATGCCAAAATTTTTGTACGTGAGTGAGTCTCGGGAATCGACCGATCTTGCGACCGGACTTGCCAAGATCGGTCGGGCCAGAATTTTCAAAGGGAAGAAACTCTCGGGAATAGACCGAACTTGTGACCGAACTTACAAGGTCGGTCGGAGTAGAAATTTTAACGGTAATGTGTGCTCTGGAATGGACCGACCTTGTGTAAGGTCGGTCGGTAAGTTCGGTCGGACTAAAATTTGTAAAATAAAAACAAACAAAGTATGGCTTAAGTAGTTAACCCTAGGGGGTATAATGTAGGTAATCAAGTATAAGTTTAGACATTAAAACATGTCACATAACCATGTTAAACACTTAGTAAATTTGAAGTTAAGTAAGTTAAATAATCGACATTCTTAAACATGTATAGGAGTGACCTACGGTGGAAATCAATCGAAGCAAGGACCAAGGTTTGGTTTTCTTGCAGTCTGTTGCCTACCGTTTTACACCGGCTTGTGTGTTGTTTGTTTTTCTGTGTGCTTATGACGTTATAAGACTTAATCATGTAATGAGTTTACAGTTGTTCATATTATTGTGATGTTATGATGTGACTCATTTCCCTTATGTGTGTCTAACATGACTTACCACTTGTTGTGAATTGTTTGTTAAGTTCCACTGTTGAACTTCTAACAAGTGCTAACTGGGAAGTGAGGAATCCGGTTGTCCGGTCATGCATGTAAGTTCAAGAGTAGATATCTGTATCAGATTCGATTCTTATGTTGTTAAGATTGTTCTCCTTTATTTTGCGTTCGATCTCCCGCTAGCTTCCTCCAAAGCTTAACTATTCTGACTTATGATCGGTTTAGTGGGAACATGTGTTTGTGTGGTGTGTTCGGGTCATAATATCCGAACCATCTGTGACTTAAGTTACTCGTTCGAATAACAGAACGGTAATGAGTTTATGTAAAGAGCTTGACATGAGTTTGGCAACAATCTCTAGGCTCCCATGTGATCTGACTATGTTGGGATGGTACCTAAAGTGTACCGTTCTTGTAATGTTATGTGTATTGTGGTGCTATGCAATATTCTTGCTATGCAATATATGTTGTTGTTTAAAATCAATGCCATGTTATCATGACAATTAGTTGCGCGTATCCCGATAGCCGATGGGCTGCGCGTTAACCATACCAGCGAAGGTTGCTGACCCCCTCGGGGGCTCCATATTTATATTGCAGGATGAGGATCGAAGAGGCGGAATGGCTTTACATCTAGGTTGTGTTATACTTTTGGATATTTTGGATGTTGAGCCCGGGATGCGCCTGTGCTTCCGTGGCGTTATATTTTTGTGCCGTTAGTTTGACAGTGACGGTTGTTGACAGCGACAGTGGCAGTTTATGGCCGACAGTTTACAGTGACAGATTGTATTTATATACTCGGTATTGTATATGATGTATTTATGGTTTCAGTTCTATGCTCGGGAGTCTGATCATCAGACCGGTACACTTGTATTTATTCTGCCTTGTTAACCACGTGGGTGGTTAACAGCGTTGTAGCACCGAACCGTTTAGTTATTGTTTAGTTGTTTATTCCGCTGCGATTTCAATTAGTGATAAGTGCGAGTTAGGGGTGTTACAAAAAGTGGTATCAGAGCGAAGTATCGCTCTGATGACTAGAATACCGAGCTTAGGAATATACTGAGTTAGGAAACCTAACCACAGTTACCTAAGTGAGCAGTTATGTAAGGGTTAACCACTAACTAAGTGTGGAGATACCTTGTTGTCGGGAAGATGTTACAACCGTTAGAACCGATAAGTGTGTAAGCACAATGCTAATAAGTGTTCGTGTGAATTCAGATGTCAGGTAGACCACGAGGTCGAGGCCGTGGGCGCGGCATTGGTGATACTGGGAACCAGGGGGAGAACCCTACGGCACAAGTCATGGCCGATGCTGTAGCGGCCGCCGTAGCCCAGATGGTCCCACAACTAGTAGCCGCAATTCAGCAGGGGCAACAGCCCGAAGTTCAACCACCACCGCCACCGCCACGAGAGCCCAACTGGGTCAAGGTGTTGGTAGATTTGAGACCCCCGTCGTTTCATGGGGAGACCGACCCACGTATGCTGGAGGCGTACATCTCCGAGTTGGAGACCGCCTACGAGACCTTGGATGTGCCTGCTGGAGCCAAGGTCCGTCTTACCGCTTACTACTTGAAGGGTTCGGCACAAAGTTGGCGGAAGCTTGTGAGAGAGGACCGGATGACGGATCCTCAGTTTGGTTGGAGGGAGTATACGGCTCTGCTGCGAGCCAAGTATTACCCTGTGCATGTGCAAGAGGCTAAGCGCCTAGAGCTGGATAGTCTGAGGCAGGGGGATAAGATGTCGGTCGATGAGTACTACACTGCATTCACCAGTCTTATCCACCTGTTACCGGACCTGGGATACTCGAACCGGGTGCTGGTAAACTGTTTCTACAACGGTCTTAGCCACCGTCTTCGCTATGGGATGGGGCCAGCTGAGTATACTACCTTGCAGGTAATTAGAATACAGTGTGATGTGAATAAGTGTAATCCATAAGTGAATATTAATGTGAGTTCATGAGTATGTTTAGCGGGGCATGACTGACATCCTAAATTCAGGAGTGCTATCATGCCGCTGCTAAGGTTGAGATTACCGTCTGACTGAGGGACGAGGAGAATGCGCACAAGTGCAAGGCCACGAGTGAGGGCCAGAGTCCGCAGGGGTACGAGAGAGGAAAGAAGAAGAAGAAGCCTTATCCCCAGCCCCAGAAGAGTCAGCACCAGGGTGACAAGGGCCAAGCCCAGACCACCACAGCTGAGGAGCCACTGAAGCTCACGTACGCATATGCGGCGAAACCCCTACGCTCCTACCCGCCTAAGGGTAATTATTTAATCATGTGTGACAAGTTGAAGTGTATGTTGTTAAGTTATGAAGTAAGTATTGATTGTGTATTGTGATAGCAGCTAGCGCGGGTTCTGGACCGGAGCGCCACTACTACTGTAAGTGGTGTAACGGAGACCACCCCGACAAGGACTGCAAAGGAAATGACGTGCAGTGTCGTTACTGCGAGAAGTGGGGTCACCGTGACTATGAGTGTTACGGAACCCCAACAGCAGAGTCAACAACCCCAAGGGGCAGTGGAAGGGTAAGGCCACAGCGACCACTGATGGCCCGAAGACGGCTAACCAGCCACCCACAGATCAGAGGCACACTGATTCCCAGAAGGGGAAGGGGTCGGGACCTAGCAAGGCCACCCTGCATGTGGTGGACCGGTCTAAGGCACCAGGGCCCTCTACTAGACCAGGTACCGCCTAAACTGATGAGAAAAATAAGTGATTGCATACCGCATTTCATGCATGTGTGTTAGTGAGTCTAAGTGTACTACCATGTGAGTAAAGAATTAAAGTATAATGTGAAAGTCACCTAATTAGATAATTCTAAACTTAAAGGAGCCTTCAATATTTGTTATCCAATCCCACCCACACCAAACCCTGAAGAAACCACCATCAATATCACCGACTTTCCAATGGAGCAATGTCAGATCATCCAGCCAGGTATGATACTCTTAAATGGATACCTGACACCGGAAGCACAAATCCACATCATCAGACGATGCAATGAACTGGGAGCAACACCCGGAGGTTTCTACACACCCGAATACCCGAGCGGATCGAGAATGAAATTGAAGATGATGTGCATTGGTAAGGACTGGAGCCCTTACACCAAGACATATCAAGAAGTGCGAGCCGAAGATGGAGCAACTGTACCGATGATACCTGAAGAGTTCCTTGCGGTCGTTAACCACACCGTGGGAATTGCTCAGCAAGTTGAAACGGATTCAATTCCAAGTGTTAAAGCAGATTTATGCATTGTGAACTTTTACCAGAAAGGTGGACGATTGGGTTTACACCAAGATAAGGACGAGTCACCCGAGTCTCTAAGTAAGGGAGTACCCGTGGTGTCTTGGTCCATTGGTGATACCGCAGTGTTTATATATGGCGAGCAGAAGCGTGCTAATCTCGCAAAGAAGTTAGTGTTGAAATCAGGAGATGTGCTAATCATGGGTGGGCAGTCAAGGATGCTATATCATGGCATCAGGAAGATCAAACTGAATACCGCACCATCGGCAGTGATCAATGCCACACACATGAAACCCGGACGTTTGAATTTGACCTTCAGAAAGTTTTAAAGCCTTGTATAATTATGTAATGTGTTAAGCCAGTGTATGTTAAGGATGTTATATATGTGTTAGTTATGTCAACAGTGTAAACCAACGTATGGTGTAAGAAGAGTGTGTTAATGAATAAAATGGAGTTGTTCGAAGTATATCAACCATGTTGTTACCCAATACTTATTAGGTTGCCAATGAATTAGGCTGTGCACTCGGAACGGGAGGTATACTGAGTGTCTGCAATGAGGCAGAAGCCGGCAAGAGCGGCACAATCCTCACCGGTACCTTTCCAGTCAATGGCGTGGACGCTTCGATCTTGTTCGACTCCGGAGCCTCTCACACATTTATTTCGTTATCTTTTGCGAAGAGGCTGGGGTTACACGGTGATGAGATGCCAGACTTCCTAGTCACTCTCCCGTCGAAAGAGCGGATCAGGTGTACCCGCTACCACCGAGATGCTGTTGTACGAATTCGTGATGAAGAGTTTCTGATCGACTTGATAGAGTTCGAAGGACTTGGTTTTGATGTGATTGTCGGGATGAACTGGTTGGAGCGGTACAAGGGCAGAATCCTATGTGCCGAGCACCGTCTGCTTCTTCGGAGTCCGTCTGGGGTTACCATTTCATACCGCTAGAGGCCCAGGGAGCCTTCGACTCAGATCATCACCGCCATGGCTATGTATCATGAATTACGACGAGGGAATGATGTATACCTCTGCTATGTCCAAGACATATAGAGAGACCCAGAGTATAGCCCAGATGTGCCGGTAGTGTCGGAGTTCCCTGATGTATTTCCTAAGGAACTACCGGGCATGCCGCCAGCACGGGAAGTTGAGTTTGAAATTGATTTGGTTCCGGGCACCGGACCAATTGCGAAGGCGCCCTATCGTATGGCTCCAGCAGAGATGACAGAGCTCAAGGAACAGCTGAGGGACCTACTCGACAAGGGGAGCGCCGGTCCTCTTCGTGAAGAAGAAGGACTGTAGCCTCCACCATTGTATTGATTATCGTGACCTGAATGCGGTTACGGTGAAGAACCGTTACCCTTTACCACGCATCGACGACCTATTTGATCAGTTGAAGGGAGCATCAGTATTCTCCAAGATAGATCTACGATCCGGATACCATCAGATTGCCATCTGTGACAGTGACATTGAGAAGACAGCATTCAAAACCAGATATGGACATTATGAGTTTACGGTTATGCGGTTTGGTTTATCCAATGCACCAGCCAAGTTCATGGACTTAATGAAATACCCCAAACCTTGGTATGTGGTTTAAATATCAAACTACGGTATGTAAAGGCTAAAAAGTGCCTTAGTAACATCAGTGAACAATTTTAATCATAGTAAAATGCAATAAAGCATTAAGACACGGTTTGAGCAAAAACATGCTCTAAGCTATGAGTGAACTTGGTTAGGACCCAAAGAGCCTACCAAGACTTAATAATATTCAATTATGATTTAATAAGGCTAAATAAGTCCTTAGGAAATCTTGGTGGGCAGTTAAACCAAATAAAACACAAGGAAATACCTTAAAGTCAATATGAGCAAAAATGTGCTCTAAGCTTGGGATAAATTTTTATAAGACCTAATGGTCATACCTATACCTTATAAATATGTTAATGAACATATTAAATCAATTACCAAAGAAAACCAAGCTTGAAAACAAGTTAAAACACAAAATGTGCTTTAAGGAGTCTTAAAGCACGTTTTTGAAAAATTGTCTTGTAAATGAGTCTTGAATGGCTAAATGTCCGTCATTACTCTTTAATTAACATGTGTACTATATAGTATCACATTTGGAAGTCTATATCAATGGGAAATCAAAAATTTCACTTCTATGTGCCTTGTTTTGTGAATAGTGATTTTTATAAGCTAGTTTGTAACACATAATGTTATAAGTAATTAAATTGGTCAACAAAGACTAAAACACCCTCACTATAATAAAGGGGGCCGGTTTCTTTAGTGTGGTGACTCACCACTCACTTGTTAACTTGTTAAAGAAATAAAGATGACTAATATAGTTACTATTTGCTTTATAAACACAAATATCTTCTAAAAAGCAAACTTATCTCATTTCTCTCATTCCTTTCTTCATTTCACACGGCTCCACTCTCTTCTTCCTCTCTTCTTCTTGTTCTCTCTCGGTAATACACAATACCACCATGGAAGTCCATCTTTGACCACATGTATAACCTAGCTCACTTAACCAAATCAAAAACAAACACCACCATTCTCTTCCTCTCATCAAGCTCTTCATTCCTATCTTCTCAAAATTTCAAGATCACCATTTCGGTGCCATGGAGTTCCACCATTGATGGAGCTTGAGCTTGTCTTTCCACATATTATTGATCTCCTTTGCTCCTAGGTAAGGAATCTCAAAGAAAAATCAAGTTTCCTCCATGTTTTGTGTGTGACCGAAAATATTCATTGATGGAGCTCCTTGTGTTGCTTTGTTCTAGCTCCATTTGAATCTTTCAAGGACTAGGTGGAGTCCTCTCTTCATAGATATTCAAACACCCTTCAAAGATTAAGGTAAAACAACTACATTAATGTTTTGAAATGATGTAAACCTAGGGTTTACAATGAGATGGAGCTTAAAGCTTGAATACTCATTATGTTTTTTGTATAATGTTTAGTAGTTGGCAAGGAACCAAATGCCTTACCGGTTTTGTAAGGAAACAAGAAAGAAATTTGGGAGGAAAAGAGGTAAATATGCTATCTTAATGTGGTTTAATGCCTTAGGAGAAATAAGCTTATAATGCTTGTTAAAACTACCTAAAGAGCAAATGGTGAATGACCTAGTAAAGTGTTCTCAAGGAGACTAGTAAAAGAACATATGTATTGGTGTATGTATTTGCAGGTCAAAGGCATTATTTATGTGGGAAATTCAGTGTTTAAGGTTTATGCAATTTAAGGGCCTAAGAGCCATGTTATTTAAGGGCCTAAGTGCCAAGCAATTTAAGTTATGCACTATATTGTGATGTAGTGCTTAATGTGTGAAGTTTGTGTGTAAAAATGTTCTTAATGGATTTTAGGTGTTCTTGAATGAAATAAGGTAAAAACCTAAGTGTTTGGATGTGAGTATATACAAGAGAAGCTATGGCCAAATTTGGGAAAATGTGTGAGAAGTTCTAAGTGTTTTAAATAGTCTTGGAGAACTAGGAAGTGTTTAAGGTGAATAAATGTTTACTTGAGAAGAAAACATGTATTAAGGTGATTTAGAGTGATGCAAGAATTTAGGTGTTATCTTGGAAGTTCTAGGAATTCAATGTTGTTTTGAGGATGTATTTAAGTCTTGGAGAAGTTTGTTTAAGGTTTAGGAATGTTGATGTACAAGGGAGAAATGATGTTTAGGTAAGGTTTTGAGGAAGGAATTCAAGAAGTTGTGAAAAGAGGATTTGGTTAGTAAGAGGAGATGCTTGGGAGATGATGTTATGAAGGTGAAGAAGCATTTTAGTGTAGTGGTCATTATAGGTGAAATACCACCTAGAAATCTTAAGGAGAAAACATTCCAAGTGCTAGGAATTTTGTAAGAAGTTTGTGAATGATAAAATGGTTTTGGTGAGTGATTTAAAGAGTTTAGCACATGGATAAAGGTGTGTTTGAAGTGCCTAAATGAGGTTAGGGTATACTAGGATATATGGGGAGAAGTTTGGAGTTGAATGTAAAAAGGAAAACAAAGATCTGGGGCAGACCGGACTTGCGACCGGACTTGCAAGTTCGGTCGGGCCCAGTTTACCCTGTGGGAATTAGTCTCTGGAATGGACCGGACATAGGACCGGACTTACAAGTCCGGTCGGAGTAGAAAAATTTTGACGGAAAAGTGTTCTGGAATCGACCGGACTTGGGTAAGTCCGGTCGGCAAGTCCGGTCGGACCAAAAACATGGTTTAAGGTTATGAAATGATATGTAATGATGGGGATTGATAGGTAATGATGTTATAAGGTTGTTATGGACATGTTAGGTGAGTTTAAATGGCAATTAAGTGGGTGAAAAGTTGTATCAAAATGTAAAAGTAAAACAAGTTAAAATGTAAAGTTATGTAACAAAGTTAACGGGGAAAGTTAAGCGTTAGACATTAAATAATCAAGCAAACCCCCATGTTAATAAAAACACATGTGATGTTAACAGTTGTTCGAGAATCGCTCGAGGAACATAAGTGGACGTGGTAAAGTGGACTCCGGTGACAGGTATGGTTTTCTTGCAACCTGTGTCCTACCGGATTACACCGGCTTGTATGCCAATGTGTTTTTCTGTATGTTTGCCACGTTGTAAGATTAAACATGTAATGAGTTTACAGTAATTCATTTATGTGGCGTGTACAACTCCGATACCATTTAACCTCGGAAGTGTTAACCTTAGTTAACTGAGTCTAGGATCACATGAGAGTTCGGTATTCGGAGTAAACGACCCGTACCATGGGACATTCTAACCACGGCTATGCGTGTGTTAATTGTGTGATATGTGTATGTGAATGTAGGGATCTCCCTTGTGTGTTTAACCCAGTTGTAATACTGTATGGTGTGTAGTCATGATAGACTCCATAGTGGGGTTCTAACTAATATCTAAAGTAAGTATGTACTAACAGTGGTGAGGAATCCGGTTTGGCCGGTCGCGCGTTGTTTGGGAGAGGGTATCCTTCCTAGCCTTACCCTTCTCTTTGTTATGGTTGTTTCCCTCACGGGTTATGATCTCCCATTAGCTTACTCCAAAGCTTAGCTATTCTGACTTATGATCGGTTTAGGGGGAACATGTGTTTGTGTGGTGTGTTCGGGCCTCCAAACCCGCACCGCCTTAACTTAAGTTACTCGTCCAACTATTAGGGCGGTAATGAGTGTTGTTGTTATTGTATAACGAGCTTATCATGAGACTGGCAACATTCTCTAGGCTCACCAGTGTATAAACAATGTTTGGGTCGGTTCCTAAGAGAACCACTCCCGTTATGTTATGTATTTTTGTTGTGATGCAAAAGCTATTGCGGTATTATGTTGTGCACGTGGAAACGTGCAAAGTGTTGTTAAGTGTTGTATGTAGTGTATGTTGTAGGTTGTATAATGTGGAGTGTGTGGATCATGGATATGATTCCCAGTTTGTGATAAGAGGCGTTTAAGGATAACCCGATTTAAGGGTATGTGTCGTCTATTAAGGAAGTAGCTCCATTAGAGGAGGAACACTCTAGGGATGATGAATACCATGAGTGACTTATTAAGTAAGGATATATTATCCGTTTGTTGAGCCCGTTGAGGCGAATGATTATGTGTTGTGTGTTTACAGTTGCATGTATGATTTAAAAATAATCAACCGCATGCTAAGACGAAAATTAGTTGTGCGTGGCCCGGTAGCATGTGGGCTGCGGGATTACCATACCAGCAAAGGTGCTGAGCCCCTTGGGGGCCACCCTTTCTCTTCTTTTCCTGTTTCAGGTACAGAGAGCTGGAAGCCGTTCGAGAGTAGGACGGGGTAGTCATTGTACAAGGGTATTCATTTAAGTATATATATACAGTAGGTGTAGTAAGACCGATATTGTTGTCGGCACCAGTTTATAAATACTCGGTACAGTTGATAAGGTGTATGTTGTTGTTGTTGTCAATGGAAAGGGATAATAATGTGTAGTTGCTCGGGAATTTAGCCCATCAGACCGGTACAATGTATAGGGACTAGCCTTGTTAGCCACGTGGGTGGCTAACGGCGTGTAACACCAACGAGTTAAGTAGTGAAGAGGTTTGTATTTCCGCTGCAGTTTATTGTAAGTATGTAAATGTCGGATGGGGTGTTACAAAAAGTGGTATCAGAGCGAAGTATCGCTCTGATGACTGAATTACCGAGCTTAGGAAGTACCGAGTTAGGATTTAAGTACTTTGGGTTAGGGTTGAGTGATAGCGTGAGAGATACGCTAGTTAGGTATGACCAGTGAATACTGGAAACCTACTACATCCTTCCCACCCTCCACAATCCCTGTTTTATAACTTGGGGAAAGAACGCCAGAGAGATGAAAGTCCTCTCTTACTCTCGGAAAACCCGATCTGGCTGTTATTAAGTACCTCCAAAGGTACGGAGAACCTGTCATACGGTAGATCCCGAAAACTGGGAATCCCGGAGACGGTCTCCATCAGAATGATGTTAACCGCATTTAGTAGCGAAGAATGAAGGATTTTGTGTATAAGAGAATAGAATTTCTGGCAACCTGGTTCGACATGTCGAGCAGTCGAGGATAACCAACTTGCAACGCACCAACCGTGCAACAGGCAAGAAGTGGATTAGTGAAACCGAGACAAGTGTCTACGGGACCACAGTTGATAAACAATACACCAACGGTGTACCAACCGATAAGGGAACTACAACGTAGTGCCCAAACAAGAGACAAGTCTCAGTAACCACGACAAATACGTGGAATGGGCTACGAAGGAGATATAATACTAAGTAAAAGGGGTCTCCCAGATTGGGAAACACCCTAGTTGATAATTATCATGCGAAGACCGTGAGAAGTCACCTAGAGGAGTTATTACCAAGACAGTTAGATCAGTGAGGGCCAGCAAGGCCACTGATGACAATATGGGTCAAAACAATACCACAACTGGTATGTGTTAAACCGATAGCCAGTTAGCATGGCGCACTTGCCATAGCAAGTGCTGCTATAACAGGGCTGTTCGGGAAATTTATAACCACTACAAGTACTTAGTAAAGTACCACGAAGTTAAGTGTGAACATTATAACCATGGAAGGGCTTAACAGCCTGACCTTTGTAATTGGAAGTACACCAGTCAGCAAGAAGCTAGACTTGGTTAAGGTAAGAAGATGTTGTGAAACCATGAAAATTTTCTTTCAAACCCAGATTTATTCAAACCCTTTTCTTTTCAAAACCAGATTTTCTTTCAAACCAACACTTCTTTCCAACCTTCTTTTAAACCAAACCAGTAAAACCAAGGACAGTTGACAAGGATACAACAATGGATAAACTTTCCCTCGATTAAGTTCGGGAAGCATGGAATGAATATTGTCACGGGACATATAAGGGAGTTGACAACAGAATACTTCACCTAGGCGTGTGGCGGACACTACGAGTGTACCAACTGAATTGTGGGACGACCGCACTCCGATAGGAGCTTGTGGGCCTGACAGACCTACTTATGGGTTAGTTGGGTAAGTAGTAATGTATCAGTATGGTACCCCACATATGTATACATGTAGAGTCTGAAACACGGGAAGTAGTCGACTCCGTTCTACGGTCAGCAGTATAAGTCAAACAACAGCTAGGGATTACCATGAATGGTTGAAGTAGAGGAACCCAGTTAAGATAACTAGACTAAAGGAACTAGTGAATTCATTTCAAGGATATGTTTAAGAGTCAAGAGGTGCGAAGTGCACAACTGTTATAAAAGACATCACACATGTCTTAAGAATTCCGAGGAATAAACATGATAGCTGGAACGGTGACCCAGCCTGTACATGGCAAGCAGATGCCTAATGTGGACACATTAATGTGCAATGAACGGGATGAAAATTCCCAGAATGAGTACCTACACTACCAGGAAATGTTGATCTTCACAGAAGAGGATAATAAGTCAGTTAAGAACGCAAACGGCATGGCTAACGGAATGTACCAATAAGTGTGAACTAGATGTAAAAGCATAACTTAGCAACACCCAGGAGCAATCCTTGAAGGGTGTTCGCATCAACAAGTGTTGCACGAAATGGCATGACAGAATCACAAGGGTTGAAATTAACACCCAGTTTAGACATAGATTGTCAGGAGACGGACTGGCAATCCTAAGGGGCATTCCGTGAAAGGAAACGTGATGTAACGACCTTGTCATGGAGCTCAATATAATATCCAAACCATGTAAAGTTGTACAGAGAAGTACATGTGTGTGGACAGCCTACAATGAGCGCAGCTCAAGGCAGTAAGGCTTATAAGCCACAAATAAAATGTGTTATGAAAATTAGATTGATTGCAAAAGTTTATATTATATAAGTGAATAGAGTGGAGAACGAACCACGGCACTAAGAGTGGGGATACCTCTCAATATTGTGAGACCGCAGGAGCGGTAGTTATGTGAATCAAGTTCAAGAAATATGTTAAGGATGGACAACGTTATTATTGAAAGAGAGCAGTTAGCTTAGTAGTACGTGTGTATAAAGTGAAGCACCTGGCTGAATAATGCCGGCTTGTGACTCGAATGATCGATGCTAAGGAGCATTTAGTAGTCATCCAAAGGGGATGAGCCATAATGTGAATAATGTAAGTTTATGTGTGGAAGTTGAGGTGACAGTAGATACGATATAAGCTGATGTTATACAAGGAGTAAGAGCACGGTGCGCAACAAGCGACCGTTGTATAAATGTTGTTAAACGATAATGTAACAGATAAGACCAGTTATGAGTTAAACTCAGTGGAGATGCAACATAAGTGATGTTAAACAACTGAGCAATAAGCCAGTGGTAGGTACTGTGTGATGAGGAACTCAGTGTGAATTCCATGGTGAATCGCATAAGGGATTTATTGTCAAGAGTTTACGCCTCTGCACTCTGTATGACTGAGTGTTTTGGTATTGCACTTGCGCAGTAATGAACGAGTGAGATAGCTAGGAATTGGAAACATGTTAATTGTGAAGCAATAATGTTATAATGGCCGATGCATAGGAAATGCAAGACCACACCAATAAAAGAGTACTTGTACAAAACCAAATGTGGAGACATGATTAACAGTAAGTGACTACAGTAGCACTAACTGCCAAATATCGGTATGGAATATACCCCAAATGTTGTAAATAGCTGAGAGAGCACTACACACTAGGTCGTAGCTCAATCTCAACCGACAGTGAGTCGGAAGGAAACAAGTCAATCATTGTGAAATACATAACTGTATACACAGTAAATTGTTATGGGAGTGGATAGAAAGTTTATAACTCACCGAATTCGCTCACGGTAAGAGATACCACGCGTCGGTTGAGATATCATTATTACCAAGATAAAGGTGATATAGGGAGATGTACAATACAGTAAGAATAACAAATGGGGCAATTAAGCTCTACAGTTACTAGAGTTTCGCAGCAGAAACTAGTGAGCCAGTGATTCAAGTGTTGAATGTACATGGTGAACACGAGTGAATGGCTAATTATTAACGCCTAGAAGCCTAACAGGCCAGAATCGAAACCGACCAAGAGTTTAAACAAACTCCAATGAGAATTCTTGGTTTAGGAACTAAACCGCCAATATGGTTAAGATCCTCTAATCAGAATCCATTGTGTAATAGACCGCGTGGAAGTTAAAACACTTCACGACGGCAGAACAGTTAAGCCAATGTTTAGTGATTGATTACGTGGGCGTAATCCCTTTTAAGGGGGGTAGAGCGCAAAACCACTTAGTGTATATTACCGTACAAGTGTACGTGGTGTATGTGACTTATTTTGTGCATAGCACAAAATTATATTATTGTTTTGATGATTGGTGTGTGTGTTACGTAAACATACACATTCATTCATGGTTTAATTGTGGTAATTGCGCACAGTAGATGCGAAATACCATTGTGATTGTGATAAGTGTGTTTATTTGTTAACAGTTGTGAGTGATAGTACAAGTGTGGGAGTAGAGAAGCTCCCGGGGGAATAAAAGCCCCGACAGTGTATAAATGTGAAGTTGTGTGTGGTATTTTGATAAAATATATGTGTATATATATACTATATAGTGATTCAAGAAAGGGGCATGATACCGACATAGAACCTAGTGGGAATAAGATTCCATAGGCAACAGGATTAAAGTGTATGGGAATAACTGATAGACGAAGTTCTATCCTTGGAGATGTATGATCATGATTAGAATGATTTAAAAGATAGAAAATTGGAAATGAGTGATTTACTTGATGCTTGAAAATGAAGTGGGAGGTGGAACTGATTTGCATGCGATCAGGGAAGCCGAACACAAATTGGGGTGGGAAGGTTTTCAACACTGATGCTGATCACATCAGTGTTGGATTGACTCTTGAAACTCCCTATAAGTGGTCACAAATAACCACGCTAATAAAAGAAGCAAAGAGCTTAAGTTTGACTTGGAGTTGTTGTGTTTTCAAAAGAATTTTAAATTGGTATTTATAAACGTTGATGGATACTTTGCGTAATTAAGGTCTTCTTACTTAACCTCACAGGAAATTTTAAACTTAAGTGATTGTTTAATCTCCCAAGCACGGGGACGGAAGGTGTCCATCGCGACCGGGTTCTACGGATCACAGTGTGTATGTAAAAGATATTTTTGGATTGTTATACATGCTATACATGTTGTGTGTGTATGTGTAATAATGTTATTTTGACTTTGATCTCCTAAAAGTGTATGCTATTGAGACCTATGAGTCTAAATGTGTTGTGTTACATAGACCTAAGTGTCGAGACTGTTATTTATGGGACCTATTGTCAAATGTTGCGAGTTACCCGAGACCCGTGAGTCCAAGGGGTTGTTATGTATTGAAGTGTTGTGTCCGATACCCGGACCATAGAGTCCGAGGTTATCATGTGGATATGTTATGTTTGTGTGAATGTGAATGTGTTGCCCGGACCATTAAGTCCGAGGTTGTGATGTAAAGTGTGTTTGGTTATGAAAGTTTTTTTCCAAGTGATTCCTGTGTTCTAATCTAATGATGTGTGGAAAGTGTAAACTTCGAGGACGAAGTTCTTTTAAGGGGGGTAGATTGAAATACCCCAAACCTTGGTATGTGGTTTAAATATCAAACTACGGTATGTAAAGGCTAAAAAGTGCCTTAGTAACATCAGTGAACAATTTTAATCATAGTAAAATGCAATAAAGCATTAAGACACGGTTTGAGCAAAAACATGCTCTAAGCTATGAGTGAACTTGGTTAGGACCCAAAGAGCCTACCAAGACTTAATAATATTCAATTATGATTTAATAAGGCTAAATAAGTCCTTAGGAAATCTTGGTGGGCAGTTAACCAAATAAAACACAAGGAAATACCTTAAAGTCAATATGAGCAAAAATGTGCTCTAAGCTTGGGATAAATTTTATAAGACCTAATGGTCATACCTATACCTTATAAATATGTTAATGAACATATTAAATCAATTACCAAAGAAAACCAAGCTTGAAAACAAGTTAAAACACAAAATGTGCTTTAAGGAGTCTTAAAGCACGTTTTTGAAAAATTGTCTTGTAAATGAGTCTTGAATGGCTAAATGTCCGTCATTACTCTTTAATTAACATGTGTACTATATAGTATCACATTTGGAAGTCTATATCAATGGGAAATCAAAAATTTCACTTCTATGTGCCTTGTTTTGTGAATAGTGATTTTTATAAGCTAGTTTGTAACACATATGTTATAAGTAATTAAATTGGTCAACAAAGACTAAAACACCCTCACTATAATAAAGGGGGCCGGTTTCTTTAGTGTGGTGACTCACCACTCACTTGTTAACTTGTTAAAGAAATAAAGTGACTAATATAGTTACTATTTGCTTTATAAACACAAATATCTTCTAAAAAGCAAACTTATCTCATTTCTCTCATTCCTTTCTTCATTTCACACGGCTCCACTCTCTTCTTCCTCTCTTCTTCTTGTTCTCTCTCGGTAATACACAATACCACCATGGAAGTCCATCTTTGACCACATGTAAACCTAGCTCACTTAACCAAATCAAAAACAAACACCACCATTCTCTTCCTCTCATCAAGCTCTTCATTCCTATCTTCTCAAAATTTCAAGATCACCATTTCGGTGCCATGGAGTTCCACCATTGATGGAGCTTGAGCTTGTCTTTCCACATATTATTGATCTCCTTTGCTCCTAGGTAAGGAATCTCAAAGAAAAATCAAGTTTCCTCCATGTTTTGTGTGTGACCGAAAATATTCATGATGGAGCTCCTTGTGTGCTTTGTTCTAGCTCCATTTGAATCTTTCAAGGACTAGGTGGAGTCCTTCTTCATAGATATTCAAACACCCTTCAAAGATTAAGGTAAAACAACTACATTAATGTTTTGAAATGATGTAAACCTAGGGTTTACAATGAGATGGAGCTTAAAGCTTGAATACTCATTATGTTGTTTGTATAATGTTTAGTAGTTGGCAAGGAACCAAATGCCTTACCGGTTTTGTAAGGAAACAAGAAAGAAATTTGGGAGGAAAAGAGGTAAATATGCTATCTTAATGTGGTTTAATGCCTTAGGAGAAATAAGCTTATAATGCTTGTTAAAACTACCTAAAGAGCAAATGGTGAATGACCTAGTAAAGTGTTCTCAAGGAGACTAGTAAAAGAACATATGTATTGGTGTATGTATTTGCAGGTCAAAGGCATTATTTATGTGGGAAATTCAGTGTTTAAGGTTTATGCAATTTAAGGGCCTAAGAGCCATGTTATTTAAGGGCCTAAGTGCCAAGCAATTTAAGTTATGCACTATATTGTGATGTAGTGCTTAATGTGTGAAGTTTGTGGGTAAAAATGTTCTTAATGGATTTTAGGTGTTCTTGAATGAAATAAGGTAAAAACCTAAGTGTTTGGATGTGAGTATATACAAGAGAAGCTATGGCCAAATTTGGGAAAATGTGTGAGAAGTTCTAAGTGTTTTAAATAGTCTTGGTGAACTAGGAAGTGTTTAAGGTGAATAAATGTTTACTTGAGAAGAAAACATGTATTAAGGTGATTTAGAGTGATGCAAGAATTTAGGTGTTATCTTGGAAGTTCTAGGAATTCAATGTGTGTTTTGAGGATGTATTTAAGTCTTGGAGAAGTTTGTTTAAGGTTTAGGAATGTTGATGTACAAGGGAGAAATGATGTTTAGGTAAGGTTTTGAGGAAGGAATTCAAGAAGTTGTGAAAAGAGGATTTGGTTAGTAAGAGGAGATGCTTGGGAGATGATGTTATGAAGGTGAAGAAGCATTTTAGTGTAGTGGTCATTATAGGTGAAATACCACCTAGAAATCTTAAGGAGAAAACATTCCAAGTGCTAGGAATTTTGTAAGAAGTTTGTGAATGATAAAATGGTTTTGGTGAGTGATTTAAAGAGTTTAGCACATGGATAAAGGTGTGTTTGAAGTGCCTAAATGAGGTTAGGGTATACTAGGATATATGGGGAGAAGTTTGGAGTTGAATGTAAAAAGGAAAACAAAGATCTGGGGCAGACCGGACTTGCGACCGGACTTGCAAGTTCGGTCGGGCCCAGTTTACCCTGTGGGAATTAGTCTCTGGAATGGACCGGACATAGGACCGGACTTACAAGTCCGGTCGGAGTAGAAAAATTTTGACGGAAAGTGTTCTGGAATCGACCGGACTTGGGTAAGTCCGGTCGGCAAGTCCGGTCGGACCAAAAACATGGTTTAAGGTTATGAAATGATATGTAATGATGGGGATTGATAGGTAATGATGTTATAAGGTTGTTATGGACATGTTAGGTGAGTTTAAATGGCAATTAAGTGGGTGAAAATTGTATCAAAATGTAAAAGTAAAACAAGTTAAAATGTAAAGTTATGTAACAAAGTTAACGGGGAAAGTTAGCGTTAGACATTAAATAATCAAGCAAACCCCCATGTTAATAAAAACACATGTGATGTTAACAGTTGTTCGAGAATCGCTCGAGGAACATAAGTGGACGTGGTAAAGTGGACTCCGGTGACAGGTATGGTTTTCTTGCAACCTGTGTCCTACCGGATTACACCGGCTTGTATGCCAATGTGTTTTTCTGTATGTTTGCCACGTTGTAAGATTAAACATGTAATGAGTTTACAGTAATTCATTTATGTGGCGTGTACAACTCCGATACCATTTAACCTCGGAAGTGTTAACCTTAGTTAACTGAGTCTAGGATCACATGAGAGTTCGGTATTCGGAGTAAACGACCCGTACCATGGGACGTTCTAACCACGGCTATGCGTGTGTTAATTGTGTGATATGTGTATGTGAATGTAGGGATCTCCCTTGTGTGTTTAACCCAGTTGTAATACTGTATGGTGTGTAGTCATGATAGACTCCATAGTGGGGTTCTAACTAATATCTAAAGTAAGTATGTACTAACAGTGGTGAGGAATCCGGTTTGGCCGGTCGCGCGTTGTTTGGGAGAGGGTATCCTTCCTAGCCTTACCCTTCTCTTTGTTATGGTTGTTTCCCTCACGGGTTATGATCTCCCATTAGCTTACTCCAAAGCTTAGCTATTCTGACTTATGATCGGTTTAGGGGGAACATGTGTTTGTGTGGTGTGTTCGGGCCTCCAAACCCGCACCGCCTTAACTTAAGTTACTCGTCCAACTATTAGGGCGGTAATGAGTGTTGTTGTTATTGTATAACGAGCTTATCATGAGACTGGCAACATTCTCTAGGCTCACCAGTGTATAAACAATGTTTGGGTCGGTTCCTAAGAGAACCACTCCCGTTATGTTATTTATTTTTGTTGTGATGCAATATCTATTGCAGTATTATGTTGTGCACGTGGAAACGTGCAAAGTGTTGTTAAGTGTTGTATGTAGTGTATGTTGTAGGTTGTATAATGTGGAGTGTGTGGATCATGGATATGATTCCCAGTTTGTGATAAGAGGCGTTTAAGGATAACCCGATTTAAGGGTATGTGTCGTCTATTAAGGAAGTAGCTCCATTAGAGGAGGAACACTCTAGGGATGATGAATACCATGAGTGACTTATTAAGTAAGGATATATTATCCGTTTGTTGAGCCCGTTGAGGCGAATGATTATGTGTTGTGTGTTTACAGTTGCATGTATGATTTAAAAATAATCAACCGCATGCTAAGACGAAAATTAGTTGTGCGTGGCCCTAGCATGTGGGCTGCGGGATTACCATACCAGCAAAGGTGCTGAGCCCCTTGGGGGCCACCCTTTCTCTTCTTTTCCTGTTTCAGGTACAGAGAGCTGGAAGCCGTTCGAGAGTAGGACGGGGTAGTCATTGTACAAGGGTATTCATTTAAGTATATATATACAGTAGGTGTAGTAAGACCGATATTGTTGTCGGCACCAGTTTATAAATACTCGGTACAGTTGATAAGGTGTATGTTGTTGTTGTTGTCAATGGAAAGGGATAATAATGTGTAGTTGCTCGGGAATTTAGCCCATCAGACCGGTACAATGTATAGGGACTAGCCTTGTTAGCCACGTGGGTGGCTAACGGCGTGTAACACCAACGAGTTAAGTAATGTGAAGAGGTTTGTATTTCCGCTGCAGTTTATTGTAAGTATGTAAATGTCGGATGGGGTGTTACAAAAAGTGGTATCAGAGCGAAGTATCGCTCTGATGACTGAACTACCGAGCTTAGGAAGTACCGAGTTAGGATTTAAGTACTTTGGGTTAGGGGTTGAGTGATAGCGTGAGAGATACGCTAGTTAGGTATGACCAGTGAATACTGGAAACCTACTACATCCTTCCCACCCTCCACAATCCCTGTTTTATAACTTGGGGAAAGAACGCCAGAGAGATGAAAGTCCTCTCTTACTCGGAAAACCCGATCTGGCTGTTATTAAGTACCTCCAAAGGTACGGAGAACCTGTCATACGGTAGATCCCGAAAACTGGGAATCCCGGAGACGGTCTCCATCAGAATGATGTTAACCGCATTTAGTAGCGAAGAATGAAGGATTTTGTGTATAAGAGAATAGAATTTCTGGCAACCTGGTTCGACATGCCGAGCAGTCGAGGATAACCAACTTGCAACGCACCAACCGTGCAACAGGCAAGAAGTGGATTAGTGAAACCGAGACAAGTGTCTACGGGACCACAGTTGATAAACAATACACCAACGGTGTACCAACCGATAAGGGAACTACAACGTAGTGCCCAAACAAGAGACAAGTCTCAGTAACCACGACAAATACGTGGAATGGGCTACGAAGGAGATATAATACTAAGTAAAAGGGGTCTCCCAGATTGGGAAACACCCTAGTTGATAATTATCATGCGAAGACCGTGAGAAGTCACCTAGAGGAGTTATTACCAAGACAGTTAGATCAGTGAGGGCCAGCAAGGCCACTGATGACAATATGGGTCAAAACAATACCACAACTGGTATGTGTTAAACCGATAGCCAGTTAGCATGGCGCACTTGCCATAGCAAGTGCTGCTATAACAGGGCTGTTCGGGAAATTTATAACCACTACAAGTACTTAGTAAAGTACCACGAAGTTAAGTGTGAACATTATAACCATGGAAGGGCTTAACAGCCTGACCTTTGTAATTGGAAGTACACCAGTCAGCAAGAAGCTAGACTTGGTTAAGGTAAGAAGATGTTGTGAAACCATGAAAATTTTCTTTCAAACCCAGATTTATTCAAACCCTTTTCTTTTCAAAACCAGATTTTCTTTCAAACCAACACTTCTTTCCAACCTTCTTTTAAACCAAACCAGTAAAACCAAGGACAGTTGACAAGGATACAACAATGGATAAACTTTCCCTCGATTAAGTTCGGGAAGCATGGAATGAATATTGTCACGGGACAATATAAGGGAGTTGACAACAGAATACTTCACCTAGGCGTGTGGCGGACACTACGAGTGTACCAACTGAATTGTGGGACGACCGCACTCCGATAGGAGCTTGTGGGCCTGACAGACCTACTTATGGGTTAGTTGGGTAAGTAGTAATGTATCAGTATGGTACCCCACATATGTATACATGTAGAGTCTGAAACACGGGAAGTAGTCGACTCCGTTCTACGGTCAGCAGTATAAGTCAAACAACAGCTAGGGATTACCATGAATGGTTGAAGTAGAGGAACCCAGTTAAGATAACTAGACTAAAGGAACTAGTGAATTCATTTCAAGGATATGTTTAAGAGTCAAGAGGTGCGAAGTGCACTAACTGTTATATAAAGACATCACACATGTCTTAAGAATTCCGAGGAATAAACATGATAGCTGGAACGGTGACCCAGCCTGTACATGGCAAGCAGATGCCTAATGTGGACACATTAATGTGCAATGAACGGGATGAAAATTCCCAGAATGAGTACCTACACTACCAGGAAATGTTGATCTTCACAGAAGAGGATAATAAGTCAGTTAAGAACGCAAACGGCATGGCTAACGGAATGTACCAATAAGTGTGAACTAGATGTAAAAGCATAACTTAGCAACACCCAGGAGCAATCCTTGAAGGGTGTTCGCATCAACAAGTGTTGCACGAAATGGCATGACAGAATCACAAGGGTTGAAATTAACACCCAGTTTAGACATAGATTGTCAGGAGACGGACTGGCAATCCTAAGGGGCATTCCGTGAAAGGAAACGTGATGTAACGACCTTGTCATGGAGCTCAATATAATATCCAAACCATGTAAAGTTGTACAGAGAAGTACATGTGTGTGGACAGCCTACAATGAGCGCAGCTCAAGGCAGTAAGGCTTATAAGCCACAAATAAAATGTGTTATGAAAATTAGATTGATTGCAAAAGTTTATATTATATAAGTGAATAGAGTGGAGAACGAACCACGGCACTAAGAGTGGGGATACCTCTCAATATTGTGAGACCGCAGGAGCGGTAGTTATGTGAATCAAGTTCAAGAAATATGTTAAGGATGGACAACGTTATTATTGAAAGAGAGCAGTTAGCTTAGTAGTACGTGTGTATAAAGTGAAGCACCTGGCTGAATAATGCCGGCTTGTGACTCGAATGATCGATGCTCAAGGAGCATTTAGTAGTCATCCAAAGGAGGGATGAGCCATAATGTGAATAATGTAAGTTTATGTGTGGAAGTTGAGGTGACAGTAGATACGATATAAGCTGATGTTATACAAGGAGTAAGAGCACGGTGCGCAACAAGCGACCGTTGTATAAATGTTGTTAAACGATAATGTAACAGATAAGACCAGTTATGAGTTAAACTCAGTGGAGATGCAACATAAGTGATGTTAAACAAACTGAGCAATAAGCCAGTGGTAGGTACTGTGTGATGAGGAACTCAGTGTGAATTCCATGGTGAATCGCATAAGGGATTTATTGTCAAGAGTTTACGCCTCTGCACTCTGTATGACTGAGTGTTTTGGTATTGCACTTGCGCAGTAATGAACGAGTGAGATAGCTAGGAATTGGAAACATGTTAATTGTGAAGCAATAATGTTATAATGGCCGATGCATAGGAAATGCAAGACCACACCAATAAAAGAGTACTTGTACAAAACCAAATGTGGAGACATGATTAACAGTAAGTGACTACAGTAGCACTAACTGCCAAATATCGGTATGGAATATACCCCAAATGTTGTAAATAGCTGAGAGAGCATACACATAGGTCGTAGCTCAATCTCAAAGACAGTGAGTCGGAAGGAAACAAGTCAATCATTGTGAAATACATAACTGTATACACAGTAAATTGTTATGGGAGTGGATAGAAAGTTATAACTCACCGAATTCGCTCACGGTAAGAGATACCACGTCGGTTGTGAGATATCATTATACCAAGATAAAGGTGATATATGGGGATGTAATACAGTAAAGAATAAAAATGGGGCAATTAAGCGCTTACAGTTACTAGAGTTTCGCAGCAGAGAACATAGTGAGCCAGTGATTCAAGTGTTGAATGTACATGGTGAACACGAGTGAATGGCTAATTATTAACGCCTAGAAGCCTAACAGGCCAGAATCGAAAACCGACCAAGAGTTTAAACAAACTCCATGAGAATTCTTGGTTTAGGAACTAAACCGCCAATATGGTTAAGATCTCTAATCAGAATCCATTGTGTAATAGACCGCGTGGAAGTTAAAACACTTCACGACGGCAGAACAGTTAAGCCAAGTTTAGTGATTGATTACGTGGGCGTAATCCCTTTTAAGGGGGGTAGAGCGCAAAACCACTTAGTGTATATTACCGTACAAGTGTACGTGGTGTATGTGACCTTATTTTGTGCATAGCACAAAATTATATTTTGTTTGATGATTGGTGTGTGTGTTACGTAAACATACACAATCATTCATGGTTTAATTGTGGTAATTGCGCACAGTAGATGCGAAATACCATTGTGATTGTGATAAGTGTGTTTATTTGTTAACAGTTGTGAGTGATAGTACAAGTGTGGGAGTAGAGAAGCTCCCGGGGGAATAAAAGCCCCGACAGTGTATAAATGTGAAGTTGTGTGTGGTATTTTGATAAAATATATGTGTATATATATACTATATAGTGATTCAAGAAAGGGGCATGATACCGACATAGAACCTAGTGGGAATAAGATTCCATAGGCAACAGGATTAAAGTGTATGGGAATAACTGATAGACGAAGTTCTATCCTTGGAGATGTATGATCATGATTAGAATGATTTAAAAGATAGAAAATTGGAAATGAGTGATTTACTTGATGCTTGAAAATGAAGTGGGAGGTGGAACTTGATTTGCATGCGATCAAGGGAAGCCGAACACAAATTGGGGTGGAAGGATAGTTCACACTGATGCTGATCACATCAGGGTTGGATGACTCTTGAAACTCCCTATAAGTGGTCACAAATAACCACGCTAATAAAAGAAGCAAAGAGCTTAAGTTGGACTTGGAGTTGTGTGTGTTTTCAAAAGAATTTTAAATTGGTATTTATAAAACGTTGATGGATACTTTGCGTAATTAAGGTCTTCTTACTTAACCTCACAAGGAAATTTTAAACTTAAGTGATTGTTTTAATCTCCCAAAGGCACGGGGACGGAAGGTGTCCATCGCGACCGGGTTCTACGGGATCACAGTGTGTATGTAAAAGATATTTTTGGATTGTTATACATGCTATGACATGTTGTGTGGTATGTGTAATAAATGTTATTTTGACTTTGATCTCCTAAAAGTGTATGCTATTGAGACCTATGAGTCTAAATGTGTTGTGTTACATAGACCTAAGTGTCTGAAGACTGTTATGTTATGGGGACCTATGTGTCCAAATGTTGCGAAGTTACCCGAGACCGGTGAGTCCAAGGGGTTGTTATGTATGTGTAAGTGTTGTTAAGATACCCGGACCATAGAGTCCGAGGTTATCATGTGGATATGTTATGTTATGTGTGAATGTGAATGTGTTGCCCGGACCATTAAGTCCGAGGTTGTGATGTAAAGTGTGTTTGGTTATGAAAGTTTATTTCCAAGTGATTCCTGTGTTCTAATCTAATGATGTGTGGAAAGTGTAAACTTCGAGGACGAAGTTCTTTTAAGGGGGGTAGATTGAAATACCCCAAACCTTGGTATGTGGTTTAAATATCAAACTACGGTATGTAAAGGCTAAAAAGTGCCTTAGTAACATCAGTGAACAATTTTAATCATAGTAAAATGCAATAAAGCATTAAGACACGGTTTGAGCAAAAACATGCTCTAAGCTATGAGTGAACTTGGTTAGGACCCAAAGCCTACCAAGACTTAATAATATTCAATTATGATTTAATAAGGCTAAATAAGTCCTTAGGAAATCTTGGTGGGCAGTTAAACCAAATAAAACACAAGGAAATACCTTAAAGTCAATATGAGCAAAAATGTGCTCTAAGCTTGGGATAAATTTTTATAAGACCTAATGGTCATACCTATACCTTATAAATATGTTAATGAACATATTAAATCAATTACCAAAGAAAACCAAGCTTGAAAACAAGTTAAAACACAAATGTGCTTTAAGGAGTCTTAAAGCACGTTTTTGAAAAATTGTCTTGTAAATGAGTCTTGAATGGCTAAATGTCCGTCATTACTCTTTAATTAACATGTGTACTATATAGTATCACATTTGGAAGTCTATATCAATGGGAAATCAAAAATTTCACTTCTATGTGCCTTGTTTTGTGAATAGTGATTTTTATAAGCTAGTTTGTAACACATAATGTTATAAGTAATTAAATTGGTCAACAAAGACTAAAACACCCTCACTATAATAAAGGGGCCGGTTTCTTTAGTGTGGTGACTCACCACTCACTTGTTAACTTGTTAAAGAAATAAAGATGACTAATATAGTTACTATTTGCTTTATAAACACAAATATCTTCTAAAAAGCAAACTTATCTCATTTCTCTCATTCCTTTCTTCATTTCACACGGCTCCACTCTCTTCTTCCTCTCTTCTTCTTGTTCTCTCTCGGTAATACACAATACCACCATGGAAGTCCATCTTTGACCACATGTATAACCTAGCTCCTTAACCAAATCAAAAACAACACCACCATTCTCTTCCTCTCATCAAGCTCTTCATTCCTATCTTCTCAAAATTTCAAGATCACCATTTCGGTGCCATGGAGTTCCACCATTGATGGAGCTTGAGCTTGTCTTTCCACATATTATTGATCTCCTTTGCTCCTAGGTAAGGAATCTCAAAGAAAAATCAAGTTTCCTCCATGTTTTGTGTGTGACCGAAATATTCATTGATGGAGCTCCTTGTGTTGCTTTGTTCTAGCTCCATTTGAATCTTTCAAGGACTAGGTGGAGTCCCCTCTTCATAGATATTCAAACACCCTTCAAAGATTAAGGTAAAACAACTACATTAATGTTTTGAAATGATGTAAACCTAGGGTTTACAATGAGATGGAGCTTAAAGCTTGAATACTCATTATGTTGTTTGTATAATGTTAGTAGTTGGCAAGGAACCAAATGCCTTACCGGTTTTGTAAGGAAACAAGAAAGAAATTTGGGAGGAAAAGAGGTAAATATGCTATCTTAATGTGGTTTAATGCCTTAGGAGAAATAAGCTTATAATGCTTGTTAAAACTACCTAAAGAGCAAATGGTGAATGACCTAGTAAAGTGTTCTCAAGGAGACTAGTAAAAGAACATATGTATTGGTGTATGTATTTGCAGGTCAAAGGCATTATTTTTGTGGGAAATTCAGTGTTTAAGGTTTATGCAATTTAAGGGCCTAAGAGCCATGTTATTTAAGGGCCTAAGTGCCAAGCAATTTAAGTTATGCACTATATTGTGATGTAGTGCTTAATGTGTGAAGTTTGTGTGTAAAAATGTTCTTAATGGATTTTAGGTGTTCTTGAATGAAATAAGGTAAAAACCTAAGTGTTTGGATGTGAGTTATACAAGAAGCTATGGCCAAATTTGGGAAAATGTGTGAGAAGTTCTAAGTGTTTTAAATAGTCTTGGTGAACTAGGAAGTGTTTAAGGTGAATAAATGTTTACTTGAGAAGAAAACAGTATTAAGGTGATTTAGAGTGATGCAAGAATTAGGTGTTATCTTGGAAGTTCTAGGAATTCAATGTGTGTTTTGAGGATGTATTTAAGTCTTGGAGAAGTTTGTTTAAGGTTTAGGAATGTTGATGTACAAGGGAGAAATGATGTTTAGGTAAGGTTTTGAGGAAGGAATTCAAGAAGTTGTGAAAAGAGGATTTGGTTAGTAAGAGATGCTTGGGAGATGATGTTATGAAGGTGAAGAAGCATTTTAGTGTAGTGGTCATTATAGGTGAAATACCACCTAGAAATCTTAAGGAGAAAACATTCCAAGTGCTAGGAATTTTGTAAGAAGTTTGTGAATGATAAAATGGTTTTGGTGAGTGATTTAAAGAGTTTAGCACATGGATAAAGGTGTGTTTGAAGTGCCTAAATGAGGTTAGGGTATACTAGGATATATGGGGAGAAGTTTGGAGTTGAATGTAAAAAGGAAAACAAAGATCTGGGGCAGACCGGACTTGCGACCGGACTTGCAAGTTCGGTCGGGCCCAGTTTACCCTGTGGGAATTAGTCTCTGGAATGGACCGGACATAGGACCGGACTTACAAGTCCGGTCGGAGTAGAAAAATTTTGACGGAAAAGTGTTCTGGAATCGACCGGACTTGGGTAAGTCCGGTCGGCAAGTCCGGTCGACCAAAAACATGGTTTAAGGTTATGAAATGATATGTAATGATGGGGATTGATAGGTAATGATGTTATAATTTGTTATGGACATGTTAGGTGAGTTTAAATGGCAATTAAGTGGGTGAAAAGTTGTATCAAAATGTAAAAGTAAACAGTTAAAATGTAAAGTTATGTAACAAAGTTAACGGGAAAGTTAAGCGTTAGACATTAAATAATCAAGCAAACCCCCATGTTAATAAAACACATGTGATGTTAACAGTTGTTCGAGAATCGCTCGAGGAACATAAGTGGACGTGGTAAAGTGGACTCCGGTGACAGGTATGGTTTTCTTGCAACCTGTGTCCTACCGGATTACACCGGCTTGTATGCCAATGTGTTTTTCTGTATGTTTGCCACGTTGTAAGATTAAACATGTAATGAGTTTACAGTAATTCATTTATGTGGCGTGTACAACTCTGATACCATTTAACCTCGGAAGTGTTAACCTTAGTTAACTGAGTCTAGGATCACATGAGAGTTCGGTATTCGGAGTAAACGACCCGTACCATGGGACGTTCTAACCACGGCTATGCGTGTGTTAATTGTGTGATATGTGTATGTGAATGTAGGGATCTCCCTTGTGTGTTTAACCCAGTTGTAATACTGTATGGTGTGTAGTCATGATAGACTCCATAGTGGGGTTCTAACTAATATCTAAAGTAAGTATGTACTAACAGTGGTGAGGAATCCGGTTTGGCCGGTCGCGCGTTGTTTGGGAGAGGGTATCCTTCCTAGCCTTACCCTTCTCTTTGTTATGGTTGTTTCCCTCACGGGTTATGATCTCCCATTAGCTTACTCCAAAGCTTAGCTATTCTGACTTATGATCGGTTTAGGGGGAACATGTGTTTGTGTGGTGTGTTCGGGCCTCCAAACCCGAACCGCCTTAACTTAAGTTACTTGTCCAACTATTAGGGCGGTAATGAGTGTTGTTGTTATTGTATAACGAGCTTATCATGAGACTGGCAACATTCTCTAGGCTCACCAGTGTATAAACAATGTTTGGGTCGGTTCCTAAGAGAACCACTCCCGTTATGTTATGTATTTTTGTTGTGATGCAATATCTATTGCGGTATTATGTTGTGCACGTGGAAACATGCAAAGTGTTGTTAAGTGTTGTATGTAGTGTATGTTGTAGGTTGTATAATGTGGAGTGTGGGATCATGGATATGATTCCCAGTTTGTGATAAGAGGCGTTTAAGGATAACCGATTTAAGGGTATGTGTCGTCTATTAAGGAAGTAGCTCCATTAGAGGAGGAACACTCTAGGGATGATGAATACCATGAGTGACTTATTAAGTAAGGATATTATCCGTTTGTTGAGCCCGTTGAGGCGAATGATTATGTGTTGTGTGTTTACAGTTGCATGTATGATTTAAAAATAATCAACCGCATGCTAAGACGAAAATTAGTTGTGCGTGGCCCGGTAGCATGTGGGCTGCGGGATTACCATACCAGCAAAGGTGCTGAGCCCCTTGGGGGCCACCCTTTCTCTTCTTTCCTGTTTCAGGTACAGAGAGCTGGAAGCCGTTCGAGAGTAGGACGGGGTAGTCATTGTACAAGGGTATTCATTTAAGTATATATATACAGTAGGTGTAGTAAGACCGATATTGTTGTCGGCACCAGTTTATAAATACTCGGTACAGTTGATAAGGTGTATGTTGTTGTTGTTGTCAATGGAAAGGGATAATAATGTGTAGTTGCTCGGGAATTTAGCCCATCAGACCGGTACAATGTATAGGGACTAGCCTTGTTAGCCACGTGGGTGGCTAACGGCGTGTAACACCAACGAGTTAAGTAATGTGAAGAGGTTTGTATTTCCGCTGCAGTTTATTGTAAGTATGTAAATGTCGGATGGGGTGTTACACTTAATGAACCGTTTGTTCCAAGATCAGTTGGACAAGTCAGTGGTAGTCTTCACCGACTATATTTTGTGTACTCGAAATCGAGAGGTGAGCATGAAAGCCACCTAAGAAATGTGTTACAAACATTGAGAAGGAATCAATTATATGCTAAATTTTCAAAGTGTGAGTTTTGGTTGAACCAAGTTGTTATACCCAAAATTTCAACCCCCCTGGAGTAGTCTCTAAGGCATACGTGTTACAAAGGGCAAAAGGGGTCAAAAAGCACCAAGGCGGGATTTTCCAAGGACATTATCGGGATTTTCTATTTTTATATGACTTGTTCATTATCTCCAAACACTTCCAAATATCATAGTCATTATGAAAGGTATTTCATGATTCTCTGATAATATTTATTCTGGAAATTTAGCTTTTAATTCATATTATAAGCTAATTTCTTTAATTAACACATGAAATAACCTCAAAATAGAAATAATAAAAGGTTTCCAAAATTAAAATAAAATTGTCACATGGTTAGCATGACTACATACAGTCATAAACCTGAAATTATTTTATTTGGTACCTTAGCCCAAAATTTAAAAGAGAAATTCAATCATTTTTGCAATTTTCTCTCTCCTATGGAAAATACCGAAATTAGAACAAAACGTCATGAAATTTTAACACAAGATATAGGATGTTTATTAGATACTAATGCCGTTGGAATTTCGTTATTTCTACTTTCCAATAATAAGTTATGAATTATGGGAGATTCCAGATTGCAAGATTTTTATCTAATCGGTTATTTATCAAAATAACCCGATTCCAACTCTCAAAATTCTTAAAAATCATCCTTTATCTTCAGTTAAAATTTCATAATTTATCTCGGCCTGAAACATATTTTACAAAATCAGATTCCCTTAGAGCACGAAATCAGCGTTTTAGATAAAGATCTTGCTCTATCAATTTGACCATGCTCTTTCTATAAAAGGACCCCCAAAAAACGAACTAGGGCAGAGGAGATCATCCCCAAAGTCAGATAACTCAGCCGTCAACCTACTTCCAACGTTTTTGCAACCCCGAGCCTCGAATCTATACCGAAATCATCCCGAAATAACCAAAAAACACATTCCTTCTTCTCCCATTGAGATTCCTAGCACCAAAACACAAAAAATACAGAAGCAAACCGTGGCTAACAATACAAGGAAGAAGGAGCCAGAAGCTTGGGTCAAAGTCGAACCAGATTGGCCATCAACGAAGCTCTCGAAGATTCCCGACGTGAAGGAACAATCAAATCCCGAAGTCAAAACAGGTTGGAATTTGACTTCCTTAACCCCTCTGATCAGAATACACTTATGTGTGAAATTTCTAATCGAATTGACTTTTTATTGCTTCTGAATTAAGGTTTGTTTGTGTTTCTGTCTAATAACTTGTTAACTAAGTTTCGTATTAATTTTGACTTCAAATTGAATTCTTTCAATCACTAACGTCTTGTACATCTTTCAGGCTACACACCCATAAAATTTGAGCCAAAAACACTTCGAGAACAGCCTCAACGCCGCCGTCCGAGGGCGGTCCGCACCCACGGACGTCATGTCCGAGGTCCCGGACTCCCTGTCCGTAAGCCCGGACGCCCACGGACGGCGGCGGGATTTTAAAAAATTCAAAATTTAGGTTTTCTAATAATGTCCGGGCCCACGGACAGCCTGTCTGTGGCCCCGGACTTTGCAAATTTTTGTTTTCCTTTAATTTCGACTCTTCTGTATAATAAGGTTAATTGGGGTCCGTGGTCTCGGACACGGGGTCCGTGGCTACGGACGTAAGCAAAATTCGACCTAATTCTGCCTCCAAAACCCTAGTTTAGGTAGCTTTTAAGTTCACTTTAATTTTCTGTCAAAAAATGCTAAAATCACAAAAAAACAGAAGCTCGCGCACTTAGGTTAAAACGACTCGTAATAAGCCGTAAATAAACCAAGTAGAGGAAAAACGACCTAGGAAGGGTAATGAAAGTAATTGAACCCTAAATAAGTCGAATATCAAGCCCCCGAACCCAAACTCTCCTTTCCTAATTTAGGTTAAAATTAGGTGGCGACTCATATTAGGTTCCGGTGAGCTAGCTTAGGTTTTAATAATTATTGTTTCTATAACATAGTTATTAATCTTAGGTTATAAGTGGACCTAAAACCCGACTAGATCCCAATCAACTTAATCCACATAGGATAGGGTTTAAAATCGAGGCTCACAGACTGGCGACTCTGCTGGGGACAAACTCTTAATTTTAACTTGTTTAATTTTAAGAAAGAGGACTTAACTCGAAAATGTTTATTTATGGCTTTATTACTTTGTTTGTTTACTTTTTTGCGCACTTTTATTACTGCACCTTTGCATCATGTGAGAGCGAGGGTCCATGCAAACCGATTTTACCCCGGGACCTGTTTGAGGGTTGATAAGTGTGAAATATATCTATTTTTAGGGCTTTAATTCTTCCTATTTTCATAACAATTCATGTCGTATTTCTCACTTATCATGTGTTTTTCCTTAGATTTATGTTTTGATGTGAACTGATACATTTTATGTGTCAAATACAGGAAAATAGCAATATATATATAAATATATATCGTGCGCGAAGAGCATATCAACACTGCTGCACTTATTCACGTAGTAGTATCTACTACGCATGGCTACAGCACGACCAGCATGCATTCACATGTACAAGGAAGTCAAATATCCAAATCATTCACAACTAACCAACACATGGGGTTATATTTGCATCATTCGTGAGTCATGAATGCTAGCTACGTGATATGCAGTATATCCATGCAAACCAACGGAGGCGCTTAGAAGATAAAGAAATAAAATAGAATTGATTTGATAAAAACCGTGGCTGATATAAGAAACGAAAGCGTAGGGTTTTAGGGATTGACGCCGCGCCTCCACAGAGGCTTATGCCTCCAGCCTCCATCTTCACTCTTCCACATCCACATAAGTCCACCATTGTTAGTACTTCATATTTTTTACAGAGGATTAATGTAAAGACATGTGACGACAAAAAGCGGAGCGAGAATCTTCTTAACAGAGTTTCTTCTTCCCTTTTTATCTAATTTGTCAATGTGTTATTCTTTTGTTATTTTTAGAGTCATGTTTGAGTAGTTAGACTAGCTCTCCGGATTGGGGTAACAAACCGGATCTTTATATTATTTTGTAATCTTTTCTCGAATTCATTATTGCAATAGTTTAATTCTTGTTCTTCATGCGCTTTAATTCCCTAGCTAATTATTAAAGCAATCCGTGTAGTTTTCTAATCAAAATGCGGCGCTGAGATTAGTTAACAAGACATAGGAAGTTAAACCAGATTAACGACTAGAAGCATGGTTTGCCTATAGGTTAATCTGTCTCAAATAGGAATTGTGTTTAATGCTATTAACTTGATGTAACTTGGGCATGGTTTGCGGCTTGTTATTTCAGTTAGTTAGGGTTCGTTGTACAAGGACCGGTCAACGAACTAATTATAATTCCTGAGTTTATTGTAGAATTAGGGAAGAGTTTATTGATAGAATAATAAAGTAAAGGTTTGCAGAACAATCCGGGGTGCTTCTTTAGATTCAATCTTTATTTCTTTATTTTGTTTATTTTATCTTTTTACTGTTTCATTATTTTATGTTAGTTTGTTTAGTCATTCTTTTTATTAAATTAAGTAAAACCTGAAAAAGTGACGTTTCCTGTTTTCTTAGTTTAATTTCTCAGTTAGTAAATAAATTGTCAATTAATTGAACGAGGTCCCTGAGATCGACAACCCCCACTCAATTCACTATTCCGCAAAACGATAGGTACACTGCCTAGGTAGAGATAGTCACATATTTCTGCTAACAAGTTTTTGGCGCCGTTGCCGGGGACCTCTAACACGGTTAATTGACATTTTTATTTATCTAATTGAGATTTTATTTGAGTTAATTTTCTTTTATTTTTATTTGTTTATTTTTTTTGTTCGAGTTCTGAAAGTTGAATACGAATACAATTCTTGCTTTTTGAATTCAATTTCGTTAACTTTTGTGATTCTGTTACTTTTACGTTTTCTTTTCGAATTTTATCTTTTCTTTTCTTTTCTATTTGATCCACAATAGTCCGTAAGTTTTGAGTCACGTATTCTTTTTTTTTTTCCGATTTATTTCTTTTGGATTTTGTTGACTTCACGTGATTTGCTTTCATATTTGATTACTTGTTCTTTGATTTGCTAGATAGTAATACGTAAGGTTTCCTTTATTTTGTTTTTGATTTTGTTTATAGATTAATTAGGATATAGTAATTAGTTAGGATACGTATACTTTATCTTGTTTCCTTTTATTTATCTTTCTATCATTTTTGTTTTTTTTTTGTTACGTTTATTTAGTCACTTTATTTGTATTTTCGTTTTTATCTTTATTTTATCTTTGTTATTTTATCTTTGTTTTACTTTTTTGTTATTTATTTTAGCAATTATTTTTTTATTTATATTTTGTTTCTCTTTGTTATTTTGTTTAGTTTAATTTTGTTTTTGTCTCTTTTCTATTTCTATTTCTATTTTATTTTTACTTTTCATTTTTGTTTTTGTTTTCTTAGGCAAAGATGGAGGATAACATGGATGAACTGAGAAGAGTGCTGACACAATTGGAAACGACGATTACAATAATGAACATAGAGCAGAATTTGAACAGGTATAATCAGCCGGGTACTCAAAGTTACAACCAGTTCAGGCGACAAGATTATTACCAGCCACAACAATCGTCTTTTCGACAACCTTATTGGTGGGAAGGTGAGCATACTAGAATGCAGATGGAGAAACAACAATTCTACACTTATCAGGAGCCTCCTAAGGAGGATACGAGCAGGATAGAGAGTATGCTGGAGGAGCTCCTAGAGCAAAGAAAAGCCACTAATGCTAAATTGGCTGAAATTGAATCTAGGTATGATACTAAGTTTGCAGAGCAGACAGCCAGATATGCTGATCAGACCTCCATTAATCAGAATTTGGAGAGACAGATGAGCCAGCTTGCAGAGCAGCTAGCACAGGAGCAAGTGGAATTCTCCCATAGCCAAAGTTATTCGGACCTAGTGGACCAATCTCATGCAGAGACTTTGATGGGTGAAGATCATTCCAAGCCTATTATTTATGAAGCTGAAGAGGAGCGTGATGAAGAGGTTGAGGGACGTGCTGAAGAATTCTATTGCCCTCCCTCCCTAACCTCGACTCAACCCGACTACCCAGTGATTGAGAATATCTTTTCCAATCCAGTCTGCGAACCAGTAGAGATACCAGAGGTAGTTTATTTCAGAGAGGTTGAAGAAGTTGAAGCTCCCTCAACAATTGTCTGCCAACAAGAATCTTCCATTGAGCCGTTAACACTTGAGGAAGATGTCTGCATCCTCAAATTTAAGAAGGAAGAGCCACCTCCACCAAGTCATCAGCAACTCCCACCTTGCATCCAGGAGCCTCAAAAAAAAGAGGAGGACATTTATGTCCTCGAATTTGAGGAAGAAGAGCCATTCACACCTGGTCTTCTGATTGAGCAGCGTTACCAGCAATACCTCCTCAAATACCAGGTTTTGTGGAGCATTTATTTTCCTATTATATTTGCCAACGTAACGTTTTGTTTTGATCCAGGTGGTTTGATAATGATTGCTGCCTACTTTGTTTTCTCGAAGAAGCCATTAACTACTTTTATTTTTGATCCGGGATAACAAAGCAGGAGTCTAGCCAAAGACTAAAAAGACGGGCAGCTTACTGGGAGGCAACTCAGTGGTTAAATTTATGCTTTATTTTTGTTTTTGTTTTCTGGTGTTATTTTTGTTTCTTTTTTCTATTATTTTTAAGTGGCAGTGGTGTCTGTGCTTTTAATGCAACACTTTTTAGCGTTTTTGTGGTAGTTTTGTGAGTGTGTGCAGGTGAAATTCGTTTTATGATGTTTGAAGTTCTCCAAGGCTGGACACTTGCTTGGACGCAAGTGTGAGGAACGATGCTACCCCCCTTGTTCGAGCTTAAGTGTGAGGAAGGGAATCTTCCTCAATCTATGTTATCAGGGGAGTTTCAGTTTCTTTACTTTAAATGTTTGTGTTCAGCCTATCATGACTATTATGCTTAAAGTTTATTTGTATGTCAGTCCTTGTGGTCCTGAATGAAATTCTTCATGAGTCTGGCATATTTTGAAAGCTCTTCTCTTGATTTTATTTTGAACAATGAGGACATTGCTCCTCTTAAGTGTGAGGAAGATAGAAGATCTTTCTGAATATGCCTTACACTTAAATGCCACACTTGTTTTTTATTGTCTTTCTTGCTTTGAGAGAATCACTTCTCTGATTGCTTATAAATATTAATTTTTGGTGTTGTTTGGATTTATGAAGTTGAGCCAGGTGACAACCTCAAGAATTCTGCTGCTTAAAGTTGTTGACTAATCTACTTGTTTTTATTCAAATTAATTCTATTTTCACGAAATTTTTGGTGGATAGTGATTGTGTAATCTGAATTAGTTTAGCTTGGGATTTTGGAAAGATGTGAAAGTTTAGAATGAAAGGATAAGGCAAGGTACTCCGCTGATCAGAAATTTTCCTAACAAAAGCAGACCTCGTCTATCCGGTTATTAAGTCCTAGAGGTGCCTTAACACCTATCTACCTAAGGTCTCGGGATCTGGGATAGTTGGCCCAATGCCGTTACAAGGATAGAGAGAAAAGTCTGGGTTACGGAATAACTCTGCAATTCACAATAATTCGTTTGTTTTGTATATATTTCTTGAAGAAGAAAGTTTTTGCATGTGAAAGAAAAGTTAATTGCAGTTTAATTTTTTTTGTTTCTGATCATGAGTATGTGGTGTTGAAAGGTATCACGGAATAAGGTGTTACTTCACACCCCTTGTCATCCAAAGGGTAGAGGAAAGAAATTGGTAGAAGATCCCAAGCTAATCTGTATTTAGTTTATGCAATCAAACTTCTCCATGCTTTTACATAATTGTTCTTCTTCCTCCTGTTTGCGAAAACTACAGCTAAAAGCAGGATTATTCCTTTGATTGTCATTTCGCTTGATTTTCTTCTGCACTTGTTTGATCCTAAGATTCGATGCTACAGCCTTAGAGAAGGTTTTATTCTTTATTTGCTTGAGGACAAGCAAAAGCTAAGTGTGAGGAAGTTTGATAAGTGTGAAATATATCTATTTTTAGGGCTTTAATTCTTCCTATTTTCATAACAATTCATGTCGTATTTCTCACTTATCATGTGTTTTTCCTTAGATTTATGTTTTGATGTGAACTGATACATTTTATGTGTCAAATACAGGAAAATAGCAATATATATATAAATATATATCGTGCGCGAAGAGCATATCAACACTGCTGCACTTATTCACGTAGTAGTATCTACTACGCATGGCTACAGCACGACCAGCATGCATTCACATGTACAAGGAAGTCAAATATCCAAATCATTCACAACTAACCAACACATGGGGTTATATTTGCATCATTCGTGAGTCATGAATGCTAGCTACGTGATATGCAGTATATCCATGCAAACCAACGGAGGCGCTTAGAAGATAAAGAAATAAAAATAGAATTGATTTGATAAAAACCGTGGCTGATATAAGAAACGAAAGCGTAGGGTTTTAGGGATTGACGCCGCGCCTCCACAGAGGCTTATGCCTCCAGCCTCCATCTTCACTCTTCCACATCCACATAAGTCCACCATTGTTTAATACTTCATATTTTTTACAGAGGATTAATGTAAAGACATGTGACGACAAAAAGCGGAGCGAGAATCTTCTTAACAGAGTTTCTTCTTCCCTTTTTATCTAATTTGTCATGTGTTATTCTTTTGTTATTTTGTTATTTTAGAGTCATGTTTGAGTAGTTAGACTAGCTCTCCGGATTGGGTAACAAACCGGATCTTTATATTATTTTGTAATCTTTTCTCGAATTCATTATTGCAATAGTTTAATTCTTGTTCTTCATGCGCTTTAATTCCCTAGCTAATTATTAAAGCAATCCGTGTAGTTTTCTAATCAAAATGCGGCGCTGAGATTTTAACAAGACATAGGAAGTTAAACCATTAACGACTAGAAGCATGGTTTGCCTATAGGTTAATCTGTCTCAAATAGGAATTGTGTTTAATGCTATTAACTTGATGTAACTTGGGCATGGTTTGCGGCTTGTTATTTCAGTTAGTTAGGGTTCGTTGTACAAGGACCGGTCAACGAACTAATTATAATTCCGAGTTTATTGCAGAATTAGGGAAGAGTTTATTGATAGAATAATAAAGTAAAGGTTTGCAGAACAATCCGGGGTGCTTCTTTAGATTCAATCTTTATTTCTTTATTTTGTTTATTTTATCTTTTTACTGTTTCATTATTTTATGTTAGTTTGTTTAGTCATTCTTTTTATTAAATTAAGTAAAACCTGAAAAAGTGACGTTTCCTGTTTTCTTAGTTTAATTTCTCAGTTAGTAAATAAATTGTCAATTAATTGAACGAGGTCCCTGAGATCGACAACCCCCACTCAATTAACTATTCCGCAAAACGATAGGTACACTGCCTAGGTAGAGATAGTCACATATTTCTGCTAACAAGGGTCCCCTGTCAGGGACTCACACCTTTTAGGTGATGTGAATAAGTGGGGGAAAAGAGGAGGGTGTCGTCTAACCACACCCCCTTAATACCTGGGCTTTAGCCCCAAGCATTTCCCTGGCAGTATCCTTACCTAGCCCATTGTTTGGTCAGTCAAAGACCCGACCGTAGACGCACACCTTCAGGTGATATGAAAAGAGTGGGGAAGCCCAAGGAGAATAGCGTGCAAGCCCTATTCCTTTGAGGTGACCTGGGCCTAGGCCCCAAGCACCTCTCCGGATCGATCCATACCCGGTTTGATTTAAACGTCTAGTGAGGACATGTTGAATTTGTGTGGGCCTTGTTTGCTCGTATGATCGGCCCATTACCCAGCCTAGAGATTGATAGGAACTTCTCTACATTAACCTAGCCCAACCCGAATTGGCGGCTCTGCTTGTTTGCGGCCTAGAGGTCCTGTTTGGTTTAATATGTGAGTCATTCGGGCTTCGGCCCAAAAGCTTAGACTTAGGTTATTTCTCTTCTGGCCCAATTTGAATTACGCAATTAGTTCTAGGCCCATAAAAAAGAAATCCACCTGAACTTGAAATAACCCACAAGTTATGAAAGTAAAATCTTTTTCTGCTTAGCAACCATCTTCTCTGGCCCAAAGAAAGTTGGGCCCATTTGTGATTTAGGGACCATTCCAGCCCATGTGCTTTACTCCAGGCCCAAACACATTCCGACCCAAGGGCTCACTCTAGACTAGGTAGACTTCTTATTCGGGCCCTAGCCCCAAACCCTAGATCTAGGTGTCACCTCTCAGGCCCAATCAAAGCTATCTGTTTAGGTTTTAGTCCAAGTTCCAGTTCATAGTCTGAAAGATACTCCAGCCCAGACATTCTCTGGGTATCCTGGCCCACTCACTTTCAGCATAAGTCTGCTTTGATCTATCTTGTGAAGTGTCATGTTTCAGCCCACTTCCTTTGGTTAGCTAATAATGGACACCTTGGACACAGGTAGACTCAAGTCCTAAGTGTGGTCCAATTGACATGGAGCCCAGCTCGCAATTTTGGAACAAAAGCACATGGCCACCGTTGAAGCTATGGAGCAGAGGCATAGTGCTGCCATGGACCGCCGTGGAATCTAACTACGTTGCTGTTATCGAAGAGTTGAAAGCAAAGGCTCTTTCCCTCGAGTCCGAACGTCAAGCTCGGGATGAGTTGGTGGACAGGCTTCTCAACACCCTTTTTGACTGCATTGAAGTTGGCTCCATTAGGGTCCGAGGATCGAAGGAGAATGTCAAAGAAATTGCTACAAAACTCAGGAAAGTGATTAGGCAACCAGGAGCAGCAACTTGCATCCAAAGCTGCACCCGCAAGAGGACCAGGCAACATGAGGAAGACAGTGACCGACAGTCAAGAGGACCTGGTTGGAGCGTTGGGACAGTAGAACCGCCCCGATGGAATTCTCGACAAAGAGAGTTTATAGATATCGGTCGAACACCCAAGACAAGCACTTGAAGAGCTTCGAGGAAGATATCCGATGCAACCGCTCGCCCTGAGGCCAGGAACTACTCATTTGGGGAAGGATCTTACTCAATTTTGTTACTTCCATCAGCTGCCCGGTCACGACACTGACCACTGCAGGGCCCTACAACACAGAATCCAGGATCTAATTGACCAAGGGCTCAAATTCTGAGAACATGGTGGAGAACGCAGAGCACGCGTGCCCAAGCATCATCAGAAATGTTGTTTTTTTAGTGTTTTTCTCAATAAATGCATTTCTTTTCTTGATTAGTTGTCTTTCAACTTTTGTAGTAGTTAGTTCCCTTGATCATTTTCGGTAGTTTTCTTGAGTTTGTAATTTCCAACATTATTATTTTTGTTGAATAAAACATAGTTCCATTTTCTTAATTTTTGTACAAAGCATTATTCAAAAAACTAAAAAAGAGCACTCACGTCTTTCAAGGATCATGAGGTAATCATTTTCTGACTATGCAATGGGATACAAAGACTTGCATGCCTAACCAAACACCACAACTCACAACCCACAAAGAGGTTCAAGGTCCACATTTATTGAATTGTTGTCACAAACCCCAAAATCAATACTGGGGGCAATCTAAGTTTAAGTTCGTCGTCTTTTATCTTTTGTTTAAATGTGCGAACGAGTTTCCAAGTGAAAATCTCACGAGAGTGTCTTGAGTGGAAAAACTATGAGTGAACGAGCGTGTCATTTTTACACGACTCCGGTGAGACCACGTTCAAAGGTGAGGTAAACGGCATAACTCCGACCGAAGGAGATAATTTGTAAATTTACTCTTAGATCTGCGAAAAGTAACAAAGAATGGATACACAACTATCAGGAATGACGAAGCACCTAGGGGCAGCACCACATAGCCAAAAGCTTGTAAACCCTGACATTAAACCCTAGGCACCCCCGCTGAGCCTTTCATATATCCCTTTTTGATAATATGAACACCACAAAATAACCCAGCCAATGATGAAAGTCCGACCCGGTGACCGAAGGGAGCGAGGAGTCAAACTCTCAGATAACGTTCTCATCAGTCCAAAGAAGCAACACCGCTATCAGCATGACGAAGTGATCCGCAAATGGTCCTAGAGTGACACAGGATCTAAAGAGCTCACATCAAAACAGTTCTCGAAGCCCAAAACCGGGAAACACAAGAACCCCGAAGGCAAAGTCTAGAAAGGATAAAACAAAAAGGCAAACCCGAAGTGCCTTGAAGAAATCCAAATGACAAAAAGGGAAATGGTGTAGAGGACAACTTCAAAAGTCCAGGTCCAGAAGCTCGAAAAAAATGTCAACATGAAGCAGCTAGACGACTTCAAGACAAGAAAGATGAATCTGAGAGAAGACACAAGTTGCAGCTTCGATCATCCATTTAAGCTCCACATACCTCAAATATCCCTCCATGATCCTATCGTCCTTCATCACACCCTATGGCCATGTTATAAGCTTTAAAGACTTCCGACTTGATAGTTGTGTATCTAATCACGTGAAAGTAACAGATCGAATGCGTAAATCCACCAAATGTCAAATTCAATGGTCTAGAAGTTGTGACCGTGAGCAAAAAACAGGTACAAGCATCAAACACACTGAGTGTAGGTTAGGAAGCGCCATATCGAAACATAAGCCATGACCCTGTGAGGACGTGATTTGTTCGCGCGTTTAATCAAAGAAAGTACTGGGGGCAATCGATCGTTCCGATCAATTGCCATGAACTCTAGCTCAGATTGTCCTAAGGAAAATACTGGGGGCAATTGTTGGTTCCAACAATTGCCATGTCAACACCAATTAAAACCCAAAGCTTGAGCACCACCATACCACCACTGGCACACATAAGCCCTTACCCCCACACACACACTCTCAAGCCCGCCATTGGCCTTATCTCCACAAGAACATCAGGCCCGTCGTAACCCTGACCACCATCTAAAATCACAACCCAATCCCAGGTCTATCACAAATCTTGAACACCGGCAAAAACCTTTAGCACCACAACAAACACCACACACTTCCACCAACGGCATTTTATTTTCTTAAGAAACAAATTGCAGATATGAAATTTTTAGTCAGGAAATGATCATTTCACTTTCCTTTTTCAGCAGAGTTTTCTCAAGCGTTGCCATGTTTGGCACATTTTTCAATAGTTTCCTGTTTTGAAAGTTTATCTTTCATATATTTTGATTGCATACATCTTATCATCATTGCCATGTTTGGCACTCCAGTAATCAGTCCTCATCGTTTGCATGAGACCATTATCTTTCCGACTCATTTTTAGTTCGAGACCCAGAATCAGTGCGAAATCCAGCTTTTTCTTTATCCGTTTAGTACGAGACTTCAGTGTGAGACCATGCATCTTTATCAGTGCGAGACCATCATTTTCTTCAGTGCGAGACCAGTGCGAGACCCATCATCTTCATCAGTGTGAGACCATGCATCTTTATCAGTGGGAGACCATCATTTTCTTCAGTGCGAGACCAGTGCAAGACCCATCATCTTCATCAGTGCGAGACCCTACATTTTCATCATCCAGTGCGAGACCAGTACGAGACCTAGTGCGAGACAAATACGAGACAGAGCGTGATCTAAGTTGGCGGGGCAGAGGCAATAAGTCCCCATCTTCATGTCAACTTCTTGGGAGAAACAACTAGTGGGCAGTGGCAATAAGTCCCCTTGGTAATCTAGAAGTTATCCCAGCACCTCAGCTGGTGGGCAGAGGCAATAAGTCCCCATAGTATACCAGCAAGGGGCGTTGGAACGGGTTTCGGTCCCCAGAAGCATCCGGACATCATTTTCATATCATCCATATCATTTGCATTTGCATCATCTTCATCATCTACATTTGCATCACTTTCATTTGCATCATCTTCATATCATTCATCTGCATTATCCAGGCGCGTCACAAGACCTGGCAACAGAAAAGTTGGCGAGGTGATGGCAATAAATCCTCCTGTGCGATGTCAACTTATTTTGGGATCAACGAGTGGTGGGCGATGGCAATAAGTCCCCAGGGTTTTTACCAGGAGTTATCCTTGCACACCGGCTTGGGGGGCGATGGCAATAAGTCCACATTGGGTCCAGCCAGGAGCACTGACACGGGTTTCGGTCCCCAAAAGCATCCGAGCATCATCAGCATTCCTGCATCTACACATTACTTCATCTTTTAGATTGTCAACGCCTTAGAATCGCTTGACATTTCTTCATCTTTCAGGTAGTCAACGCCTTAGAATCGCTTGACATTATCATTTTCAGGTAGTCAACGCCTTAGAATAGCTTGGCATCATTGACATCATTTTCAGGTAGTCAACGCCTTAGAATAGATTGACAAAATTTTCATCATCTTTAGGTAGTCAGCGCCTTAGAATAGCTCGACAACATATCATCATTTCAGATAGTTGGCGCCTTCGAATTGAAATACCCCGGAATTTAAAACAGTGATTAATTAGGCTAATTAAATATTTAAAAGTTTAATTATTCCTAAATAAATATGTAGGAACGATTCCCGAAGAAAACGGATTCGTAAAACGAGTTAAAAACGCAAACGAGCTCTAAAACGCGCTTTTCGAGAAACCGGGGAAAAATATGATTTTGAACGGGTTAAATTAACTCGTAATAATTATAGCTAGTTAAATATCTATAATTAGACCATAGTGTGGGTCTAGAGCTATTAAAATTAATTAAACGGCAAAATTCCGGAAAACGGACCCGGTAAATGAATAGTGTCAAAACCGGGAGATGAAACGCGTTTAATTCGAAAAGACGAAAAACGACCCGGGCTATTAATTCATGTGGACCGGTTTAATTAATAAGTGTACACCCATTAATAGCTTGTTAGCTATTAAGTGATAACAAGACAAACAAATAAATAAAGTAAGTAAATAGTATAAAGTGAAAGTAAAATAAAGAGCTTACCTTCTCACCTTCTTCTTCTTCATTCACGATTTGCCCAGTACGTTGAAACTCCTTCTTCTTCCTCTGTTAGTCGCGACACCAACAGCACCTCACCCTCATCTTGTCTCCCCTCTATCTAGCTCATTTCTCCACCGAATCACACGAAATTGGTACCGTTGAACTCGTCTCGGTGAGAGCTTCGATCTCCACCCATCAAAGTTTCGTTTCCTCCGTTTTCATCTCCATCGACGTGGGAGCTTTTGGAGCTTGAAGAGTGGATTTCAACTCTCCTTCTCTTCCTTAGTGCCTAAAGGTATATATAAGCAAGTATTTATACCATTTCAAGCTTATTCTACCATTGTGAGACTTTTTCCCTCACGTGGAAGTTTTTCCCCCTCATTTCAGTCGAGCCGTGAGTTTTTGTGGGTGTTGGAAAACTTCTCCAAGTGATTGCCAATCCAACTATTTTGGTTCTCCAAGGTAAAATCTAGGTTGAACTTTGTAAACTAGCTCTTAAAGTTATATATTAGGTTTTGTGGAGGAAAGTGAGTTGATTGTGTATGTGTGATGGGCTGCGGTTGTAGTTGGCAATCCAAGGCCTTGTGTGGTGTGGAAAAACAAGAGGAGAAAGAGGGAACAAGATAAAGAGGAAGAAGGGGAGTGTAAACTGAAAGTGAAACAAGGTAAAAAGCTTACCTTGTATCGGTTTTATTTCCTTGTGAAATTGATGTTTGTGTTGAATGAATAACCTTGAGTTTGGTAGTCTTGGTACTGCAATATTGTATTTGAAACAGAAGATATTAATGTGTTTGAGTGTGAATATTAAACCTAGAAGTTAAGTTGTTTTACTTATGTGAGCAAATGGGATTATGATGTGTTATAAGTGTTTAAACCAAACAGGTGGGGGATGTGTGTTGTGAACTTTTGTAGTGTGGTGAAAATGATTAGTGAAGTAGATAGGTGTTGTCAAAATTCACCTAGGATGGATGGTTGAGTGTTCTGTTTTTAAAGGAAGAAACAAGGTTGTTTAAGGAGGCTTAGTTGAGTGGTTAATGCTTTGAGGACTTAACTAAGAAGAAGAGTGTTCTGAGAGTTAAATAATGTCATCTTTGAGTTTGGAATGGCATCAGTACGTGAGGATAGGATGGTTTAAAAGAGTGGCCAAAATCTGTTACATCTGATAGAAAAACAAGAGAGAAAACTAGTTTGTAAATGTAGAATAATCTAATGGAAATTAACTAGATTGGTGAGTGTACTTGGTGCTTGGTTTAGGGTGATTTAGGTGGGTAATTAGATGCTAAAACATGTGGATATTAGTTGATGAAGATAGGTTAATCAATGGGCAAAGAGATAACATGTAACAGAGTTGTAAACTGTCAAAATTCTAAATTCTGTAGCAGGGTCCGGGACTTAGGTCCAGGACCAAGTCCCGGACCACCCCTATTTTACCCCCCGAGAGTTGTTTTGTTTGTTTGGTCCGGGTCTTAACCCCATGTCCAAGTCCCGGACCATGTATACTTTTCCACCCGAGAGTTCCCTGCTTTGTTGGTCCGGGTCCTAGTCCCATGCCCAAGTCCCGGACCATATACAATTAAATAGCCGAGAGTTTGAACCATGGTTGGTCCGGGACTTAAGTCCCGTGTGAAGTCCCGGACCAGACCAGAAATAAAAAAAATAGTTTTAAATGGTTTAAAAGCTAGGGAATGGTTTGGTAATGATATTATAGGTTAATTAGCACTTGACTAATGACATGTGAAGGTCATTAAGGGCTTAGACAAGACTAAGAGAGAATGTGAAACATGAACTTGTGAAATTTAAGCTTGAAACGTAATGACTAAGTGAGTAAAGTACGAGAAACGTTAGTGGAGTAACGTGTTAGGTTAATTATGGTTAATTGACCTCCCGAATTAATGTATGTTATAGGACTTGATTAGTTGGACTCCGAGAGAGAGTAAGTCAACGGGCAAGATACGACGGTGAACGGTATGGTTTTCTCATGCCCTGTATCCTAACTTGGTTACTCTGATTTGTGTGTTTGTGTGTTTATGAGCAATCACCTAATCGAGATTAAATGCATGAATATGATTAATAGTATTACCTTGTATATCGTGTGCTTGACCTTGCACCCAATGAACTATGTCTTGTAAGACTAGTTTGTATAATTCATGAAATGTTTGAATGGGAAGAATTCATGTGTTTGAGACGCTCTCACTAACACACTAACCTTCTGACTTACCTAACCTGGAAACGGTAACTGATGATGAGAGGAGACCGAAAGAGTGTCGGCCACGCGTGAGAATGAGGAAGCAAGAGAGATTGCTTACCGAGTTCTGGCCTAACCTTCCCACCATGGTTCCGAACCGTAAGGTCGCAGCCCGGGGAAGTAAGCCAAACCTAAAGCCCGGTGGTGAGTTGTGGTGTGTATGCCACTTCTCTGCCCGGAGGTCACCCGACTTAACTGAGTAATTATTTCATGAGATAAATAATGGTTAAGTGTGGATCATGCCTTGTGCGAGAAACATGATCAAGAGATAAGAGATATGAGCATCCGTCTAACCCGGATGAGAATTTGGCTAACACGAGATGAGGTGTGAATCTTGAGGGAGAACCTCAAGGCCTCAGTGACCAATATGTGGGGGACTTCTAATGTTTCCTTGTTGTGTTTTACTCTGTGTGTGGGTATTATTATATATGAATATATTGTTGTTGTTATTAGCATGCTTGTTTGTATAATAATGAACCGCATGTTGGCGACCAAGTAGTTAGCGTACCCTCGCTAGTACGCGGGGTATGCGATTACCATATGCAGCTTTAGCTGAGCCCCTTCGGGCACCATTTTTCCTATTTTTACAGGTACACGAGACGGTTGCTAGTTACGGAGTCCGAGACGTTATGCTTTTGGTTTTTAATAGTAGATGGGGCGGTGTACCGAGTTGTACTCGGGCTCGTAGCCCTAGTATAGTCGGTGTACGATGTGGTACACCTGTTGCTTTTGTTAGGAGAGAACATGGAGTAGTTGTGTGACCATAAACTTGTATTCTTTTGGCGGGCTGTGAGCCCTGTTGTAAATACTCTTAGCACTCGGTAATCAGGTGTTGTAAATTGTGTCAGTTATGTTGGTATTTCTTTTATCAGACCGGGACTGTAAGTTGCAGTAGTGTGGACCCGGTAACCATATGGGTGGTTATCGGTATTGTATCACCCTCGGTAGTTAGAGTTCTTCCGCTGTGATTAGTTTAATGACCGTGACGTTTAGACCAGAGATAGAGTTGTTATCGTATGGGGTGTTACACGAATAGTTCAACAATCTACATACAAGGACTTTTAAGATCCCAAAATTTTGGGGTATCACTCAGGCATCAACTAGTCTTTTCATCTTCATTACAAAGCCTAGTTGACGGGGGGCAATCTGTTATACCCAAAATTTCAACCCCCCCGGAGTAGTCTATAAGGCATACGTGTTACAAAGGGCAAAAGGGGTCAAAAAGCACCAAGGCGGGATTTTCCAAGGACATTATCGGGATTTTCTATTTTTATATGACTTGTTCATTATCTCCAAACACTTCCAAATATCATAGTCATTATGAAAGGTATTTCATGATTCTCTGATAATATTTATTCTGGAAATTTAGCTTTTAATTCATATTATAAGCTAATTTCTTTAATTAACACATGAAATAACCTCAAAATAGAAATAATAAAAGGTTTCCAAAATTAAAATAAAATTGTCACATGGTTAGCATGACTACATACAGTCATAAACCTGAAATTATTTTATTTGGTACCTTAGCCCAAAATTTAAAAGAGAAATTCAATCATTTTTGCAATTTTCTCTCTCCTATGGAAAATACCGAAATTAAAACAAAACGTCATGAAATTTTAACACAAGATAGAGGATGTTTATTAGAGACTAATGCCGTTCGAAATTCGTTATTTCGACTTTCCAATAATAAGTTATGAATTATGGGAGATTCAAGATTGCAAGATTTTTATCTAATCGGTTATTTATCAAAATAACCCGATTCCAACTCTCAAAATTCTTAAAAATCATCCTTTATCTTCAGTTAAAATTTCATAATTTATCTAGGCCTGAAACATATTTTACAAAATCAGATTCCCTTAGAGCACGAAATCAGCGTTTTAGATAAAGATCTTGCTCTATCAATTTGACCATGCTCTTTCTATAAAAGGACCCCCAAAAAACGAACTAGGGCAGAGAAGATCATCCCCAAAGTCAGAGAACTCAGCCGTCAACCTACTTCCAATGTTTTTGCAACCCCGAGCCTCGAATCTATACCGAAATCATCCCGAAATCACCAAAAAACATTCCTTCTTCTCCCATTGAGATTCCTAGCACCAAAACACAAAAAATACAGAAGCAAACCGTGGCTAACAATACAAGGAAGAAGGAGCCAGAAGCTTGGGTCAAAGTCGAACCGGATTGGCCATCAACAAAGCTCTCGAAGATTCCCGACGTGAAGGAACAATCAAATCCCGAAGTCAAAACAGGTTGGAATTTGACTTCCTTAACCCCTCTGATCAGAATACACTTATATGTGAAATTTCTAATCGAATTGACTTTTTATTGCTTCTGAATTAAGGTTTGTTTGTGTTTCTGTCTAATAACTTGTTAACTAAGTTTCGTATTAATTTTGACTTCAAATTGAATTCTTTCAATCACTAACGTCTTGTACATCTTTCAGGCTACACACCCATAAAATTTGAGCCAAAAACACCTTCGGGAACAGCCTCAACGCCGCCGTCCGAGGGCGGTCCGCACCCACGGACGTCATGTCCGGGGTCCCGGACTCCCTGTCCGTAAGCCCGGACGCCCACGGACGGCGGCGGGATTTTAAAAAATTCAAAATTTAGGTTTTCTAATAATGTCCGGGCCGACGGACAGCCTGTCCGTGGCCCCGGACTTTGCAAATTTTTGTTTTCCTTTAATTTCGACTCTTCTGTATAATTAGGTTAACTGGGGTCTGTGGTCTCGGACATGGGGTCCATGGCTACGGACGTAAGCAAAATTCGACCTAATTCTACCTCCGAAACCCTAGTTTAGGTAGCTTTTAAGTTCACTTTAATTTTCTGTCAAAAAATGCTAAAAAACACAAAAAAACAGAAGCTCGCGCACTTAGGCTAAAATGACTCGTAATAAGCCGTAAATAAACCAAGTAGAGGAAAAACGACCTAGGAAGGGTAATGAAAGTAATTGAACCCTAAATAAGTCGAATATCAAGCCCCCGAACCCGAACTCTCCTTTCCTAATTTAGGTTAAAATTAGGTGGCGACTCATAATAGGTTCCGGTGAGCTAGCTTAGGTTTTAATAATTATTGTTTCTATGACATAGTTATTAATCTTAGGTTATAAGTGGACCTAAAACCCGAATAGATCCCAATCAACTTAATCCACATGGGATAGGGTTTAAAATCGAGGCTCACACAAGTATCCTTTCTTGGTCATGTGATTTCTGAGGCCGGGATCGCTGTTGATCCGGCAAAGATTGATGCTGTGCGCACCTGGCCTAGGCCGAAGACAGTTACCGATATCAGGAGCTTCCTCGGTCTGGCAGGATATTATAGGAGGTTTTGTGAAGGACTTCTCCAGTGTCTCGAAGCCGATGACTTCCTTAATGAAGAAGGATGCACCATTCGAGTGGACAGTCGACTGTGAGAGTTCTTTCCAGAGTCTCAAGGATGCTCTGACATCTGCACCAGTCCTGACTATACAGGACGGTCCAGATGGTTTTGAGGTCTATTGCGACGCATCAGGCAGAGGTATGGGTTGTGTGTTGATGCAACACGGGAAGGTCGTAGCATACGCCTCCCGACAGCTGAAGAAGCATGAAGAGAACTACCCTAACCATGATTTAGAACTGGGGGCCATTGTCTTCGCATTGAAGATATGGCGACATTACTTGTATGGGGCAAGTGTGACAATTTAATCTGACCACAAAAGTTTAAAATACTTGTTCACTTAGAAGGAGTTGAACATGAGACAAAGAAGGTGGGTCGAGTTCTTAAACGACTACGACATCAATTTAGAGTACAAAGAGGGTAAGGCAAATGTGGTAGCTGACGCATTGAGTCACCGAGCACACTCTCTCCATTCGCTAGTCTCTCATACAGGCTTGGTTGAAGAGGTGCGGAGTGCTTGATAAGTGTGAAACATATAGGCTTTTTAGGGTTTAAATACCTTATAATTTGTAACAATTCAGGCAATGTTTCCCACTTATTATATGTTTTTCCTAAAATTGATGCTTTGATAAGAACTGATGTGTTATATATGTTAAATGCAGGAAAAACCCAGGAAATAAAGATTATACATCATAAGGATTACAACACAACAAACGGGGAACAAATCAAGACAAGAGACAAAAATTGGTCTTGTCCGGATCAGTTTGGCCGGACAAAGCCGGACATCTCTTGTCCGGGTGTAATTGGGCCGGACGCAAGCCGGACATGACAAAAATTCCAGATCCGAGAATTCGCGATCCAGATCTGAAACTCTGTGAGACGTCCGGATCCGGACACAATCCGGACACGATCCGGACGTCACACAGAATTGAAAAATAAAAATGCACGCACTGATAATTAGCCTTTCGGCTAATTATCAACAGACAGTCGGCATGAAACAGGGAGCGGCGCACTGAAGATTGATTAATACAGCTCCATCCTCAATCAGAGTCTCCACCCACACAAACGTCAAAACCTCCACTAAACCATGTCTAACTCCCTAATCCTATATAAACTTCCTTCTGCTTTCATTTCAATTCGCACCTGACTTCACAGTCCTCTCCCTCTCTAACTCTCTCACTCACCTTACGCTCCATCTCCATTCATTCTTCTATCTCTCCATATCTCAGCCCAGTTCATCATCCTCGCTAAAATCTCCCGTAACTACTCGCTTCCATTCACACAATACCCCGTATCCATACACACCATTTTAGCCTTGTCCGACCCTTGTCCGGATCCGGACAAGCTCCTTCCACCCACGTCCGGATCACGTCCGACCCAGACAGATCCGGACATCTCACGTCCGACCCCTGTCCGACCCTATAGCCGGACACCTCACAAAAATCACCAAAACTTCCACTTTCGCCCATTTCACCCAATCCACTCCATTATCACCAGATCAACCTTCAAGCTAGCACGGAGCAAGGACAAAGGACGGAGCGAGCAAGAAGATCTTCATAACAGATGATTCTTCTAACTCTCTCTTATTTATGATTATAACTACTATGTCTAGCTAAAAGGATTTACTCTAGGGGAAGGGATGTTGTAATTAGTTAAACTCTGCATTATTTTGCTGCTTGTTGAGACAATTTGGATTGTTCAGGTTAATGCTTTTAAGTGCTTTTAATAAACGTTGCTAAGTTATTATAAGCCCTCGAATCATGTTATGATCAGATAAGGTGATTAGCATTGACGGTCCTATTAACCTGTTACCTGTGATAATTGCAATCGGATAGATTACTTAGTCACTAGGAGCTTTAGTCCGGATTGAACCAACCAGACTAGTAATTCTGTGCATTAAAGCCATCTAGATATACTTGCTAGGTCTAGACTAGAACTACATGCCCTGTCTAGATGAGCTATCTGGAATTATGACTTAATACAGAATAGATAATTGAGAATTACAAGCCGATCCAAGTCTCCACTTAAGCAGTAGAATATGCAGAACCTAGCTAGTGAAACAACTCCCTGAACCTAGAGTACCGTTCACACTCCCAAAACTATCACTTTACTTTATCTGCTATTTACTTTCCTGTTATTTATTTGCAACCCAAAACCAAAACAAAAACCCCCTTTCGAGTTAACCAATACCTAAGGCTAGACTTACTCATCGAGTCCCGTGGATTGACACCCCGGTCGCTTCTTTAATTACTATACTATTTCGACCGGGATTTTTGCAACCTGACGATATATTAAACTATTGAATTCTAGGATTATTTCTTAGTATTTAATACACCAAATATTATCGTTTGCAAAATGGCGCCGTTGCCGGGGACTTGACTTTTGTCTAGTCCCTAGCCTTGGTTAATTTGTTACTTTATCACAACACACTGTTTATAATCATTTGTTTTGTAATATATTTTGATTTTAATTTATTTTTGTGTGCCATTTTCATTACTTTAAAAACTCACTCATTTTGTTCCTTTTTCTCGGGCTGATTATAAGCGCCTAGTGGATGCGCAGAACGCGCTCAACTGGTCCCCCAGACACAAACTTCGATCCTGAAATCGAAAGAGTCTACCTCCAAGCTCTGAGAGCAAGAAGGCAGCTTGACTTCAACATGGCGGCAAATCATGACCAAATTGGAGGAGGTGCAGTGACTCAGTATACAATGGGAAGGATAAACAGACCACCAGCCACACCAAGACGAGGGCCAGTGGTTCTACCCAATCTAACTGCAGAACTCATAGCCGATTGGCAAAAGGTAAAACCTTCTCACCAATCCAATGCAGTTAGAAATCACCCTGCAGGTACTTTTTCAGGTGCAGACCCATCAGATACATTGGACCATGTACATCGCTTTCTTGTACACTTGGACTCTCTTGGTTTATCTCAAGGATTGGAGGAGTACGCCAGATTGAGCCTGTTCCAGCACAGCTTGTCAGGAGAAGCCTCGAAATGGTTCCACAGACTACCGCCAGGCATCATTACCACCTGGGAGCAGATGATGGACAAATTCTACGAGAAGTACATTCCCATCTCCCGGACACGACAAATGATTGCCGACCTGATGGCATTCAAACAGAAGGGTAATGAGACAGTCTGTGAGGCGTGGGACCGATTCAAGGAGCTACTCCGACAGTGCCCTCATCATGGTCAGGACATCACTTCACTAGCTCAGGGATTCTTCCAGGGGTTGAAAGACGAACACAGAGGCGAGATAAGATCCGGCATAGGAGGAAACCTGCTAGCAAAAAGTGGGGAGGAGTTCATGGCAGCTATGGAGTCCTACTGTGAGGAGCTTCGTCAATGGAGCAGCAGTGGAGGACGAGTATTTTCAATAGGTCAGAGTTCTTCCCGAGCTCCAGACCCAATGATGGAACAGCTAGCCGCTGAGCAAGCACAGATGAGGACCACGATGGGAAGCATGGCGAAGATGCTCGAACAGCTCACCATGGGGCCAACCACCAGGCAATCCGCCAAGAAAATCTCTACAAACGAAGCTTGCTGCTCTCAATGTGGGGATGCACACGACTATGAGGACTGCCCACAAGTAGCCGAGATGAGGCAAACCGAGGAGGCCAATGTAATAGGCCAGTTCAACAACAGGCAACCCTGGGTGCAGAATCAGCACCAAAATCTGAGGTATGGAAATCCTAACAATGCACTTAATTCACATCAATTGCAGCCTCAGAGGACGAATCAGGGGGGACCACCCGGTTTTTCAAGGCCTCAATATAATCAATTCCGGCCACAGCAACCTCAAGCTCAGCAACCATCTTTGAGCTCAAACAATGCAAATTTAAAGGAGATGGTGGATAAGCTGATGGCTTCTCAAGAACAGCAAGCGGTAATCAACCAGAAACTAGAGAACGCCATGGTGGAGATGCAAGGAACAATGAGTCAGTTGACTCAATTCCTCATGCAGCAGAGACCTTCTGGATCATTGCCTTCACAACCAGAAACCAATCCAAAAGAGCAGTTGAAGGCAGTGTCGGTCTCAGACGAAGACTGCGAGGATTCTGAAGCAGCAGCAGTTACCCTGAGAAGTGGGAGGAATTTAAAAGACCAAGTGGCAGGAAGCCGTACTGATGAAGAGACCGAGCCTCTTTCTAACACCGCCGGTGCACCATCAGGGCATCCCGCCCCTCCTGAGGTAGTTTCTGAGGAGACCCAGGCTCCTATTCCTTCTTCCTCTCTTTCTACTGCTGTTAAAAATAAAAAGGGGAAAATATCTGCAAAGGAACTTCCATTTCCAAACCGACTCAAAGAGCGAGAGCTCGATGAACAATTTGGAAGATTTCTAGATGTTTTTAGAAAGCTGACTATTAATATCCCTCTTATTGATGCGATTAAGCAAATGCCGAATTATGCTAAATTTGTAAAGGATCTGATTTCGAATAAGAGGAAATATAAAGAGAAGGACACCATCCAGCTGACCGAAACTTGTTCAGCAGCTCTCCGACAGATGCTGCCTCCAAAGCGTGGTGATCCTGGTCAGCCCATCATCCCCTGTTCAATTGGAGACATGGATTGCGGATACGGTCTCTGCGATCTAGGAGCGAGCATCAACCTGATGCCATACACCATGTTTAAAAAGCTTCATGCAGGTGAGCTCGTTCCCATTCATTTCAGACTCCAGTTGGCTGATAGATCATCGATCACACCCAGAGGTATGGTTGAAAACGTAGTTGTTAGTGTGGGTAAGTTTTTCTTCCCCGCTGACTTTGTGATCCTTGACATGGATGAAGATGTTGAGGTACCTCTGATTTTAGGTAGACCTTTCCTCAGAACTGCAAAGACTGTTATTGATGTTGACAAGGGAAGATTACCTTGAAATTCCATGATGAAGAATTAAGCTTTGATATAAATAAGATGATGCGGAAAAACACTTCTTCTCAAGCTGTTTTCTCTGCTGATTTAATTGACAATTCTTATGATCTTGATGATGACTACACCTATAGGAATACTGATTCTTTTAATTCTTTGTTTAAGTTTTCTGATACTTTAGAACAGGTAATAAGTCGATCCATTGAGGATGACAAAGACAGTTTTGAGATGGCCTCGGTCGTCCAGCAGCTGAATCACGGGAAATCATACTTTCGATCCTCCTCTCCTCCTGTGGAAAAGTTGGAACGATCCATTCAGAGACCCATACCTTCAATAGAGAAGCCTCCTACCTTAGAACTTAAATCTCTCCCCTCCCATCTCAAATATGTTTTCTTGGCAGAGGGTAACACCCTGCCTGTTATTATCTCTGCATCTTTGTCTATTTTGCAGGAATCTAGACTTCTGGAGGTGCTAAAGAAACATAAGAGTGCCATGGGATGGACAGTTGCTGACATCAAGGGAATTAATCCGGGTTTCTGCACTCACCGGATTCATATGGAGGAGAATTACAAGGCAGTGAGACAGCCTCAGAGAAGGTTGAATCCAAATCTAAAGGAGGTGGTCAAGGCCGAGGTACTAAAGCTTCTTGATGCAGGTATTATCTACCCTATTTCTGACAGCCAGTGGGTATCTCCAGTCCAGGTTGTTCCAAAGAAAGGGGGGATAGTTGCAGTGCCAAATGAGAAAGGTGAATTGGTACCCCAGAGGCAAACCACAGGTTGGAGGATGTGCATCGATTACCGGCGCTTGAATGAGGCCACAAGGAAGGACCATTTCCCACTACCATTTATTGATCAAATGTTGGAGCGGTTAGCAGGGAAAGAGTTCTACTGCTTCCTTGATGGGTACAGCGGTTATTTCCAGATTCCCATTGCGCCAGAAGATCAGGAGAAGACTACCTTCACCTGTCCTTATGGTACTTTTGCTTACAGGAGGATGCCCTTTGGTCTCTGCAATGCTCCAGCCACATTTCAGAGATGTATGATGGCTATTTTTAATGAATTTATTGAGAAAAGTATTGAAGTGTTCATGGACGACTTCTCTGTCTATGGACAAAGCTTCGATGTTTGTCTGGAGCAATTAGACCTATTTTGGCTCGCTGTGAGGACACGAACTTAGTGCTGAATTGGGAGAAGTGCCACTTCATGGTACAAGAAGGAATTGTGCTTGGGCATAAGGTGTCAAAAGAAGGCCTCCAGGTGGACAAGGCCAAGATCGAGGTAATAGAAAAACTGCCCCCACCAAATTCAGTTAAAGATGTAAGATCTTTTCTTGGTCATGCAGGGTTTTACAGGAGGTTTATACAGGACTTTTCAAAAATTGCTAAACCCCTGTCAGACTTGCTTCAGAAGGACATCAAGTTTCAGTTTACAGAGGAGTGCTTGACAGCATTTCAGACTATCAAAGAGAAGCTCTGTTCAGCACCTATTGTGGTCCCACCAGATTGGTCTGAACCATTTGAGATCATGACGGATGCGAGTGACTATGCTGTTGGCGCCGCACTATGTCAGAAGAAGATAAAATGCTGAGGGTAATCACTTATGCTAGCAAGACCTTAATTGATGCACAGAAAATTATACTACTACAGAGAAGGAATTGCTGCTGTGGTGTTTGCTCTGGACAAGTTTCGACCATATCTGCTTGGTAGCAAGGTATAGTACACAGATCATTCAGCCCTCAAGTACCTTTTTCAGAAAATGAATCGAAACCAAGACTTCTGAGGTGGATCCTACTTCTCCAAGAATTCAATTTAGAAGTTGTGGATAAAAAGGGGAAGCTGAATGGAGTTGCTGATCACCTATCTAGACTTGATATCCCTGATGATGGAATCCCGATCAACGAATTCTTCCCTGATGAGACGGTGTTCAAAATTGGAAAGGTAGATGAACCATGGTATGCTGATTTAGTTAATTATCTTGCTACTGGTTTAATCCCTCATGACTACAGCTATAACAGAGGAAGAAATTCTTGTCAGAAACCCGCCATTATATCTGGGAGGATCCATATCTGTTTAGGATCTGTGCTGATGGCTTGATGAGGCGTGTCTTCCAGATAAGGAGATCCAGAGTTATCGAATTCTGTCATGCTAAAGAGGCAGGTGGCCATCATGGTTATACAAGAACAGCTGCAAAGATATTGGAGTGTGGATTTTATGGCCTACTCATAAAGATGTCCACCATTTCTGTTCCCATTGTGACCTGTCAGAGGATGGGAAACATCTCCAGAAAGCATGAGATGCCTCAGAAAGGTATTCTTGAGGTAGAACTTTTCGATGTTGGGGCATTGATTTCACAGGCCCTTTCCCTCATCTCATGGAAATCAATACATCCTGGTAGCTGTAGATTATGTCTCCAAGTGGGTAGAAGCTATTCCATGCCACAATGCTGATTCCAAAACAGTGGTGAAATTCCTGAAGAAACACATATTCACCAGATTCGGGGTGCCCAGGGCAATTATCAGTGATGGTGGCTCCCACTTCTGCAACCGAGCATTCGACTCCTAATGACTAAATATGGGGTGACTCACAAGGTGGCACTACCTTACCACCCCCAAACTAATGGTCTTGCAGAGGACTAATCGTGAGCTGAAATGGATCTACAGAAGACGGTAAGTGCATCAAGGAAAGATTGGTCAGTTAAATAGATGATGCTTTGTGGGCATACCGGACTGCTTTCAAGACCCCTATAGGTATGTCTCCTTTTAAACTTGTGTATGGAAAAGCTTGCCATCTTCCAGTCGAATTAGAGCACAAAGCCTATTGGGCATTGAAAGGCCTGAATTTTGATATGCACACTGCTGGAGAGAAAAGGAAATTTCAACTATCTGAACTTGAGGAACTCAGAGAGCAAGCCTATGACAGTTCCCGAATTTATAAGGAGCGCACAAAGAGAATCCATGATCAGATGATTCATAAGAGAGAATTCAAAGTAGGGGATCTAGTGTTGCTCTATAATTCCAGGCTGCGCCTCTTTCCTGGTAAGTTGAAATCACATTGGGCAGGTCCATTCAAAGTTGTGGGGGTCACTACTTATGGTGCTTATGAGCTAGAGAATAAGACAGGAGAAGTATTCAAAGTAAATGGTGCTCGATTGAAGAAGTACCTAGGCGATACCTTTTCTCAGCCTCCTGCACCAGGTATATCCTTAACTGAAAGCTCCAATTCCATAAATTCTATCTCTTCTATCTGTATTGCAGCACCACATCCCAAAGCATCCAAAAAGCCACGCCAGCAATGGTATTTCAAACTGAAGAAAGCTATTGCTAGCTGCTGTGGCGGCCCATCTTGACCTTATCTGAAAAGTCTAGCCAGAGACTTTAACTCCGGGCAGCTTGGTGGGAGGCAACCCACCGGTTTGTATCTCTTCTTTGGTTTAGTTAATTTCCTCTTTTGTTCTTATTTAGCAGAGTGTTAATCACTATTGTGCAATCCGAAAGAGCCATGGCTCTTACTTTATAACTAATGGTTTTACCTGGTTCCACTTGAGTTCTTCTGGTTTTTGCAGATTTAATCTTTCAGGTACTTCACTCTAAAGCTAAACTGAACGCAAGTGTGAGGAAGAATCATGACAATGTTCACCAAGGATCAGGGAGTCTTTAAACACTCTTGCTATTTAATTTCTGCATGTCGTGTGGTTTGCTTTATTTTATTCTTTGTGTTAATTTTTTAATTTACTTGATTGAGGCATTTTAGAGTGGTGTTTTTAATTTAATTTAATATATAAAAAAAAGAACATCTTAACGTGTCCGGCTAAGCTGAGCCGGACACAGATCCGGTCACGGGAAAACCCTAGCTGTCCGGATCCGGACTCAACCCGGACTAGACTAAAGCGCGGCCCCGATTTGAAATTTTTCTTTTCTTTCGTCTTTCCTCTTTCCCTCTTCGCTGCTTCTTCTTCTCCCCGATATCTCACCCAAACACAAACAACAAACCTCCATTTTTAACCTCCATAACCAAACACCACACCACCACCGTCCTTCAACTCCGTCGGCGCTGCGCAACCACGACCACCGGAGCACGCCGCGACACCGCCAGTCCCACCGTCGTTCCCGTTTGTCCCCATTCCAAACCGAAATCCCTAAGTGCAACCAGGTTCTGTCAAATTCGAATCTTAAACTTCGATTTATGCTAAATATGTGGTGAATTCGGCAGTTGTTTAGTAGTTTGTGCTGTTAATTGTCCTTATAATGCGAATTCGGGAAGTTGTGTGCCATTTGTGGAGTCTTCTGGTTGAATTTGAGTGCTTAGAGGAAGATTTGGAATTCTCTGTACGCGGCGAAATTTTTTTAGGGTTCTATGTGCGTCCGGACTGCGTCCGGCTAAGGTGACCCGGACGTAGGTCCGGACATGTGTAAAATTTGAATTTTTTTGTGAAATTGGTTCCTAGGGTATTGTAGACCTGTACAATATTATAGTGTGCAATGTTTGGCTATTTTCATGCCTTGTTTCTCAAAAAGCCTGTGTGAAATGATATGTTCAAATAAAACATGCTGCTCGATTGGTTTCGAGTTTTGGCGTGGCTGCTACTTCTGTTTACTTACTGCCTGTGTTATATCTGATAGATGGCTCGCACTAGAGGTGGTCCTTCACGCAGAGGGTCCTCTTCGAGGAACCCACGCCCTGACGACGAGTCAGAGCCGGTCGAGTCACCACTACGAGAGGATGGTTTCCGATCAGCCACCACCAGGGCTTGGTACGATAGGGGTGGAGCCTTCGTCATCGAGCGACGTATCACTGACGAGGCAGCAGCTGAGGCCGGGCTTACAGCTATCTTCGAGAGTCTCGGGGCCACCAGCATATTGCGCATGGGCGTGGGAGTGTTCTCACCAGAGCTGGTACGTGAGTTTTACACCAATGCTGTGGCGTCAGACACGACACACAGCATTACTTCCTACGTACAGCATTTTGAGGTGGAGGTAACCCCTGAGTCTTTTTCTGAGATTTTACTTCTCCCGGATAACCCGGACACACATAGAGATATTTCAGAGGATGCACTTAGGGAGAGTAAGACTAGGTGGTTAAGCGAGGTCGGGAGTACTACTCGCCGACGGGGTGAGGAGCATAAGACTGTACTCCCGTATGCCATTCTTCCTTCCCTTCAGCAGAGGACCCTAGCAGAGATCCTCAGTCATCAGATCCGGCCTCAGGCTGGGAATGATGCTTCTAACGAGGATTGTGTCCTCCTAGACTACCTCATAGCCTCACCACATCCAGCAGCCCAGCAGATGTCGTTAGCCTACGTCATGTTCAGACAGCTGCATAAGGTGGTGACATATCTGTGGACGAAGAAGAAGAAGATCACACCTATCTTTCCTATCTTCATCCAGCATCTTCTTATCTCTACCCTCCCCGATGACATCTTCACTGACATGCGTATGAGGGAGGGTGAGACACCCATCTCCCTTACGACCTTCAGGAGATGAGGCTTCTTACGCCTAGATGACGGCAACTGGGTGAAGGGCAGCTCAGGCCTAGGATCTACGGGTACATCTGCGAGCTCCAGCTCCACACCGGCCACTGCTACCATGGCCCCCCACATCCCAGTGATGAGCATCCCACCTGAGATGCAGACTCTGATGGACTCCATTCTCCAGCAGCAGCAGAGGATGGAGCAGAGATTCGGGGGTATGGAGCAGCAGTTCAGTTCTGTACAGCAGCAGGTAGGGGAGGTCCAGCAGCGCCAGGTGCGCATGGAGGGACATATAGATGAGATCCGCCAGACACAGGGCCACCTCCAGGCAGAGCAGACCTCCATCGCTGAGCGTCTAGAGCGCAGTGATGCTTTACACAGAGAGGCTGCTAGGTACATGGCAGATGCATCCACTCAGCAGGCCCAGAACTACCAGCTCATGCAGATGCTCATTGCCCAGTTGGGAGCAGGACAGCCACCACCACCACCACCACCGCCTCAGTGATAGCCACTCTATTTTTACTGCTTTCTTTTCTTTTGATGGTTTTTCTGTATTTTTCTTTCTTTGATTTATTTTTTCCTTTTCCTTGTTCAAACTAACGGAAACATGGGAATGCAGGAGAAGTGGTAATCGTTATGTTATGCAGTGTTTTAAATTCTAAATTGCTAAATTTATTGTTTCTCTGAGCAGTGCAGCGTTCTAAAATGATTACTTTACATGTCATCTCTACTGCGAAACAAAGGGCTATAAAGTACAGGAAATGGAACCACACCACTTGCGAATGTCTGCTAAGCTTAAACTATGGGGAGTATTTTTTTTATCTAAATATGATTCATTCGATTCAAATATTCTCTGTAGTTCGAGTTAATGCACTTTATTCTGTGGTTGTACTTGCCAGTGAAAATATAGCAACTCTTAATCTGCACACAACATATACTGTTTGTGACTCATAAGGAATCTCTCGACCCCTGCCAAACTTCAAGTGTGAGGAAGAACATCTTCCTCAACCCATAACACCAGGGGAGTCTCTGTTCATAATTTCACTTATTTGATGTTCCACATTTGTTGCGTTGCGGGTTAATTATGGCATATGCATCTTTTATGAGTACAGCATGTTTTGAAAGCTCTTTTCTCTGTTTTTCTTCTTTGACCAATGAGGACATTGCTCATCTTAAGTGTGAGGAAGGAGAGACCTTTCCCTGAAAACATGCTACTTGTTCTTTAATGCCACGCTTGCTTTTTGCTTCTCTAATACCTGTGCACAACGAGTGTTGTTAAACCAAAGTGAAAACCGTAGGAATCTTTTTGTTTGATGAGGTTTGTATAAAAATAGTTTTATTTAAAAATCTCTTTTCACTAAAAATATGGTAGATTGGCTAATTGTGGAAACCAGATTATTTTAGCTTGGGATTTTGGAAATGAAGTGAATGTTTGGAATGAAAAAGGGTAAGGCAAGGTACTCCACTGATCAAAAAAATTTTTTCCTAACAATAACAGGCCTCGTCTATCCGGTTATTAAGTCTTAAGGGTGCCTTATCACCTATCTACCTAAGGTCTCGTGATCTGGGATAGTTGGCCCAACACCGTTACATGGATAGAGAGAAAAGTCTGGGTTACGGAATAAACTCTGCAATTCACAATATTTCGTTTGTTTTGTATATAATTCTTGGAAGAAGAATATTTTTGCATGTGAAAGAAAAGAATTCATTGCAGTTTAATTTTTGTTTTTGATCATGAGTACGTGGTGTTGAAAGGTATTGCGGAATAAGGCATTACTTCACACCCCTTGTCATCCAAAGGTTAGAGGAATGAAAATGGTGGAAAGTCCCAAGCCAAGCTAACTTGTTTTCTACAATCTAGCTTCTCTATGCTTTTAAAAATTGCTCCTGCTTCACTGTTTGTGAAAACCTACCTCAGAGAGCGAGATTATTCTTTCATTTATCACTTGGTTTGATTTCGCCCTGCACTTGTTTCAAATTACTTGAAGGTTTTAGAGATATTCTTATTCCTATTTTGCTTGAGGACAAGCAAAAGCTTAAGTGTGAGGAAGTTGATAAGTGTGAAACATATAGGCTTTTTAGGGTTTAAATACCTTATAATTTGTAACAATTCAGGCAATGTTTCCCACTTATTATATGTTTTTCCTAAAATTGATGCTTTGATAAGAACTGATGTGTTATATATGTTAAATGCAGGAAAAACCCAGGAAATAAAGATTATACATCATAAAGGATTACAACACAACAAACGGGGAACAAATCAAGACAAGAGACACAAAAATTGGTCTTGTCCGGATCAGTTTGGCCGGACAGAAAGCCGGACATCTCTTGTCCGGGTATAATTGGGCCGGACGCAAGCCGGACATGACTAAAATTCCAGATCCGAGAATTCGCGATCCAGATCTGAAACTCTGTGAGACGTCCGGATCCGGACACAATCCGGACACGATCCGGACGTCACACAGAATTGAAAAATAAAAATGCACGCACCGATAATTAGCCTTTCGGCTAATTATCAACAGACAGTCGGCATGAAACAAGGGAGCGGCGCACTGAAGATTGATTAATACAGCTCCATCCTCAATCAGAGTCTCCACCCACACAAACGTCAAAACCTCCACTAAACCATGTCTAACTCCCTAATCCTATATAAACTTCCTTCTGCTTTCATTTCAATTCGCACCTGACTTCACAGTCCTCTCCCTCTCTAACTCTCTCACTCACCTTACGCTCCATCTCCATTCATTCTTCTATCTTCTCCATATCTCAGCCCAGTTCATCATCCTCGCTAAAATCTCTCCGTAACTACTCGCTTCCATTCACACACATACCCCGTATCCATACACACCATTTTAGCCTTGTCCGACCCTTGTCCGGATCCGGACAAGCTCCTTCCACCCACGTCCGGATCACGTCCGACCCAGACAGATCCGGACATCTCACGTCCGACCCCTGTCCGACCCTATTTAGCCGGACACCTCACAAAAATCACCAAAACTTCCACTTTCGCCCATTTCACCCAATCCACTCCATTATCACCAAGATCAACCTTCAAGCTAGCACGGAGCAAGGACAAAGGACGGAGCGAGCAAGAAGATCTTCATAACAGATGATTCCTTCTAACTCTCTCTTATTTATGATTATAACTACTATGTCTAGCTAAAAGGATTTACTCTAGGGGAAGGGATGTTGTAATTAGTTAAACTCTGCATTATTTTGCTGCTTGTTGAGACAATTTGGATTGTTCAGGTTAATGCTTTTAAGTGCTTTTAATAAACGTTGCTAAGTTATTATAAGCCCTCGAATCATGTTATGATCAGATAAGGTGATTAGCATTGACGGTCCTATTAACCTGTTACCTGTGATAATTGCAATCGGATAGATTACTCTAGTCACTAGGAGCTTTAGTCCGGATTGAACCAACCAGACTAGTAATTCTGTGCATTAAAGCCATCTAGATATACTTGCTAGGACTAGACTAGAACTACATGCCCTGTCTAGATGAGCTATCTGGAATTATGACTTAATACAGAATAGATAATTGAGAATTACAAGCCGATCCAAGTCTCCACTTAAGCAGTAGAATATGCAGAACCTAGCTAGTGAAACAACTCCCTGAACCTAGGGTACCGTTCACACTCCCAAAACTATCACTTTACTTTATCTGCTATTTACTTTCCTGTTATTTATTTGCAACCCAAAACCAAAACAAAAACCCCCTTTCGAGTTAACCAATACCTAAGGCTAGACTTACTCATCAAGTCCCGTGGATTGACACCCCGGTCGCTTCTTTAATTACTATACTATTTCAACTGGGATTTTTTGCAACCTGACGATATATTAAACTATTGAATTCTAGGATTATTTCTTAGTATTTAATACACCAAATATTATCGTTTGCAGTGCTCAGATGACGGATCAGTATATGTTGGAGATCAGGCAGAAGCTTATTGATGGCACATTCGAGGGTCAGAAGTACGACTTCCGACTCCACGATGATGACCTGATTAGGCTGAATGGCCGACAGTGTATTCCGAGGAGTAGCGCTGAGCTGAAGGAGCGCATACTGAGTGAATCCCATTGTTCTACGATGAAATACCCCTGAACGTTAAACCACATAAAATCATAACGCGTTTTATAATTCGGACATAATATAACGTACGGACAATTAAATCTAGTATATATACATGTCCGTACGCGTGATGACGTTACATATTAATAAAGTCACGTACTTATATAAGTACGAATGCGAAAACTACATGTACGTAACCTTACGATATCGTAACGTTGTAATAAAAATGATAACGTCGCATAACCTTGTAACAAATAAATAAATATAACGCCATATATATTATATGGCCTTATATACATAAATAAACATGTATAACCCATACAAAAAAAAGAAAGGAAAAGGAGCAGAGACGCTCCCGCTGAGGCTCGAACCTGAGACCTCCCATACCTTCCCTAATGCTTTAACCGATTGAGCTGAGCTCGATTTCAGTAATGATTACCAACGATTTACAACTAGTAAAGATACTTCAGTAGCGAATCACCACCATTCCAACTACCCCCTCTCTACGTCTATTCTCTGTAATACCCGCATCAAAAAAAAAAATTCAGTAACAACATCGAAAGAACAAAAAAGAAAATAACCAGAACAGGCACCAGCCTACTGCTGATGTCGACCTCAGTCGCCAAAAACAAAACAACAGACAACTACTTACCGTGTCTTCTGTCATCGTAGTGGGCAGGTAGTGAGTGATTATTGTGGGGTTCTGTAAAAGTATTAAGGGGACACGCCCTTGGAGACCTCAAGCACCATCCTGCATCGACCTTGGTTTCAAAAAAAACAGTGACATGCACAGAGCCTGTTCTGCTCCTGAAATACCACTAAATTAATTTAAATTAATTTAGGGGATTTCTTTTATTAAACCTTTAATAATACTATCAAGTATTAAATTATTATATGGAATTATGAATATTAAATTATTATATGGCATTATGAATATTAAATTATTATATGGAATTATGAATATTAAATTATTATATGGAATTGTGAAATTTATTTAGGGGTTTTCTCCTATTTAACCCTAATTATTATATATTATTATATAGTATAAATTTAATAATAAGATTTATAAGTCAATAAATCTTTGGAAAATTACTAAACACTCCAAATATATTATAAAGATTTTAGGAAGTGTTGGAACATTGTTTTGAAACATAAAAGTCAATATAAAATTCTAGAAACCTTAAAGCTTATTAAGCCTTGTAAGAGTTGACTTTTTGAGCATGGTCAAACCAGGTCATGAAACCTATACCAATAAATAGGTTATGAAAAACCATGAAGATCGATAAAAAGAACGTCAAAAACGGATCATCCTAGCCAAAGTTATGCTAGATTGAAGTTTTGAATCAAAATTTTAAGAGTTGCCACGTGTCACTCTGTAATGGGTCGCCCACACTTAGCCGATTTCTTCCCTGAATTTCGGTAACCGATTTCCCTTACTTTGCCCTAACTTTAGACGGCTATAACTTTTACATCTCTCAATATTTTTCCATGCCGTCTTCTCCATTCTCTTCTCCTACAATTCCTCTTTTCAACCATTACTCATACAAACCCTAACTCCTTCTGAATCAACCGGAAAATCGAGCTAAAGTACCCACCTTGCGAAACTGTTTCCAGAATTCCAGATTTCCCTTCATTTTCAGGTAACTTGCGTCGATCATAACTTCTTCGTTAATCAACCAAAATTCGATTTCTTTAGCTCGTTGTAAAGATCTCTAATCCCTCTACAATTTTCGTGTTTATGCCCAAGTCTGATTCGTAACCGGTTGGGAGATATAGAGGTCTAAAGTTTCGGTCTCGCCAGCACATAAAATAACACCGAAACAGAGAGGTAAACTCGTGTTTTGTGACTTCAATATCTTTCTGTATGGTGCGAGTTAGGTTTAGTTCTTGCTACCAATACGTAGATCTACATTTCTTCTTTCCAATGAGCCCTTACTCTTAATCTAACTCGTTTTGTACTGCTAGTTATAGATCCGCAAAGTTGGCACCACGAACTGTATAAAGTTCGAGTTTTTTTTCCCAGTTTCTGAATTGGAATTCACCCAATTCGCACAATCCGGTGAGTCTCCGATCAAATTTCTCCGTTGTTGCTGTTCGTAGTTATATTTCCGGCCTAACCCATGTCTTAATTTAGCCAATTTCGTGTTAGGTTAGGAGAATTTGCATGAATTGCATTCGATTTTAATTCGGTACCGAAATAAACCCTAACTCTCGAATCGATTTCGAATCTTAATGTACACTGCATTATAATTGGGGAAACCAGTACCAATAGAATCGAAATTTGATTACGAAACTATAGAAACAAGAATCATTTGATTTCGTTCTATAGATTATGAGATATTGGTGAATTCGTACTCGACCTGCCTATTGTTTTCGCTGATGAACTCGCGATACAGGGGCCGTCCGATCTCGTTTTAGGAGATTGGACGGCCAAGATTAGATCGGGCGATTTTAAGTTGTTTAAGTTTCTATAAAAATTCAGTAAATAGCTCTAACTTGTTAATTTTAGTTAATGGCCTTCTCGAAGGTATTTTGACTTGAAATTTTAACCATAGATTCCTTATTTTATCTAGTTTATTTTGATATAAATTATTATGGTTTTGGAGTTTTTAAACATAAGTTATGATTTTTACAAGTTACGGGTTTTCTGGAATTATTTGGCTAATTTAAAAAGATATTTTTATGAAATAAAAATTTTATAATATGTCCAAAATGTTATATTTACTATATATTTAATTTAGAGATTTTTGGACATTGGTAAATGGGTTTAAAAATTGTGTTTATGAGTTTTTCATAAGAATAACTTATAATATATGGTTTTTAATGTAATCAAAAATTAAAGTATAGTTGATTAATGAACTTTATAGGTTGGGGAAAATATAATAAGACTAATTAACATTTAATACAGTATGTTTATAAATATTTTGGGTATTAACTTTAAGTGAAGTAAAAATTGTTACATATATTTATATATATATATATTTATATGAGAGAAATAAATAGAAACTTATATTAAATCAAGGAATTTAACTAAACTACATTTTATTTATTATATATAATATGGAAGCAAATATGTTTAACTAAAACTAAGGGAAATACTTTTTTTATAAACCATAAATCAGTTGTGGATATGTCTAAAAGATATTAAATATAATTAAATACAATAGAATTTCTTAAAGAATGTTCTGGATAAATCTTAATATATAGATAATATATAGATATATATATATATATATATATATATATATATATATATATATATATATAAATCAATAAAAATAGATAAAGGAAATAACATTCCTTATGAGAAATATAATATGAAGGATATATATATATATACGATCAATGAATAAATAAAAGAAATAAAATACCTTATAGAAAATATAATATGAAGGAATTAATGAGTTAAACTAAACCTCTACATGATACTAATAAAAGAATATTATATGAGGTGGTATTAATTTATGGTTATAGGTTGAGTTTTTAGTTATCTTTGAATTTCTAAGATTTATATAAACAGTACTTAAATACACGTATATATTTAGTCAATGACCACAATGTAAATCTATAATTGGGTTAAGAAATTAATAAGTTGAAATTTAGGAATATTTGTAATTAGTTTACATAAAGTGTTACACAAATAGATCTTATATAATTAATAATAAAATGAATGAAATACTTTTACATTTAAATGTTCTTATTATATAAACAATAAAAAATAAATGAGTTACTTTTACATCTAAATGTGAAGAGGATAAATAAGTCTAGATTTAATTATTTCTTAATATTTATAGTATTGAGTAATAACTTAATATTTTAAGATAAAATCATTAAAAGGATTATGATATAAAACGATATTAAACTATGATTAGGAGATTAATCTAAATAATAATCCTTAAGTTTCTTATAATTAGTTAAGCCATATAAAATACATTTATTACCAATATTCAGGATGTGAGTTTATAAATAAGTGATGTACATAATAGTTAAAGATTTACAAAAAGGTTTGCAAATAGAAATTTGTTACTTAAAATCCTTGAACCTTTAATTAGATGAAACTAGGTTACATAAGAGATTATATTGATTTACCTTTTGATACTGGAAATATTAATGTGTCATTTGAATATAAGGTATGGGGATTTTTTAGAATAGATTATCTTATTAAATAATTAACAATTTCACTTACGAACCAGAATTTAATTATTTGATAGATTCTACTCTATGTAGATATATTGTCCATCCTAAATACAATAAAGGAAAGTAATTTATTAAGTTATTCTTTTGAAACCTTAGGTTTAGTAAAACAATTTAAAACGTATTTAAGGCTTAAGTTTATTGAAGTTTAGTACAAGAAGATTATACATAGTCTATAGAGTGTATGTGTGTAAAGATAAAACATTTAGGAGATTAAAGGTAAGTAAGGATACATAAAAGGTTATCTTAAAACACCTTATTATATAGTTATGATTAAGCAAATAATATACCTTGTGAATAATAAATGTAAGAGTTCGATAAGTCTAAGTTAACTATAATATAGTTGTTTCAATATTAGAGGTAATTCAACATCTTATGACAAGATTATTAGACGGTTATAATAGAAAGTCATTCTGAACTAAGGATATGGTAGTTGAGTTTAGTTGCTCAATTGAGTTATAATAAAATGTATCTACAACGTTATGATTCCAATATACAAGATGTAGATCTTAATTAAGTTATGGGAAAGACTTAATCATAATGGGCTATACAACGTTCTCAGATAACTCAAAGATTATACATAACATTTAAGTGAGGGCTTAAAAGACAATTGAGACTTTGGTATAAGAGTAAGGAGTTTATTTAAGCTTAACATAGGCTACAAGTGATTGATGATAGACTACCTTTAATATTCTTCAGAGTAATGTTGATTGTTTGTGCAAGTTGACTAGAACTGCTACAACGTTACCCAGGTACGATTTCTCGTACTCAGCTTGATATGTTTTGGACTTTATGGAATGTTTTGTATGATTTCTCGTACTACGTTATTTTTGCCGATTGACTTGTGGAATGTTTTGGAAAACGCTAACTGACTTTAAGAGGAACTTCTAAAAACGGAAATGGTTGTGTGACTGACTCAGCTTGTGTGACTAACTGAGCCTTGGATGTGAAACTCACTTGGGTATTGGTTTCTTCTACTTGGTTGCCCGTTAGACATTGGCTGCTTAGGGTTTACGCTTCTGCACTCTGTAGGACTGAGTGTTTTGGTATTGCTCTGGGTAGTTGTGATCTAGCGGGATTTTTGGAAAAGGTCAATCTTGGAAATCTTTCATTCGACGTGCGCGCGTCTTCAATGGTAACAGTGAGGGGCTGTATATCCCCTGTCCCAAAAAGGGACGTGATAGACAGTGAGGGGCTGTATATCCCCTGTCCCAAAAAGGGACGTGATAGACAGTGAGGGGCTGTATATCCCCTGTCCCCAAAAGGGGACGTGATAAACAGTGAGGGGCTGTATATCCCCTGTCATAAAAGGACGTGATTGGCGGTGGGGGCCATCTCTCCCAGTTGAATTATTCCACTCCTGAGTTCTTGGTTCTTGGATCTGTTTAAACATTCCTAGTCCTTTGTGGCTATCTGAGTTTTTCTACTCCTAACGGGAATTGGGTTTAACTAAGGAAATGGATGCTTACTAACTATGTGGTGTGACTACTTAAGTGGATGACTTGGTTTGGAAGTTCTCTATCTCTATCTTTGTCTTGTTTTCTTTTCTCTTTAACTTGATTGTTTTGAAGTGCTTTATCTCTGTTTTACTTTTAAGAGTTTGTTTTCATGTTACTGTTTATTTTGAAGAGTTATGTTTTATAAGTTTGTTTTTGGAGAATTGTACCAGTTCCATTCCAGGGAACTGACTCACCCTTCTCGAGGTGGGCTGCTTGGTTTCATCTTGCAGGTACGAATTGATTTACAGGTGGCCACGAAGAGAATGAGCGTTTGGGATGGGACTAGGTTTTGTGGAGAGTTAATGTGTTTAATTTCTATTATGTTTGTGTTAAGTTTTTCTCGAGTTCAGACCGTAACTTAGTTAATTGTAATGGTTGTAATTGGTGAGGTTGGTACCGGGTGTTTGGAGCCCGATGGTCTGTAGCGCCTTTAGTTTATTTTCCGCTGTTGTTTTATTATTATAGGGGTGTTACAGCTCCAAACTCTTACGCATCAGGTTATGCTTTCTTTTGCAAACTCCCATGCCACTGTCTTGTGGACTGAGAGCATTACCTCCATAACCGGTGTTATACAACTATCCCTCCGCCCTTTTGCATACCTAGCTCTGCATGAACAGAAGCTCTTGCCAATTCTCTCTGGTTCTTTTCGCACGTAGGTAAGTGCTACTGATCTGTGCTGTTTTCCTTCCTTTCTTTCCACTCCCATTCCTCCTGATCTCCTCTTTCCCTGATTCAAAACGTAACTCATGCAGTAAAGCCAAGCCCTTTACAAGTAGCTGCAGCTTCATTCAAACCAGAACAGATACCAATTAGGGACCAGCACCCTGGTTCAAACATCCGCATCAGGTAAACACCACCTCCTGTTTTATCTTTCCACCCTTTTGTCGAGGATAACAGTATAAATCTTCTTAATCCATTTCTTTCTGGTTCCTGTTATGTCACAACCACACATGCAGCCTTCTAAGCCTTACCGGGACTAAACTGGAGTATAGCTGCCTTCCTCACCTGAAGCAGTAACCAGAAGGTAAAAACTCTAAAACATTCCAGTTTTGCACCAACCTTTCTACTATGTCGTTTCTGTTGTCCTCCTAAAGCTTGCTAATACCCTGAGCTAAAGTAGTAATAAACCCGGTAGTGGTTGAGATAGACAAAAAAAAGGAAATCAGAGCAACCTGGTGTGACAAGGTTCTGTCAGGATTAATAAACTTCGAAATCTGTAATATGGTTCTCAGCATTCATGCGGTCCTGGAATGGTATTAAGTAAAGGTACACCTACAACACTATAGCACACCTGCCTAGTTATCCGAACGTGAGGACGTTTAAGGAAAGGAAATAAAACAGAAGGAGGGAAAATATACCAGGGTTAGATTCCAATATTCCAGGTTTCTATATTCTGTGTAAGGAGTTTCAGAGCGGTTACCTACGTGATTGTGGGTTTTGTTTGAGGGGTGGAAACTATGTTAAAACATTTAATCAAGTGACTTGACAATGAGGGAAAACTAGAAACCAAATTAGTTAACTAGAAGAGAAGATAACAGGTGGTAAGTTTCAGTTTTCAACTTCTCCAGAAAAAAACCTTTGGCTTTCTGTAAAACCTTGTGACAGATGGCTTAATAGGGTTGTGTTAGTTAACAATAAACCCCCAAGTCAGTACTAACGCACCTACCCAGCTGGTGTATTCATTTAGGAAGTTGGGAGTCAGAACTAGTGAAAACAGAAAAGAAACGTAAAGGGATAGTACAGTTCCTGTTTCAGTTATGTTTCGGTTTTGGTATAATGAAGTCTCAGTAACTTGAGTAATGATGTGGAGTTTTGTCTTGAGTTTAGAAATCTCAATACCACACTTAGCTAAGTGGCAGACAGGTTGGGGGGGGGGGGAAAGGAATTCAAGGGCATATTTGTGAAAAGACGAAAGAACAAGAAGAGAAACATAAGAGAAATATCAGTTTTGTATTTTCAGTTCTATAGTTCTTCTGAGAACTTAAGTCCTACATGATTCTATTACAGAGAACCAAAAAAAAAAAAATCGTGTTGAGAATTTTATGAGCCTAAAGCCTTAATAATTACCTAACTACATGTGTTAACTTTTTAAGAAAAACGAGAGTCAACTCAGAGGCAAAGGAAAGAGAATGAATGAAATATACCAGCTGCTATCTCCAGTTTTCTGCAACAGTTCCAGTTTTTGTAGAATGGTTTCAGTAGCGTACCTGGGATGCCTTGGGATGTTTCGAACTATAAACTATGTTAGGATGTGAAAACATAATGGCTAAAGAGCCTAGGGAAAACGAGAGAAAAGCAAGTCATGAACAAACAAAAGAAAAGAAAAAAATATATGGAGTTCTAGTCTCTGGTGCGTAGTGTTTCAGTTTGTCTTCTGGGTTGAGTTGTTATCGGGTGGGCCAGTTCCAGCTTGAATGATATATCTGTGGGTTGTTTAGAGTTTTTAGCTTCGGATAAACACCTAACTTATTAGCTAGACACTCCAGGAGGAACTATAAATCAAATGTACATAACAGAAAAGAAACATGCTTCAGCTTTTCTTTCAGTTTGTATTCAGTTCTGGGGTTTTCTTGGGCCTGTACAGAGAGTTCTCAGAGGTGTTATGTAAGTTGCTTTGAATTCGTTTTGGGGGTTAAAACTGCATTTAGGTTTTTAACCACACAACTAAATTAATTGAGGAAAGTTTAAAGGCGGATTCATGAACAAACAGAGAGTTAGAAGAAGGTAAATCAGTTGCTGTTTTTCAGTCTTTCAAGTTTCAGTTTTCTGGTCTCAGTATACGCATGCCCCAGTGGAATTAGCAGCATGGTGTTGGGGTTGTCTTAAAGATTAAAACGGTATTACAACTTTAACTAAACAGCTAAACTCTTGGAAGGAAAGTTGTAAGTCAGCCTAGAAAAGAAACAGAAGTAAACAACAGAAGAAATGCAAGAGTTAGTTATCAGTTTCAGAAATGTTTGGGTTTCTGTATACAAACTTCTCAGAACAGTACAAGGATAGTATTGGGCTTAATAAGTTACTCAAAACAGTATTGGTGTACCTGTCTAAGTTAGCAATATGTGGGAGTGTTTTATAAGAAAAGAAAAACCCATCTGATGCACTGAGAGGGGAGGAGTAAACTAAATTATGTTTCAATTTTCCCAGTATTACCAGTTCTGTATTGGGAGATTTCAGAGGAGTTAACAGTCCTATGTTGGGATTGTTTAAAGGTAAAAACTTCACCAAAACACTCAACTAAGAAACTAAAGCGGTTGGGAATAGTTGGAAGCATCAAGAAAGAAACTAGAGCAAGGAGTGAAGAATAAATCGAAGAAAGTTGTCTGTTTCTGTTTCAGTACCATTCACTTCATATTAAAACTTCGCAGTGGTATGAGCGGTTTTGCCTTGGGTCTGTTTCAAGTTTTAAAAACCTGATAACACACTTAGCTAGAGGGGAAATCAAATAGAGGGAAAAGTCAAAAAACAGTTAGGTGAATCACAGAAGAGAATAGAAGGAGGAATATCATATGTTGTTGCTTCAGTTTTATAGTCCTTTCTGAGAGTTTAGTCTCGGTATAACACTATCTCAGAGGGGTTCTCCTGCGATTAGGGATCTGTTATCTTAAAACTAGAACCAAGAGAAAACACTTAATTAAGTAAGTGACTGCTTGGGGAAGTTATAAGTCGAAACAATCATAGAATGTGGAGGAATGAAGAGAAAGTATACAGATGTTGTTCTCAGATTTCTGCAGTTCCTGTCTTCTGTACAACCAATTCTCAGAGATGCTAGCAGCGTTATTTTGAGTTGTTTTTAAGTCTAAGACCTCCCTAATACTATTATCTAGTTGGGTAAAATCTCTGGGTGAGATTTGGAAGCAGATTAATAATTACAAAACAGAAACAAAAGAGAGATTGTTAGTTATGTGGTTCCAATTCATTTTTATTTTCAGATTGTCAAGGTTGGGTTGTTTCTGTGTACTTAAGAGTAGGAGGTCTGTGAGTGTTTAGTTGAGTCTAAAACAGTGTTAACACCCATATCTGGATGGGTAAATTCTGTAGGAAAGCATCAAACATTAGTTGAACTAGCTAGATACAAGAATCAAGAGGAGATATATAGATTGTGTCTCAGATTTCATTAAAGATGTAGTTTCTGTATAATTGAGTTACATGGGTGTTATGAGGGTGATGTTGGAGTTATATTGAACCCAAAACCTTTCTAATGCATCTAGCTAAACTTACAAAACCACTCGGGAAGTTTAGACACCGTTAGACATATTAAAGGTGTGATAAAATAAGGTTATATACAAGAACCTTATTTCAGTTTGGAAATATTTAAGCTTCAATATAAGGGAGTTCTAGAAGTGATTGAGGAGTGTTATTGTGTAAATAATGAGCTCAAAACATAACCACTTAGCTAAGAAGGGAATACCTTGTAGACAAGTTAAATCTATCTTATAGAAACATGTTACACGGTTGACGCTTGAATGCTCTAAAACAGTAGCTAGGACAAAGGACTTAGTTAACGTGTAAAATAAGGGTGTGAATGCCCTAGGAGTAACATAAAGTCTAACACGTGGGAAGTCCTAAGGGTGAATAAAGGTTGAACATTCAACGAAGATTTATCTAGGAAATAACACCCGATAATAAATTAATAAATTCGGGGAGTGTCACAAAGGTTGTCACATGAAATCATAAACTGACACATTGTTTGTAATTAACGCTAGGGCCGTAGCGAACTTCGACCAGGACTCCGTGTGTGAGACTACTTGCTTCTGATCCAGGTATGGACATGTGTGGTTCGTATGTTGCCGTGTTACACGGCTTGTGTGCTGTGTGCTTTCTTTGACAATGACTCTAAGACTAAAGCATGAAAATTGGATTGCTTCTTGTGGCTTGCTTATGCTTGTTATATATATCCTTGTGGCATATTACTTGCGCGCACACAGTAGTTTAGTCCCTTTCTCGGTTATGGACCTTGAGATGAACTACTACGAATTATGAAAACAAAGAAAACTCTATAAGGGGAACTCCTCTCTAAACCATTGAGGACTACCATGACACCCACTATGGTGTCTATTCATTAATGATAATGAAGAGCAAGTCTCCTTTGGTGAGACATGACGAACCACGTAGACAAAACAAAAGAACTATACAAAGAGAAAAATCCTCTCTAACTTTAGAGGACCGCTAATGACACCCACTATGGTGTCGAGATTATAATGATAATGAAACGAAAAGTACCAACTGTGAAACATGAGAACAACCCGGGAAGACAACAGCTCGGGCCGCGCGGTATGGATGATCGGGAGTTGGCATCTGCATCAGATCCTTCGACCGTCTATGGTGGAATATGTTTTGGGTGTCCCTGGGTGACCCCACTTTCTCAGCACATCCCGGAGTCCAGAGGTGACTTCTGCTTTCTCGACCCTGGGTGTCGGGAATGTGGGAGTGACAAATTGGTGAAGCTTATCCTGGAGTCTAGAGGTGACTCCGCTTTCTCGCCCCTGGGTGTCGGGAATGGGGGACTAGCTATGGAGGAGACGTCCTCCAACGTGCGGTGATAATAGAATTCCCAAACAATCCTTAAAGAAACAAGAACGATTAGCACCTACATAATGAAGTCTCGGGATCTAATCTATATCCCCCTGACTCGGTGCCAGAGAATAGAGGAAAACTTGTGTAATGAGACCAAACAAACAAGAGAAAGTCACGAATGTGATCCTTTAAGAAACAAGTAATGAGTAGCACCTACATAGCAAGTCTCGGGATCTAACCTATATCCCCTAATTCGGTGCAAGAGAAGAAAGGAAAACATGTGTAATGAGAACAAGAAAACAATACATAACCTCTTGAATGATCCCATAGTGAGGATCGACGGTATAATATACCTACGCACACGTCCTATAAATTACTTGATTGTTGTTGCTACGTTAGCAGCTTATTGTGCTGAGTTGCGTGTTTGACATTGCTACTTGCAAGTTGTGTTTGGTTGCTTTTGATGTTGCTATGTTACCGATGAGTGTGTATGATATCATGATGTGCTGATGTGTGCTTTACTGCTTTATTATAGCATGTAAATTGACTCAATAATAATCGACCAAGTAGTCGTGTGGCCCGGTAACATGCGGGCTTCACACGTTCATACTCAGCATAGTTTTGCTGAGTCCTTTATTTTTACAGGTGATCATCTGGAACGTGACGGAGCGTAGGTGGAATGACTACCATGGGGGTAGTCCATTTGGGCAAGACTTTTAAGTAGTATGCTTTCTTATGTATGGGTTATGACTATGTATCACTAGACCCTTGTTGTAAGTTCGGGTTGTGTTGTTTAAGTTATTAACTATACTATAGACGCTCGGTACTTGGGTTGTACTTTATGTTGTAGTTGGATTTCGTTAAGGTTGGACTTCCAGTCATTCAGACCGTAACTTGGTGTTAGTAAAGTGGTCTGTCAACCACGTGGGTGGTTGGCGTCTATAGCACCCGAATAGAGTAGGAACCGCTGCGTAGACATCTCATGTTACCTTTAGACGCGTCGTTTAATTGTTGATCGTTATTCGGGGGTGTTACAGAAAGAGGTATCAGAGCGTAGTTGCGCTCTGATGACTGGAACAGAGAAGTACCGAGAATAGGAAAACCTAAATTTGGGAAACGGGGTTATGGGTTAGTAATGTGAGGCACGACTTTACTGACCTAAACCGCTTGCAAGGGCAATAATAACTTGCAGTAAGTTCTTGTGATTGTTTCATCGATGTTTCGGCTTAGTATAGGGTACGGGGGTGTACCCCTCTTTTAAGGGGGGTAAGCGCGTTTTGTTTTGGATGTGTGTTGACTTACTATGTTGTATTCCTACAACCACTCGTGGTTGGTTGGTAGGTTTGTGTGTTTGGATTGCATGTGAAAATGTTATGTACGCTATGTATGAAGGAATGTCGTGCGCCTTGGGTTGCACTTTAGCATACACATTGCTAGCTTCTTGGTCTACTATGAGAACTAGTGTGAAGCCACTGATGTGGCACGGCGCTTAGAAGCACCGAGCATTATAATTATGGAATTAATCCTTTGGGTATCGATAATGATTGTGGGACTGGATCCCTAAGATTACCAAGAGTGGAAAATATAAGTTAAGGAAGTAAGACTTCGGGACGGAGTCTCTTTTAAGGGGGGTAAGTTGAAATACCCCTGAACGTTAAACCGCATAAAATCATAACGCGTTTTATAATTCGGACATAATATAACGTACGGACAATTAAATCTAGTATATATACATGTCCGTACGCGTGATGACGTTACATATTAATAAAGTCACGTACTTATATAAGTACGAATGCGAAAACTACATGTACGTAACGTTACGATATCGTAACGTTGTAATAAAAATGATAACGTCGCATAACCTTGTAACAAATAAATAAATAAATATAATGCCATATATATTATATGGCCTTACATACATAAATAAACATGTATAACCCATATAAAAAAAGAAAGGAAAAGGAGCAGAGACGCTCCCGCTGAGGCTCGAACCCGAGACCTCCCATACCTTCCCTAATGCTTTAACCGATTGAGCTGAGCTCGAATTCAGTAATGATTACCAACGATTTACAACTAGTAAAGATACTTCAGTAGCGAATCACCACCATTCCAACTACCCCCTCTCTGCGTCTATTCTCTGTAATACCCGCATCAAAAAAAAAATTTCAGTAACAACATTGAAAGAACAAAAAAGAAAATAACCAGAACAGACACCAGCCTACTGCTGATGTCGACCTCAGTCGCCAAACACAAAACAACAGACAGCTACTTACCGTGTCTTCTGTCATCGTAGTGGGCAGGTAGTGAGTGATTATTGTGGGGTTCTGTAAAAGTATTAAGGGGACACGCCCTTGGAGACCTCAAGCACCATTCTGCATCGACCTTGGTTTAAAAAAAAACAGTGACATGCACAGAGCCTGTTCTGCTCCAAACTCTTACGCATCAGGTTATGCTTTCTTTTGCAAACTCCCATGCCACTATCTTTTGGACTGAGAGCATTACCTCCATAACCGGTGTTATACAACTATCCCTCCGCCCTTTTGCATACCCAGCTCTGCATGAACAGAACCTCTTGCCAATTCTCTCTGGTTCTTTTCGCACGTAGGTAAGTGCTACTGATTTGTGCTGTTTTCCTTCCTTTCTTTCCACTTCCATTCCTCCTGGTCTCCTCTTTCCCTGATTCAAAACGTAACTCATGCAGTAAAGACAAGCCCTTTACAAGTAGCTGCAGCTTCATTCAAACCAGAACAAATACCAATTAGGGACCAGCACCCTGGTTCAAACATCCGCATCAGGTAAACACCACCTCCTGTTTTATCTTTCCACCCTTCTGTCGAGGATAACAGTAGAAATCTTCTTAATCCATTTCTTTCTGGTTCCTGTTATGCCACAACCACACATGCAGCCTTCTAAGCCTTACCGGGACTAAACTGGAGTATAGCTGCCTTCCTCACCTGAAGCAGTAACCAGAAGGTAAAAACTCTAAAACATTCCAGTTTTGCACCAACCTTTATTCCGTGTCGTTTCTGTTGTCCTCCTAAAGCTTGCTAATACCCTAAGCTAAAGTAGTAATAAACCTGGTAGTGGCTGAGATAGAGAAAAAAAAGGAAATCAGAGCAACCTGGTGTGACAAGGTTCTGTCAAGATTAATAAACTTCGAAATCTGTAATATGGTTCTCAGCATTCATGCGGTCCTGGAATGGTATTAAGTAAAGGTACACCTACAACACTATAGCACACCTGCCTAGTTATCCAAACGTGAGGACGTTTAAGGAAATGAAATAAAACAGAAGGAGGGAAAATATACCAGGGTTAGATTCCAATATTCCAGGTTTCTATCTTCTGTGTAAGGAGTTTCAGAGCGGTTACCTACGTGATTGTGGGTTTTGTTTGAGGGGTGGAAACTATGTTAAAACATTTAATCAAGTGACTTGACAATGAGGGAAAACTGGAAACCAAATCAGTTAACTAGAAGAGAAGATAACAGGTGGTAAGTTTCAGTTTTCAACTTCTCCAGAAAAAAACCTTAGGCTTTCTGTATAACCTTGTGACAAATGGCTTAATAGGGTTGTGTTAGTTAACAATAAACCCCCAAGTCAGTACTAACGCACCTACCCAGCTGGTGTATTCATTTAGGAAGTTGGGAGTCAGAACTAGTGAAAACAGAAAAGAAACGTAAAGGGATAGTACAGTTCTTGTTTCAGTTATGTTTCGGTTTTGGTATAATGAAGTCTCAGTAACTTGAGTAATGATGTGGAGTTTTGTCTTGAGTTTAGAAATCTCAATACCACACTTAGCTAAGTGGCAGACAGGTTGGGGGGGGGAAAGGAATTCAAGGGCATATTCGTGAAAAGACGAAAGAACAAGAAGAGAAACATAAGAGAAATATCAGTTTTGTATTTTCAGTTCTATAGTTCTTCTGAGAACTTAAGTCCTACATGATTCTATTACAGAGAACAAAAAAAAAATCGTGTTGAGAATTTTATGAGCCTAAAGCCTTAATAATTACCTAACTACATGTGTTAACTTTTTAAGAAAAACGAGAGTCAACTCAGAGGCAAAGGAAAGAGAATGAATGAAATATACCAGCTGCTATCTCCAGTTTTCTGCAACAGTTGTAGTTTTTGTAGAATGGTTTCAGTAGCCTACCTGGGCTGCCTTGGGATGTTTCAAACTATAAACTATGTTAGGATGTGAAAACATAATGGCTAAAGAGCCTAGGGAAAACGAGAGAAAAGCAAGTCATGAACAAACAAAACAAAAGAAAAAAATATATGGAGTTCCAGTCTCTGATGCGTAGTGTTTCAGTTTGTCTTCTGGGTTGAGTTGTTATCGGGTGTGCCAGTTCCAGCTTGAATGATATATCTGTGGGTTGTTTAGAGTTTCAAGCTTTGGATAAACACCTAACTTATTAGCTAGACAATCCAGGAGGAACTATAAATCAAATGTACATAACAGAAAAGAAACATGCTTCAGCTTTTATTTCAGTTTGTATTCAGTTCTGGGGTTTTCTCGGGCCTGTACAGAGAGTTCTCAGAGGTGTTATGTAAGTTGCTTTGAATTCGTTTTGGGGGTTAAAACTGCATTTAGGTTTTTAACCACACAACTAAATTAATTGAGGAAAGTTTAAAGGCAGATTCATGAACAAACAGAGAGTTAGAAGAAGGTAAATCAGTTGCTGTTTTTCAGTCTTTCAAGTTTCAGTTTTCTGGTCTCAGTATACGCATGCCCCAGTGGAATTAACAGCATGGTGTTGGGGTTGTCTTAAAGATTAAAACGGTATTACAACTTTAACTAAACAGCTAAACTCTTGGAAGGAAAGTTGTAAGTCAGCCTAGAAAAGAAACAGAAGTAAAAACAGAAGAAATGCAAAAGAGTTAGTTATCAGTTTCAGAAATGTTTGGGTTTCTGTATACAAACTTCTCAGAACAGTACAAGGATAGTATTGGGCTTAATAAGTTACTCAAAACAGTATTGGTGTACCTGTCTAAGTTAGCAATATGTGGGAGTGTTTTATAAGAAAAGAAAAACCCATCTGATGCACTGAGAGGGGAGGAGTAAACTAAATTATGTTTCAATTTTCCCAGTATTACCAGTTCTGTATTGGGAGATTTCAGAGGAGTTAACAGTCCTATGTTGGGATTGTTTAAAGGTAAAAACTTCACCAAAACACTCAACTAAGAAACTAAAGCGGTTGGGAATAGTTGGAAGCATCAAGAAAGAAACTAGAGCAAGGAGTGAAGAATAAATCGAAGAAAGTTGTCTGTTTCTGTTTCAGTACCATTCACTTCATATTAAAACTTCGCAGTGGTATGAGCGGTTTTGCCTTGGGTCTGTTTCAAGTTTTAAAAACCTGATAACACACTTAGCTAGAGGGGAAATCAAATAGAGGGAAAAGTCAAAAAACAGTTAGGTGAATCACAGAAGAGAATAGAAGGAGGAATATCATATGTTGTTGCTTCAGTTTTATAGTCCTTTCTGAGAGTTTAGTCTCGGTATAACACTATCTCAGAGGGGTTCTCCTGCGATTAGGGATCTGTTATCTTAAAACTAGAACCAAGAGAAAACACTTAATTAAGTAAGTGACTGCTTGGGGAAGTTATAAGTCGAAACAATCATAGAATGTGGAGGAATGAAGAGAAAGTATACAGATGTTGTTCTCAGATTTCTGCAGTTCCTGTCTTCTGTACAACCAATTCTCAGAGATGCTAGCAGCGTTATTTTGAGTTGTTTTTAAGTCTAAGACCTCCATAATACTATTATCTAGTTGGGTAAAATCTCTGGGTGAGATTTGGAAGCAGATTAATAATTTACAAAACAGAAACAAAAGAGAGATTGTTAGTTATGTGGTTCCAATTCATTTTTATTTTCAGATTGTCAAGGTTGGGTTGTTTCTGTGTACTTAAGAGTAGGAGGTCTGTGAGTGTTTAGTTGAGTCTAAAACAGTGTTAACACCCATAGCTGGATGGGTAAATTCTGTAGGAAAGCATCAAACATTAGTTGAACTAGCTAGATACAAGAATCAAGAGGAGATATATAGATTGTGTCTCAGATTTCATTAAAGATGTAGTTTATGTATAATTGAGTTACATGGGTGTTATGAGGGTGATGTTGGAGTTATATTGAACCCAAAACATTTCTAATGCATCTAGCTAAACTTACAAAACCACTCGGGAAGTTTAGACACCGTTAGACATATTAAAGGTGTGATAAAATAAGGTTATATACAAGAACCTTATTTCAGTTTGGAAATATTTAAGCTTCAATATAAGGGAGTTCTAGAAGTGATTGAGGAGTGTTATTGTGTAAATAATGAGCTCAAAACATAACCACTTAGCTAAGAAGGGAATACCTTGTAGACAAGTTAAATCTATCTTATAGAAACATGTTACACGGTTGACGCTTGAATGCTCTAAAACAGTAGCTAGGACAAAGGACTTAGTTAACGTGTAAAATAAGGGTGTGAATGCCCTAGGAGTAACATAAAGTCTAACACGTGGGAAGTCCTAAGGGTGAATAAAGGTTGAACATTCAACGAAGATTATCTAGGAAATAACACCCGATAATAAATTAATAAATTCGGGGAGTGTCACAAAGGTTGTCACATGAAATCATAAACTGACACATTGTTTGTAATTAACGCTAGGGCCGTAGCGAACTTCGACCAGGACTCCGTGTGTGAGACTACTTGCTTCTGATCCAGGTATGGACATGTGTGGTTCGTATGTTGCCGTGTTACACGGCTTGTGTGCTGTGTGCTTTCTTTGACAATGACTCTAAGACTAAAGCATGAAAATTGGATTGCTTCTTGTGGCTTGCTTATGCTTGTTATATATATCCTTGTGGCATATTACTTGCGCGCACACAGTAGTTTAGTCCCTTTCTCGGTTATGGACCTTGAGATGAACTACTACGAATTATGAAAACAAAGAAAACTCTATAAGGGGAACTCCTCTCTAAACCATTGAGGACTACCATGACACCCACTATGGTGTCTATTCATTAATGATAATGAAGAGCAAGTCTCCTTTGGTGAGACATGACGAACCACGTAGACAAAACAAAAGAACTATACAAAGAGAAAAATCCTCTCTAACTTTAGAGGACCGCTAATGACACCCACTATGGTGTCGAGATTATAATGATAATGAAACGAAAAGTACCAACTGTGAAACATGAGAACAATCCGGGAAGACAACAGCTCGGGCCGCGCGGTATGGATGATCGGGAGTTGGCATCTGCATCAGATCCTTCGACCGTCTATGGTGGAATATGTTTTGGGTGTCCCTGGGTGACCCCACTTTCTCAGCACATCCCGGAGTCCAGAGGTGACTTCTGCTTTCTCGACCCTGGGTGTCGGGAATGTGGGAGTGACAAATTGGTGAAGCTTATCCTGGAGTCTAGAGGTGACTCCGCTTTCTCGACCCTGGGTGTCGGGAATGGGGGACTAGCTATGGAGGAGACGTCCTCCAACGTGCGGTGATAATAGAATTCCCAAACAATCCTTAAAGAAACAAGGAACGATTAGCACCTACATAATGAAGTCTCGGGATCTAATCTATATCCCCCTGACTCGGTGCCAGAGAATAGAGGAAAACTTGTGTAATGAGACCAAGCAAACAAGAGAAAGTCACGAATGTGATCCTTTAAGAAACAAGTAATGAGTAGCACCTACATAGCAAGTCTCGGGATCTAACCTATATCCCCTGATTCGGTGCAAGAGAAGAAAGGAAAACATGTGTAATGAGAACAAGAAAACAATACATAACCTCTTGAATGATCCCATAGTGAGGATCGACGGTATAATATACCTACGCACACGTCCTATAAATTACTTGATTGTTGTTGCTACGTTAGCAGCTTATTGTGCTGAGTTGCGTGTTTGACATTGCTACTTGCAAGTTGTGTTTGGTTGCTTTTGATGTTGCTATGTTACCGATGAGTGTGTATGATATCATGATGTGCTGATGTGTGCTTTACTGCTTTATTATAGCATGTAAATTGACTCAATAATAATCGACCAAGTAGTCGTGTGGCCCGGTAACATGCGGGCTTCACACGTTCATACTCAGCATAGTTTTGCTGAGTCCTTTATTTTTACAGGTGATCATCTGGAACGTGACGGAGCGTAGGTGGAATGACTACCATGGGGGTAGTCCATTTGGGCAAGACTTTTAAGTAGTATGCTTTCTTATGTATGGGTTATGACTATGTATCACTAGACCCTTGTTGTAAGTTCGGGTTGTGTTGTTTAAGTTATTAACTATACTATAGACGCTCGGTACTTGGGTTGTACTTTATGTTGTAGTTGGATTTCGTTAAGGTTGGACTTCCAGTCATTCAGTCCGTAACTTGGTGTTAGTAAAGTGGTCTGTCAACCACATGGGTGGTTGGCGTCTGTAACACCCGAATAGAGTAGGAACCGCTGCGTAGACATCTCATTTTACCTTTAGGCGCGTCGTTTAATTGTTGATCGTTATTCGGGGGTGTTACATACGACTTCGATTCACCCCGGAGCTTCAAAAATGTATAAGGGTATGAAACGTTATTTTTGGTGGACTGGCATGAAAAAGGATGTTACTGATTATGTATTGAGGTGTCTCACTTGTCAGAAGGTCAAGTTTGAGCACCGACGGCCTGGTGGTATGGTACAGCCAATGCCAGTGCCTGAGTGGAAGTTCCATGACATTTCTATGGACTTCGTAGTAGGGCTTCCGCCTACAAGGGGAGGTCTGAATATGATTTGGGTTGTTGTTGACCGACTGACCAAGGTGGCTCGATTCATACCGATGAAAGACACCTAGAAAGTGGCAAAACTAGCAGAGCTCTTCGACAGAGAGATTGTAAGACATCATGGGGTACCGAAAACAATTGTGTCTGACAGGGATACCAGATTCCTATCGAGGTACTGGAAATCCACACGGGAAGCACTGGGTACCGAGCTGAGACTGAGTACGGCGTTTCACCCACAGACAGATGGTCAAAGTGAGCGCACTATCCAGACACTTGAGGATATGTTACGTGCATGTGCACTTGACTTTCAGACCAGCTGGATTGATAGGTTACATCTGATCGAGTTTAGCTACAACAACAGTTACCATGCTTCGATCAAGATGTCTCCCTTCCAGGCATTGTACGGTAGACCATGCCGCACGCCTTTATGCTGGGATGAGTCGAGTGAGACGGTCATTAAAGGACCAGAGTATCTGGAACAAGTTCAGGCAGAAGTTCGCCAGATCCGGGCTAACATGAAGGCAGCTCAGGATAGACAGAAGTCGTACGCCGATGTGCGCAGACGTGACCTGGAGTTCGTCGTGGGCGGTCAGGTATTTCTCAGGGTATCCCCCATGAAGGGAGTGTTTTGTTTTGGCCAGAAGGGCAAATTGAGCCCGAAATATGTGGGGCCTTATGTTGTGACGGAGCGGATCGGCCCGGTAGCTTATAGACTGGATTTACCCGCCGAGCTGGGCAAGGTACATGATGTATTTCATGTGTCCCAGTTGAAGAAGTATATGTCTCATCCGTCTCATGTACTTCAGCCTGAAAGGCTAACCTTAGAGCCAACCATGTGATCAGTGGAGACTCCCGTACGGATTCTGGACACTAAGACTCGAGACACTCGTCATAAGTCTGTGAGACTGGTGAAGGTCCTCTGGTCTAACCAGGACGTCGAGGAGGCCACCTGGGAGCTGGAAGATAAGATGAAGGCGAAGTACCCATCATTGTTTACTTCTTAGTGGTTATGTGTATAGGGTACGGGGCGTACCCCTTTTTAAGGGGGGTAGAGCCATTTCGGTTATGTGTGTGTGCGACATGTATTTATATACATTGTCCATGTTATGTTACAGACCATTATGTCTGAATGATGTTGTGTTGTTTGGACCTTGTGTCCGATGTTATGTAAGTATGTTTTAATGTTGTTATGGAAGTATTATTTTATAAGTATTTTCCATGTTCTAATATTTAAGATATGTGGGAAGTGTGAAATTTGGGGACAAAGTTCTTTTAAGGGGGGTAGATTGAAATACCCCAAACCTAGGTAAGTTGTTTAAATATTAAACTATGGTATATTAAGACAAAAAAAATGTCTTATAAACATTAGTAAACAATTTAAACTATAGAAAACACAAATAAATGCCTTAAGGTCAGTATGGGCTAAAATGTGCTCTAAGCTTGGCATAAGTTTGGTTAAGACCTAATAAGCCTACCAAGACTTTATTTATATATTAATGAACATATTAAATCCATTACCAAAGAAAACCAAGCTTGAAAACAAGTTAAAACACAAAATGTGCTTTAAGGAGTCTTAAAGCACATTTTTGAAAAGTTGTCTTGTAAATGAGTTTTGAATGGCTAAATGTCCATCATTACTCTTTAATTAACATGTGTAATAATTAGTATCACATTTGGAAGTCTAAATCAATGGGAAATCAAAAATTTCACATCTATGAGCCTTGTTTTTATGAATAGTAACTAAATAAGCTAGTTTGTAACATATGTTTATATAAGTAATTAAATTGGCCAACAAAGGCTAAAATACCCTTAGTAACATAAAGGGGGCCGGTTTTATGGTAATGAGTCACCACATATGCTAGTTTATTAAGTAAAGAGAAGAATGACTACTTAGGTACTATTTACTTTACTAACTACAAATATCTTCTAAAAGCAAATACCAATCTTCATTCTCTCATTTCTCTTCATTTCCCACGTCTTCTACCTTCCTCCTTGCTCTCTTCTACGGTTTTTCTACAACAACACCACCACCACCATCATTCTCCATCTTTGACCACTTATATCTTCTAGCTCACTTCGCCAAATCAAATTCTAAGACCACCATTCTCTTCCTCTCATCAAGCTCTTCAATTCTATCCTTTCAAAATTCCAAGAGCTCCATTTTGGTGCCAAGAGGAATCTCCATGGGAGGAGCTTGAGCTCATCTTTTCACATATTATTGTTCTCCTTTGCTTCAAGGTAAGGAAACTCAAAGAAAAATGATGTTTCCCTCATGTTTTTGTGTTGTCCGAAAATCACCCTTAATGGTGTCCTTATGTTGCTTTGTTCTAGCTTCATTTCAACCTTTCATGGACTAGGTGGAGTCCTCTCTTGATATATATTCAAACTCTCTTCAAGTTCTAAGGTAAAACAACTATCTTAATGTTTTTAAAACAATGTAAAATCAAGGGTTTACAATGAGTTTAAGCTTGAAGCTTGAATGCTCATTACCTTGCTTGTATATTATTTAGAAGTTGACAAATAATCAAAAGCCTTGTCGATTTAGTCAAGGAAACAAGAAAGAAGTTGTGAGGAAAAGAGGTAAATGTGCTAACCTAATGTGGTTTAAAGTCTTAGGAGAAATGAGCTTATGTTGCTTATTAAAATGATCTAAGGAGCCAATGGTGAATGACTTAGTAAGATGGTCTCAAGGAGACTAGTAAAAGGGCATATGTGTTGTTGAGTGTATTTGCAGGTCAAAGGCAAATATATTGTGGAAATTCAGTGTTTATGATTTATGCATCTTAAGGGCCTAAGAGCCATGTTATTTAAGGGCCTAAGTGCCAAGCAATTTAAATTATGCACTATATTGTGATGTAGTGCTAAATGAGTGAAGTTTGTGTATAAGAATGTGTTTGATGGATTTTAGTGTCCTTGATTGTTTAATGGTGAAAATAATGTGTTTTGGCTTGGTAATGCTCTAGGAGAACCCATGTCGAAATTTAGATAATGTATAAGGAGCTTTAGGTGTTTAAAATGAGTTTTGGTAAGTTAGGAAGTGTTTAGAATGGTTAAGTGCTTTACTAGTGAAAGAAACATGCATTAAGGTATTCTAAGATGTAAAAAGGGCTTAGGCAATGTTCTAGCGGATTTTGAATGCAAAAGAATGTTTTGGGACATTCGAAGATCGTGGTGAGATTGTGTTTAGGACTTGTGTAATGTTGGTGAATAAGGAAGAAGTAATTTGTTGTATGGAGGATTTATAAGCTTGTAGAGATATTCAAGGAGTTGGTTAGGAAGAAAAGATGCTTGGGAGATGATGTTGTAGTGGTGAGAAAACATTTGGGAATAGTGGGAGTTATAGGTATGAAACACCACATAGAAACTTAGTGAAAAACACTATAAGTGTAAACCTTTTTATAAGAATTTGTGTAATGCTTGAGGAGGATTTTAGTGAATGATTTAAGGAGTTTTAAGGAGGTCTTAAGGTGTGTTTGAAGTGCCCAAATAAGGTTAGGACATACTAGGATATATGAGGTGAAGTTTGGAGTTAATTGGGCAATGAAAAATAAGGGTCTGGAGCAGACCGATCTTGCGACCGAACTTGCCAAGATCGGTCGAGCCCAGTTTACCCTGCGAAAAATGGTTTCTGGAATGGACCGACCTTGGGGACCGGACTTGCAAGGTCAGTTGGGCATGGATTTTTAGTACGGATTGAGTCTCTGGAATAGACCGAACTTGGGACCGGACTTACAAGTTCGGTCATGCCTAAATTTTTGTACGTGAGTGAGTCTCGGGAATTGACCGATCTTGCGACCGGACTTGCCAAGATCGGTCGGGCCAGAATTTTCAAAGGGAAGAAACTCTCGGGAATAGACCGAACTTGTGACCGAACTTACAAGGTCGGTCGGAGTAGAAATTTTAACGATAATGTGTGCTCTGGAATGGACCGACCTTGTGTAAGGTCGGTCGGTAAGTTCGGTCGGACTAAAATTTGTAAAAAAAGAAAACAAACAAAGTATGGCTTAAGTAGTTACCCCTAGGGGGTATAATGTAGGTAATCAAGTATAAGTTTAGACATTAAAACATGTCACATAACCATGTTAAACACTTAGTAAATTTGAAGTTAAGTAAGTTAATTAACCGACATTCTTAAACATGTATAGGAGTGACCTACGGTGGAAATCAATCGAAGCAAGGACCAAGGTATGGTTTTCTTGCAGTCTGTTGCCTACCGTTTTACACCGGCTTGTGTGTTGTTTGTTTTTCTGTGTGTTTATGACGTTATAAGACTTAATCATGTAATGAGTTTAAAGTTGTTCATATTATTGTGATGTTATGATGCGACTTATTTCCCTTATGTGTGTCTAACATGACTTACCACTTGTTGTGAATTGTTTGTTAAGTTCCACTGTTGAACTTCTAACAAGTGCAAACTGGGAAGTGAGGAATCCGGTTGTCCGGTCATGCATGTAAGTTCAAGAGTAGATATCTGTATCAGATTCGACTCTTATGTTGTTAAGATTGTTCTCCTTTATTTGGCGTTCGATCTCCCGCTAGCTTCCTCCAAAGCTTACCTATTCTGACTTATGATCGGTTTAGTGGGAACATGTGTTTGTGTGGTGTGTTCGGGTCACAATATCCGAACCATCTGTGACTTAAGTTACTCGTTCGAATAACAGAACGGTAATGAGTTTATGTAAAGAGCTTGACATGAGTTTGGCAACAATCTCTAGGCTCCCATGTGATCTGACTATGTTGGGATGGTACCTAAAGTGTACCGTTCTTGTAATGTTATGTGTATGGTGGTGCTATGCAATATTCTTGCTATGCAATATATGTTGTTGTTTAAAATCAATGCCATGTTATCATGACAATTAGTTGCGCGTATCCCGGTAGCCGATGGGCTGTGCGTTAACCATACCAGCGAAGGTTGCTGACCCCCTCGGGGGCTCCATATTTATATTGCAGGATGTGGATCGAAGAGGCGGAATGGCTTTAGATCTAGGTTGTGTTATACTTTTGGATATTTTGGATGTTGAGCCCGGGATGCGCCTGTGCTCCCGTGGCGTTATATTTTTGTGCCGTTAGTTTGACAGCGACGGTTGTTGACAGCGACAGTGGCAGTTTATGGCCGACAGTTTACAGTGACAGATTGTATTTATATACTCGGTATTGTATATGATGTATTTATGGTTTTAGTTCTATGCTCGGGAGTCTGATCATCAGACCGATACACTTGTATTTATTCTGCCTTGTTAACCACGTGGGTGGTTAACGGCGTTGTAGCACCGAACCGTTTAGTTATTGTTTAGTTGTTTATTCCGCTGCGATTTCAATTAGTGATAAGTGCGAGTTAGGGGTGTTACATGTGTTAAGTGTTTTGGATACATGTATGTGATTGTGTGCTACTGCATTAATTATTTTTGCTCGAGCGTCCTACGGGACTAACACTACGTCGACTATAGATCGACTTATATAAACATACATATACGTTATTGTGATAACAAGACGGTTACTTGATATAATACCATAGTATTAACATTAAGTATGTGGCAACCTAAGTAAAACACTTAGGAACGAGTCACGACATTGTCGGTCTCTAGAGCATGGATCTCGAACATGAATATAACCTAGATTACTTCTAGGTATGCGTGAGACCAATTGGGTAGCTAATTAATAAATTATATTCTCCATAAGACTAAGAGCGGATCTTAAACATTATGAGAGAGAGATGGTGTGAGTTGAGGTGATGAATCCAGTGTAGTTTACGAACAACCTGGTTGCGCATTTGAGATCACTGAGGGGTTCCCGATTGGGTTCCGCTCCAGGTTTATACCCAACGAGCCCTATTTGGATTGTGGGCCAGGTGGCTACGGCCTTTATATGGACATCTTACGAGACAAAAGAGAATAGTCAGAGGCCTCCGGACCTCTGGCGAAATGAGCACCTTTGTGTGTACGGGAGGACTACTGTCCATGGTGAGGTTATCGGGTTGTCTTAACATGACACCCAACTGGTATTAATTAAACATGGTTTGGATGGTTGGGGCCTTAAAGGCCAAATTAAATTAACAAAGGGTGGTGTTCGCTACGGCGTTTTATTCAGTATTATTATTCGATACGTTCGATATACAATTGTTGTTTGTAATATTTTATGACTGTTTGGATTGGATGGATGGTTGAGTATTTATGAATGTTTGGATGGAGGATTATGTATATTATACATGTATATTACAGTATTGATTATAACTGTAAAATGGTAAAGCATGAAACCAATCTAAATAATAAGATGGTTAAAATGACTAAGTGACCATTAGGGTCCAGACCCGGCATACTCAGCGTCTATCGCTGATACTACACCATTATGCAGGTTGTTGATTATTGTCGAAGCCGAAGTGCGGGAACAGGGTAATTAGGGTTTACTTTAATTACCACACATGGAGTTTGTTTGTATAGCAATGAAGATGGTGAAATGTATTATGGTACAGTTATGTATATTCGGGATTTGGGTAGACGCTCACTTGTCGACGTTTATGGTTTATGGACTTAGTATGATGTATAGGAGTTTTCTCGTTATCACGGCGGTTAGCAGTTTGTTTATGTTGGAAGTTGGATAGAGTTTGGCTTCGTTACTTGCATGGGCGAGTAATGGCCGGTGACACCCGAGTGAGTATTGTTGTTATTATTTATTCTTCCACTGTAAGACGTTTTATTTATTGGTACGAGAGAGATTATTACGTGTTTAAGGAGATGGGTGTTACAAAAGTGGTATCAGAGCGGAGTACCGCTCTGATGACGAGGAAATAGGTTCAGACAGTGAGCTTAGGACTTGGGAAATAACGGGAAACGTTTGTGAGGTACGAGACGACTCGTCTTAAAAGATATTGTGATTAGTAACGCAAATTGCGTGATATATTAGCCTTAAAGGCAATTCAATATCTACTGGTTGTGTATGGTAAATTACCGAGTATTTATGTGACATACTGCACTACAAATGTCTGGGGGAACTAGAGGGTGTGGTACAGGTAGAGATGGAGGCGGTGACCCCGTGATTCCAGAGGTTGCTGAGATGATTGCTGCCGTTCTCGCGCAGCTTGGTACTAAGATTGGAGGAGCACCAGCCCACCCGCCACAGCCCAGGGAAATGAACTGGCTGAAGTTAGTAACCGAGACCCGACCACCTACATATTCAGGGGAGCCAGACCCCGTAGCCTTAGAGCGATTCATAGTTGAACATGAGAAGGCCTACGAAGCTTTGCAAGTACCTGCCGACAAGAAGGTCGTCATTGTTGCTTTCTATCTGAAGGATGCAGCCAGCACTTGGTGGAGGTTGGTCAAGGGCCATCACCTGGCTATACCCGACTTTTCGTGGGCTGCCTTTGTCGAGTAGCTGAGGGGGAAGTACTACCCGGCGCATCTCAAGCAGAAGAAGCGCCATGAGTTCGAGACATTATCCCAGGGAGGTCTGACCGTGGATGAGTACTACGCTCGATTCATTGGTCTGCTGGACTTTATCCCCGGTGTTGATTACTCAGAGACCGTGAAGGTCGAGAAGTTCCGGGGGGGATTGTTGTTTCGCATCTAGATGGAGATGGGTGCTACCCTCTACACTACCATCCAGGTATTAACATGGAAGCCATAAATTCTTTACTTACTACATTACCGATTAACTTTGTGAGAACTTACCAATGAGATTCCAGGAGTGTTATGACACTGCCTCGAGGACGGAGCTAATGCTCCAGACTCGGGAAGAGACTCTCGGGGCTAAGAAGAGAAAGAACCCTGAGGGAGAGTCTGAGGGTGGAGGAGCATCTCCAGGCGATAGCAAGAAGAAGGGAAAGTAAGGACTTATCCCACTCTAAAATGTTACCATATTAAATACCTTATGAATGCTGACCCGAAATCTTAAACAGGAAATTCTTTCAGAAGAAAGGGCAGCAGGGTCACCAGGGAGCGAAGGGGAAAGAGCCCGTCCTTTGGTTGACCGGCCCAGTTATAGATGCTCAGCCTTTGAGATCTGCACCTCCTAAGGGTGAGAACACCTACCTCTTATATATTCAATTGTGACCTTAACCTTTGTATCATCAGATTTTAACTTAAACTAAATGCTACCATTAGGCACCGGACAGCCCCAGCGCCATTTCTATTGTAAGCGTTGTGGGAAGGACCATCCTGGGGTTGACTGCAACGGCCGCAAAGTTGAGTGTCAGTGTTGTAAGAAAGAGGGCCACCGGGAGTTCGAGTGTTGGATGAAACCTGAGAGCCGTAACTACAGGCCACCAAGGAATACTCAGAATGCCTCAGCTGGAGGATCTGGAGTACCACGAGGTGGTCAGGATGGCCAGACATCTACTGATGTTGTAGCCCAGAAAGGCAAAGGAGTAGATAGGGCATGAGTACCCTGACTCCATGAGACCGCTGGTGGAAGACTTTTGTTTAATATGTTGTGTACTTACCTTGGATGTTAGACAGAGCTATGTTATAAGTATGTGGGGGTGTGTCATTGACCACTCGCCTTTTGGTGTATGACTTTTGATACTAGTTATGTGGACTCGATACGAGTAACCATGAAACCTTGACGGATTACATATATGAACAGAATCTAATGCTTACATTATCATGTAGCCATAACTCGAGACGCAGAGTCAATGAGACCGGTAATTATGAACCAGAATTTCACCTGCATGGCGCACTTGCTATTGCAGCGCTAGGACAAGTAACCACTGAAATTTCATCTACTGCGCACTGACAGAGCAGTGTACAACGCTACTACAACTACTACTACTACTTTTTAATTTTTTATTATTATTCCTTATTATATATATACTAAAACTTTCATATTTTTCATACAAACCTTAAGATTAGAAACCACTGCAACTGAAGAAATTATACAACCACTGTGATTGTAAACCACACTAGTTTAATTATTCGAGAATTTTCAGACAGGGCTTATTAGCCAAATACCATCAGAGTATACCCACATTTAATGCTAATCACTACTAGTGATAAATGTTTAGTCATGGACAGCATACCCTTTGTAGATGCACCACCGTCAGTGAGGATGGTTGAGAAGTGAAGAGCCAAGTTGCTCAAGCTATTATGCAATCTGCAATGCATCCAGTTTAACGGATAAGGGAACAAATATGAAGTATGGATGAGATGTAATCAGGATAAACAGGCAGGAAAGGAATATGTTGCACTCAATGAGATCGAATTAGGTGAACCAATTATGCTAAATATAGCACAGATTTTACTTACACCGTGTTGAGTAACGCCGGCTTATGACACGAATTACCACTGATGCCACTAAGGCAATAACACTTACAACAAGATAACCGATAACACAAATTAATAAACAAAAAAAGGATATCCATCAAAGGGAGATTGACAACAGAATACTTCACAATACCCGTGTGACAGACATTACCAGTTTACTAAACGAGACATGGGACGACCGCACTCCAATAGGAGCATGTGGGCCTGACAGACTTATTTATGAGTTAGTCGGGTAAGTAGTAATGTATCAGTACGGTACCCCATGCAAGTAGACAAGTAGTGTTAGGAACACAAGAAGTAGTCAACTCCATACTAAGGACAGGATACAGATTACCTCGAAGATGGACAAGAAAGCCGCAGTTAAACCAACGGGCTAAAGAAATCAAGAACCTTCAACACAGAGCAGTAGAAAGTATACAGTGAAGACAAGGAAACCATTCAAGGACCGGAAACCAAAGGAAAGAAACATGAAAGCCCATTATGGAGGAATAATATGTAGAATCCTCATAAGGATCGAGCAAATTCTGGCAATCCAGAGGAAATCTACCTGATGATGTGGATAGAAACGCGTGACTACGCAATGATGAGAGACAGAGCTAAATACTAGCAGATACCTTAAGCAAGGAACAATGGATTTGGAATGTACCACTCACATGATAATTCGCTCATCTTATCTGTTGACTCATTAGATATTAGCTGCTGAGAGTTTACGCCTCTGCACTCTGTAGCACTGAGTGTTTTGGTATTACACTTGCGCAGTTTTAATCTAGTGGGAATACGGGAAGATGTAATGGATATCAACACGAGTGTGTATCAAGAACTACAACAGTGTGTTACTCCGGAACAAAACCACTTGGAGACACGGATGACAAGCTTTATCTCCGTGGACATGCAGGCTCATACGTCTTAGTATTACAAGACAAGTGCAAAGAGCACTAAGTACTAACAATAGCCAATGTCATATTACACCTCAAGCTGCATAACAGCGAGAGAAGACACACGCATGTATGCTAGTGATCCAAACCAGAGGATACACAACAATGGAAAGAGGCAAACTGAGCCTATGGTCATGGGTCTGCACCTCATTACGGAGCGAGTGGGCCCATTAGAACGAACTTGGGAGAGAGCACAAATAGTTTAGTGCCTCACCCTTTATGTATTGTGTAGCCATGAAGGGCTAGAGTCATACCCGTCTCTCTGATATGAGGACAATCCACGAGTTGGTGAACTCTATGAGAGCCAAGTATCCAGTGCTCCTTATTGAGCGGCTGTTGTATACTTGTGGGGTACGGGGGCGTAACCCTTTTTAAGGGGGGTTGAACCTCTTGGCTGTGCCGTGTGCACTATTTTTGTTTTTGTTTCGTATGCATTGCTACAGTAGTTGTGGTATGCGGGCATATGAGGTTTGTTATTGTTTGTTTCGTATGCATGGCATACAGTGAATTGGTGGTGTGAGGGGCACACGAGGTTTTGTGGTTATGTTTGGTACGCGGGCGTACGTTGTTTGGTTTGTTTGTGTGTGATGTGCACGCAGGTATGTACTAGAGATACCTGTCTGAATGTAGTATTTACACCCATGTGTGTAATACTTTTCTTATGCTACTTGTGATATATATATTTATATTGCCTTGTAGAATGATTACATATGGTATCACCTAGATACAAAATGAATCATTAGATATGGAATGTGGAACGATGGTAGTTATGGACACCCGGGGAGGTTGTCAGGGTTTGTAGAATTGATAGGAAATAATGGTGCTGATGGATCACCTATATCCATATATGATTGAACTAACGCCACAAAGTGATGGCTATGTGTTGTATAAGCATAATACGATGTGTGTAATGATATATCACATAGATATACATTCTGGAAATCATGGGTAGTTATATATTTGTATACATACCTATTTGATTAAGCGACTTCGGGACGAAGTCTTTTTAAGGGGGGTAGATTGAAATACCCCAAACTAATAAAACATGGTTTAAACATCTAATCACATTAATTAAGGCCTAAACATGCCTTAAAAGTCAATTGAGAACAACAGTGGTCAACACAAAGCAAGATATTGCACCCTTTGAATGTTTAGGGTAAATAAATACCCAAATGAACTACTTAGGACCTAAAAATTTGTCCTAAGCATATTAACACATAACTAAACATATTACAATTGTTGGACAACACTCCAACTCAAAGAACAAGCATTTACATGCTTCAAGGTCAAGTAGGGAAAAAATGTGCTCTAAGAAAACCTTAAAGGTCTAATGACCTCTAATTGATATAAATTTGGATTACTAAGATCACACATCATGTAAGGAACACAAAAAACTGTTCTCAAAGAAAACTAAGCTCAGAAACACCTTGCGACACAAAATATGCACTAAAATACCTTAAAGCACGTTTTTGTGTATGAGCTCTAAGATAATGACTTTTTGTCACTGTAAAGACTAGATTATACTCTTTATAACATTAATGTGACATGATAGACTATATTATAAAGTCTAAATCAAAGTTTATAAAATAAAATCAAAATGGGTAATTTAGTATGAATAGTACCCAAAAATAACATCTAATTACTTACCTTTAACCATGGTCAAATGTCATCCATTGGCCAAGACCTCCATTGCCGCCCACCCTTAGCTGTCATCCTTACCCATTAATCAATCTCTAATGAATCAGCTATCCAATCTAATGAGTCACCAATTACTATATGATAAAGTAACCATTAAAGTAACATAAAAGCAAAATGAGCTTACCTTTCTAATTTTCCTTGCTTCCCAGCCGAAACCAGCTGCCTTCATCCTCTCTTTGGCTTCTCCAAACCGTGGGGAACTCACCATATTCAGAAGAGAACAACAATTGACATAGGTAAGCTTATTAAACCATTTTATGTTCATTCTCTTCACAATTCTTTCCTCTTTCCATGGAGCAAAGCATCAAAAATTTCCATCCATGTTTCTAGGTTGTTTTGGAGGTTAAAAGGAGGGTGAATCTTGGCTGTAACAAGGGAAGAAGATGGAGAAATCTAATCTTGTTCTTAAGGTATAAAAATGTGCTTTAAGCACTTATCCTTTGATTTTCTTCAATTCCGGTTTGAAAGCCTTGTTTCCTAGGCTTATAATCTTCTTCTTAACATACTTATTCAGTTGGTATATCAAGCGCTTCAAGGTATAGCCAGATCCAAGCCAAAAACACCATTTTAGGCATTTTAAACAAGGTAAAAATTAGCCATCGTCTAATCTGAGTTATACCAGTTTAAAGCTTGGTTTTAGTAGCTCTTTTGATGCTCTTTTCCTACTGTAAATATAGGCCGAAGAAAACCTTGGTTACTTTGGTATTCTAAGGTAAATTTTACCTTGAAAATAGACATTAAACACTTCTTATAGTTAGATCTTGCTTGGAGACTAATCATGCCTTAATTACTGTTTGAAAACATGTAAACTAAGCTGTGGAAACTTTATCTCCAAACAGCCGTGGCCAAACAAGGCCTAAACTTGGCAAAAACAAGGTATAAATCACTTAAACCTACACATGGTATATTAATATGTGTTTATACATATGTATATATATTGTGCCGTGAGTGAAAAAGGTTTATAGGTCTTATTTTGACCTTAGGTGATTAAGGAATGGTTTAGTAAATTTTATAACTAATTAATTAACATAATTGTCAAATTTAAGACATTATGTGGAAAATTGGTAAATATGGAAAAGATAAGTGTAAGGCCGAGAGTTTAATGCATTTTTGGGAATTTATGTGTAATTAATTTTATAAGCTAATGTTTGTAATAAGGCCATGTACTTTTGGCCATTTTATTTATGTATTTATACGGTTTTATTTAAGTTTAGGTAATATATATATATTACCGCAAGGAAATGGGGTATATAGTGTATTTAAATTAAATTTGGGGGCTATAAAATAATAAAGCCGAAAATCGGAGGTTTAAAGGAGTTTAAATAAAAATTATAAGATTTTATAAAGTTTTGGGGTTAAATTGTAATTTCTGAAAAGATATGGGTATAAACCGTAATATATGGAGATTAATGGTCAAGGAAATATTAAGGAGGTCAACCTTGACCATATGGTAGGTTTTGACCAAATTAAATAAGTTAGATAACTTATTTAAGGTTTTATAATAAGATAAGTATTTAATTGTAACAATTTTATAACATATGTGGTAAATATGTTAAGACCGAAAATAAAGGGTGTATAATGGTATTATAAACACCCATGGGCTATTAGGAATTTTTAGGAATTTATTGGGTTGTTTTGGAATTAAAATAAACTATATATGAATATATATTTATTATGTCATTATGACACTTTGGATAAATTATGGGTGGATTAGCAAATACCGAAAGTATATGGGTTAGTAATAATATTATAACCCTTTTGTGAAATTTGGTGATTTTTGAATTATTAAGAGTATTTAATAAGATATTATGTTAATATATAGTATTAATGATAATATAAAAATATGTTATAAATTGGGCCAAATGGCAATTATAGATAGTGGAAGGGTTGAAAAATAATTTAGAACAACACATGGGTCTGTTCGGAAAATTTATAAATAAATAACCGTAGGTTATACCCTTTTATAAGTTAAAAATGTTATATTATATGATATATAACATGGTATAAATAATGGGGTGATTTTGTAAATAAAGGAAACTATGGGATATGGAAAAAAAATAAGGTATAAATGTATATGCCTATGCGGCAATATAATATTGTTTTGTATAAAAGCTAAAGGTTATTAATTAAAGGAAATAAAAATATCATATTATATGATATTAGTATATGGTATAACATTACATAATGTTATGTGGTCAAAATGGAATTTAAATAAATTAAAGGGCTGTACCGAATTATAAGAGTTGGAAAAATGAATTTTAGACTATGGTCTATAATGTTATAAATCATATAACAATTATATGGTTTAGGTGGAATTAATAAGTAAGGATATTCATATTAAATAGTGTGACAAACTATAACTAAATAAGATTTATAAACTAAGGTATTCATTGATTAAACCTTAGGAGTTGTAATTATACAACATAAAATGTTACATAATATTAGGATAATAATCTTAATACAAGTTGTATAATACAATACAACTAATGGGAACAATCATCTAATAGAAGATGATAAAATGTAACATATAGTATAAGAGTTTTATAACTCATGAAACTTACCTATTTGGTAAATATATACATATACAAGAATAATGTATATAAGGATCGATATATATTATGGTTGGGAACCATATAATATAATGGTGGTGGTTATTACGTAAAAATAGCTACAAGCTATAAGTTATGAGTTTTTGAATGCAAATATAATTTGCTAAGATAATGGGTTATATAATACAATGTATTATAATGGATGGTGGGAAAATAATACTATATGAAAAATAATACAATATAATATAATCATGCATGCATACATGCAACTATAGGTTATATACCTAAATTTAATGGTGGATAAAATTAAAGAAAAATAACGAATCAAACTTAACAGTTGAAATATTTTGACGTACGAGTTTTAGTAACAAAGCCGACCGGTTTAGAGAAACCCGTAACAATTACTGTAGGAATTCGGGGATGAACTGTCGGGGTTACTTATTATTCGGAAATACCGGATGTAGTTAGTCATGGAGACTGACTTATAGTTTTATTACCGTTTATATCATAATTCAGACGGAGGCGCTTGACGAGCTAGTGGTCTACACTGCGTATCCTAGGTCTTGGTGAACTGTATGTAAAGGGGTTTGATCCGGGTTGTCCTAAGGATTTCCTTGGGCTCGGATTTGGTTGATATCACTTGTGTGTTAAGTGTTTTGGATACATGTATGTGATTGTGTGCTACTGCATTAATTATTTTTGCACGAGCGTCCTACGGGACTAACACTACGTCGACTATAGATCGACCTATATAAACATACATATACGTTATTGTGTTAACAACACGGTTACTTGATATAATACCATAGTATTAATATTAAGTATGTGGCAACACTTAGGAACGAGTCACGACATTGTCGGTCTCTAGAGCATGGATCTCGAACATGAATATAACCTAGATTACTTCTAGGTATGCGTGAGACCCATTGGGTAGCTAATTAATAAATTATATTCTCCATAAGACTAAGAGCAGATCTTAAACATTATGAGAGAGAGATGGTGTGAGTTGAGGTGAGGAATCCAGTGTAGTTTACGAACAACCTGGTTGCGCATTTGTGATCACTGAGGGGTTCCCGATTGGGTTCCGCTCCAGGTTTATACCCAACGAGCCCTATTTGGATCGTGGGTCAGGTGGCTACGGCCTTTATATGGACGTCTTACGAGACAAAAGAGAATAGTCAGGGGCCTCCGGACCTCTGGCGAAATGAGCAACTTTGTGTGTACGGGAGGACTACTGTCCATGGTGAGGTTATCGGGTTGTCGTAACATGACGCCCAACTGGTATTAATTAAACATGGTTTGGATGATTGGGGCCTTAAAGGCCAAATTAAATTAACAAAGGATGGTGTTCGCTACGGCGTTTTATTCAGTATTATTATTCGATACGTTCGATATACGATTGTTGTTTGTAATATTTTATGACTGTTTGGATTGGATGGATGTTTGAGTATTTATGAATGTTTGGATGGAGGATTATGTATATTATACATGTATATTACAGTATTGATTATAACTGTAAAATGGTAAAGCATGAAACCAATCTAAATATAAGATGGTTAAATGACTAAGTGACCATTAGGTCCAGGCCCGCTACTCAGCGTCTATCGCTGATACTACACCATTATGCAGGTTGTTGATTATTGTCGAAGCCGAAGTGCGGGAACAGGGTAATTAGGGTTTACTTTAATTACCGCACATGGAGTTTGTTTGTATAGCAATGAAGATGGTGAAATGTATTATGGTACAGTTATGTATATTCGGGATTTGGGTAGACGCTCACTTGTCGACGTTTATGGTTTATGGACTTAGTATGATGTATAGGAGTTTTCTCATTATCACGGCGGTTAGCAGTTTGTTTATGTTGGAAGTTGGATAGAGTTTGGCTTCGTTACTTGCATGGGCGAGTAATGGCCGGTGACACCCGAGTGAGTATTGTTGTTATTATTTATTCTTCCGTTGTAAGACGTTTTATTTATTGCTACGAGAGAGATGATTACGTGTTTAAGGAGAGGGGTGTTACATAATTGATTGAATTAAGTTCTGCTTGTATTGTAATCTATGAACAGCCGACACTAGTCTTTGCTCGTTCTATGTCTAAAAAGCGCAAGAGTCCTGCAGCTTGACTCAGCATCTCGGCGTCCCAAGAGGCCACTTATATATAACATGTTGATGAGGTGTTGAATTTACTTAACTTGATTAATTATCAATTTTTAGTTATTTCTTAATCATCCGGTTGATAACTTTTACTTTATTTGTGTGTATGAATTCTAGTGGCTTTGTATCTGTACTAACGCATATCCGGGGAGAGAGATTTAAGAACATTCCGTGGAATGTAGTCAAGGTATTTTTGTAGTCCATATTCAAATTTTGTAATATGTTCATTAGTTTTGAAATAGGAACAGTATTATAATTTATGTGTTAAATCGATTTTGAATATGTACGTATATGAATGTGCAGTGTCCACAGCAGCCGGGAGGTTCGGAATGTGGCTACTATGTCATGCGGTTTATGAGTGACTTGATAGCGGGACCGAGACTCTTGCCAGAGAAGTCTCTAGACAAGGTAAGTAGCATTCTCGAAATATTTTGGTTTTGTAGATAATTTTTAACATTGATTCTTAAACTCAAAGTATTATTAGCAACTAATCATATTTCTTTTTGTGTTAATTTCAAGGCTTTTGAAGACTTGGTAGAAGGTTACAGTGAAGGACATATAACCGAGGTGCTCGAAGAATGGGCAGAATACATGAGCGTTAATGTAGGTTGCTTTTAGGGTTTGGTAGGATTAAGTAGGATATTTTTGAAATTCTCATGAAACAATTGTGGTTTCTGTAAAGATTTTGTTGATGTTTGATTAATTTGCTCAAATTTGTAAATGTAAGTGGATTATTGCCCGTAGATAGGTTTGGTGGCCATTTAAATGGTGAAATGGTTGATCTAATGCCCCACTGTGGTGGCATTGTTAATTGTTATATGTTAACAGGTTTGATTGATTCTTGGGTGTGTTTGGTACAATTGTAAGGTGGAATGGAAAAAAAAAACAACTTATTGCAGCGGTTCTTAGTAAGAACCGCTGCAATAGGCCCTGTCAATATTTTCTGAATCGACCCTAATGCAGCGGTTCCTTCAACAACCGCTGCGATAGGTTGTTTTTTTATAAAAAAAGGTCTAACGCAGCGGTTCTTTTAACAACCGTTGCGGTAGAGTAGCTACAGTAGGTACCTACCGCAGCAGTTGTTAAAAGAACCGCTGCGGTAGGTGTTTCATCTACCGCAGCGGCACCCATCGCAGCGGTTTTCAACCGCTGCCATAGGTACCAAACAACAGCTGTGGTAGGGTATTTTTCTACTAGTGAGTAGCCTTTCTCCTCCAACGCTTGATGAAGTCTGACATGGACTCACCGTCTTTCTATCGAGTGTCTGCAAGATCGATTCTGGTGACCTCGAGGTTCTTAGCATACTCGAAATGATTTAGGAAAGCCTCGCAAACCTCCTCGTATGTCTTGGTATTCATCTTTTGAGTGATATACAAACGTAGGAGTCTCGTCTAGATAGCGTGCCAAAACCTTGGCTTTTTGCATGTCGTTGAGCCCCATGATAGACATTTCCCAGTCCAACATAGCCAAATGAGTTTGTGAATCCGAGGAACCCTTGTACAAAGCGAGTGTAGGCAGCTTCAGCTTTTCGGGTAGATTAACTTCGGGATACGACGCCATAGAGAAATAATCGAAACTAGCTGGTTTGTTGGCTTTCTCTATGCGCGCGATCCTTTTAAAATCCCTTTTAACCTCTACAACTAGTTGGTTGTCCGGAACATCTTTCCCCACATGTGTTTGAGCATCTTGGGCCCTAACGGAGTCAAACTCAATGTAACTAAAGTTAAGATTTTCATCCGCAGGCTTTTCCAGAGTGTGCTGATTTGTCTCATGGAGATTAGCATTACTCCTTAATTCCTCGACAATGGACTCCAAGACCTTGCACCTTTGCTGCATAGCGGCCAACTGGGCATCCATGTTGATCGGATTTCCTCCTTTTGCCATATCTAGATTCGGGCTTGCCTGTTTCCAAGGTGTCCATTATTAGCTAACAAAAGGAAGTGGGCTGAATGATACTTGGGTAAAAATGACGCTTCACAAGGTAGATCGAAGACCAGAACAGGCTTACACTGAAAGCAAGTGGGCCAGGATACCCAGAAAATGAGGTGTTTGGGCCGGAGTATCTTTCAGACTGTGAATTGGAATTTGAACTGAAATCTAAATGGATGACTTTGATTGGGTCTGAGAGGTGACACCTGAATTTAGGGTTTTGGGATAGGGTCATGATAAGAAGTCTACCTAGACTAGAATAAGACCTTGGGCCATAATGTGTTTGGGCCTAAAGTAAAGCACATGAGCTGAAATGGTCCCTAAATCACAAATGGGCCTAACTTTCTTTGGGTCAGAGAAGATGGTTTCTAAGCCAAAAAAGATTTATTTTCAGGACTTGTGAGTTATTTCAAGTTTAGGTGGGTTTCTTTTTATGGGCCTAAAGCTAATTGGATAATTCAAATTGGGCCGGAAGAAAAATCACCTAAGTCTATGCTTTTGGGCCGAAGCCCGAATGACTCACATATTAAACCAAACAGGGCCTCTAGGCCGCAAACAAATAGAGATACCAATTCGGGTTGGGCTAGGTTGATGTAGGATAAATTCCTATCACTTTCTAAGTTGGGTAGTGGGTTGATCACATAAGCAAGCAAGGCCCACACAAATTCAACATGTCCTCACAAGACATTTAAATCAAACTGGGAATGGAACAATCTGGAGAGATGCTTCGGGCATGGGCCCAAGGAATAGGGATTGCACGCCATTCTCTTTGGGCTTCCCCACTTTTTTCACATCACTTGAAGGTGTGCATCTACGGTCGGGTCTTTGAATGACCAAACAAGGTTAGGTACGGACACTGCTAGGAAAATGCTTGGGTCTAAAGCCTAGGTATTAAGGGGGTGTGGTTAGACGACACCCTCCTCTTTTCCCCCACTTATTCATATCACCTAAAACTGTGTAAGTCCCTGACATGGGACCCTAAAGCGGGTCCTGAGGTGAAATCAGTTTAAGTGGACCCTCACTCTCATATGATGCAAAGGTGCATAAAATTAAAGTGCGCACGAAAGTAAAAAAAATAATGTAATAAAGCCATAAATAAACATTTTCGAGTTAAGCCCTCTTTCTTTAAATTAAACAAGTTAAAATTAAGGAGTTGTCCCTAGCAGAGTCGCCATTCTCTGAGCCTTGATTTTCAAGCCCTATCCTATGTTGATTCAAGTTGATTAGGATCTGATCGGGTTTTAGGTCCACTTATAGCCTAAGTTTAATAACTAATTCATATAACCATAATTATTAAAACCTAAGCTAGCTCACTGGAACCTATTATGAGTCACCACCTAATTTTAACCAAGATCAAATTAGGAAAGGAGAGTTTGGGTTCGGGAGCTTGATATTCGACTTAATTAGGGTTCAATTACTTTCAATACCCCTAGAAGTCGTTTTTCCTCTACTTAGTTTATTTACGACTTATTACGAGTCATTTTAACCTAAGTGTGCACTTTCGATTTTTTTGAGATTTTTAAATTTTTTGACAGAAAATAAAGTGGAAATTAAAACTACCTAAACAACAGTTTTGAAGGCAGAATTAGGTCAAATTTGTTTTCGTCCGTGGCCCCGGACCTACTGTCCGAACCCATGGACCTCAGTAAACCTAATTACTCAGAAAAGTCAAATTTAAGAGAAAACAAATTTTGAAAAAGTTAGAGGCCATGGACTGGACGTCCGTGGGCCCGGACATTGTTTAGAAAAACCTAAATTTTGAAAAATTTAAAATCCCGCCACCATTCTTGGGTGTCCGTGGCCACGGACAACCCGTCACTGGTCTCGGACCATAGGTCCGAGGTCACGGACCACCCACGGACAGGGGTTTTCTGATGGTTCCCGACGGTGTTTTCAACTCAAAATTTATGGACGCGTAGCCTGAAAGATGTACAATATGTTAGTAGTCAAAAGTTTTCAATTTGAAGTCAAATTAAGTACGAAACTTAGTGCACAAGTTATTAGGCAGAAACAAAGGAAAACACTAACTCAGAAGCCGAAAAAGCTTAGTTTGATTACAAATTTCAACAGAGAATTAACGGAGTCGAGGAAAGTCGGGACACCTGAACTTTAACCTGTTTTACCTCTGGATTCGAGGTGATTCTTCACGTCAGGATTCTTCGGAGGCCTCATTGATGGCGGATCTGGAAGAACTTCAAACCGAGTTTGTGCCCTTATTGTTCTTAATGTTCTTCACGCCTTGATGGTGTTTTGGTGAAGGTTTGATGATTGTTGATGTTGTGGGAATTGGAAAAAGTGTTTTGGTGTTGATTTTGTGAGATTTGGATAGAATTTTGGGGCTTAGATGTGTGAAAACGTGGGGAGGTGGTGAGGGATGCATTTTTTGAAGTGTTAGGGTTCTTCAAATTCTGATTTGATCAAGGGATAAGGTTCCTTATATAGACTTCCTTAAAGATAGAAAAATTCGGTAAAAACCGAGATTTACCGACGTTTTAGCTCAAGGGCTTCCAAAAAGAAATTTGACTATGAAATTTTAAACATGGGTAAAGGATAGTATTTCTGATTTTTCCAAAGTGGAATCAAATTTTTTGGATATTGGAATATTTTTGAATTCAATTTCTCTTCAGATTCAATCAGAAATTGCTAGAAAATTATTAGAAATTAGAAAAGTCAAAATTCCAACTCCATTATGCCTAAAATGTCATCCTCTATCATGGGTTATAATTTTAAAGAATTTTGAATCTATTTGACCTTTCTTTAGAGGAGAGAGAAAGCTCATAGGGGGCTTATAAGCCTTAAAAAATTACGAAAATGCCCCTGAAGATGACTAAGCTGTCCCTAGTACTCTGAAATGTGCCGATCAAACTGGGAACCCTCACTACATGACCAAACTATCCTATTAGTAGAGACTCTCTTACGGGGGTAAAATTTTTGGGTATAACACGTTGCTAATGCAATACACTTAGTATTATAATTATATACATATTAACCAAAGGAAAACACTTAGGTATGAGCCACGAAAATGTCGGTCTCTAGAGCTTGGATCTCGAACATGAACATATGACCTAGATTTCTTTTAGGCATGTGTAGACCATTAGGGCATCTATATAATGAATGAATATTCCATAACATAAGATTATACTTTAGGTAATTGATTAACATTTAATCACGTAATGGAATCTTATTATACGTCAGTAGTAGAAAACATGCCTATAGCAGCGCCCCTAATGCAGCGGTTGTACAAAGAACCATTGAGATATAGCATTTTTAAAATATCGCTAACCAATCTCAGTGGTTTTTTATTTGTAACCGCCAAGAAAGGGCTGTTTTAAAAAATAAAAGAACCTACTGTGGTGGTTCCTCTTAAAAACCCCTGAGGTAGGTGTGTTTTACTGACCTATCTCAGCGGTGGTTAAGAGGAACTGAAATACCCCAAACCTAGATATGTTATTTAAATGTTAAAATATGCTATAATAACGCTGAACAGTGCCTTATAAACATTAGTATACAAATTAAACCTTAGGAAACACAATAAAGTACCATTAAGATAATTTGAGCAAAAACATGCTCTAGACTTGGGATAACCTTGATTAGGACCCAAGGAGCTTATTAAGACTTTATTAACATGCTAATGGACATGTTAAATCAATTACCAAAGAAAACCAAGCTCAAAAACAAGATAAAACACAAATTGTGCTTTAAGGAGTCTTAAAGCACATTTTTTAAAAAATTATCTTAGAAATGGGTTTTAAGTGGCTAAATGCCCATTATTACACCTTGATCAACATGTGTACTACTTAGTATCAAATTCGGAAGCCAAAATCAATGGGAAATCAAAAATTTCATAAATGTGTGCGCTAATTATGAATAATGCTCAAAAAGTGCATAATATGGCTTTAAGCCAACTTTAGTTAATTAAATGGTCAAACTAGCCCATTAATATCTTTAGTATGTGGAGGGGCCGGATTTTCAATTTGGCGAGTCATCTCCATTTGTTAGTTTATTAAATAAAGAAGAGGAAATAAGTAAAAAGAATATACACCTTTTACAAGTTAAATATCTTAAGAAACTACCTCTCTCCTCACTTCTCCTCATTTCCCTCCTTCTCCACCATCTTCTTCATCCTTCTTCCAACTCCAAACCGTCATTGCTACAGCACCTCTCTTCTCCATCTTCATATCCTTGTCAAATACAACTTCATGCTCCAAATCAAATTCTAAGACCACCTTTGTGCTAGTTAGGCCAAGCTCTTCATTTCTCTCTTTCAAATCTCCAACGAATCAAGTTTTATTCCATGGAGAATCTCCATTAAAGGAGGAAAAGCTCTACTTTTTGCACCTTGATATTCCCCTTTGCTTCAAGGTAAAAAAAGCCAAAGAAAATTCATATTTCTTTTCATTCTTGTACATGGCCGAAAATCACCTTTGTGATGCCTTGTCCTGCTGTTTTTATTAGCATGATTTAATTTTCCAAGGACTAGAAGGATTCCTACCTTGCTTCCTTATCAAGCTCTCTTTCATGTTCCAAGGTAAACATCAATTCTACTGTTTTACAACTCTACTTGTAATCTAGGGTTTGTTCACAAGTTTAAGCATAATGCTTGATACTCATTACCCTTATTTGTATATTGGTTGAAAGATTGAAAAGTGAGTAAAAGCCCTTGCCGGTTTGCAATCAAGAAAATCAAGATAAAACAAGTGAGAAAATCTTGAAGAGGAAAAAGGTAAATGACCTATCCTAATGTAGTTTATTACCTTAGGAAATAGAGTTGTATTGTTTTATAAACAATCTAAAGAGCCAAAGGAAAATGAGTTAGTAAAATAACCACAAGGTGGATTATAAGGGCATATGAGATTGATGTGTGCATTTGCAGGTTGAAAGCATTATATATGTGGGAAATTCAGTGTTTAAGATTTATGTTATGTAAGAGCCTAAGAGCCATGTCATTCAAGGGCTTAAGTGCGAAGCAATTTAAGTTTAATGCACTATATTGTGTTGTGGTGTAGTTTAAGTGTAGTTTGTGTGTAAAGAACATTCCTTGTGGAGTTGAATGTCCTTGATTGTTTAAGGATGAAAAACTATGTGTTTGAGTGTAAGACTGTGCTAGAGAACCTATGTTAAAGTTTAGTTGATAAACAAAGAGTTTTAACTGTTTTAAGGATACTTTATGACCTAGAAAGTACTTGGAATCATTAAGGGTTAAATTGGTGAAAGAAAAGGAATTAAGGTGTTCTTGATTGTTAGAATGATCAAGGGATTGTCTCGGAAGATTTAGAGATCAAATGGGTGTTTTAGACACACCAAAGTCATGGTATGATATGTGTTTACAATTGTGTAAAAGTTGGAGATAAATGAGGTGTTAAGTCTTGTAAAGACCAAGGAGTGAACTAAGGATGATGATAGTGCAAAATGATGCTTAAGAATGGATAAAATGGTTGTGAGGAAACACTTTGGTTAGTTAATATTGTAGGCAAAATTCACCACTTAGAAATCCTAAGGAACATTGTTACAAGTGTTAGGAATTTTGGTAAGAATTGAGTATGTGATAAAAGAAGTTAAATGGAGGCTTGATCATGAGTTAAAAGGGAGGTAAAGGTGCCTAGATGATGTGGGAACATACTAGGAAACTTGTGGAAGAGTTTGGAGAAAAATAGAAATTTTGAGTTATGGTTCTGTAGTCGTCCGACACAAGGGACCGACCCTGGCTGAGTCGGTCGGACTATAATACGCTAGCCGGAAATGCTTCTACATTTGACCGACCCAGGGGACCCACCCTCTCTAGGTCGGTCGGGCTAAAAATAATGAACTAGAATGTTTCTAGAATGGACCGACCTTAAGACCGACCCTGGCTGGGTCGGTCGAGTAAAAGTTTTCAATCCCGGATGTCTTCTACATCTGACCGACTCGGGGGTTGGGTCGGTCGGAGGGTTGGTCGGACCTTATAAAAAACAGAAACAAAAATGTGGCTTAAGTAGTAAACCCTATTGAGTATAATGAGGGTAAACAAGTGTAAGTTAAATGTGAAAACATGCCATGTATTTATGTAAAATACTTAGTTAATCGGAAGTTAAATAAAGTAATTAACCGACATGACTTATTATGTATAGGAGCTGCATTCAGTGGTCGACGAACGCAGCAGGGACCAAGGTATGGTTTTCTTGCAGTTTGTCTGCTACCGGTTTACTCAGGCTTGTATGTTGTTTGTTTTCTGAGTGTTTACGACCTTGTAAGATTAAAGGCATGTAGTGAGTTTACAGTTAATATTTATTGTGGTGTGTGTGTTCCGATACCGTTAACCTCAAGTACGAGCTAACCCGTCAGTTAACCAATGTTAGGATCACGTAAGAGAATGGTATTCAGTTTTTAACGTTTCAACTTACGGAACGTTCTAACTACGGCTATCTGTGTGTTAGTTGTGGTTTAAGTTGTTCAAATGTATCCCATCTCCCTTGTGTGCCTAACTGGGCTTGAACACTTACTGTGTGAAATAATATGTTATGTTCCAACAATGGAACTTCTAACAAGTGTATAACCGGGGGGTGAGGAATCCGGTTGTCCGGTCGTGCTTGTATGTTCGGGAGTTGATATCTGAATCAGATTCGACTCTCTCCATGTTTTGGTTGTTCTCCTTTATGGATTACAATCACCCACAAGTCTAATAAATGGCTTTCCTAACCTGACCTTAGTTCGGGCTAGGGAGATTATGTGTACGGTGTGTTTGGATCACTACATCCAACGCATCTTGGGATAAGTTAAACGTTTGACAAACCGAACGGTAACAAGTTATGTAACGAGCTTAACATGAGATTGGAATCATTCCCTAGGCTTACCAAGTTTGGCTAACTGTTGTTTGGATCGTTTCCCTCAAGTGATTCGTTCCCTTATGTTGTGTGTACGTTTTTGCTATGCAATGAGTGTTGCTATGCTTATGTATGTTGTATGTTTAAATAAATCCCATGTTATCATGACAATTAGTTGCATGCATCCCGGTTGCCGATGGGCTGCACGTTAGTCATACCCACCAAGGTTACTGAGCCCCTCGGGGCACCATATTTTACATACAGGATGAGGATTAAAGAAGAGGAGTCGCTTTAGCCTCGGGATATAAAGAATTACTTTTGTTATTTTGGATGTTAGACCCGAGATGCGCCTGTGCTCTCGTGGTTTTGTATTTTTGTAGCATCAGAATTAGTATGATGGATTTGTATATATTTACACTCGGTATGGTTGGTTTGTAAGTATGTGGATGTTAGTAACTAATGCTCGGGGGGTCTGTGTAACACCCCTACCGCTAATACCGTCATTACCGTCCATTTACCTCCTACTTACATACCTTCGCAGCGGATACTTACTTACACAACGGTGGGTGATACAATGCCGTCAACCACCCACGTGACTAACAAGGCTTACTACTACTTACAGCATCGGTCTGATGGACCGAAATCCCGAGTACTACATGACTACTATACATACTCCAATTATATACTAAATACTACAATTCTCCATTCAATACAATACTCCAAATACAATTCAATACAGCATACCGAGTTTACTAAGATCCAAATACAAATACAAATGCAACAATCCTTTCAAGTTTATACATACTCATTAAGAATCTAACATCTACCCATTCCTCACAACTACATACTTGCAATTACATAAAGGTGTACCCCTAGGTACACTACTACTTTAAAGGCTACAAGCCTTATACCATTCCCTACTATCTACAATTCCTTACTTGCTATCTAGGCATAGACGCCGGTCTCTTACCGTGACCATCACTCCTTCGGTACCTGTACAATAAAAACATTGCCCCTAGGGGCTCAGCTTATGCTGCATATGACTTCTGCATACCCCGCGTACTAGCGAGGGTACGCCGGCCACTTGGTCGAATACATGCAGTTCATTTTACAAATACATACATACATACATGCTTCATTCATAATGCTACAATGCTACACAAGGAATACATACTTACACTTCAATACATACAAGGAAGACAATACAAGTCCACCATTCATACTTTCCTTCACCGAAATTCGCTTACACAATACACAATACTTGTTAGCTCCATTTGCCCACCCGGGTTAATCGGGTAGAGATTACTCTTTTACTCAGGGAAAATGACTTACACCAGCCAAGACCATTACTCATACATACTTTACTTTACTTACTTACTACTTACTCAAGTCAAGTCGTGGTGACCTCCGGGCAGGGACTACACCGTCCCACCACTGGGCTTTACTGTGGCTCACTAATCCAGGATGTTACCCATTTAATGGGTTTGGGCCATGGAAAAGATTAAAAGCCAGGAATCGGATCCAACCTCTTGTGTCTCCTCATCCTCACGCGTATCCGAAACTATATCGGACTTCTACTCATTCCAATTTACTCAATACTTACGTTAGGAGTTAGGTAGTTAGGAATTAGTAGAAGTCAACACATCCATGCCACATAGTAATACATTACTCACTTACACATCCATACATGGTACAATACATTACACAAGTACACTACAAGGTATATTCACACTTCATCTCCATCCATTCATTTCATGAATTATACAAACTAAATGTTCAAGACAAAATAGCAAGAACAAATATAAATAAGCACGGGTATGTGCATTAAAGTCCGATTCATGCATTTATCTTACTTAGGTGATCAAATAAGCACACAAATCAGGGTAACCAGGTTAGGATACAGAGCATGAAGAAATCATACCTTTCACCGTTGACTTTGGACTCACCAACTCCCTTCGGTGTTCAACTATTTGAATCCGATGACACACATACAGTTGGGTGGATAATTATCCATAATTAACCTTACTTATTACTTTTCTAAAGTTTCCCGGTTTATACTTACTAATTCATTATTATTCAAATACATGTACTTAAGTTACTTACTTAAAATTATTTCCTAAGCTTGTTTATAGCCTTAATGACCATTAAACATCATTAATCATATCTTAATTATCTTATACTTTCATTACCCTTCATCACCATACCTTAGATCAGCTTTAAAACAATTTCTGTGAAGAATTTTAGGTGGTCCGGGTTACTGTCCGGGTTTACATACCCGGACCATTACTTTGCAAAAGTCTCGGGTAAGTTTTGAAGGTTGTCCGGGTTTAGGTTCTAGTTTACAAACCCGGACCATCAATTTGCAATTCTCTCGGGTGTGATTTAGAGGTGGTCCGGGTTTAGGTCCTGGTTTACAAACCTGGTCCACCACTTCTGTATTATGTTCTATGTTGTTTTTTTACTGGTCCGGGTTTCTGTACTTGTTTATAGACCCGGACCACTTGCAGGAATGAATTAATGTGTGTTGTTTATTATGTTTCAACTCCAAACTTCTACCAAATTCTTCCCCAATATTCCTACATATAAAATAGGGTGTTTTGACCCTAATTAAGCAATCAAAACTAACCTAGTCCATCACTATACAAATCTGTTACATAACATACCTCACTGTCAATTTTTCCTCCTCTGTTACAGTTTTTCTTCTTCAACAAATGCTACATATTTTTCCTTTCTTCTTCCCCCTAATCCTATGGCTCTTTCATTGCCTCATTTTCATTATACTCAACCCAAGTCTTATTCCGTACAATACTCATTTTACTAAGTCCTACGCACTAATTCTTCCTAGTTTCTCCAATACATTTCAAAATCTCTTGCTACAGATTTTACCCCTTTTCATTCTCATACCACAACTTTCATTCCATGGTTACTAAACATCCTTACTCAATCCAATACACGCCTTGGTTTTCCCATTCACCAAGTCATCCCTAAATGTACATTTCCTCCTAAAATTTTGCCATAGTTCACCTACAATTCTTACTTGTCCACACATATCCATTCTCACCAAAATCATTCATATTCTAGCCACACCCATACAAGGGTCCTACCAGCAATCCAAACAATACCAATTCATCCATACTTCCTCAATCCCCAATACCAATACACATAAATAATTTACTTGGCTCTAAGGCCCACAATTCAAATACTAGTTCACAAATACTCCAACTTCCATAACTACAATACCAATACAATATTTTGGGTTCTTTAATTAGTTTACCCATTCCCATTACTCTAATGCATTGAAATTTAGCATTAAGAATAAGCTCTTACCTTGTGCTTATAATTTCCTTCATTCTTTTCCAATTCTCCTCCTTCTCTTTCCTTGCACAAAATCGGTCAAGTGGGCAATGGAGTTGCCAAACTCCATTCCCATCACCAAAAGAACACAAAACAAGTGCAATTAAATTACTAACCCTTAGATTTATACTAATTCATTGAAGTGCTTAAAACATAAATTCTAGGGTTTACCTTTTTGAAGCTTTTAAGAGGGGCTTTAGCCCTTGGTTCAAGAAGGTGTTCTCACCACCATTGGAAGGTTGGAGTTATACTCAAAAGAGAGAGAGAGAGAAACAAAGCATTACAAAGGGGGTAAAATTCGGTTACAAGAAGGATGGAGAAAACATGAGGCTTTCATGTAGATTTTTACCTTAATGGAGAGAGGAGACTCCAAGCTACACATTGATGCTATTTTCTCTTTGAATGGGGGAAACCCATGGAGATGAACTTCCTCATTTTGAAATTCTAAAAAGAGGGAAGTGTAGAGAATGATGAGGGGAGCAAAAATATGTATTTTATTTTGCATTTGGAGTTTAAATGAAGGTAAAGCATGGATAAGAAGAGGGGCTTCCATTGTTGTTGTTGGGAGCTTCAAAATTGCCAGCCTTGGGAGGAAGAAGAGAGAGGATCAGCTGGGAAGAATGAAAGGGGAGAGAGAAGAGGGAAATGAGAGGTGAGAGAAAAGGTAAGTACCTTTTTACTTTTTTGCTTTTGCTTTTTGACTCTTTCTTTAATTATCTAGTATGTGAGTGTGTGTGAGGGCTTATTGACTTAATAAACCACCCCCTACAGTATTACTATTTGGAGCGTTTTTCGTCTTTTACAGAAAATGCTCGTTAATTTACCCGGTTTTGGTACAATTCACTAACCGGGCCCGTTTTCCGGAATTTTCTCGTTTCTTCAATTTTATTGGTTATTAAGCTTCCTTTAATGCTTAATTATTGTTATTTAATGATTTATAATTTTTACGGGTTCGTTTGACCACTCAAAGTCACGTTTTCGGGTTTTCTCGAAAAACGTGCGCTAAAGCTCTATTAGCGTTTAATACATTATTTGGATCCGTTTTCTCCGGGAGTTGTTCCCATATGTTATTTTCGCCTTATTAAGCCTTTGGAATCAATGTAATACGCTAACCGAGGTCTCGTACCTCCTACAGTTATTTAACGCTTATTTAGCGTTTTTCGCTTTTAAAGCGTTTTCTTCATTTCTTTGGATTTATTTTCCTTACCAATATTACTTAGGCACTATAAGGCCCTTAATTAAGTATTAGGATAATTTTAATCACTATATTTAAGTTCGGGGTATTTCAGTCTGTGTCCATCAGACCAATACAACTTGTGCGTATTAGCCTTGTTAGCCACGTGGGTGGCTGACGGCGTGTAACACCGGCCCCTTTTGTTAATGTTTAAGTTATGATTTTTCCGCTGAGATTTTTGCTAAGTGTTAAATTTACGGTTGAGGTGTTACAAAAAGTGGTATCAGACTTCGCTCTGATGACCAGATTACTGAGCTTAGGAACATACCTAGTTAGGAGATCTAACCAAAGTTATGAGAGTGGGTAGTTGTGGAAAGGTTGACCACTAAATAAATGTGGATACACCTTACCATCGAAAAGACATTACAACTGTTGGAACTGAGAAGTTTGTAAGCACATTGCTCTTGTACATTCATGTGAATTCAGATGTCAGGTCGTGGACGTGGAAGAGGTCGCGAGCGCGGTACAGGAGACCTAGGGGACAACCCTACGACTCAATTGATGGCCGACGCAGTTGCGGCCGCCGTAGCCCAAATGGTGCCTCAGTTAGTTGTTGCGTTGCTGCAAGGGCAGCAGCCGTAACATGACAGTCAGGACCAGCAAGGTCCACAACCACAGCCACAGCCGCGCGAAACAAACTGGGTGAAAGCGTTCGCCGATCTATGACCCCCGTCGTTCAAAGGGGAGACTGACCCAAGTAAGCTGAAGGAGTACATCTCCGAGTTGGTGACCGCCTATGAGACCTTGGATGTTCCTGCTGGTGCCAAGGTCCGTCTTGCCACTTACTATCTGAAGGGTTCAGCAAGGAACTGGGGGAAGCTGGTGTGGGACGACAAAGTTTCCGATCCTGCATTCGGTTGGAGGGAGTACACGGCTCTGCTGCGAGCCAAGTACTACCCGGTACATGTAAAAGAGGCCAAGCACCTAGAGCTGGATAGCCTGAGGCAAGGGGACAAGATGTCGGTTGATGACTACTACACCACCTTCACCGACCTTATCCACTTGTTACCAGACCTGGGTTACTTAAACCGGGTTCTAGTAAACCGTTTCTACAGCGGACTCAGTCACTGCAACACTATGGGATGGTGCCAGCTGAATATAATACTTGTAGTTAAATAAAGTATCGCTTGATGTGAATAAGAATGTACTCTAAGTAAACATAAATTTTTTTTCACGGGGCATGACTAACACCCTAAAATTCAGGAGTGCTATCATGCCACTGCTAAGGTCGAGATTACCGTCCTACTGAGGGACGAGGAGCAAGCGCATAAGCGCAAGGCTTCGAGCGAGGGCTAACATTCGCAAGGGTATGGTGGAGGAAATAAAAGGAAATCCTACCACCAGTCCTAGAAAGGCCAGCAACAGGGCGGCAAGGGCCAAACCCTGACCACCACCACTGAGGTGCCTCTACAACTCACCTATGCTATTGTAGCCAAATCCCTATGTTCTCACCCACCCAAGGGTAACGAATTAATTCAGAATACGAAAATTTAGTGTGTATTATCAATTTGTGAAGTGAGTACTAATAGTGTGATGTAATAAGCAGCTAGTGCGGGCTCTAGATCTGGGCGCTACTACTGCTGCAAGTGGTGCAACGGAGACCATCCCGGTCTTGACTGCAAGGGGAAGGAAGTGTAGTGCTACTACTGCAAAAAGATGGGACACCAAGATTTTGAGTGTTACTAGAACCCCAATAGTAGAAACTACAAACCTAAGAGAGAAGGAAAGGGTAAGGCCGCAGTGACCTTCGATGGCCCAAAGGCGACAAGTCAGCCTTCCTCAGATCAGGGGAACCATAACATCCAGAAAGGGAAGGGGTCAGGAGCTGGCAAGGCCACCCTTAATGTGGTTGATCAGTCAGAGGGAGCTAGACCCTCTTCTAGACCAGGTAATACTTAAAACCGTTGAGTGGAATAACTTATTGCTTACCGCATTTCATGCATGAGTGTTAGTAAACCTAAATGTAAAACTACATGAACAATAAGTTGAAGTATAATGTACTGTTTAACTAAGTTAGATAATTCTAAACCTTAGGAACTTTCAATATATGTTATCCAATCCCTTCCACAACAACCCCCGAAGAGACCACCATCAGCAGCACCGAATACCCGACAGAACAGTGTTAGGTTATCCAACAAGGTATGATATTATTAAATGGATACCTGACACCCAAAACACAAATCCAAATCATCCGATGATGTAATAAACTTGGAGCAGCACCTGGAGGTTTCTACACACCGGAATACCCAAGTGGATCAAAAATAAAGTTGAAGATGATGTGCATGGGTAAGGACTGGAACCCTTACACCAAGACATATCAAGACATGCGAGCGGAAGACGGAGCGACAATACCATGTACACCTGAGCAGTTCCTTACGATCGTTAATCACGCCATGGGAATTGCTCAACAAGTTAAATCGGATCCAATTCCTTATGTTGAAGCGGATTTATGTATTGTTAACTTCTACCAGAAAGGTGGACGACTGGGTCTACACCAAGATAAGGACGAAACACCCGAGTCTCTTAGTAAGGGAGTACCCATGGTGTCTTGGTCCATTGGTGATACCGCAATATTTATTTATTGCGAGTAGAAGCGTGCTAACCTCACAAAGAAGCTAGTGTTGAAGTCAGGTGATGTATTAATCATGGTTAGGCAGTCGAGGATGCAATATCATAGTATCAAGAAGATCAAACTGAATACGGCACCTCCGACAGTAATCAATGCCACACACATGAAACCTGGACTTTTGAATTTGACCTTTAGGCAATTCTGAAGCCATGTATAACCATGTAATGGGTGAAGTCAGTTGTATGTTAAGTATGCTATGCATTTAGTGATGTCAACACAATGTAAAATGATTTATGGTGTAAGGAGTGGTATTAATGAATAAAACGGTGTTAATTTCTTGAGTATACCAACCGTGTTATTACCGTTATACTTATGAAGTTAATGAAATAAACTAGGTTGTGCACTCGGAACGGAAGGTACACTGATTGTGTGTACTGAGGCAGAAGCTGGCAAGAGTGGCACTATCCTCACCGGTACCTTCCCAGTGAATGGTGTGGATGCATCGATCTTGTTCGACTCTGGAGCCTCACACATGTTTATCTCGCTTTCATTCACGAGGAGGCTGGGGTTAGACGGTGAAAAGATGCCTGACTTTCTAGTCAGTCTCCCGTCCAAGGAGCGGATCAAATGTACTCGCTATTACCGAGGTGCCACTGTCTGAATTAAAGATGAAGAGTTTTCGATTAACATGATAGAGTTCGAGGGACTCGGATTTGATGTGATTGTGGGGATGAACTAGTTGGAGCGGTACAAAGGCCGAATCCTATGTGCCGAGCACCGTCTGCTTCTTCGGAGTTCGACTGGGGTTACCATATCATACCGCCAAAGGCCCAGGGAGCCTTCGACTCAGATTATCTCTGCTATGGCAATGTATCGTGAAATACGACACAAGAATGATGTGTACCTCTGCTATATCTAGGACATAGAGGGAGATCCGGAGTTTAGCTTAGATGTGCTGGTAGTGTCAGAGTTTCCTGATGTCTTTCCTAAGGAGTTGTCGGGCATGCCGCCAACACGGGAAGTTGAGTTTGAAATTGAATTGGTTCCAGGCACGGGACGAATAGCAAAGGCGCCATACCGTATGGCTCCAGCTGAGATGACAAAGCTCAAGGAATAGCTGCGAAACCTACTCGACAAGGGATTCATACGCCCGAGCGTTTCACCATAGGGAGCACCGGTTCTCTTCGTGAAGAAGAAAGACGGTAGCCTCTGCCTCTGCATCGATTACAGAGAGCTAAATGCTGTTACGGTGAAGAACAGTTATCCATTACCATACATCGACGATTTATTTGATCAATTGAAAGGAGCATCAGTATTCTTCAAGATCGACTTGCAATCAGGTTACCACCAAATTTCTATTCGAGAGGGTGACATTGAGAAAACCACCTTCCAAACCAGATACGGTCACTACAAGTTCACGGTCATTCCGTTTGGTCTATCCAATGCACCGGCTAAGTTTATGGACTTAATGAACCGCTTGTTTCGAGATCAGTTGAAAAAGTCAGTGGTAGACTTCATCGACGACGTTCTTGTGTATTCAAAGTTGAAGGGTGAGCATCAAAGCCACCTGAGAAGTGCGTTGCAAACATTAAGGGAGAACCAGCTATATGCGAAGTTCTCCAATTGTGAGTTCTGGTTAAACCAAGTTTCTTTTCTTGGTCATTTTACTTATAATGCTGGGATCGCTGTGGATTCGGCCAAGATTGATGCAGTGAGCACCTGGCCTAGGCTGAAGACGGTTACCGACATCCGGAGCTTCCTCGGTCTGGTAGGATATTATAGGAGGTTTGTGAAGAGTTTCTACAGTGTCTTGAAGCCGATGACTTCTTTAATGAAGAAGGATGCACCATTCGAGTGGACTGACGACTGTGAGAGTTCCTTTCAGGGTCTCAAGGACGCTCTGACTTCTACACCAGTGCTGACTATACCAGATGATATAGATGGGTTTGAGTTATAATGCGACACATCAGGTAGAGGTATGGGTTGTGTATTGGTGCAACACGGGAAGGTAGTTGCTTATACCTCCCGACAGCTGAAGAAGCATGAAGAAAACTACCCTACCCATGATTTAGAATTGGGTGCCATCGTCTTCGCCTTGAAGATATGGCGACACCATTTATATTGGTTGAGTGTGACAATCTATTCAGACCATAAAAGTTTAAAATATCTATTCACTCAGAAAGAGTTGAATATGAGACAACGAAGGTGGGTCGAGTTTCTAAACGACTACAACATCAACCTTCAGTACAAGGAAGGTAAAGCAAATGTTGTACCTGGCGCATTGAGTCACCGAGCACACTCTCACCATTCGCTACTCTCTCACTCTAGCTTGGTTAATGAGGTGCGGAGTGCTCAGATGTCCGATCAGTACATGCAAGAGATTAGGCAGAAGCTGATTGACGGAACATTCGAGAGTCAGAAGTACGATTTCTGACTTCATGATGATGACTTGATTAGACTGAATGACTGACTCTGTATTCCACAAAGTAGCACCAACCTGAAAGAGTGCATATTGAGTGAATCACATTGTTCTACTACTTCGATTCACCCCGGAGCTTCAAAGATGTATACGAGTATGAAAAGGTATTTTTGGTGGACTGGATTGAAGAAGGATGTAAATGATTATGTTGTAAGGTGTCCCACTTGTCAGACGGTCAAGTTTGAGCACCGATGGCTATGAGGTATGGTACAGCCGATGCTAGTGCCAGAGTGGAAGTTCCTTGATATTTCCATGGACTTTGTAGTAGGCATTCCGCCTGCACGGGGAGGTCTGAATATGATATGGGTCGTTGTTGACCAACTGACCAAGGTGGCTCGATTCATTCCGATGAAGGACACTTGGAAAGTGGCCAAGCTAGTGGAGCTCTTTGACCGAGAGATTATACGGCATCATGGGGTACCAAAGACTATCATGTCTAATAGAGATACTAGATTCCTCTCGAGGTACTGAAGATCTACACGGGATGCGCTTGGTACCGAGTTGAAGCTGAGTACAGCGTTCCACCCTCAAACAGATGGTCAGAGTGAGCGCACCATTCAGACGCTCGAAGATATGTTACGTGCATGTGCAGTTGATTTTTAGACCAGTTGGATTGATAAGTTACACTTGATCATGTTTAGCTACAACAACAGTTACCATGCTTCGATCAAGATGTCTCCTTTCCAGGCATTGTACGGTAGTCCATGCCGCACACCCTTATGCTGGGATAAGTCGAGTGAGGTGGTCATTATAGGCCTGGAGTATCTAGAGCAAGTACAAGCAGAAGTAGGCCAGCTCTGAGCAAATATGAAGGCAGCTCAAGATAGGTAGAAATCATATGATGATGTGCACAGACGTGACCTAGTGTTCGTTGTGGGGGCCCAGGTATTTCTTAGAGTTTCTCCCATGAAGGGTGTGTTTCGTTTTAGCCAGAAAGACAAGTTGAGCCCGAAATATGTGGGGCCTTATGTTGTGACGGAGCGGATAGGCCCGGTTGCTTACAGGCTAGATCTGCCTGCTGCGTTAAGCAAGGTACATGATGTATTTCATGTATCGCAGTTGAAGAAGTATATGTCCCATCCGTCTCATATACTTCAGCCCGAAAGGCTAACATTAGAGCCGACCATGCTATCAGTGGAGACTCCCGTACGGATTCTGGACACTAAGTCTCGAGACACTCGCCACAAGTTTGTGCGACTGGTGAAGGTTCTCTGGTCTAACCAGGAAGTCGAGGAGGCCACTTGGGAGCTAGAGGATAGTATGAAGGTGAAGTACCCGTTGTTATTTACTCAGTAGTCTTCGTATGTATAGGGTACGGGGCGTGCCCCTATTTAACGGGGGTAGAGCCGTTTCGTTTATGTATGTGCGGTATGTATTGAAATACATTACCCAGACCTCGAGTCTGAATGTTGTTATGTTACCCAGACCATTGAGTCTGAGGGTTGTTATGTAAAGTATGTTTTGATATGGAATTTCTATCTTGCAAGTAATTCACGTGTTCTAATTAAATGATGCGTGGGAAACTGTGAACTTTCAGGATGAAGTTCTTTTACGGGGGTAGATTGAAATACTCCAAGCCTAGATATGATATTTAAATGTCAAACTATGGTATAATAAGGCTGAAAAGTTCCTTAGAAACATTAGTAAACAAATTAAACCATAGGAAACACAATAAAGTACCATTAAGACAATTTGAGTAAAAACATGCTCTAGACTTGGTATAACCTTGATTAGGACCCAAGGAGCTTATTAAGACTTTATTAACATGCTAATGGACATGTAAAATCAATTACCAAAGAAAACCAAGCTCAAAAACAAGTTAAAACACAAATTGTGCTCTAAGGTGTCTTAAAGCACATGCTTGAAACAATTGTCTTAGAAATGGGTTTTAAGTGCCTAAATGCCCATGATTACACCTTAATTAACATGTTTACTACTTAGTATCACATTAGGAAGCCTAAATCAATGGGAAATTGAAATTTTCACAAATTTGTGCACTAATTATGAATAGTGCTTCATTTTGCTTTAAGTCAACTTTAGTTAATTAAATGGTCAAACTAGCCCATTAATATCTTTAGAATGTGGAGGGGGGTGGTTTTCCAATGTGGTGAGTCATCACCATTTGTTAGTTTATTAAAGGAAGATTAGGAAATAAGTAAAAAGACTATACACCTTTCACAAGTTAAATATCATAAGAACTACCTCTCTCCTCAGTTCTCCTCATTTCCCTCCTTCTCCACCATCTTCTTCATCCTTCTACCAACTCCAAACCGTCATTGTTACAGCACCTCTCTTCTCCATCTTCATTTCCTTGTCAAATATAACTCCATGCTTAAAATCAAATTCTAAGACCACCTTTGTGCTAGTTAGGCCAAGCTCTTCATTTCCCTCTTTTCAAATCTCCAAGAACTCAAGTTTGATTCCCTGAAGAATCTCCATTTAAGGAGGAAAAGCTCTACTTTTTGCACCTTGATACTCCCCTTTGCTTCAAGGTAAGAAAAGTCAAAGAAAATTCACATTCCTTTCATTCTTGTACATGGCCGAAAATCACCTTTGTGATGCCTTGTCTTGCTCTTTTTATTAGCTTGATTTAATCTTCCAAGGAGTAGAAGGAGTCCTACCTTGCTTCCTTATCAAGCTCTCTTTCAAATTCCAAGTGTAACACCCCTACTACTCACTTAACAACTAAATGAAATCGCAGCGGAATTAAACAACTAAACAATAACTAAACGCTTCGGTGCAACAACGCTGTCAACCACCCACGTGGTTAACAAGGCTGAACAAATACAAGTGTACCGATCTGATGATCAGACTCCCGAGCATAGAACTAAAACCATAATTACATCATATACAATACCGAGTATTTAATAACATGCCTTTACTGTAAACTGCCAAAATACCGCCACAGTAGTATCAACGGAACCAAAATATAATGCCACGGGAGCACAGGCGCATCCCGGGCTCAACATCCAAAATAACAAAAAAGTACAACTGCAGTCTAGAACCTACAGCCACTCTGCTTCCTCGATTCTCATCCTGCAGTAAAAATATGGAGCCCCCGAGGGGGTCAGCAACCCTTGGCTGGTATGGTTAACGCGCAGCCCATCGGCTACCGGGATACGCGCAACTAATTGTCATGATAACATGGCATTCATTTTAAACATAACATAACATAACATAACATGTGGCATAGCGTTATTATTGCATAGCACAACATCACATACACAGTGGATACTCTTTCCACAATGACAAACCAAGAATGTTAAACAACATAAGAAGCCTAGAGAATGGTTCACTCTCATGTTAAGCTTGTTACACACACTCATTACCGTTCTGTTATTCGAACGAGTAACTTAAGTCACAGATGGTTCGGATAAAGTGACCCGAACACACCACACAAACACATGTTCCCACTAAACCGATCATAAGTCAGAATAGGTAAGCTTTGGAGGAAGCTAGCGGGAGATCGAACGCCAAATTAAGGAGAACAATCTTAACAACATAAGAGTCGAATCTGATTCAGATATCTACTCTTAACTTACATGCATGACCGGACAACCGGATTCCCCACTTCCCAGTTAGCACTTGTTAGAAGTTCAACAGTGGAACTTACAAACAATTCACAACAGGTGGTAAGTCATGTTAGACACACACAAAGGAAACGAGTCACACCACAACATCACAATAATATGAACAACTATAAACTCATTACATGCTTAAGTCTTATAACGTCATAAACACACAGAAAAACAAACAACACACAAGCCGGTGTAAACCGATAGGCAACAGACTGCAAGAAAACCATACCTTGGTCCTTGCTGCTTTTGTTTTCCTTCGTAGGCAACTCCTATACACATTTAGTAACGTCGGTTAATTAACTTATTAAATCTCCGGTTTACTAAGCATTTTACATGATTATATGACAAGCTTTTGTGCCTAAACTTTCCCTTGATTACCTACATTATACCCCCTAGGTTTAACTACTTAAGCCACTCTTTGTTTTTTTTTTACAAGTTTTGGTCCGACCGACCTTACCGACCGACCTTACACAAGGTCGGTCCATTCCAGTGAAATACCCCAAACCTTAATATATTGTTTAAACACCTAAATATGGTATGTTAAGACTAAAAAGAGTCTTAGAAACATTAGTAAGCAAATTTAAACAAAAGAAAACACAAAATGTGCTTTAAGGTCAATAAAGGCCAAAATGTGCTCTAAGCTTGGGGTAAGCTTGGTTAAGACCTAATGAACTTACCAAGATCTTAATTATATGCTAATGAACATATTAAACCAATTACCAAAGAAAAACAAGCTTGAAAACAAGTTTAAACACAAAATGTGCTTTAAGGAGTCTTAAAGCACATTTTTGAAAAATTGTCTTGTAAATGAGTTTTGAGTGGCTAGATGTCCATCATTACTTTTAAATATATATGTGTACTATATAACATCACATTTGGATGTCTATATCAATGGGAAATCAAAAATTTCACTTCTATGTGCCTTGTTTTTATGAATAGTAGTTTTTACAAGCTATTTTGTAACATATGTTTGTATAAGTAATTAAATGTTTGTAACACCCCAACTCAATCCAAATGTGGTCTCGCAACTTAACAGTATATATATAAACATGTCACAGCGGAATTCTTTACAATCCAGGACCTTGCCACGGTCTGACTACAGAATATACCGAACATTAGTCTAACAACCTTAACCATTTACATAACCTTCTTATAATCCTCTCACGACCTATACATCTTTCTAACTCAATTGCCATACGAGTGTACATGCACAACTCGTAGGTCACACTTAATCCTTAACACTTGTATCCTCTTCTTACTCTTGCGACGACCGCCTCCTGATGTACCTGTGTAGTAAAAACAGCCCCCAAAGGGGGTCAGCACGAATGCTGGTACGATCCCCTCATGGCCCCCAAGCTAACGTGGCTACGACGACTAATTGTCGATAGCATGGAGGTTGATTATATGCACAACATAATAATGAATGCTGTAAACAACTATCCAAATATGAACAATCAAATTCACACCCAATGAACGACTTAAATGCGTTCCCTTAATCAGAGAGTTAGTCATTTAACTCCTTAAGTAATGTTCCCTCTTAATCTTAGTCCATCCTTATCTCACCTCAATCTTAGTCTTATCTTAATCTTAGAAACAACCATCCTTTAATAAGGAGTGGATGTAACCTACCTTAATCTGAATAATACAAACCATCCTTTTAAAAGGAATGGTTGCAACTTATCTTAACCTCACCTTAATTTTAATCTTATCTTAATCTTAATCTTAACGATACAAATCATCCTTTAGAAAGGAATGATTGTAACTTAACTTAATCTTAACTTAATCTTAATCTTAACAATACAAATCATCCTTTAGAAAGGAATGATTGTAACTCAGCTTAATCTTAACTTATTCTCATAATACAAACCGTTCCTGGAGGGGAATGGTTGTAGCCTAAGTCCAAACCTGGGATTTAGGTGATCCCACCGCACCATCTTAATGCCACCTACCCTGGACGGGAATCCAGCGTAGCTGAGCCGGCAACCGGCCCTAGGCTACAAGTCCGAAGACAAGTCCTTAAGCGGAGGGCGGATCTGATTCAGATACCGTCCCCCTTTTCCTTAGCATGCATGACCGGAGATCGGTCCCGGTTTCCTCACTCAAGTTCCAGTTAGTAAGTCTCAAGACCATGTTTGTTGGTTAACCTCTTTCGGTTCATATCGTCCCTCATTAGGGGCGTTCCTTAATCTCACTCAATTCCTTACTAAACATTGGTTAGTAAGTTCTCACGGTATGTTGTGTTAGTTTTCAAACATCACACAACAATACAATAACATAATATTCCGGTTGCATGCTTTATCTTGTTTAGTGAACACACAAAAACAAATAGCACACAAGCCGAGGGACACCTCGTTAGCAAGCAGGTCACAAGAAGAACTGTACCGTTCACCGTTGGTCGTTCGGCTGCTTACTCTCTTCCGGAGTCCAAACTCCCAAGTCCTAAAACATTCATTCAGTTTTAGGTTGTTAATCACTTAACTTAATATGACTTACTTAACTTGTTTAACTTACTTAATTCCTTAATGATCCCCACCTAACACCTCTTAGGTGTTACACTTAATCTTACAAACTTAATCTTAAACTTTCAAGTTTATACTTAACTTAACTTAATCTCTTAAGTTCTTAGGGTCTCAATCATTACTACCCTACCCAAGGCATACCTTATTACCCATTGCCATTCTTATAATTCAAAATTTCTTTTTTTTTTGTGTTTTTTTTTTTTTTAGGCTCGACCGGACTTACCGACCGGACTTGCCAAGTCCGGTCCGTTCCAGTACCCTTTTACCGTTGGAAAATTCTACCCCGACCGGACTTACAAGTCCGGTCCTATGTCCGGTCGATTCCAGAGACTTATTACCGTACAAAATTCATGCCCGACCGGACTTGACAAGTCCGGTCCCATGTCCGGTCCATTCCAGAAACATTTTCCGGTAGTGTAACAGAGCCCGACCGACCTTGCAAGTCCGGTCCTAAGGCCGGTCGGCTCTAGAAACTTGTTTCTAAATTCTCTTCCAACTCCAAACTTCTCCTCATATATTCTAATATGTTATAACCTCATTTGGGCACCTCAAATACACCTTAAGCCCTCCTTTAAATACCTTAAATCATCCACCAAGATCCACCTTAGTCATTATGCATTTTCCTTATAATAATGCTAACACTTGTAACGTTTTCCTCTAGTTTCTAGGTGGTGGTTCATACCTAGTGTAACCACTATGCCAAATGTTCTCTTCACCACTATAACATCATCTCCCAAGCATCTCTCACTATCTAAAACTCTTTTTATGCCTTTACTTAAAGTTCCTTCCTAAGCTTAAGCTTCCATCCTCCAACACCTTATTTCCTTCCTAGTTTGTTACCAACATTTGCCTAAATCCTACATGCTCAATTACATTCTCTTGATTCTTAAATCCTCCAAGGTAATGCCTAAGTCATTATAACTCATTACCACACTTTATCTCACCCCTTTTTCATCAAGACCACCTCTAAAACTTCCTAGTACTTCCTTAGTCATTTATTCCCCTTAGAACATATTCAAATCTCCTTAATCATTACACCTTCTCCTTAATCTTATGCACACTTCTTATATTCCTCATCTCATGATCTTGGTGTGCTCAAAACACTCACCATTCCTCTAACTCCTCCTAGACATCTCTAGGTCATCCGAAACCTCAAGGACTCCTTAATTACCTAATCTCCACTCAAATTCCTTATAATGATTCCTAGTAAATCCTAGGTCATATTAGTTCACCACCATCGCCTAAACACTCATTTTCTACTCAAATTTTGCCATAGCACCTCTAGCATCATAGCATGCCCAAACACATTATTTTCCTCATTCAACCATCTCACACACCTCATGTTCTTTCTCATCATATCTCATCACCCAAACCAACTCATTCATAACAAACCCAATATATTGCAATAATCTTAAATTGCATAGCACTAAGGCTCTTAAATGACATGGCTCTTAGGCCCTTAAATGACTTAAACTTAAACACTGAATTTCCCACATATATAAGCTTTCAACCTGCAAATACACTCATCAATCTCATAGTAGTTATAATGCCCTTAAAATCCACCTTAACCTTATATTACTAACTCATTCTCATTAGCTCCTTAATCACAAGTTCATAAGCTTGTTTAAGTTCTTTTTCTTAGGTTATATAACCCAATACACAATGTAAGCTCTAAGCTACATTGGTATTTATCTAAAACTCATTCCTTAATCTTAAACCACCATTAGGTAAGCATTTTACCTTGTTTTCTCAAGCTTATCTTAATCTCCTCCTTAGGCCTTCTTCTTGCATAGATCTCGGCCACCACTTAAATTCCTTTTGCCAATGTTCTAATCAATATTTAAGGACTCATATGAGTACTAAACAATGCACTAACTTCAAGGAATAAAAACCTAGGTTAGAAATGTGTTCTAAGTCATAAAAGTGGATGATTACCTTCGAAGTCTCAAGGTAGACTTTGGCATTGAATGAAATAGGACCTCCACTAGTCCTTGGTGAATAAATCAAGCTAGAACAAGGCATAAAAACATAGCCCCATGAGAAGGAATTTTCGGCCATGTACAAGAAATGATGGAAACATGGTTTTTCTTACATTTTCTTTACCTTAAGAGAATGGAGAAGCTAATGAGCTCTTCAAACTTGATTTTCCCCCATCAATGGAGTTTTCTCATGGCACCAAAATGGAGCTTTGAAAGATTTGAAAAGATAGAAAGATAGGTCTTGACCTGACTAAGACAAATATGCAATTTGTTTTGGATTTGGAGCTTGGAGTTGTGTTTGGCAAGTGATTGAAGATGGAGAACCATGGAGGAGCAACACTCTCGGTTTTGGAACAGAGAGAAGAAGAAGAAACCGTGGGTGAAGGAGAGAAATGAAGAGAGGAAGAAGAAAGGTGGCTAATATAAGGTATTTGCTTTAATAAAGCAAATAGTACTCTTTTACTTATCTCTTCTTTTTTCCTTATTTGACTACTTATGGTGACTCATCCACCCTTAGAAAAACCGGCCCCCTCTTTATAACAAGATATTTATGGTCTTGTTTGACCAACTAATTGACTTAAGTTGATTAAAACTTAAACTAGTCACTATTTGGCACTATTCACTAATCAGTGCACATATTTCTGAAATTTTTGATTTCCCATTGATTTAGACCTCCTAATGTGATACTAATTAGTACACATGTTGATTAAAGAGTAATGATGGACATTTAGCCACTCAAAACTCAATTCTAAGACAATTTCTCAAAAAGGTGCTTTAAGACTTCTTAAAGCACATTTTGTGTTTTAACTTGTTTTCAAGCTTGGTTTTCTTTTCTAATTGATTTAAAATGACCATTAGGATATTACTAAGGTCTTATCATGATATTTGGGTACTCACCCAAGTCTCTCCAAGCTTAGAGCACATTTTTGCCCTAATTGCCCTTAAGGCATTTCCTTGTGTTTTCCTTGGTTTAAATTGTCTACCAATCATTCTAAGGCATATTCTAGCCTTACTACATCATAATTTGATGTTTACTTAGCATACTTAGGTTTGGGGTATTTCAATGTTCAACAAAGACTAAAATACCCTCATACTACTATTGGGGGCCGGTTTTTTAGGTTGGTGACACACCACCCTTGTTAGCATGTTAAGAATATAAAGAAGACTACTTAAGTACCTTTTTACTTTATAAAGCATAAATATCTTCTAAAAGCAAATTCTATCTCATTCTCTCATTTCTTCCTTCATTTCCCACGGTTCCAAACACCATCTTCAACCTCTCTTCTTCATTCTCTCACGGTTTGCAATAGTACACACCACCATCTCCTTCTTTGATCTCTTGTAAAATCTAGCTCACTTGTCCAAATCAAAAACAAACACCACCAATCTCTTCCTCTCATCAAGCTCTCCATTTCTATCTTCTTAAAATTCCAAGACCACCATTTCGGTGGCAAGGAGTTCCACCATTGAAGGAGCTTGAGCTTGTATTTTTATATATTGTTACTCTCCTTTGTTTCTAGGTAAGGAATCTCAAATAAAAATTACATTTCCTCCATGTTTTTGTTGTGACCGAAATACCCATTGATGGAGCTGTTTGTGTGACTTTGTTCTAGCTACATTCCAACTCTTCATGGACTAGGTGGAGTCCTCTCATGTTAGATATTCAAACTCTCTTCAAAGATCAAGGTAAAATAACTACATTAATGTTTTTGAAACAATGTAAAATTAGGGTTTACAATGAGATGAAGCTTATAGCTTGAATACTCATTATAATGTTTGTATATTGTTTAGAACTTGACAAAGAATCAAATACCTTACCGGTTTTTAAAGGAAACAAGAAAGAAGTTGTTTGAAAAAGAGGTAAATCTACTAATCTAATGTTGTTTAATGCCTTAGGAGAAATGAGCTTATAATGCTTGTTAAAACTACCTAAAGAGCAAATGGTGAATGACTTAGTAAAGTGTTCTCAAGAGCTTAGTAAAAGGCATATGTGTTGTTGAGTGTATTTGCAGGTTAAAGGCAAATATATTGTGGAAATTCAGTGTTTATGATTTATGCATCTTAAGGGCCTAAGAGCCATGTCATTTAAGGGCCTAGGTGCCATGCAATCTAAATTATGCACTATATTGTGATGTGGTGCTATATGAGTGAAGTTTGTGCATAAGAAAGTGCTTGATGGATTTTTAGTGTTCTTGGTTGTTTGTTGGTGAAAACAATGTGCTTTGATGTAATAAAATGCTAGGAGAACCTATGTCAAAATTTGGGGAAATGCATAAGGAGTTCAAGATGTTTTAAAAGAATTTTGATGAACTAGGAAGTGTTCTAGAGTGTAACAAGGACTTAGGCATGATCTTGAGGTTTTAGTATGTACCAAAGTCATTTTGGACTTAGGTAAGGACTTAGGCAAACTTTGGTAAATAAGGAGAAAGTGTAAGCTTAGAAAAAGGGATTTCAAGGATGACATAAGAAGTTTTAGCTTGTAAGAAATGATGTTTAAGTAATGATGTTGTGTGGAAGAAATATCTTGGTTTAATGATTGGAATAGGCAAGGCATACCACTTAGAAACTTTAGGAGAAGATACTATAAGTGTTGGAGGCTTTGGAGAAATTTGGTTAAGTGTTTAAGGGCTTAGAATTGAGTAAAATGCCTTGTCCGAACTTCCGTCCGGATGTGGAAGTTCGGACAGGCTCTGTTGGGTAAAAGGATTCTCACTCGCGAACAGTGTCCGAACTTGGGAAGTCCGGACACTAGTTCGGACGTACCCATTCTTCCTTAGGATTATCCTCGAACTGTGTCCGAACTTGGGAAGTCCGGACACATGTTCGGACGCATGGATTTCTGTCTAGATTTTTCTCGGCTCACGTCCGAACTTCCGAAGTCCGGACATAAGTTCGGACGTGCGTCTGTTTTCTGTCTAAAGTCACGGCTTGCGTCCGAACTTGGAAGTTCGGACACAAGTTCGGACGGGCCACAATATGGACCAAAAATGTTGTTTTAAGATGGGAAATGTTATCTAAAATGGTAATTAGTTAGTAATGATGATATGAGGTTAATTAAGACATGTTAGGAGTGTTATAAAGGTAATTAAAATGGTGAAGAGTTATAACAAGTATGAAAAATAAAATAAAATAGATATGTGAAGTAACAAGTTAACAATGGATTAGTGCATTAATTAACCGACATTACTAATGTGTTTAGGATTCTCTCAAGGTGGAAACGAATCGAGGCAAGGACCAACGTATGGTTTTCTTGCAGTCTGTTGTCTACCGGTTTACACCGGCTTGTGTGTTGTATGTTTTTCTGTGTGTTTTATGACGTTATAAGATCTAAACATGTAATGAGTTTACAGTTGTTCATATATTGTGATGTTATGATGTGACTCATTTCCCTTGAGTGTGTCTAACATGACTTACCACTTATTGTGTACTGGTTGTTAAGTTCCACCATGAACTTCTAACAAGTGTTAACTGGGAAGTGAGGAATCCGGTTGTCCGGTCATGCATGTAAGTTAAGAGTAGATATCTGAATCAGATTCGACTCTTATGTTGTTAAGATTGTTCTCCTTAATTTGGCGTTCGATCTCCCGTTAGCTTCCTCCAAAGCTTACCTATTCTGACTTATGATCGGTTTAGTGGGAACATGTGTTTGTGTGGTGTGTTCGGGTCACTAAATCCGAACCATCTGTGACTTAAGTTACTCGTTCGACTAACAGAACGGTAATGAGTGTGTGTAACGAGCTTAACATGAGGGTGAATCATTCTCTAGGCTCTGGTGTTATTTGACCCTTGTCGTTTGTTATTGTGGAACGAAGATCCACTGTGTATGTGATGTTGTGCTGTGCACTATTGATGCTATGCCACATATTATGTTATGTTATGTTATGTATTGTATAAAAATGAATGCCATGTTATCATGACAATTAGTTGCGCGTATCCCGGTAGCCGATGGGCTGCGCGTTAACCATACCAGCCAAGGGATGCTGACCCCCTCGGGGGATCCATATTTCTTATACTGCAGGATGAGGATCGAAGAAGCGGAGTGGCTCTAGATCCTAGGATGTAGTTTACCCTTTAAGTAATATGGATGTTGGCCCGGGATGCGCCTGTGCTCCGTGGCGTGATATATATTTGGTTATGACAGTTAACAGTGATGTGATACAGTGAAGGATATATGTAAACACTCGGTATTTTGTTTAATGTAAATATATGGTTATTAGTTCTATGCTCGGGAGTCTGATCATCAGACCGGTACAATTGTATTTATTCAGCCTTGTTAACCACGTGGGTGGTTGACGGCGTTGTAGCACCATTCGTTAGTTACTGTTTAGTTGTTTAAATTCCGCTGCGATTTCAAGTAGTGTTATGTGCGTAGTAGGGGTGTTACATCCAGTGACTTCCGGGTTTGAAAATTTACACTACGACCGACCATACAAACTCGGTCCCATGGTCGGTCCATTCCAGAACATATTACCCCAAAAATTCTACTCCGACCGACCTTGCAAGTTCGGTCCACAAGGTCGGTCTATTCCCGAGAGTTTTTCCCTTTGAAAATTCAGGCCCGACCGATCTTGGCAAGTTCGGTCCCATGGTCGGTCTATTCCAGAGACTTAATCCATACCAAAAATCCATGCTCGACCGACCTTGCAAGTCCGGTCCCCAAGGTCGGTCCATTCCAGAGTCCATTTCTCGCAGGGTAAACTGGGCTCGACCGATCTTGGCAAGTTCGGTCGCAAGATCGGTCTGCTCCAGACCCTTATTTTCCATTGCCCATTTAACTCCAAACTTCACCTCATATATCCTAGTATGTCCTAACCTCATTTGGGAACTTCAAACACACCTTAAGACCTCCTTAAAACTCCTCAAATCATTCACTAAAATCCTCCTCAAGCATTTACACAAATTCTTATAAAAAGGTTTACACTTATAATGTTTTTCACTAAGTTTCTATGTGGTGCTTCATACCTATAACTCCCCACTATTCCCAATGTTTTCTCACCACTACAACACCATCTCCTAAGCATCTTTTCTTCCTAAACAACTCCTTGGACATCTTTACAAGTTTATAGATTCCCATGCAACAAATCACTTCATCACTTTTCACCAACAATACACAAGTCCTAAATGCAATCTCACCATGATCATGAAATGTCCCAAAACATTCTTTTGCATTCTAAACCCTCTAGAACATTGCCTAAGCCCTTTTTACATCTTTGAATACCTTAATGCATGTTTCTTTCACTAGTAGAACACTTAACCATTCTAAGCACTTTCTAACTTACCAAAACTCATTTTAAACACCTAAAGCTTCTTATATATTATCTAAATTTCAACATGGGTTCTCCTAGAACATTACCAAACCAAAACACATTGTTTTCACCATTAAACAACCAGGAACACTTAAAATCCATCAAACACATTCTTATACACAAACTTCACACATTTAGCTCTACATCACAATATAGTGCATAATTTAAATTGCATGGCACTTAGGCCCTTAAATAACATGGCTCTTAGGCCCTTAAGATGCATAAATCTTAAACACTGAATTTCCACAATATATTTGCCTTTGACCTGTAAATACACTCAACAATACATATGCCTTTACTAAGCCCTTGAGAGCATTCTTCTAAGTCATTCACCATTGGCTCCTTAGATCATTTTTAACAAGCAATATGATCTCATTTCTCCTAAGGCATTAAACTACATTAGGTTAGCATATTTACCTCTTTTCCTCACAAACTTCTTTCTTGTTTCCTTGTTTAAAATTGGTTGCTTGTCAACTTCTAAACATTATACAAATAATGAAATGAGTATACAAGCTTTATGCTTCATCTCATTGTAAACCCTAGGTTTTACATTGTTTCAAAAGCATTAAGATAGTTGTTTTACCTTGGTATTTGAAGAGAGTTTGAATATCTATCAAGAGAGGACTCCACCTAGTCCTTGAAAGGTTGGAATGAAGCTAGAACAAAGCAATAAAATGAGCACCATTAATGGTGATTCTCGGTCAAGGTAAAAACATGGAAGAAACATCATTTTTCTTTGAGATTCCTTACCTAGAAGCAAAGGAGATCAATAATATGTAGAAATATAAGCTCAAGCCCCTTCAATGGTGGAACTCCATGGCACCGAAATGGTGGTCTTGAAGTTTTGAGAAGATAGGAATGAAGAGCTTGATGAGAGGAAGAGAATGGTGGTGTTTATTTTTTATTTGGTTAAGTGAGCTAGGAATTACAAGTGGTCAAAGATGGAGTCTTGGTGTGTACTATTGCAAACCGTAAATGGAGAATGAAGAAGAGGTAGAAGAGAGCTTGGAGGCGTGTGAAATGAAGAAGGAAATGAGAGAATGAGATAAGTCTTGCTTTTTGAAGATATTTATACCTTAAAGCAAATAGTAACCATTAGTCATCATTTGTTACTTAATAATCTAACATTTTTGGTGACTCATTCTACACAAAACCGGCCCCCTTTATATTACTAGGGTATTTTAGTCTTTGTTTATCATTTAATTACTTATACACAACATATGTTACAAACTACTTATTGTTCTTACTATTCACTAAAACAAGGCCATAGAATGAAATTTGATTTCTCATTGATATAGGCTTCCAATGTGATACTATATAGTACACATGTTAAGTAAAGAGTATGAGACATTATAGCCATTCAAAACTCATTTAAGACAATTTTTCAAAAATGTGCTTTAACTCCTTAAAGCACATTTTGTGTTTTAACTTGTTTTCAAGCTTGGTTTTCTTTGGTAATGGTTTATATGTTCATTAGTATATAATAAGGTCTTGGTAAGCTCATTAGTCTTACCAAGCTTATTCCAAGCTTAGAACACATTTTAGCCCTAATGACTTTAAGGCATTTATTTGTGTTTCTAACATTTAAATTGTTTACTAATTTTCCAAGACTCTTTTTAGGCTACATATACCAATTTATAATGGTTTAACAACAACATAAAGGTTTGGGGGTATTTCAATCTCCCCCCCTTAAAACTTTGTCCTCAAAGTTCACACTTCCCATATCCTAAATGTTAGAACAACTGAATACATATAAACAATATTTCCATACAACATTAACAACACACTTACATAACATTGACACAAAGTCCATACAGCATAACATCGGACCCGAGGTCCATACAACATCATTCAGACACACACGTTTCTATAACACACAACATAACATAGACGATGATTTAATACACTCGTACAACACATAACGAAACGCTCTAACCCCCCTTAAAGGGGTACGCCCCGTACCCTATACACATAAACACTAAGAAGTAAACAATGACGGGTACTTCGCCTTCATCTTCTCTTCCAGCTCCCAAGTGGCCTCCTCAACGTCTGGTTAGACCAAAGAACCTCACCAGTCTCACAGACTTATGCGAGTGTCTCGAGTCTTAGTATCCAGAATCCGTACCGGAGTCTCCACTGATCGCATGGTCGGCTCTAGGTTAGCCTTTCAGCGCTGAAGCACATAGACGGATGAGACCTATACTTTTTCATACTGGGACACATGAAATACATCATGTACCTTGCCCAGCTCTGCGGGTAGATCAAGTCTGTAAGCTACCCGTGGCCGATCCGCTCCGTCACAACATAAGCCCCACATATTTTGGGCTCAACTTGCCTTTCTGGCCAAAACGAATATACAAACTCCCTCATGGGGATACTCTCAAAATACCTGATCGCCCACGAAAACTCCAGGTCACGTCTACACTCTGCGTTGACTTTTGTCTATCCTGAGCTACCTTCATGTTAGCCGGATCTTGGCGAACTTCTGCCTGTACTGTTCCAGATACTCTGGTCCTATAATGACCTTCTCACTCGACTCATCCCACATAATGGCGTGCTGCATGGTCTAATACCGTACAAAGCCTGGGAAGGGAGACATCTTGATTGAAGCATGGTAACTGTTTTTGTAACTAACTCGATCAGATGTAACTTATCAATCCGCTGGTCTGAAAATCAGTGCACATGCACGTAACATATCCTCAAGTGTCTGGATGGTACGTCTCACTCTGACCCATCTGTCTGTGGTAGAACGCTGTGCTCGGCTCAGCTCACTCGGTACCAAGCGCTTCCCGTGTGGATTTCCAATACCTAGAGAGGAATCTGGTATCCCTGTCAGACACAATTGTTTTCTGTACCCCATGATGTCCTACAATCTCTCTGTCGAAGAGTTCTGCTAGTTTTACCACTTTCCAGGTGTCCCTTCATCGGTATGAATCGAGCCACCTTGTCAGTCGGTCAACAACAACCCAAATCATATTCAGACCTCCCCTTGTAGGCGGAAGCCACTACGAAGTCCATAGAAATGTCATGGAACTTCCACTCAGGCACTGGCATTGGCTGTACCATACCACCAGGCCGTCGTGCTCAAACTTGACCTTCTGACAAGTGAGACACCTCAACACATAATCATTTACATCCTTTTCATGCCAGTCCACCAAAAATAACTTTCATACCCTTATACATTTTAGAAGCTCGGTGAATCGAATTCGTAGAACAATGGGATTCACTCAGTATGCGCTCCTTCAGCTCAGCGCTACTCCTCGGAATACATAGTCGGCCATTAAGCCTAATCAAGTCATCATCGTGGAGTCTGAAGTCATACTTCTGACCCTCGAATGTGCCATCAATAAGCTTCTGCCTGATCTCCAACATATACTAATCCGTCATCTGAGCACTCCGCACCTCTTCAACCAAGCCAGTATGAGAGACTAGCGAATGGAGAGAGTGTGCTCGGCGACTCAATGCATCAGCTACCACATTTGCCTTACCCTCTTTGTACTGTAGATTAATGTCGTAGTCGTTTAGAAACTCAACCCACCTTCTCTGCCTCATGTTCAACTCCTTCTGAGTGAACAAGTACTTTAAACTTTTGTGGTCAGAATAGATTGTCACACTTACCCCATACAAATAATGTCGCCATATCTTCAATGCGAAGACAATGGCACCCAGTTCTAAATCGTGGGTAGGGTAGTTCTCTTCGTGCTTCTTCAGCTGTCGGGAGGCGTAAGCTACGACCTTCCCGTGTTGCATCAACACACAACCCATACCTCTGCCTGATGTGTCGCAATAGACCTCAAAACCATCTGGACCGTCTGGTATAGTCAGGACTGGTGCAGATGTTAGAGCATCCTTGAGACTCTGAAAAGAACTCTCTCAGTCGACTGTCCACTCGAATGGTGCATCCTTTTTCATCAAGGAAGTCATCGGCTTCGAGACACTGGAGAAGTCCTTTACAAACCTCCTATAATAACCTGCCAGACCGAGGAAGCTCCTGATATCGGTAACTGTCTTCGGCCTAGGCCAGGTGCTCACTGCATCTATCTTTGCCGGATCAACAGCGATCCCGGCCTCAGAAATCACATGACCAAGAAAGGATACTTGGTTCAGCCAAAACTCACACTTTGAAAATTTAGCATACAACTGATTCCTCCTCAATGTTTGTAACACATTTCTCAGGTGGCTTTCATGCTCACCTCTCGATTTCGAGTACACAAGAATATCGTCGATGAAGACTACCACTGACTTGTCCAACTGATCTTGGAACAAGCGGTTCATTAAGTCCATGAACTTTGCTGGTGCATTGGATAAACCAAACGGCATAACCGTAAACTCATAATGTCCATACCTAGTTCTGAATGCTGTCTTCTCAATATCACTGTCACGGATGGCAATCTGATGGTATCCGGATTGTAGATCTATCTTGGAGAATACTGATGCTCCCCTCAACTGATCAAATAAGTCGTCGATGCGTGGTAAAGGGTAACGGTTCTTCACCGTAACTGCATTCAGTTCTCGATAGTCAATACACAGGCGGAGACTACCGTCCTTCTTCTTCACTAAGAGGACTGGCGCTCCCCATGGTGAAACGCTAGGGCGGATAAATCCCTTGTCGAGTAGGCCTCTCAGCTGCTCCTTGAGCTCTGTCATCTTTGCTGGAGCCATACGATAGGGCGCCTTCACAATTGGTCCGGTGCCCGGAACCAATTCAATTTCAAACTCAACTTCCCGTGCTGGCGGCATGCCCGGCAGTTCCTTAGGAAATACATCAGGAAACTCTGACACTACCGGTACATCTGGGCTAAACTCTGGATCTCTCTCTATGTCCTGGACATAGCAGAGGTATACATCACTCCCTCGTCGTAGTTCACGACACATAGCCATGGCGGTGATGATCTGAGTCGAAGGCTCCCTGGGCCTCTGGCGGTAAGATATATTAACCCCAGATGGACTCCGAAGAAGCAGTCGATGCTCGGCACATAGGATTCTGCCCTTGTACCGCTCCAACCAGTTCATCCCGACAATCACATCAAAACCAAGTCCGTCGAACTCTATCAAGTCGATCGGAGACTCTTCACCCCTGATTCGTACAACAACATCTCGGTGGTAGCGGGTACACCTGATCCGCTCTTTCGACGGGAGAGTGACTAGGAAGTCTGGCATCTCATCACCGTCTAACCCCAGCCTCCTCGCAAAAGATAGCGAAATAAAAGTATGTGAGGCTCCGGAGTCGAACAAGATCGAAGCGTCCACACCATTGACTGGAAAGGTACCGGTGAGGATTGTGCCGCTCTTGCCGGCTTCTGCCTCATTGCAGACACTCAGTGTACCTCCTGTTCCAAGTGCACAGCCTAATTCATTGGCAAACTAATAAGTATTGGGTAACAACACGGTTGATATACTTCAACAACTCCACTTTATTCATTAACACATTCTCCTTACATCACACGTTGGTTTACACTGTTAATATAACTAACACATATATAACATCCTTAACATACACTGGCTTAACACATTACATAATTATACAAGGCTTTAAAACTGTCTGAAGGTCAAATTCAAACGTCCGGGTTTCATGTGTGTGGCGTTGATCACTGCCGACGGTGCGGTATTCAGCTTGATCTTCCTGATGCCATGATATAGCATCCTCGACTGCCCACCCATGATTAGCACATCTCCTGACTTCAACACTAACTTCTTTGCGAGATCAGCACGCTTCTGCTCGCCATATATAAACACTGCGGTATCACCAATGGACCAAGACACCACGGGTACTCCCTTACTTAGAGACTCGGGTGACTCGTCCTTATCTTGGTGCAAACCCAACCGGCCACCTTTCTGGTAGAAGTTCACAATACACAAATCTGCCTTAACACTTGGAATTGAATCCGTTTCAACTTGCTGAGCAATTCCCACGGCGTGGTTAACGACCGCAAGGAACTCCTCAGGTATTATCGGTACAGTTGCTCCATCTTCAGCTCGCACTTCTTGATATGTCTTGGTGTAAGGATCCCAGTCCTTACCCATGCACATCATCCTCAATTTCATTCTTGATCCATTCGGGTATTCGGGTGTGTAGAAACCTCATGGTTTTGCTCCAAGTTCATTACATCGTCTGATGATATGGATTTGTGCTTCCGGTGTCAGGTATCCATTTAAGAGTATCATACCTGGCTGGATAACCTGACATTGCTCTATTGGAAAGTCGGTGATGTTGATGGTGGTTTCTTCAGGGTTTGGTGTGGGTGGAATTGGATAACATATATTGAAGGTTCCTTTAAGTTTAGAATTATCTAATTAGGTGACTTTCACACTATACTTTGATTCTTACTCACATGGTAGTAGACTTGGACTTATTAACACACACATGCATGAAATGCGGTATGCAATCACTTATTTCACTCAACAATTTAGGCGGTACCTGGTCTAGAAGAGGGCCCTGGCGCCTCTGACCGGTCCACCACATTCAGGGTGGCCTTGCTAGGTCCCGACCCCTTCCCCTTCTGGGAATCAATGCTCCTCTGATCTGTGGGTGGCTGGTTAGCCGTCTTCGGGCCATCAATAGTCGCTGTGGCCTTACCCTTCCACTGCCCCTTGGGCTTGTTGACTCTTCTGTTGGGGTTCCGGTAACACTCGTAGTCACGGTGACCCCATTTCTCGCAGTAATGACACTGCACGTCGTTTCCCTTGCAGTCCTTGCCGGGGTGGTCTCCGTTACACCACTTACAGTAGTAGTGGCGCTCCGGTCCAGAACCCGTGCTAGCTGCTATCACAGTACACAATCAATACTTATTTCTCAACTTAACAACATACACTTCAACTTGACACACATGATTAAATAATTACCCTTAGGTGGGTAAGAGCGTAGGGGTTTCGCCGCATAAGCATATGTGAGCTTCAATGGCTCCTCAGCTGTGGTGGTTTGGGCTTGGCCCTTATCACCCTGGTGGTGACTCTTCTGGGGCTGGGGCTAAGGCTTCTTCTTCTTCTTTCCTCCCCCGTACCCCTGCGGACTTTGGCCCTCGCTCGTGGCCTTGCGCTTGTGCGCATTCTCCTCGTCCCTCAGACGGACGGTAATCTCGACCTTAGCAGCGGCATGGTAGAACTCCTGAATTTAGGATGTTAGTCGTGCCCCGCAAAACATACTCACAAACTCACATTAATACTCACTTTTGGATTACACTTATTCACATCACACTTCATTCAAATTACCTGCAAGGTAGTATACTCGGCTGGCCCCATCCCATAGCGAAGACAGTGGCTGAGACCATTGTAGAAACGGTTTACCAGCACCCGGTTCGAGTATCCCAGGTCCGGTAACAGGTGGATAAGACCGGTGAATGCAGTGTAGTACTCATCAACCGACATCTTGTCCCCCTGCCTCACACTATCCAGCTCCAGGCGCTTAACCTCTTGAACATGCACAGGGTAATACTTGGCTCGCAGCAGAGCCGTGTACTCCCTCCAACCAAACTGAGGATCCGCCATCCGGTCCTCTCTCACAAGCTTCCACCAACTCTGTGCCGAACCCTTCAGGTAGTAAGCGGCAAGACGGACCTTGGCCCCAGCAGGCACATCCAAGGTCTCGTAGGCGGTCTCCAACTCGGAGATGTACGCCTCCAGCTTACGTGGGTCGGTCTCCCCATGAAACGACGGGGGTCTCAAGTCTGCCAATGCCTTGACCCAGTTGGACTCTCGTGGCGGTGGCGGTGGTGGTTGAACTTCGGGCTGTTGCCTCTGTTGAATTGCAGCAACAAGTTGTGGGACCATTTGGGCTACGGCGGCCGCTATAGCATCGGCCATGACTTGTGCCGTAGAATTCTCTCCCTGGTTCCCAATATCACTATCGCCACTTCCGCGGCCTCGACCTCGCGGTCTACCTGACATCTGAATTCACATGAACACTTATTAGCACTATGCTTACACACTTATCGGTTCCAACGGTTGTAACGTTTTCCCGACAACAAGGTATCTCCACGCTTAGTTAGTGGTTAACCTTTCCATAACTGCTCACTTAGGTGCTACATGAAATCGCACTTTTTGTAACACCCCTACTACGCACTTAACAACTAAATGAAATCGCAGTGGAATTAAACAACTAAACAATAACTAAACGCTTCGGTGCTACAACGCCGTCAACCACCCACGTGGTTAACAAGGCTGAACAAATACAAGTGTACCGGTCTGATGACCAGACTCCCGAGCATAGAACTAAAACCATAATTACATCATATACAATACCGAGTATTTAATAACATGCCTTTACTGTAAACTGCCAAAATACCGCCACAGTAGTATCAACGGAACCAAAATATAATGCCACAGGGGCACAGGCGCATCCCGGGCTCAACATCCAAAGTAACAAAAAAGTACAACTGCAGTCTAGAACCTACAGCCACTCTGCTTCCTCGATTCTCATCCTGCAGTAAAAATATGGAGCCCCCGAGGGGGGGGGGGTCGGCAACCCTAGGCTGGTATGGTTAACGTGCAGCCCATCGGCTACCGGGATACGCGCAACTAATTGTCATGATAACATGGCATTCATTTTAAACATAACATAACATAACATGTGGCATAGCGTTATTATTGCATAGCACAACATCACATACACAGTGGATACTCTTTCCATAATGACAAACCAAGAATGTTAAACAACATAAGAAGCCTAGAGAATGGTTCACTCTCATGTTAAGCTTGTTACACACACTCATTACCGTTCTGTTATTCGAACGAGTAACTTAAGTCACAGATGGTTCGGATATAGTGACCCGAACACACCACACAAACACATGTTCCCACTAAACCGATCATAAGTCAGAATAGGTAAGCTTTGGAGGAAGCTAGCGGGAGATCGAACGCCAAATTAAGGAGAACAATCTTAACAACATAAGAGTCGAATCTGATTCAGATATCTACTCTTAACTTACATGCATGACCGGACAACCGGATTCCTCACTTCCCAGTTAGCACTTGTTAGAAGTTCAACAGTGGAACTTAACAAACAATTCACAACAGGTGGTAAGTCATGTTAGACACACACAAAGGAAACGAGTCACACCACAACATCACAATAATATGAACAACTGTAAACTCATTACATGCTTAAGTCTTATAACGTCATAAACACACAGAAAAACAAACAACACACAAGCCGGTGTAAACCGGTAGGCAACAGACTGCAAGAAAACCATACCTTGGTCCTTGCTGCTTTTGTTTTCCTTCGTAGGCAACTCCTATACACATTTAGTAACGTCGGTTAATTAACTTATTAAATCTCTGGTTTACTAAGCATTTTACATGATTATATGACAAGCTTTTGTGCCTAAACTTTCCCTTGATTACCTTCATTATACCCCCTAGGTTTAACTACTTAAGCCACTCTTTGTTTTTTTTTTTACAAGTTTTGGTCCGACCGACCTTACCGACCGACCTTACACAAGGTCGGTCCATTCCAGTGAAATACCCCAAACCTTAATATATTGTTTAAACACCTAAATATGGTATGTTAAGACTAAAAAGAGTCTTAGAAACATTAGTAAGCAAATTTAAACAAAAAAAACACAAAATGTGCTTTAAGGTCAATAAAGGCCAAAATGTGCTCTAAGCTTGGGGTAAGCTTGGTTAAGACCTAATGACCTTACCAAGATCTTAATTATATGCTAATGAACATATTAAACCAATTACCAAAGAAAAACAAGCTTGAAAACAAGTTTAAACACAAAATGTGCTTTAAGGAGTCTTAAAGCACATTTTTGAACAATTGTCTTGTAAATGAGTTTTGAGTGGCTAGATGTCCATCATTACTCTTAAATATATATGTGCACTATACAACATCACATTTGGATGTCTATATCAATGGGAAATCAAAAATTTCACTTCTATGTGCCTTGTTTTTATGAATAGTAGTTTTTACAAGCTATTTTGTAACATATGTTTGTATAAGTAATTAAATGTTCAACAAAGACTAAAATACCCTCATACTACTATTGGGGGCCGGTTTTTAAGGTTGGTGACACACCACCCTTGTTAGCATGTTAAGAAAATAAAGAAGACTACTTAAGTACCTTTTTACTTTATAAAGCATAAATCTTCTAAAAGCAAATTCTATCTCATTCTCTCATTTCTTCCTTCATTTCCCACGGTTCCAAACACCATCTTCAACCTCTCTTCTTCATTCTCTCACGGTTTGCAATAGTACACACCACCATCTTCTTCTTTGATCTCTTGTAAAATCTAGCTCACTTGTCCAAATCAAAAACAAACACCACCAATCTCTTCCTCCCATCAAGCTCTCCATTTCTACCTTCTTAAAATTCCAAGACCACCATTTCGGTGCCAAGGAGTTCCACCATTGAAGGAGCTTGAGCTTGTATTTTTACATATTGTTACTCTCCTTTGCTTCTAGGTAAGGAATCTCAAATAAAAATTACATTTCCTTCATGTTTTTGTTGTGACCGAAAATACCCATTGATGGAGCTCTTTGTATTACTTTGTTCTAGCTTCATTCCAACTCTTCATGGACTAGGTGGAGTCCTCTCTTGTTAGATATTCAAACTCTCTTCAAAGATCAAGGTAAAACATACATTAATGTTTTTGAAACAATGTAAAATTAGGGTTTACAATGAGATGAAGCTTATAGCTTGAATACTCATTATAATGTTTGTATATTGTTTAGAACTTGACAAAGAATCAAATACCTTACCGGTTTTTAAAGGAAACAAGAAAGAAGTTGTTTGAAAAAGAGGTAAATCTACTAATCTAATGTTGTTTAATGCCTTAGGAGAAATGAGCTTATAATGCTTGTTAAAACTACCTAAAGAGCAAATGGTGAATGACTTAGTAAAGTGTTCTCAAGAGCTTAGTAAAAGGCATATGAGTTGTTGAGTGTATTTGCCGGTTAAAGGCAAATATATTGTGGAAATTCAGTGTTTATGATTTATGCATCTTAAGGGCCTAAGAGCCATGTCATTTAAGGGCCTAGGTGCCATGCAATCTAAATTATGCACTATATTGTGATGTGGTGCTATATGAGTGAAGTTTGTGTATAAGAAAGTGCTTGATGGATTTTTAGTGTTCTTGGTTGTTTGTTGGTGAAAACAATGTGCTTTGGTGTAATAAAATGCTAGGAGAACCTATGTCGAAATTTGGGGAAATGCATAAGGAGTTCAAGATGTTTTAAAAGAATTTTGATGAATTAGGAAGTGTTCTAGAGTGTAACAAGGACTTAGGCATGATCTTGAGGTTTTAGTATGTACCAAAATCATTTTGGACTTAGGTAAGGACTTAGGCAAACTTTGGTAAATAAGGAGAAAGTGTAAGCTTAGAAAAAGGGATTTCAAGGATGACATAAGAAGTTTTAGCTTGTAAGAAATGATGTTTAAGTAATGATGTTGTGTGGAAGAAATATCTTGGTTTAATGATTGGAATAGGCAAGGCATACCACTTAGAAACTTTAGGAGAAGATACTATAAGTGTTGGAGGCTTTGGAGAAATTTGGTTAAGTGTTTAAGGGCTTAGAAATTGAGTAAAATGCCTTGTCCGAACTTCCGTCCGGATGTGGAAGTTCGGACAGGCTCTGTTGGGTAAAAGGATTCTCACTCGCGAACAGTGTCCGAACTTGGGAAGTCCAGACACTAGTTCGGACGTACCCATTCTTCCTTAGGATTATCCTCGAACTGTGTCCGAACTTGGGAAGTCCGGACACATGTTCGGACGCATGGATTTCTGTCTAGATTTTTCTCGGCTCACGTCCGAACTTCCGAAGTCCGGACATAAGTTCGGACGTGCGTCTGTTTTCTGTCTAAAGTCACGGCTTGCGTCCGAACTTGGAAGTTCGGACACAAGTTCGGACGGGCCACAATATGGACCAAAAATGTTGTTTTAAGATGGGAAATGTTATCTAAAAATGGTAATTAGTTAGTAATGATGATATGAGGTTAATTAAGACATGTTAGGAGTGTTATAAAGGTAATTAAAATGGTGAAGAGTTATAACAAGTATGAAAAATAAAATAAAATAGATATGTGAAGTAACAAGTTAACAATGGATTAGTGCATTAATTAACCGACATTACTAATGTGTTTAGGATTCTCTCAAGGTGGAAACGAATCGAGGCAAGGACCAAGGTATGGTTTTCTTGCAGTCTGTTGTCTACCGGTTTACACCGGCTTGTGTGTTGTATGTTTTTCTGTGTGTTTTATGACGTTATAAGATCTAAACATGTAATGAGTTTACAGTTGTTCATATTATTGTGATGTTATGATGTGACTCATTTCCCTTGAGTGTGTCTAACATGACTTACCACTTATTGTGTACTGGTTGTTAAGTTCCACCATGAACTTCTAACAAGTGTTAACTGGGAAGTGAGGAATCCGGTTGTCCGGTCATGCATGTAAGTTAAGAGTAGATATCTGAATCAGATTCGACTCTTATGTTGTTAAGATTGTTCTCCTTAATTTGGCGTTCGATCTCCCGTTAGCTTCCTCCAAAGCTTACCTATTCTGACTTATGATCGGTTTAGTGGGAACATGTGTTTGTGTGGTGTGTTCGGGTCACTAAATCCGAACCATCTGTGACTTAAGTTACTCGTTCGACTAACAGAACGGTAATGAGTGTGTGTAACGAGCTTAACATGAGGGTGAATCATTCTCTAGGCTCTGGTGTTATTTGACCCTTGTGGTTTGTTATTGTGGAACGAAGATCCACTGTGTATGTGATGTTGTGCTGTGCACTATTGATGCTATGCCACATATTATGTTATGTTATGTTATGTTATGTTATTATGTTATGTTATGTTATGTTATGTATAAAAATGAATGCCATGTTATCATGACAATTAGTTGCGCGTATCCCGGTAGCCGATGGGCTACGCGTTAACCATACCAGCCAAGGGATGCTGACCCCCTCGGGGGATCCATATTTCTTATACTGCAGGATGAGGATCGAAGAAGCGGAGTGGCTCTAGATCCTAGGATGTAGTTTACCTTTGAGTAATATTGGATGTTGGCCCGGGATGCGCCTGTGCTCCCGTGGCGTGATATATATTTGGTTATGACAGTTAACAGTGATGTGATACAGTGAAGGATATATGTAAACACTCGGTATTTTGTTTAATGTAAATATATGGTTATTAGTTCTATGCTCGGGAGTCTGATCATCAGACCGGTACAATTGTATTTATTCAGCCTTGTTAACCACGTGGGTGGTTGACGGCGTTGTAGCACCATTCGTTAGTTACTGTTTAGTTGTTTAAATTCCGCTGCGATTTCAAGTAGTGTTATGTGCGTAGTAGGGGTGTTACATCCAGTGACTTCCGGGTTTGAAAATTTACACTACGACCGACCATACAAACTCGGTCCCATGGTCGGTCCATTCCAGAACATATTACCGCCAGAAAATTCTACTCCGACCGACCTTGCAAGTTCGGTCCACAAGGTCGGTCTATTCCCGAGAGTTTTTCCCCTTTGAAAATTCAGGCCCGACCGATCTTGGCAAGTTCGGTCCCAAGGTCGGTCTATTCCAGAGACTTAATCCATACCAAAAATCCATGCTCGACCGACCTTGCAAGTCCGGTCCCCAAGGTCGGTCCATTCCAGAGTCCATTTCTCGCAGGGTAAACTGGGCTCGACCGATCTTGGCAAGTTCGGTCGCAAGATCGGTCTGCTCCAGACCCTTATTTTCCATTGCCCATTTAACTCCAAACTTCACCTCATATATCCTAGTATGTCCTAACCTCATTTGGGAACTTCAAACACACCTTAAGACCTCCTTAAAACTCCTCAAATCATTCACTAAAATCCTCCTCAAGCATTTACACAAATTCTTATAAAAAGGTTTACACTTATAATGTTTTTCACTAAGTTTCTATGTGGTGCTTCATACCTATAACTCCCCACTATTCCCAAATGTTTTCTCACCACTACAACACCATCTCCTAAGCATCTTTTCTTCCTAAACAACTCCTTGGACATCTTTACAAGTTTATAGATTCCCATGCAACAAATCACTTCATCACTTTTCACCAACAATACACAAGTCCTAAATGCAATCTCACCATGATCATGAAATGTCCCAAAACATTCTTTTGCATTCTAAACCCTCTAGAACATTGCCTAAGCCCTTTTTACATCTTAGAATACCTTAATGCATGTTTCTTTCACTAGTAGAACACTTAACCATTCTAAGCACTTTCTAACTTACCAAAACTCATTTTAAACACCTAAAGCTTATTATATATTATCTAAATTTCAACATGGGTTCTCCTAGAACATTACCAAACCAAAACACATTGTTTAAACCATTAAACAACCAGGAACACTTAAAATCCATCAAACACATTCTTATACACAAACTTCACACATTTAGCACTACATCACAATATAGTGCATAATTTAAATTGCATGGCACTTAGGCCCTTAAATAACATGGCGCTTAGGCCCTTAAGATGCATAAATCTTAAACACTGAATTTCCACAATATATTTGCCTTTGACCTGCAAATACACTCAACAATACATATGCCTTTACTAAGCCCTTGAGAGCATTCTTCTAAGTCATTCACCATTGGCTCCTTAGATCATTTTTAACAAGCAATATGATCTCATTTCTCCTAAGGCATTAAACTACATTAGGTTAGCATATTTAACTCTTTTCCTCACAAACTTCTTTCTTGTTTCCTTGTTTAAAATTGGTTGCTTGTCAACTTCTAAACATTATACAAATAATGAAATGAGTATACAAGCTTTATGCTTCATCTCATTGTAAACCCTAGGTTTTACATTGTTTCAAAAGCATTAAGATAGTTGTTTTACCTTGGTATTTGAAGAGAGTTTGAATATCTATCAGAGAGGGACTCTCCACCTAGTCCTTGAAAGGTTGGAATGAAGCTAGAACAAAGCCTAATTAAGCAACCATTAATGGTGATTCTCGGTCAAGGTAAAAACTGGAAGAACATCATTTTTCTTTCTCTTTGAGATTCCTCTATACCAGGCAAAGGAGATCAATAATATGTAGAAATATAAGCTCAAGCCCCTTCAATGGTGGAACTCCATGGCACCGAAATGTGTCTTGAAGTTTTTGAGAAGATAGGAATGAAGAGCTGATGAAGGAGTAATGTGGTTTTGTTTTTTTATTTGTTAAGTGAGCTAGGAATTACAAGTGGTCAAGATGGAGTCTGGTGTGTACTATGCAAACCGTAAATGGGAATGATGAAAAGAGGTAGAAGAGCTTGGAGGCGTGTGGAAATGGAAGGAAATGAGAGAATGAGATAAGTCTTGCTTTTTGAAGATATTTATACCTTAAAGCAAATAGTAACCATTAGTCATCATTTGTTACTTAATAAACTAACATGTTTGGTGTCTCATTACTACAAAAACCGGCCCCCTTTATATACTAAGGGTATTTTAGTCTTTGTTTTCAATTTAATTACTTATACAAACATATGTTACAACTAGCTTATTTTAGTTACTATTCACTAAAACAAGGCCCATAGAAGTGAACTTGATTTCTCATTGATAGACTTCCATGCGATACTATATATAAAGACACATGTTAATTTAAAGAGTATGATGGACATTTAGCCATTCAAAACTCATTTACAAGACAATTTTCAAAAATGTGCTTTAAGACTCCTTTAAGCACATTTTGTGTTTTTACCTTGTTTTCAAGCTTGGTTTTCTTTGGTAATTGGTTTAATATGTTCATTATATTAAATAAGGTCTTGGTAAGCTCATTAGGTCTTACCCAAGCTTATTCCAAGCTTAGAACACATTTTAAGCCTAATTGACTTTAGGCATTTATTTGTGTTTTCTATGGTTTAAATTGTTTGCTAATGTTTCCAAGACTCTTTTTAGTCTTACTATACCATATTTAAATGTTTAAACAACATACTAATGTTTGGGGTATTTCACCAAGGAAAACATAAATTCTAGTGTTTTAGAACACTTCTTGAAATCTAGGGTTTGTTCATGAGTTTAAGTATAATGCTTGATACTCATTACCCTTATTTGTATATTGGTTGAAAGATTGACAAGTGAGTAAAAGCCCTTGCCGGTTTGCAGTCAAGAAAAACAAGATAAAACAAGTGAGAAAATCTTGAAGAGGAAAATGGTAAATGACCTATCCTAATGTAGTTTAGTACCTTAGGAAATTTAGTTGTATTGTTTTATCAACAATCTAAAGAGCCAAAGGAAAATGAGTTAGTAAAATAACCACAGGGTGGATTATAAGGGCTTATGAGATTGATGTGTGCATTTGCAGGTTGAAGGAATTATATATGTGGGAAATTCAATGTTTAAGATTTATGTTATTTAAGGGCCTAATAGCCATGTCATTTAAGGGCCTAAGTGCCAAGCAATTTAAGTTTAATGCACTATATTGTGATGTGGTGTAGTTTAAGTGTAGTTTGTGTGTAAAGAACATTCCTTGTGGAGTTGAATGTCGTTGATTGTTTAAGGTTGAAAAACTATGTGTTTGAGTGTAAGAATGTGCTAGAGAAGCTGTGTCAAAGTTTAGTTGATAAACAAAGAGTTTTAAGTGTATTAAGGAGATTTTATGACCTAGAAAGTACTAGGAATCATTAAGGGTTAAATTGGTGAAAGAAAAGAAATTAAGGTGTTCTTGAGTGTTAGAATGATCTACGGAATGTCTTAGAGCATTTAGAGATCAAATGGGTGTTTTAGACACACCAAAGTCATGGTATGAGATGTGTTAACAATTGCGCAAAAGTTGGTGATAAATGAGGTGTTAAGTCTTGTAAAGACCAAGGAGTGAACTAAGGATGACGATAGTGCAAAATGATGCTTGAGAATGGATAAATGTGAGGAAACACTTTGGTTAATTGATATTGTAGGTAAAATTGACCACTTAGAAATCCTAAGGAACATTGTTACAAGTGTTAGGAATTTTGGTAAGAATTGAGTATGTGATCAAAGAAGTTAAATGGAGGCTTGATCATGAGTTAAAAGGGAGGTAAAGGTGCCTAGATGATGTGGGAAAATACTAGGAAACTTGTGGAAGAGTTTGGAACAAAATAGAAATTTTGAGTTATGGTTCTATAGTCGACCGACCCAGGGGACCGACCCTGGCTAGGTCTGTCGGACTATAATAAGCTAGCCGGGAATGCTTCCGCATTCGACCGACCCAGGGGACCGACCCTCTCTTGGTCGGTCGGGCTAAAAATAATGAACCAGAATGTTTCTGGAATGGACCGACCATAGGACCGACCCTGGCTGGGTCGGTGATGCACTGATTATTGATATATCTTTTAAGTGCTTTGAACCCTTGTTTTCCATATTCTTTTACTTAGATTTATGCATTTACCTTCTTTTTCATGTTATTTTGGCTTAGGACGTGATTAGGAAGGAATTAAGAGCTTTCGGAACAAAAAGAGAAACATTTACACATGTCTAGATGTGAGTCCAGATGGAAAGCCTCGGACACATTCGCGGACATCTCCCGATCGAGTTCCCCTCCTCTCTTGAGTCACGTCCGCAACGTGGACAGAAACGCGGACATTCTCCTTTTGTCCCTTGTCCGCAAACACGGACAGCCATGCGGACGCTCACATAGATCTACCCAGGACAGTCACGTCCGCAATGCGGACTCAAACGCGGACAGAAGCTAATCTCGCTAGGACAGCCATGTCCACACACGGACAGAAACACGGACACGTGTAGATCTCGTCAGGACACCCCTGTCCGTATACGGACTCAAACGCGGACGTCACACAGAGATTAAAAATAAAAATCATGCGCGCTGATAATTGTTGCTTTCGGCGCAATTATCAGCCGATTAAACCCATAATCTGTCTAATTTAAGCTAGTTCCCATGCTCAATCAAACGCCTACCCAACTCACCACTAAGCTATGTTTTAATCCTAAGCCTATTTAAACCCTTCCCCAGCCTTCATTCCAATTCGCACCGGACATTCGTCCACACCTCTCCTCATCCTTCTCCTCTCATTCCATTCATCTGCTCATCCTCATACTAACTCCTCCGTACTCCATCTCCGTACCTACACTCAAATACAAATACACTCCACATCACCCATGTTTTCATCCCAATTTCTTCACACAAAATTCACACATAATCTTCCGCACACACGCCACACAAAATATCACGTCCGCATTTGTGTCCGAATTGGTGTCCGACCCACCCCATCCGGACACCTCACAAACTTGCCCAAAAATTCCATTTTCACCTCATTTCACCAGATTCACTCCATTGTCACCAAATCCAACCTCTCAGCCAGCATAGCGCAAGGACAAAGGGCGGAGCGAGCAAGAAGATCTTCGTAACAGATGATTTCTCTCAACTCTCTCTCATTTATGATTATAATCGCTATGTCTAGCTAAGAGGATATACTCTAGGGGAAGGGATGTTGTAATTAGTTAAACTCTGCATTATTTTACTGCTTTTTGAGACTATTTGGATTGTTCAGGTTAATGCTTTTTAAGTGCTTTTAATAAACGTCATGAATTTATTATAAGCCCTCGAATCATGTTATGATCAGATAAGGTGATTAGCATTGATGGTCCTATTAACCTGTTACCTGTGATAATTGCAATCGGATAGATTACATTAGCCACTAGGAGCTTTAGTCCGGACCAAACCAGACTAGTAATTTTGCAATAAAACCATCTAGATATACTTGCTAAGTCTAGACTAGAATACTGTCCTGTCTAGATGAGCTATCTGGAATTAGGACTTAATACAGAATAGATAATTGAGAATTACAAGCCAATCCAAGTCTCCGTTTAAGTAGTAGAATATGCAGAACCTAGCTAGAAACAACTCCCTGAACCTAGAGTACCGTTCACACTCCCAAATCTATCACTTTAATTTATCTGCTATTTACTTTCTTGTCATCTAATTAAATCCCAAAACCAAAACAAACCCCTTTTGAATTAATTCATTGTCTTAGGCTAGGCTTAGTTACCTCAAGTCCCGTGGATTGACACCTGGTCGCTTCATAATTGCTATACTACTATGACCGGGATTTTTGCAACCCGACGGTCTATTGATTGTTGATTTCTAGGATTATTTCTTAGTTTTAATACATCAAATAAATCGTTTGCAAAATGGCGCCGTTGCCGGGGACTTGACTTTGTCTAGTCCCTAGCCTTGGTTAATTCGTTACTTTATTGCAACACCCTGTTTATGATTATTTGTTTTGTACTTTATTTGTTTTAAGTTTAATTTATTTTGTGTGCCATTTTATACAATTGTTTTTCATTACTGTCATTTAATTTCAGTTATAATTTTTCTGTCATTTAATTTTCAAGTACTATAAGTTCATTGTCTTAGTTATTTCAAATTTATTTCCTTGTTTACTTTAGTTCTAAATTCCACGCATTTTGTTCCTTTCTCTCTGGCTGATTATAAGCACCTAGTGGATGCGCAGAACGCGTTCAACTGGTCCCCCGGATACAGACTTCGACCCCGAAATCGAGAGAGTCTACCTCCAAGCTCTGAGAGCAAGAAGGCAGCTTGATTTCAACATGGCAGCAAACCATGACCAGCTTGGAGGAGGCCCAATCGCCCAGTATACGATGGGAAGAATAAACAGACCACCAGCCACACCGAGAAGAGGTCCAGTGGTTCTACCAGAGCTAACTGCAGAGCTAATGGCAGTTGGCAGAATAAAACCTCCCCATCAAACAATGCTTTCGAAACCACCCTGCAGGAACCTTTTCAGGTGCCGACCCAGGGGATGCATTAGACCACGTACATCGATTTCTAGTGCACTTGGACTCCCTGGGTTTATCACAAGGATTGGAGGAGTATGCCAGACTGAGCCTGTTCCAGCACAGCCTATCTGGAGAAGCTTCGAAATGGTTCCATCGACTACCGCCAGCATCATTACCACCTGGGAGCAGATGACGGATAAATTCTACGAGAAGTACATTCCCATCTCCAGGACACGACAATGATTGCCGACCTGATGGCATTCAGACAGATGGGTAGCGAGACAGTCTGCGAGGCGGGACCGATTCAAAGAATACTACTCCAGTGCCCTCACCATGGTCAGGATATCACCTCATTGGCTCAGGGATTCTTCCAAGGGCTAAAAGATGAAAACAAAGGCGAGATAAGAGCTGCCCTAGGAGGGAACCTACTAGAAAAAAGTGGGGAGGATTTCATGGCATCAATAGAGTCCTACTATGAGGAGCTTCGCCAATGGAGCAGCAATGGGGGCAGAGTATTCTCAATAGGTCACAGTTCTTCCCGAGCTCCGGACCCGATGATAGAACAGATAGCCACCGAGCAAGCACAGCTGAAAACCACGATGGGAAGCATGGCAAAAATGCTTGAACAACTCACAATGGAGCCAAAATCTAAGCAATCCGCCAAGAAAGTCTCTACAAGTGCCGACGAACTCTGCTGCTCTCAGTGTGGGATGCACATGATTACGAGGACTGCCCACTGGTAGCCGAAATGAGCAAACTGAGGAGGCCAATGTCATAGGACAATTCAACAGCAGGCAACCCTGGGTGCAGAATCAGCACCAAAACCTCAGGTACGGAATCCGAACAATGCACTAAATTCACATCAGATGCAGCCTCAGAGGACAAACCAGGGAGGACCACCAGGCTTTGCTAGGCCTCAGTATAATCAATTCAGGCCACAACAGTCTCAGGCTCAGCAACCTTCATTGAGCTCAAACAATGCCAGTCTGAAGGAAATGGTGGATAAATTGATGGCTTCTCAGGAGCAGCAAACTGCAATCAATCAGAGTCTGACAGCTGGTCAGCAGAAATTAGAGAATGCCATGGTAGAGATGCAGGGAACGATGAGCCAGTGACTCAGTTCCTCTTACAGCAGAGACCTTCTGGATCACTGCCTTCCCAAGCAGAAACCAATCCCAAGGAACAGTTGAAGGCAGTATCGGTCTCAGACTGCGAGGATTCTGGAGAATTGGCAGCAGTTACCCTAAGAAGTGGAAGGAACTTAATCAAAGATAAAGTGGCAGGAGACCATACTGATGAGGAGACCGAGCCCCTTTCTAATACCGCCGGTGCACCATCAAGGCATCCCACCCCTCCTGAGGTAGTACATGAGGAGACCCAGGCTCCTATTCCTTCTTCCTCTCATACAACTGCTGTTAAAAACAAAAGGAAAGACACTTGCAAAAGAACTTCCTTTTCCAAACCGTCTCAAAGAGCGAGAGCTCGATGAACAATTTGGAAAATTTTTAGACGTCTTTCGAAAGCTGACTATCAATATTCCTCTTATTGATGCGATTAAACAGATGCCAAATTATGCTAAATTTGTGAAGGATCTGATTTCGAACAAGAGGAAATACAAGGAGAAGGACACCATCCAGCTGACCGAAACCTGTTCAGCAGCTATCCTACAGAAGCTGCCTCCAAAGCATGGTGATCCTGGTCAGCCCATTATCCCCTGCTCGATTGGAGACATGGATTGCGGATACGGTCTCTGCGATCTAGGAGCGAGCATCAACCTGATGCCATACACCATGTTCAAAAAGCTTCATGCGGGTGAGCTCGTTCCCATTCATTTCAGACTCCAGTTAGCTGATAGATCATCGATCACACCAAGAGGTATGGTAGAAAATGTAGTTGTTAGTGTGGGTAAATTTTTCTTCCCAGCTGATTTTGTGATCCTCGACATGGATGAGGATGTTGAGGTACCTCTGATTCTTGGTAGACCTTTCCTTAGAACTGCAAAAACTGTTATAGATGTGGACAAGGGAAAGATTACCTTGAAGTTTCATGACGAAGAATTAAGCTTTGATATTAATAAGATGATGCAGAAAAATACTTCTTCTCATGCTGTTTTCTCTGCTGATTTAATTGAAATTTTATGATCTTGAGGATGACTACATCCATAGGAGTACTGATACTTCTAACTCTTTGTTTAAGTGTTCTGACATTTTAGAGTGGGTATTGAGTCGATCCATTGAGGATGACAAAGAAAGCTTTGAGATGGCCTCGGTCATCCAGCAGCTAAATCAAGGGAAGTCATACTTTCGCTCCTCCTCTCCACCTGTAAAAAAGTTGGATCGACCCATTCAAAGGCCTATCCTTCAATAGAGAAGCCTCCTACCCTTGAACTCAAATCTCTCCCTTCCCATCTTAAATATGTTTTCTTGGCAGAGGGTAGCACCCTGCCTGTGATTATCTCTGCATCTTTGTCTATTTCGCAGGAAACTAGACTTCTGGAGGTGCTAAAGAAGCATAAAAGTGCTATGGGGTGGTCAGTCACTGACATCAAAGGGATCAATCCAGGTTTCTACACTCACCGGATTTATATGGAGGAGAATTATAAGGCAGTGAGGCAGCCCCAGAGAAGATTAAATCCAAATCTAAAGGAGGTGGTCAAAGCTGAAGTGCTGAAGCTTCTTGATGTAGGCATCATCTACCCGATATCTGACAGCCAGTGGGTGTCTCCAGTCCAAGTTGTCCCAAAGAACGGAGGGATCGTGGCAGTTCCCAATGAGAAGGGTGAGATGGTTCCCCAGAGGCAGACGACAGGTTGGAGAATGTGTATCGACTACCGCCGCCTCAACAATGCCACCAGGAAAGACTATTTTCCACTCCCATTCATAGATCAAATGTTGGAGCGTTTGGCTGGTCAAGAGTTTTACTGCTTCCTCGATGGCTATAGTGGCTACTTCCAGATTCCTATCGCTCTAGAAGATCAGAAGAAGACTACCTTTACCTGTCCGTATGGGACCTTCGCATATAGGAGATGCCTTTTTGGCCTCTTAATGCTCCAGCGACTATTCCGAGATTATGATGGCCATCTTCAATGACTTATCTTGAGAAAGCATTGACAGTTTTTTGATGTTTCATTTTAGTTTATGGGCAAGTTTTGCGGTGTGTTTGGAACAGTTGGATAAGATATTGAGGAGATGTGAGGAGACGAACCTCGTACTGAACAGGGAGAAGTGCCATTTTATGGTACGGGAAGGTATTGTACTGGGTCATAAGGTTTCTAAGGAGGGCATTCAGGTAGACAAAGCCAAGGTGGAGGTGATAGAGAAGCTTCCCCCACCGACTTCAGTGAAGGATGTCTGATCATTCCTTGGTCATGCAGGTTTCTACAGGAGAATTATTCAGGACTTCTCAAAGATTACTAAACCCCTGTCAGACCTGCTTAAGAAGGATATCAAGTTCGAGTTCACTAAGGAGTGCTTGATAGCCTTTTAGACCATCAAAGATAAGCTCTGCTCAGCTCCAATTGTGGTCCCACCAGACTGGTCAGAACCGTTTGAGATCATGACGGATGCGAGCGACTATGCTGTTGGCGCCGCACTATGTCAGAATAAAGATAAGATGTTGAGAGTAATCACCTATGCTAGCAAGACCTTGATAGACGTGCAGAAAAATTATACTACTACAGAGAAGGAGTTGTTAGCTGTGGTATTCGCGCTGGATAAGTTTCGACCATATCTCCTAGGAAGCAAGGTGATTGTCCACACCGATCATTCGGCCCTCAAGTATCTTTTCCAGAAAAAAGAATCGAAACCAAGACTTCTGAGGTGGATCTTACTTCTCCAAGAATTTAATTTAGAAGTTGTGGATAAAAAGGGGAAGCAGAACGGAGTTGTTGATCACCTCTCTAGGCTTGACATCCCTGATGATTGAATCCTAATCAACGAGTTCTTTCCTGATGAGACGGTGTTCATGATTGGCAAGGTAAAGGAACCTTGGTATGCAGATTTGGCAAACTTTCTTGCTTCTGGGTTGATTCCTCACGATTACAGCTACAATCAGAAAAAGAAATTCTTATCAGAAGCCCGCCACTATATCTGGGAGGATCCCTATCTGTTTCGGATCTGTGCTGATGGTTTGATAAGGCGATGCCTTCCAGATGAGGAGATCCAGAGTGTAATCGAATTTTGTCATGCTAAAGAAGCGGGCGGCCATCATGGTTTTAGAAGAACAACTGCGAAAATATTAGAGTGTGGATTCTTTTGGCCCACTCTACATAAGGATGTCCACCACTTCTGTTCCAATTGTGACGCCTGTCAAAGGATGGGAAACATCTCTAGAAAGCATGAGATGCCTCAAAAAGGTATTCTTGAGGTGGAACTTTTTTATGTTTGGGGCATAGATTTCACGGGCCCTTTTCCCTCATCCCATGGAAACCAATATATCCTAGTAGTTGTGGACTATGTCTCTAAGTGGGTTGAAGCTATTCCATGCCACGCTGCTGATGCTAAGACAGTGGTGAAATTTATAAAGAAACACATATTCACCAGATTCGGGGTGCCTAGGGCAATTATCAGTGATGGTGGCTCTCACTTTTGCAACCGAGCCTTCGACTCCTTAATGACTAAATATGGGGTGACCCACAAGGTGGCATTACCTTACCACCCCCAAACTAATGGTCTGGCAGAAGTGACCAATCGTGAGCTAAAATGGATCCTGCAAAAGACCGTAAATGCATCAAGGAAGGATTGGTCAGTTAAGCTGGATGACGCCCTGTGGGCATATCGGACTGCTTTTAAGACTCCTATAGGGATGTCTCCATTCAAGCTTGTGTATGGGAAAGCCTACCATCTTCCAGTAGAATTAAGAGCATAAAGCTTACTGGGCATTGAAAGCCCTGAATTTCGATCTACACACTGCTGGAGAGAAAAGAAAATTTCAACTGTCTGAACTCGAAGAACTCAGAGAGCAAGCCTATGACAGTTCCAGAATTTATAAGGAGCGCACAAAGAGAATCCATGATCAAATGATCCATAAGAGAGAATTTAAAGAAGGGGATCTAGTATTGCTCTATAATTCCAGGTTGCGCCTTTTCCCTGGCAAGTTAAAATCCCATTGGGCAGGACCATTTAAAGTTGTGGGGATCATTACCTATGGTGCCTACGAGCTAGAAAACAAGTCAGGAGAAGTATTCAAAGTGAATGGTGCACGACTGAAGAAGTACCTAGGCGATACCCTTTCTCAGCCTCCTGCACCAGGTATATCCTTGATTGAAAGTTCTTCCTCCATTACCTTTGTTTTTGTTTATTCTATCTGTACTGCAGCACCCCCTCCCAAAGCATCCAAGAAGCCGCGCTCGCAATGGTATTTCAAACTGAAGAAAGCTATTGCTAGCTGTTGTGGCGGCCTTCCTTGATACTGTCTGAAAGGTCTAGCCAGAGACCTTAACTCCCGGAAGCTTGGTGGGAGGCAACCCACCGATTCAAAAATTTTCAATGAGCTAAATTTGTGCTTGGCTGAACTCAAGTGTGGGGAATCATGAAGCATTACTCCTTAAAAGATCAGGGAGCAATTCTTACTCCCTCACTCTTTGCTTCTGTATTATGTGTGCTTAATTTGATCTTGCCTGAATTACTGCTTATTGTTTAATTAGTTAAGCCTTTATCATGTCATCTGTGATATTGTTGGTAATTTAGCATTTTAAAATTTTTAATTATAAATTATTTTATATATACAAAAAAGAGTTTTCCAACGTGTCCGGATTGGCGTCCGAGCCGCACCACGTAGACACGTTAAAAGGCCCCCGTGTCCGCATCATGGACTCTTATACGGACAGTATTAGTATAGAACACCTCTACTCCCAGTACTGTCCGCATACACGGATGCTAACACGGACATACCCAACACCCGAGTCCGTCAACGGACTCATTCATGGACGCGACCCATAGCCGTGTCTGTATACGGACTCATTTGCGGATGCATGTAACTCAGTCACGTCCGCACACACGGACGCTAACACGGACGTGACTAAAAACTGGAATTCTTCTCCTTTCCTTTTCTTTTCTTCCTCTTCTTCTACTCTCTATTCTCGTCTCCGACGAACTCAAACTCCACCGCACACACCCTCCTCCTGCGCAACAACCGCCAGCATCACCAACACCTGCGCCGGCGCCACCAGGAGAACCGCCGCACCGCCGCAAGCTTCGACGACGCCATAGCCACCGTTCCACCACCACTACAAATCCATTTCACAGGATTTTCAAAACGCTGAATTTTTTTGTTTTCCAGTTTCGATGCTTCTTACGGAGTTGAATTCGAAATTAGATAAGAATCGTAAGGTTGAAATGTGGATTAGCGGCGTTTAGGTGGTTACACTCAAGATTGGCGTACGCAATCTCTAGATTTCTTGAAAAATCTGAAAATCTGTGTGTTTGGGCGATTCTGTTCACCGCGAAATTTTTTTAGGGTTCTTGAGCTATCCGGATTTGCGTCCGCGCCAGCCCATGCGGACACAAGTCCGGACATGTAGAAAATTTGCAAAAATTTTGAAATTTAATTCTAGCTTTGCACCTAATGATTGTTGACTGTTAAGCCATAAATTTCCATGCTCGCACACGATTAAAGAACTTTTAAGAATATGACTTGTTATGAGCTCGTTTTTGTCAGTTTGTGTGTTCTTTTTGCATCCTTTATTATTGCACTTTAAGTAACTGTTTAAAAACTATAAAATAGATGCCTCATACTAGAGGAGGTGGGGTCGCACGCTCCTCGTGGGCCCCGCACCCAGATACTACTTCAGAGGCACCGCCTCCGCCGCCACCTCCACCACCCACCCCACTATGAGAGGATGGGTTTATTTCTACTACTGCCCTTACCTGGTATGACCAGGGCGGGAAATTCGTCATGGAGAGGCGAATCACATCGAAGGTGATCAATGCCACCGACATCCAGCCTATCTTCTAGGGCTTCGGGATGGCTGTCGTACTGAGGATGGGTGAGGGCCTGTTCTCTCCTGACTAGGTCTGGGAGTTCTACGCGAACGCCGAGGCGCACGACACCATGAATATCATCACTTCTTACGTGCGACGCCACCGGGTTGAGATCACTCCCACCTCCTTCAGCACAGTGCTCCAGCTTCAGGATAACTCGGAAGCACATGTGGATATGAGTGAGGACCTACTGAGGACCACTAGGACTAGATGGGTCCAGGAGGTTGGTCAGACGTCGAGACACCAGGGAGAGGAGACTAAGGGTGTCATCCCCTACACCAGCCTCCCATCGCTCATGCAGAGGCTGGTAGCAGAGCTCCTCAGCCATCAGATCCGGCCTCGTGCTGGAAATGATGTCACTGACGAGGACTACGTACTTATCGACTACTTCCTCACACCACCTCCCGAGCCACGCCGCCAGATCTCTGTGCCATACATCATGTTCCACCAGCTGAACAAGGTGGTCACCTACTTGAGATCGAAGAAGAAGAAGATCACGCCTATCTTTCCCTTCTTCATCCACCACCTCCTCGCCAGTACACTACCAGGCGACGTCTTCACCGGGGTCGACGTGCGCGAGGGTGAGAGTCCTATCTCTCTTCAGACTTTGAAGAGGTGGGGCTTCATGCGTTTGGCAGATGAAAGCTGGGTACGAGGCAGCTCAGGCCTGGGAGCCACTGCATCTTCCTCGACTTCGGGCACTGCACCAGCGGTCACTACTACCATGCCACCACCCGTCCCTCCGGTCATGAGCATCCCTCCCGAGCTGCAGACCACGATGGATACCCTCCTACAGCAGCAGCAGGCGATACAGCAGCAGGTCGGTGCCGTGCAGCAGAGACAGGAGTAGATGGCAGGGGATATTGGCGAGCTGCACCAGACACAGGACCGGATTACCCATCGTATAGAGCGCAGCGACGAGGTCCAGAGTCAGACAGCTCTACTCATCGAGAGACTCATGGGTCAGCTGCCGCCAGGACCATCATAGTGATCCTCTATTTATTGTTTTGTTTCTTTTATTTAATTCAGTTGTTATTTATTCTAGTTTGCCATCTTTTGATGTTTTTACCTTTATTTTATTTTGACGGGTAAACGGTGTCGTAAACCATACAGACTAACTTGCAGTGTTTAAATGTTAAATTTCTATTCTACTTTCCTCTAATACTATGTTGTGCAGTCTCTTCTATTTTTACACTCGACACTTATGCACTCGAGGGGACATATAGCACCACAAATAAACCTCAACTGCTCACGAACTTATGATTGGCTGGAACATTAGGAAGTACTCCTTTTTATATTTTGTTATCTCTACTGCTTACCAATGTTCTACATTTTAATGCATGCTTACTTGGGGTTCGATTTCCACGCAATGGGGGCATTGCTCTTCTCAAGTGGGGGGGGGGGGATTAAGGGTAGAAAAATCTATCTGAATATGCAAGTTGGGTTTAAATGTCACACTTGTCTTTATTTGTCTACTTGCTTTCGAGAAAAATCACTTCTTCATGCAGATTTAGAAATCAAGGTATGTTGACTACCTCAAGAATCCTTCTGCTTTAGGGTGCTTGTACATCTAATTTTATTCAAAATTGTTCTATTTTTTTGTACAAAATTTGATGGAGTAGTTGATTATGGAAACTGAATTAGTTTAGCTTGGGACTCTTGGAAATGAATTCAAAGTATGGAATGAAAAGGATAAGTCAAGGTACTCCACTGATCAAACAAAAAAATAATTTCCGAACAAAAGCAGGCCACGTCTATTTGGTTATTAAGTCTTAAGGGTGCCTTAACACCTATCTATCTAAGGTCTCGGGATTTGGGATAGTTGGCCCAACACCGTTACATGGATAGAGAGAAAAGTCTGGGTTACGGAACAATTCTACAATTCGTAATAAATCGATTGTTTTATATATATCTCTTGCAAAAAAATGTTCTTGCAGGCGAAAAATTGATTGCAGTTAAATTTTGATCATGAGTACGTGGTGTTGAAAGGTATTGCGGAATAAGGCATTACTTCACACCCCTTGACATCCAAAGGTTAGAGGAAAGAAATAGTGGAAGATCCCAAGTTAATCTACTTCCAGATTTCGTATTCTGACTTCTCCAAGCTTTTAAAAATCCATCTTTTTCACTGACTGCGAAAACCTACATCCAGAAGCAGAATTATTCTTTTGATCGTCATCATTTCTTGTTTTCTGTCTGCATCTGTTTAACACTGAGTTTCAATGCTTCAGCCTGGAGGATAAGTTTCATTCTCTATTTTTGCTTGAGGACAAGCAAAAGATAAGTGTGGGGGAATTTGATGCACTGATTATTGATATATCTTTTAAGTGCTTTGAACCCTTGTTTTCCATATTCTTTTACTTAGATTTATGCATTTACCTTCTTTTTCATGTTATTTTGGCTTAGGACGTGATTAGGAAGGAATTAAGAGCTTTCGGAAGAAAAAGAGAAACATTTACACATGTCCGGATATGAGTCCAGATGGGAAGCCTCGGACACATTCGCGGACATCTCCAGATCGAGTTCCCCTCCTCTCTTGAGTCACGTCCGCAACACGGACAAAAACGCTGACATTCTCCTTCTGTCCCTTGTCCGCAAACACGGACAGCCATGCTGACGCTCACAGATCTACCCAGGACAGTCACGTCCGCAATGCGGACTCAAACGCGGACAGAAGTTAATCTCGCTAGGACAGCCATGTCCGCACACGGACAGAAACACGGATGCGTGTAGATCTCGTCAGGACACCCCTGTCCGTATACGGACTCAAACGCGGACGTCACACAGAGATTAAAAATAAAAATCATGCGCGCTGATAATTGTTGCTTTCGGCGCAATTATCAGCCGATTAAACCCATTCTCTTTCTAATTTAAGCTAGTTCCCATGCTCAATCAAGCGCCTACCCAACTCACCACTAAGCTATGTTTTAATCCTAAGCCTATTTAAACCCTTCCCCAGCCTTCATTCCAATTCGCACCGGACATTCGTCCACACCTCTCCTCATCCTTCTCCTCTCATTCCATTCATCTGCTCATCCTCATAATAACTCCTCCGTACAGCATCTCCATACCTACACTCAAATACAAATACACTCCACATCACCCACGTTTTCATCTAAATTTCTTCACACAAAATTCACACATAATCTTCCGCACACACGCCACACAAGATATCACGTCCGCATTTGTGTCCGGATTGGTGTCTGACCCACCCCATCCGGACACCTCACAAACTTGCCCCAAAATTCCATTTTCACCCCATTTCACCAGATTCACTCACCAAATCCAACCTCTCAGCCAGCATAGCGCAAGGACAAAGGGCGGAGCGAGCAAGAAGATCTTCGTAACAGATGATTTCTCTCAACTCTCTCTCATTTATGATTATAATCGCTATGTCTAGCTAAGAGGATATACTTTAGGGGAAGGGATGTTGTAATAAGTTAAACTCTGCATTATTTTACTGCTTTTTTGAGACTATTTGGATTGTTCAGGTTAATGCTTTTTAAGTGCTTTTAATAAACGTCATGAATTTATTATAAGCAATCGAATCATGTTATGATTAGATAAGGTGATTAGCATTGATGGTCCTATTAACCTATTACCTGTGATAATTGCAATCGGATAGATTACATTAGCCACTAGGAGCTTTAGTCCGGACCAAACCAGACTAGTAATTTTGTACAATAAAACCATCTAGATATACTTGCTAAGTCTAGACTAGAATTACGTGCCCTGTCTAGATGAGCTATCTGTAATTAGGACTTAATACAGAATAGATAATTGAGAATTACAAGCCAATCAAAGTCTCTGCTTAAGTAGTAGAATATGCAGAACCTAGCTAGAGAACAACTCCCTGAACCTAGAGTACCGTTCACACTCCCAAATCTATCACTTTAATTTATTTGCTATTTACTTTCTTGTCGTCTAATTAAATCCTAAAACCAAAACAAACCCCTTTTGAATTAATCCATTGTCTTAGGCTAGGCTTATTTACCTCAAGTCCCGTGGATTGACACCTGGTCGCTTCATAATTGCTATACTACTACGACCGGGATTTTCTGCAACCCGACGATCTATTGAATTGTTGATTTCTAGGATTATTTCATAGTTTTTAATACATCAAATAAATCGTTTGCAGTCGGTCGAGTAAAAATTTTCAAACCCGGATGTCTCCTGCATCTGACCAACCAGGGGGTTGGGTCGGTCATAGAGTCGGTCGGACCTTATAAAAAATAGAAAAAAAATGGCTTAAGTAGTAAACCCTAGTGAGTATAATGAGGGTCAACAAGTGTAAGTCAAATGTGAAAACATGCCATGTATTTATGTAAAATACTTAGTGAATTGGAAGTTAAATAAAGTAATTAACTGACATGACATATTATGTATAGGAGCTGCATTTGATGGTCAACAGACGCAGCAGGGACCAAGGTATGGCTTTTTTGTATTCTGTCTGCTACCGGTTTACACCGGCTTGTATGTTGTTCGTTTTCTGAGTGTTTACAACCTTGTAAGATTAAAGGCATATAATGAGTGTACAGTTATTGTTTATTGTGGCATGTGTGTTCCGATACCGTTAACCTCAAATGCGTGCTAACCCGTTAGTTAACCAATGTTAGGATCATGTAAGAGAACGGAATTTGATTTTTAACGTTGCAACTTACAGAACGTTCTAACTACGGCTATCCGTGTGTTAGTTGTGGTTTGTGTTGTTCAAATGTATGCCATCTCCCTTGTGTGCCTAACTAGGCTTGAACACTTACTGTGTGAAATAATATGTCAAGTTCCAACAATGGAACTACTAACAAGTGTATAACCGGGGGGTGAGGAATTCAGGTGTCCGGTCGCGCGTGTATGTTCAGAAGTTGATATCTGAATCAGATTCAACTCTCTCCATGTTTTGGTTGTTCTCCTTCTTGGATTACAATCACCCACAAGTCTAAAAAATGGCTTTCCTAACCTGACCTTAGTTCCGGCTAGGGGGATTATGTGTACGGTGTGTTTGGATCACTACATCCAACACATCTTGAGATAAGTTAAACGTCTGACCAACCGAACGGCCACAAGTTATGTAACATGCTTAACATGAGATTGGAATCATTCTCTAGGCTTACCAAGTTTGGCTAACTGTTGTTTGGATCGTTTCCCTCAAGTGATTCGTTCCCTTATGTTGTGTGTACATTGTTTCTATGCAATTATTGTTGCTATGCTTGTGGATGTTGTATGTTAAAATAAATCCCATGTTATCATGACAATTAGTTGTGTGCATCCCGGTAGCCGACGGGCTGCACGTTAATCATAGCAGCCAAGGGTTGCTGAGCCTCTCGAGGCACCATATTTTACTTGCAGGATGAGGATTGAAGAAGCAGAGTCACTTTAGCCTCAGGATGTAAAGAATTACTTTTGTTATTTTGGATGTTGGACCCGAGATGCGCCTGTGCTCTCATGGTTGTGTATTTTGGTAGCATCAGAATTAGTATGATGGCTTTGTATATACTTACATTCGGTACGGTTGGTTTGTAAGTATGTGGATGTTAGTAACTAATGCTCGGGGGTCTGTGTCCATCAGACCGATACAACTTGTGCGTATTAGCCTTTTTAGGCACGTGGGTGGCTAACGGCGTGTAACACTGTCCCTATTTGTTAATGTTTATGTTATGATTTTTCCGCTGCGATTTTTGTTAAGTGCTAAACTTACGGTTGGGGTGTTAAAGGAACCACCGCGATAGGTTCTTTTATTTTCCCCCTCCTTGTGTGACTCCGTCATTCTCCTCCTCACTATCTGCTTCCTCTCTGTAGAATCGACGAAGGCGATGACGATTTGAGACGCCTGTGACTGCGACTACTGCCGTGCGACCGCCACCACCACCTTCTTCTTCTATGTGCGCCACCATTCTCGTAGCCGCTATCACCCCTGCAAGCACGTACCGTCTAGAGGTCGCAGGCATCACGCAATTCGTTGTAGTAACCCAAGGTTAGAATTTCGAATTCTAACTTTTAAATATGTTAATTATTGTCTTTTTGATTGAAAAACTAGTTGTAATATAGTTGTTGATTGCTAGTTTAGTTGTGTGTGCATTATTTAAATATAGATAGATTATTAATTAAGTATAAATACTTATGCATATAAGGTGTTCGATAAAATGTGTGAGTTGATGTTTTTGCGGTTTGTGCCCTCTACATACAATGCCGGAGACAATTTAATGAAAATCCCGTTTGTATATGTATATTAGGTAGATTCCCTAACTAGTAAACCTTGTAGCCTCCTTATAAATAGCAACTAGTAATCTAAAATGCCGATTCAAACAAACAAACAAACAAACTCAATTAAGTAATTATGATTATGTGCCATTATGTGTTATTGTGGTCACATCCAAGGTTGTGAAAAACGGTACGGGGTCATAATACGGACCCCATAAAATACGGGATATGAGAGTATTGATGCGAACAAGACGGGTGTAATGTTACAACGACCTATTTATTCTCACAATAGCCACGTTGGAGCAATCTTTTACCAAACTTCTTCGAGTTGATTAGCATAACTCCAAACTATATCTTTTTCTATCTTTTTGTGCAATCATTTGAAATTGTAAACCAATTTATACAATCATATAAATTAAATTTGAACAGTTCATATATAACAGATTTATAACTTAAATTCATATCAATTGAAATGGTAAATAAAACCACTATGAAAAGTAAAAGAATAACTACAAATCATTTTGTTCTTAATTCTCAAACTATTAAAAAATTCACTTCAAGTTTCACATTAATTAAGTGGTAAGATCTATTACTGTATAACATATATGTTCTTCCATTACTTTGGAGTATATACGTGCTTATTTTAAATCTATATTCTCTAAATGTATATTTGTATTTTAAATGTATATATGTCTAATTTCATTTTGCACAATACAATGTGATTATTATAATGCATAGTAATTTCTTCAATTAATTTCCAATCATAGCATGTTTAAACATCTTACAACCCGCTTACAATGCAAAATCATTCAACTACAATATTATAATGCAGATTTTTAACTAATTATAATACAACGGCATACATAACGTAGAACAGTAAACTTTACTCACCAACTTCGCCGCTGTCTGCAGTAATTAGGGTGGTCTCTTCGTCTTCTTCTTCCTCATTTATTCTGCTGTGCAGCATGAGTGGAAAGGTAACATCTTAATCTATCTTTTTTCTCTTTTTTATTTTCTTAATATGATAATGCTTATAGTAATGGATTTCTCGCCCCCTAATATTATTTCCTTGCTTCACCGCTGTCTGCAGTAATTGTGGTGGTCTCTACTTCTTCTTCCTCATTTCTTCTGCTGTGGAGTAAGAGTGAAAAGGTAACATCTTTATCTATCTTTTCTCTTTGTTTGTAGAATTATTTATTGAGAAAAAGTGGTTGTGGTTAATATTGAGTGATTGTGAATAAGGATGGTTGCTGTCAATTGTTGAATTTGTTTGTCGTGGTAAAAAGATATTGCTGAATGCTTAATGATAAGCATGGGATTAACACGATTACGCAAAGGTCATGCCGAATTTTTTGTAGATTCGTATTAGTCTTATTAATTAATTTTATTTGTTCATTGTCAGGTCTTCTGCATATTCTATTAGATTTGTACCAATACTTTCCCATCCCATCACCAAAGTAGTCTCCTACCTTCCCACTCTATTTAACCTTAAAACAAGTATGTAATTAAACTTTATTTTTGGTTTTAATAATGAAATGATTTGTTGATGTTAAATCACTAGTATCTTAATTACTTGTGTTAGAATTGTTAGAATAAGGCTAGATTAGTTACGTTGGAACGTTAGAGTACTTAGGCTACGTTAGTTTGGTTGGAACCATAAGTACTGCTTAGTTTGGTCGCAACCGTACATCCAGTATAAACATTCTCCACATACAAATGCAGACAAAACTGAAAGACAAATCAATCTTATAATTGTTTTGTTTTCACATATAGAATGGAGTGTGAAAGGATGTACGGTGATCAAGAGGATCACTTTGACAAGAAGCTGGAAGAGTTTCTCAATGCGGCAGTGTAACACAAGGACAGAACAAAGGCAGACAAAATTTCATGTCCTTGTGTTGACTGTGGGGTCGTAAGGGAATATGTAGACATTGAGGAAATCAGATTTCATTTTAAGACCCGTGGATTCATGCCACATTACAGAAGATGGAATTTTCATGGAGAAACTATAGCAGCTAGTGCTTCAACATCATCAAGTGCTAATGATCCTCGTTACGCAAGTACTGACCACACCTTCAATACCATCAATGAGTAGGTACCGCTAAGTGATTCAGGATTCGATGACAGTGAGACCACTCACCATGATGAGCAAATGGATAAAATGTTAGAAAATGTTACGGATACTTTTGTCAATAAGCCAGAAGAGTATCAAAGATTGTTGGATGCATCGAAGACATCTTTGTACCCTTCGGGCATTAAATACACAAAATTGAGTGTTGTACTTAATTTGTTCAACTTAAAGGGGAAATATGGAGTTGGTGACAAGTGTTTCACGTCACTTCTAGAGCTGATACATGATATGCTTCCTGATGAGAATGGTCTTCCTACATCCACCTACGAGGCAAAGAAATGGTTGTGTCCAATGAGAGTTGAATATAAAAAGATTCATGCTCGCCCAAATAACTGTGTGTTGTATAGGGGTGAATACGAACATCTATACAAGTGTCCTAAATGTTTGTTGTCCCGGTATAAGGACAAGGATGGCGATTCCTCCTTTCAGAAAAAAAAACCGTCCTGTGAAATTATTGTGGTACTTGCCGATAATTCCTAGATTCAAACGGTTGTTTGCCAACCCGAAAGATACGAAGAAATTACGATGGCACGCGGATGGTAGAAAAAATTGATGAAAAATTAAGACATCCTGCAGACGGACCTTAGTGGAGAAATATCAACAGAAAATTCAAATATCATTTTGGGGATCAGGTTAGGAATCTGAGGATTGGATTGTGTACCAATGGGATGAACCCGTATGACACATTAAGCAGTCAGCACAACACTTGGTCGGTGCTAATAGTGATCTACAATTAACCATCATGGTTGTGTAAGAAACAAAAATACATTATGTTATCACTCTTAATTTATGGTCCAAAGCAACATGGTCATAACATTGACTTATATCTTGCCCCATTGATCGACGATCTCAAGTTGTTGTGGAATGAAGGAACAGTGGTATATGATGCTCATGCGAAAGAAAATTTCACACTGAAGTGATGTTGTACTGTACTGTTAACGACTTTCCTCGCTATGGGAACTTGTCAGGATACTCGGTGAAATGATTTAAAGCATGTTCGATATGTGAGGATGACACATGTTCAGACCGTTTGATGCACTGCGGCAAAAATGTTTACATGGGTGTGAGCCTCGATTTTCAAACCCTATCCTATGTTGATTCGAGTTGATTAGGATCTGATTAGGTTTTAGGTCCACTCATAACTTAGGTTTAATATCAAAGTCATATAACCATAATAATTAAAACTTAAGCTAGCTCACTGGAACCTATTATGAGTCGCCACCTAATTTTAACCTAGATCAAATTAGGAAAAGAGAGTTCGGGTTTGGGGGCTTGATATTCGACTTAATCAGGGTTCAATTACTTTTAATACCCCTAGAAGTCGTTTTTCCTCTACTTAGTTTAATTACGGCTTATTACGAGTCGTTTTAACCTAAGTGCACACTTCTGAGTTTTAAAATTTTTTTAACTCTTTTTGATAGAAAATTAAAGTAAAAATTAAAACTACCTAAACTAGGGTTACGGAGGCAGAATTAGGTCAAATTTGTTTTTGTCCGTGGCCACAGACCTACTATCCGAACCCACGGACCCTAGTTAACCTAATTATACAGAAAAGTCGAATTTAGAAGAAAACACAATTTTTAAAAAGTCCGGGGCCACGGACAGGTTTTCCGTGGGCCCGGACATATACCGTTAAAACCCTAAATATTTGAAAATTTAGTTTCCGCCGCGGTCCAGGGGTGTCCGTGGCCTCGAATAGGCCGTCCGAGACCCCGGACAGGTTGTCCGTAGGCACGGACCACCCTCGGACGGTGGCGTTCTGGTGGTTCCCGATGGTGTTTTTGGCCCAAAATTTGTGGCTGTATATCCTATGAGATTTTAAACAAGTTAGTGATCGAAAGAACTCAATTTGAAGTCGAATTCAATGCGAAACTTAACAAATAAGTAATTTGGCATAAGCCAAAACAATTAGCAATTCGGAAGCTATAAAAGGTTAGTTTGCGCTCAAAATTGGACAGAAGACTAATGAAGTCGTGGATAATCAAAATAACATGGTCCTAACCTGTTTTACCTTTGGCGTTGATGAAACTTTTCACGTCGGGAATTTTTCGGTGCTCCGTTGAAGCCGATCCTGAATTGAGTTCGACCCTTGCTTCTGACCCTTAAGAATTGGTGGTGTTCTTCACATTTTGGTGGTGGTTTGATGATTGTGAATGTGATGGGAGTTGAAGAATGTGTTTTGGTGTTGATCTTGGTGAGATTTTGGTGTTTGATTGTGACTCGGGAGATCAAAACATGGAGAGAATGAGACAGCTGGCTTCATTGATGGTCTAGGGTTCTGGAAGTTCTCCTTTGATCAAGGGATATGGTTCCTTATATATCCTTCCTTAAAGATAGAAAAATCTGGTAAAAACCAAGATTTACCGACGTTTTAGCTCAAGGGCTTCCAAAAGGAATTTGTAACACCCCCAAACACTGGCCTAGGAGTTAGGGGTATTACACGCCGCGTATTATTACTTAATAATGCAGGGCTCTAACTATAGCACGTAAATAATTAGAATAAAGGCCCAAAACAAAACACTTGTATAAATAAGTATAATGTAACAAAATGTAACATGGTACTCTCAGACCTAAATACAAAACAAAGGTCAAAGCATAATTTTCAAATACTACAAAGGTCCATAGGCTACAAAGACTAAACATAAATGTCTCAAAAGCTGAAATAACATAACAAAGCTCCAGAAGCTGAATAGGTGATCTTCGCTGGTCAATCTGCAATGTTAGTAAGAGTTAGGGAGTGAGCATCTAACTATGCCCAGTAGATGACCAACATCATCAACCAGCATGCTCAAAACATTTGATAAAATATTATTAAAGTAGAAGTAAAAAGAGGAAGTCACATTCCAAGTTAGAAAGCAGAAACAGAAGTCGAATCACCATAAGATTAAACAGAGTTCAAAGCACACCGAGTCAGAAATAGAAGGGGACCCTAGTTAACCATGGCATGCAGACGGAACGGATAAAATCTGTGAACAGGACGAGGATAGATCACTCATGAACAGAACAGGTGGGAACCTGTGAATAGAACGGGGAACACACCCGTGAATACAGAAGGACGTCCTACGCAGCGCGCTACGAGATAGCTAAACCAGCCATCCAGGGTTCAGATACAAGGATAACAAGGTCCCAAATCAGAAGCTTAAATACAGTTTAGCATATGTGCATCACAGGCACCGCAAAGCATTTAGATAGCTTGGAAATCAGAAGGGGGATCCAACCCCGTAAACGGAAGTCAAAACGGAGCTCAAACGAGCAAGATAGGGCGAAAACAGTGCCATGTCCGAACTTATGTCCGAATGTCAAAATTCGGACGCAAGTCAAAACTCAAAAGCCAAAACCAGACGAATGTTCGAACATGTGTCCGAACATCACAAGTCAAACTTAAAACATAGGCAGAGACAGAAGGGTGTCCGAACATGAAAGATCGGACGGATGTTCGGACACTTTCAGAAATCAGTACGGGGTGAAGTCCGAACATGTGTCCAAATGTCGAAGTTCGGACGCATGTCGAAGCAAAATCAGAGAAGTCTTTGAGGGTGTCTGAACATGTGTCCGAACATCGATGTTCGGACGCATGTCGAACCAAAATCAGAGGAAGGTAACAGAGGGTGTCCAAACTTATGTCCGAACTTACAAGTTCGGACACCTTACGAAACTTGTAAGTCGGACTCGTCCTCGCACCCCATCCGAACATCAAAGCTCGGACGGAAGTTCGGACATGTTTAAAAACTTAGAAAAACAGAACGCAACAGGGTCTGTCTGAACATCAACATTCGGACAGACGTTCGGACACATCGAAAAGTGCAGTTTTTCAAAGACGATTTGCACACAAACCAGAGGCTCAAACACATTCAAATTGACAACAATTTGTAGAAAACAACCTTGGGGGTTTGTAACCATTAAAACAGTAGTTAAACAAACAAATTCATAACCACAACGCGGAGACAATTCGCAATTAAACCCTAGAACTGAAACTCCCCAAGGGTGAACTGTAACACCTAAACTACTAAGCTCGTTATTACCTCTTAAACTGTCACAATTTACCATAAAAATCGCAGCGGAACTCTAATTACAACAGAGGGTGATACAACGTTGTTGGCCACCCTCGTGGCTAACCAGTCCTGACTCAATTACAGTAACGATCTGATGGACTAGAACAACCGGGTACTCCATACAAATACAATACTCAATCCATTTCTTTACTATACCAAGTCTACAATATATGGATGCCGATAACATACTCGGTCTTACACCTTATTCAAATACATGAGTAAATTAAATTCTAGCTACCCATGCTAACCACCGACCCCGTCCTACACTCGAACGGTATCATCTCCGGTGTACCTGCAAATAAAAACGATGCCCCTAGGGGCTCAGCTTAAAGCTGCATATGAAATTCGCATACCCCGGTGCTAACCGGGGTATGCCGACTCCTTTTGGTCGAGAGCATGGAGATTCATTTTAATTCGATCATCATGGATCATAGCAATACATTACACATGTACACTACACAAGGATTCACATTCACCCATGGAATACAATCTGTAACTAACATAACAAGGTTGTTGGTTGTATTAGTTACTCTTAAGCCTTGAGGGTTATACCTCACTATGCCTTGGTCACTTATTCAATGACTCACCCATTCACTTGGGTCACTTATTCTTATTCTCACCCATTCTCTCGAGTTACTCATTCTTATCTCACACACACTCTTAGGTTGCTTACTTTTTATCTCACCCACACTTTTGGGTTACTTGCACTCAAGCTCACGTAGTTCTCGAGATACTACAAGTCTCCTACGCTCTTCTCGCTTGTTTCACTTATTACATACTTAAGCCAAAACGCATGGCTCTCGAGCGTAGTTCGACTAGCTCCCGGAACTCTATCTTAGTTCCTACTACTTTCACATAAGTCCGACTACTCTCGGACTTCTCACATTCTCAAACACTCCTCTCTCAGAGTTATAATATATTTAGGTATATTAGTCTATGAGCATCTCTCTCGATGTTCCTAATATTTAGGGAACATTACTTAAATTCGGGTAATCTTAGGTTCAAGGGTTACCCATACATTCATATACTTATACTTTCGGTTATTTTCTTATACCGGGTAGAATCCCCATATAGGAGGTCGACCATGTCTTAAGGGAGCTAAATGGTCCCTTAGGTCTCTTTTACTTTTCTTATAAGTTCACATCATTGGACTCACTTCAATCCTCTCGATGGAGGTTCATTTATCTCTCCACTCTTATTTATTTCATGGATTGTTTCAATATGGTGTCCGAACCATTATCAGGTATTTACTCAACCCGTACATCTCCTGACATTCTAGGGAGTTCATATGTTTGCATTATCGTTATACTTTAATCGATAGCTTGCGTGTGTTTGCATATTTCCATTGTTTATGAGACTACCCGGTCTACGGGTTTCTAGTCAATCGATACTCACTATGAGTCGGTCTATGCACTATATTAGACCACACAGGCATACAAGTATGTTAGCTCATACAACATACAACAAGGCATACATAATCAAACAACGGATTATTTTCATGCTTTAATCTTGATTAAGCCGGCACACAAGTCGGAGTAACTCGGTTAACATACGGGGCATGAGAAAATCATACCTTTCACCGGGGTTTTTACTTTTACCGTGTCATCTCACCATGCTCGGTTCACACACGATCCTCTGGTAATGTTCCAAGCATTATTATTAATACTAAGCTCATACGGCACATAATTAAATGCTACCCCCGTACTTACCCCGTTATCCCATTATCTCGGTTTTACTCTTGTTAGTTTGAGTTCTCACTTCTCACTCACTTCTAACACTTTCTTACACATCTTAGGGCCTTTACATGTCACCAAACAAGGCCTAAACATCATCTAACATCATTAACATTCAAACCCACATCATTAGAAACCTTTAAAACACTCACGGGGCATTTCTGGGGGTGGTCGGGTGAAAATTTACTATGGTCCGGGACCTTGTACCTAGAGCAAGTCCCAGACCAGCTGTTTGTAGCAACTCTCGGTAGGAAATTAAGGTTGGTTCGGGACTTTAGCAAGGGACCAAGTCCCGGACCATAGCAGGTTGTACACATATATTGCATTTTCAAGGTCTATTCAACCCTTAATCCATACCTAATCATTCCCTAATCTTCCCACAAGTTTCCTACATGTTTAATCACCTTAAAACATGCCCTAAACTTCTTCAAATCATAGGTTTAATCCATACCCAAATTCTTGCTCAAATTCACAAAGTAACATTCTTATTTCAACACTTTGCACACTTGTGCAATTTCTAACTTCTCTTTGCACTTTGCATTTTGCTCTCTCTTCATTTGACCATTCCAAGTGCTCCAACACAATGCACTTCTCATACCAAGGTTCATGCCTCACTCATGAAGCCTTAAATCTTCTTTGTTTTCTAAAAACTCCTAAGACACTAAAACCACTTTTGTGCTACAGATTTTAGCATCAATTTTCTCCCCTTGGACATGCCTTCCCAAAGTGGTTTACTAACCCAATTAAATCTCCACACCAAAACATCACTAAAATCACTTAGATTTCTACCGGAATTTTGCCATAGTCCGGCTACTTTTCTAACATTGCCCAAAACTCATTTCTTCACTCAATTCATCCTACAACTAACCAAACCACAAGGGCTCTACCAGCACACATATAAATCCATCAATACTCATAAATTCTCCAAATTCCACACAATGCATAATTCATAAAATGCATAGCTCTTAAATCAAAACTAAATTCACAAATGCTTTCTCACTTGCATTATTCCTATACAAGCACATTATTACCACACTCATGTGGGGTTCATTCATTTTATTAACCCATCCCAAATTCAAATACATATAGAATATACATTAGGGTAGGTTTCTTACCTTGAATTCTCTCAAGTCTCCTTTAAATACTCTTCTCCTATTCTCTTCACTCCAAAATCGGTCAAGGCAAAAATCTTGCCCAATTCTCTAGACCAATATACCAATGGACATACGGAGTACTAATTAGTTCTCCTAGTTGCGAAAACAACTCATGAATTCAAGAAGAGGGCTTAAGGTAAAAAATTTGAACATTACCTTTGGTAACCCTAGAATTGATTTGCCAAGAACAAAAGGAGGAGCTCCAACCTACTATTGGAGGTTTGAATAAATGCTCAACAAGGAAAGAACAAGGTATCAAGAAAGGCAAAAATCGGCTAACACTAGAAAATGGAGAAAATGAGCTTTTCTCTTGAAACTTTTTATCTTGTTTGAAAGAGGAGAATCCAAGCTCCAAAATGATGTAATTTATTCTTAAAATGGGCAAAACCCATGGAGATGAACTTCTTCCTTTTTTAATTTTGAAAAGAGGGAAGTGTACAGCTTGATGAGAGGATCACAAATGTGTAATTGTTTTTGTGATTTAAGCATGGAGCTAGCTTGGACAAGGAGAAGAAGAGTGGATAAACCATGGATGGAGCTCATTACCGTCCAGCAATAGAGAGGGAGGTGGAAAATCAGAGGGAGGAAGAAGAGAGGAAAGAGAGAGGGAAAAAGAAATAAAGGAGGAGAGAGAAGGTGACTCACCTTTTTCTACTTTCTTTTCCTTTCTTTCTTTTCTTTCTTTCTTTACTTATTATGGGTCAATGGGAGGGATGGTCAACATATAAAACCGGCCCCCTGTATAATAGTAAGCTGGAGCATTTTTTGTCTTTTACAGAAAACGCTCGTTATTTTACCCGGTTCGGCACTATTCACTCACTGGCCCGTTTTTTAGATTTTTCTCGTTTCTTTATTTTTAATGGTAATTAAGCTTCCATTGATACTTAATTATAGATATATAATCAACCATAATTTTTACGGGTCTGTTTGACCACTTAAAGTCACATTTTCGGGTTTTCTCAAAAAACGTGCTTTAAAACTCCGTTAGCATTTTAATCCATTATTTGGATCTGTTTTCTTCGGGAATCATTCCCATATACTAATTAGGCCTGACTGAGCCTTAGGAATCCATCTCGGACCCTAACCGAGGTCTTATACCTACTATACTCTTTTAACGCGCGTTTTAGCGTTTTTCCCTTTTCAAGCGTTTTCTCTTTTCTTTTGGTTTTATTCTCTTTACCAATACTTCTTAAGCACTAATAGGCCTCTAAAATAGTATTAGAGTAATTTATTCACCATTTTTAGGTCCGGGGTATTAAATGAACACACTAGCCGAATCCGAAAGCCACCTACCACGATCAATTAGCAGAAGCGAACCTAGAATCTGAACAGCAAACCCTAGTCAACGAAGGTACTGAACACACACCGACACGAAGTCCCAAGCCTATGAACAAACACAAATGCAGAATAGACCGAAATCAGAACTTCGAACTCACAAAATCAGAAACTGCCATGACAACGGATTCCCAATCCTTACTTGAATTCGACCACGAAATCGCAGAGAAAGCCAACTGAAGCAGAATTCGACAAAGGAATGGACAAAATCGGATTGCTAATCAGATTACAGAAGAAGAATTAGGATGAGGGAAATTCCCAAATCCAGAATCGACGAAGAACGAACCGGCCTTGTTTATCTTAATCTGAACCGGAACTCGCAACGTAGAAGGATCCACAGCCAAACTCGGATTGCAGAAATACCAACAGTAGAACTTGGGCACTTGAATGAACGTAACTTTTTGAGAGAGAGTAGAGAAGAGAGGAGCATCTTCAGTTTTCAAAACTGAATGAGAGTAAAGGCGTGAATGAGAATGTGATTAGGGAGTGGAGGAAATACTTACTAAGGGAATTAGTAATTTAGCAAATGTTAATTCTCACCATAAAAAAGGAAGGGAGGGGAGAAAGACTCCTTCGTCCATGTCTTTTAATCAAAAGGACTCCCATGTCCTGAATCCAAAATAAATTAATAGGCCACTTGTGACGAAATAAAATGCAAAATTTTGAAACCAAACTTTGGGTTATAACATAATTTAACTATGAAAATTTAAAGATGGGTAAAGGATGCTATTTCTGATTTTTCCAAAGTGGAATTGAATTTTTTGGATAATGAAATATTTTTAAATTCAATTTCTCATTAGATTCAATCATAAGTTGCTAGAAAATTATGGGAAATTCAAAAAATCAAAATTCCAACGTCATTATGCTTAAAATGTCATCCTTTATCTTGGGTTAAAATTTTAAAGCATTTCGAGTTGATTGAAGCCATTTTCAGAGGAGAGAGAATGCTCATAGGGGCTTAGAAGCCTTGAAAATTTATAAAAATGCCCTTGAATATGACTAAGCTGTCTCTAGTACTCCGAAATGTGCCTATCGAACTAGGAACCCTTGCTACTTATTCAAACTAGCCTATTAGTAGAGACTCTCTTATGGGGGTGAAAATTTTGGGTATAACAAATTGCCTCCCATCAACTAAGCTTTGTAATGGAAATGAAAAGGCTTGTTGATGCTTGAGTGATACCCTAAAATTTTTGATCTTAAAAGACACCGCAAGCAGTTGAAAACCGACAAATTGTGTCGAGCTGTTCTAAGGCGCTGACTATATATGAGTAAAGTGAAAGGATGTCGAGCAATTCTAAGGCGTCGACCACCTAAAGGTAAAAATGAAGTAATATTAGACTATTTTAAGGCGTCGACTGCCTATAAGGATGATATGATGTCAGGCTATTCTATGGCGTTGACTACCTATAATGAATGAAATGATGTTAAGCTATTCTAAGGCGTTGACTACCTATACCGAATGAAATGATGTCAAGCTATTCTAAGGCATTGACTACCTATAATGAATGAGATGATGTCAAGCTATTCTAAGACGTTGACTACCTATAATGAATGAAAAGATGTCAAGCCATTCTAAGGTGTTGACTACCTATAATGAATGAAAAGACGTCAAGCTATTCTAAGGCGTTGACTAGCTATAATGAATGAAATGATGTCAAGCTATTCTAAGGCGTTGACTACCTATAAGGAATGAAATGATGTCAAGCTATTCTAAGGCATTGACTACCTATAATGAATGAGATAATGTCAAGCTATTCTAAGGCGTCGACTACCTATAACGAATGAAATGATGTCAAGCTATTCTAAGGCATTGACTACCTATAATGAATGAGATGATGTCAAGCTATTCTAAGGCGTTGACTACCTATAATGAATGAAATGATGTCAAGCCATTCTAAGGTGTTGACTACCTATAATGAATGAAAAGACGTCAAGCTATTCTAAGGCGTTGACTAGCTATAATGAATGAAATGATGTCAAGCTATTCTAAGGCGTTGACTACCTATAAGGAATGAAATGATGTCAAGCTATTCAAAGGCATTGCCTACCTATAATGAATGAAAAGATGTCAAGCCATTCTAAGGTGTTGACTACCTATAATGAATGAAAAGATGTCAAGCTATTCAAAAGGGTTGACTACCTATATTGAATGAAAAGATGTCAAGCTATTCTAAGGTGTTGACTACCAATAATGAATGAAATGATGTCAAGCTATTCTAAGGCGTTGACTGCCTATAATGAAATAAAGTATGCCAAACATTCTAAGGTGCTGGGAACCTGTAATACAAATATAGAAGTCATGCAGAAGTAGATGATATAATGATGAAGATGACATGATGGTATGCTGATGATACTCAGACACTTCTAGGGACCGAAACATGCCAAACCCAGTTGTTTATGGATACTGAGATCTAACTAACTTAGTCCCTTATGGAGACTGAGATCTGACTAACTTAGTTGCTTATGGAGACTGAGATCCACCTAACTTAGTTGCTTATGGAGACTGAGATCCATCTAAGTCAGTTGGTTATGGAGACTGTGATCCACCAAACTCAATTTCTTATGGAGACTGAGATCCATCTAACTCAGTTACTTATGGAGACTGAGATCTGACTAACTCCATTGCTTGTGGAGACTGAGATCCATTTTACTCTTGACTAGGCTTATTGAAGAATGCAGTATGTTTGATTATGCAAAGATGCGAAGTATGTTTTATGCAAATGATTGTGACAAAAAACAAATCGTCAAAGTTCCAAACATGGAAATGAAGAGGTTTAAGCGGGTATTGCAAAATAAAATTGAAGTGCTTGTAAAGACTGAAAATTGTCCAAAGTAAGAAATTGTTGGAAATATGCCAAACATGGCGAGGATGTAGGTTGAAAATTTTCCATAGCAAGAATGGCGATGATGTAGATATTTCCAAAGCAAGAAATTACTAGGAATATGCCAAACATGGTGATGATGCAGATTTGTCAAATGCAAGAAATTGCTAGGAATATGCCAAACATGGCGATGATGCAGCTTTGTCCAAAGCAAGAAATTGCTAAGAATATTCCAAATATGGTGATGATGCAGATTAAAAATAGTTCAAAGAAAGAAATTTGCTGGAAATATGCCAAACATGGCCATGATGAGATTTATGAAACTGAAGTGTTTGAAGGAAAATTGTCCAAGACAAGAAATTGCTGAAAAAGGTGCCAAAAATGGCAATATTTAAAGAAAATTCTATCTACTGAAAAGGAAAGTGAAATTATTGTTTCCTGACTAAAGATTTTAGACTCGTATTTTATTTCCTAGGAGATGAACATGCCACTAGTGTGGTGTGATGTTTGATGTGAAGATCTCTTGAGTGGTGGTCAAGGCTTATGACGGGCCATGGAATTTATGTAGAGGTGAAGGCTTATGACGTTCCCATGGTGTATGATGTGGAGATAAGGGCTTAAATGGGCTTATGTGGTATGATGTGGAGGTAAGGGCTTGTGTGGGCCTGTGTGGTATGATGTGGAGGTAAAGGCTTATGTGGGCCTATGGTGTGATGATGGTGCTCATGCTTCGGGTTTCAATTGGTGTTGCCATGGAAATTGTTAGAACCAACAATTGCCCCTAGTATTTTTCCTTAGGACAATCTGAGCTAGAGTTCATGGCAATCGATCGGAACGATCGATTGCCCCCAGTATTTTCTTTGATTAAACATGCAAACAAGTCTCATCCTCACATGGTCAAGGCTTATGTCTTGATGTGGTGCTTCCTAACCTACACTCAAGGTGTTTGGTGTTTGCACTCATTTCTCGTTTACGGTCTCAACTTCTAGACCATTGAATTTGATATTTGATGGATTTACACATTCGTTCTGATACTTTCACGTGATTAGATACACAATTACCAAGTCATAAGTCTTTACAGCTTATAACTTGGCCATGGGGTGTGATGAAAGACAACGGGACCATGGAGGGATATTTGAGGTATGTGGAGTTAAAAGGGGTGACCAAAGCTGCACCTTGCTTCTTCTCTCGGATTCATCTTCCTTGTCTTGAAGTCAGCTAGCTGCTTCGTGTTGATGTTGCTTTCGAGATTCTGGACTTGAACTTTTGAAGTTGTTATTTACACCATTTCTCTTCTTTTTGTCATTTGGATTTCTTCGAGGCATTTCAGGTTTGCCTTTTTGTTTTATCCTTTCTTGACTTCACCTTCGGGGTTCTTGTGTCTCCCGGATTTTGAGTTTCAAGAGTAGTTTTAAAGTGATCTCTTTGGATCCTGTGTTACTCTGGGACCATTTGTGGATCACTTCATCATGCTAATAGCGGCATTGCTTCTTTGGACTGATGAGAACGTTATCTAAGAGTTGGGCTACTTGCTTCCTTTGGTCACCGGGTTAGTTATTCATCATGGGCTGGCTTGTTTCGTGGAGCTTTGTAATATTGAAAAGGGATATATGAAAGGCTCAGCAGGGGTGTCTAGGGTTTAATGTCAGGGTTCACAAGCTTTTGGCTAAATGGTGTTGTACCTAGGTGCTTCGTCATTCCAGATAGTTGTGTATCCGTTCTTTGTTACTTTTCACAGGTCTAAGTGTAAATCTACAAATTATCTCCCTCTATCGGGGTTATGCCTTTTACCTTACCTTTGTATGTGGTCTCATCGGAGTCGTGCAAAGATGACACGCTCATTCGCTCATGGTTTTCTGCTAAAGACACTCTCACAAATTTTCACTCAAATACTTGTTCACATGTTTACATTAATGATAAGTGCGGAATTTATCTATTTTTCTATGCTTAATATTATTAATATTTTATTGGTGTATGTGATAAATTCCTTACTTATGTGCTAATTTATATTATATGTGAAGAACTCCCATTACTTGTGGTTTTATGCTAAAACAGGTTAAAAACACTAAAGAAAAGGTTTAGAAATATATGTCAAGAGCTTCACGATCAAGACCGGGACCAAACTCTCATAAAAAGGAACTTCCTGTTGAATTTTAGGTATGGTCCAGGTTTGTATCCAGATTTACAAACCCGGACCCGGCTGATTTAACTGGCCCTGGTGTTGCTCACGAGGAGAGTTGGGCCGAATGAAATATTGATATAGCGCATGACATGGGCTGCATGTGAATGATCAGATGACTTGAGCTGCTGCATGGGTTTGGAGTTTTCAATTGCTGCATGAATTATTGAATCACGTACTGCTACTTACATCTCAATTATGGGTTGCAACATTTAGACTCCCAGACCTGCATAGAGGAGCCTTACTCACGCATGGGCATGCAGAATGAACTCTTCATAAGCACAGACAAATTTGTCGTGGTGCAGACTTGGCGGACATTTGACCAGCCTGGACCTAGGAAAATGGTTGGGCCAATAAACAACCTCTGGGCCGATAGATTCGACAAGGGAGAGGCGCTGGAATTTGGCCATCATTGACCTGCAACACCTGCACGTTAATATAGCCCACAAACTCCAATGACAATCTTGACCGACATGTAATTGGATGGGCGGATAACAGTTCTCACATACATGGGCTGCGAATGACATGCATACAAGCTGGGCCGACAAACAAAATAGAGGCGCAAACATTTTTGACCGACATATACTGAATATTTATATCAATATGACATTACCAGAGGTCGAGGATATAATACGATACAAAATACAATTCTCAACCCTAGCCGCGCATATGAGTTCGAGAGGGAGACAGACAGAGAGGAAACAACAAACAATTTTGACATACTGGAGCAGAAGGTAGAGATTGTGTTATAACCCAAGATTTGGTTATATTTTATTTCGTCACAAGTGGCCTTACACTATTGTATTTTGGATTTAGGACATGGACGTCCTTCTGATTAAAGACATGGGTAGAAGGGTCTTTCTTCCTTTCCATTTAAATTCTGGTGAGAATAACCTCTTATTACTTTAATTCTTTCCTTCTTAATTACTCTCACTTCTAATCACGTTCTCACGATCTCATTTACGCTCCTCTTCTCGCTCAGTTGGAAACCCTCAAACCTTTCTCTCTTCTCTCTCTCTAAATCCTGTTCTGTTCAATCCCTTCGAGTTGGCTGATTGTGGTGCACCTTCGAGTTCTGCTGTAGATTCTGCTCTACTGCGAGGTTCGGGTTGGGTTAAGGTAATCAACGTTGTTCATTCTTCGATTCTGAAATTGGAATGTTCTCCTTGTCTGAATCCTTCCTCTACAATCTGTTTAGGAATCCGATTGTGTTTCGTTTCCCCGTCGATTTCCTCTGCTGTTGGTCTTCTCTGCGTTCGTGGTCGAATTCAGGTATGAATTGTGGGTTCGTCTGTGTTAACAGTTTCTGATTTGAGAGTGAGTTCTGATTACGGTTTGTTCTTCGGTCTGTTCTTTGATTGCTGTTGAATTCAGAGTTTGGGAGTTGCGTTGCCAGACTGCGTTTGGATTAGTGCTGTGGTTTGGACTCTGCTATTCAGTTTGGAACTCCGTCTCTGCTAATTCGAGGTAGGTGGCTGATGGATTCGATTAGTGTGTTCGGCCTTGGGGAGTTTCGTTCCGATTCTGCAATTGATTGTGTTTTGTCTTGGTATGGTGATTGCAACTGTCTGTTTGATGACGTTTTAATGCCACAAACCCCCAACGTTGTTTTCTACAATTGTATGATGTTTTGACATTGTTTTAATGCCTCTGATTGTGTAAAAATCGCCTCATTTCTCTGTGTTTTTCGGCGTGTCCGAACTTCTGTCCGACCGTTGAAGTTCGGACATGCCCTTCTGCGCTTTGATTCTCTGAAGTTTTCACTGTGTCTGAACTTCTGTCCGAGCTTTGAAGTTCAGACACAGCCTTCTGCATTCTCTGATTTTGGCTTCGACTTGTGTCCGAACATTGATGTCCGGACACAAGTTCGGACTTTGCGCGTGTCTGATTTCCGAAGAATGTCCGAACATCTGTCCGACCTTTGATGTTCGGACACCTCTGCCTCTTACACTGTTTTAAAGTTCGACCTGTGTCCGAACTTCGTAGTTCGGACACATGGTCGGACATCTGTCTAATTTCGACTTCTGAGTCTCGACTTGTGTCCGAACATTGATGTCCGGACACAAGTTCGGACATGGTACTATTTTGACCATAACTTGCTCGTTTGAGCTCTGTTTTGACTTCCGTTTGCGGGGTTGGATTCCCCTTCTGATTTCCAAGCCATCTATGTGCTTTCTGGTGCCTTGGTGCACATATGCTTATCTGTATTTAAGCTTCTGTTTTGGGACCTAGTTATCTCTATGTCTGAGCCTTTGGATGGCTGGTTTCGCTGTCTCGTAGCATGCTATGTAGGATCCTTCTGTTCACGGGTGATGTTCCCTGTTCTGTTCACGTGTGTTTTCACCTGTTCTGTTTACGAGTGAGGTTTCCTCGTTCTGTTCACGAGCTGGTTGCTCGTTCTGTCTGTATGTTGTGATCGCTAGTGTCTCACTCTGTTTTCTGCTTCTGTCTGCTTCTGACTCTGTTTGGTCCTCTATTGTATGGACTTCTGTTCTGTTTCTGACATGCTTATGGGTTCCTTTGACTCCTTCTGATTTGTCAACATTCTATAAATGTTTTGACCATGCTGGTTGATGAAGTTTGTCATCTACTGGGCATAGTTGTGTGCTCATTCCCCTACTTTATCTAACATTGCAGATTGATCAGCGAGGATCACTTTGCTCAGCTCTGGAGTTTAGTTTATTCGTTATTTCGTCCTTGGAGACATTGTATTTGAATTTGAGCCTTTGGGCCTCTTCAGTTAGCTCTTGCTTTTGATATTCGTTTTGGTGGGTTCTGTTATTACTTTGGGATGTTACGACATCATTTGGTTTATACTTTATTCAAGTATTCATTTTGGGCCTTATTTGATTATTTGTTTAAGTTCGTTTATTAGAGCCTTGCGTTATTATGTAATAATACGCGGCGTGTAATACCCCTAACTCCTAGGCCAGTGTTTGGGGGTGTTACATTTAGTGGTATCAGAGCTCTGGGTTCTAATCAGCTGGGATTTTAAGTTAGCCAGTCAGGCAGAAACGTCAGTGTTAGTGTCTGAGTCTAACTGCCTGCTGTTGGACTTTCAGAATGCCGCCAAAAAGAGCAACGAACCCTCCAGGAAATGGGGCTGATGTTGTTCAGCAGTTCATGACGCAGCTCATGCAGACCATGGCTGCAGGGGGTGGTCCAGCTGGAGGAGGACCAGCTGGGGCGGATGCTGGAGGGAGAAATGTGAAGGCGCTTCAGGAGTTCATGAAGCTGAAGCCGCCATCGTTCGATGGGGCAGGAGACCCCCAGGAGGCCAGTCACTGGCTGTCATAGGTGGAGGATTTGCTGCGTGTGATGGGCTCTGAGGAGGAGCAGAAGGTCGACTTTGCTACTTTCCTTTTTAAGGCCGAAGCCAAGGAGTGGTGGAGGTCAGTGATGGGGAGATTCCCACAGCCTTGGACGTGGGAGCAGTTCACTGGGGAGTTCAACAAACAGTTCTACCCCGATGTGTATAAGGACCAGCGTATATTGGAGTATAACCGACTACGCCAGGGTCGGGATATGAGTGTGGAGGAGTATGTCAGGAAGTTCATCAGCCTGTCGAAGTTTGCACCTGAGCCGGATGAGCATAGGAAGGCCAGGAAGTTTGAGAGCGGTCTGAGGCCAGACATTCGCTCTACTGTGACGCCGTTGCGTCACAAGACCTTCAGGGACGTTGCGGATGTCGCCCTGTTAGTAGAGGCTGACTTGAGAGGTCGCCAGTCTGGAGGGAAGGACCAGAAGAGGAAGCAGAGGTCCGACGAGAGTGATAGGAGAGATCAGTCTGCTTCTCAGAAGAAGCAGTCTACTGGAGACCGAGCTGGAGACCGCTCTGGGGACCGTTCGCAGGATAGAGGTGGTTCGTCTTCGTCAGCTCCTGCTCCGAAGTGCCAGGTCTGTGGCAAGTTTCACAGAGGTCAGGACTGCTACAGGAAGTCTGGAGCCTGCTTCAAGTGTGGGTCCATGGGACATAGGATAGCTGACTGCCCTCAGGCCGAGAGGAGCAGAGGTAGCTCTGGAGGTAGAGCTGGTGAGTCTGCTTCAGGGTCCAGAGATCGAGACCGGGCTGAGCAGAAGAAGCCCCAGGGCCAGGCCAGAGTGTACGCGATGGCTGGAGAGAGAGACTGATCGACTGACAGAGTTGTCACAGGTATTCTCTAGCTGTCTTCTCGTTCTGTTTTCTGCTTGTTTGACTCTGGAGCCACCCACTCTTTTATTTCTGCTGAGTTAGTGGGTGAGCTCGGTTTGCCTGTTGTGCCTCTGGGTGTTGAGTTGTGTGTGCATAGTCCATTAGTTAGAGACTCTTCTATGCTTTTGAACTCTGTTTGTAAAGATAGTCCTGTGTTAGTCAGAGATAGGACTCTGTTTGCTAACCTCATCCCGATGGAGATGACTACTTTTGATGTGATTTTGGGCATGGATTGGCTTGCTGCGCACCATGCCCACATTGATTGTGCTGCTTCGAGACTGACCTTTGAAGAGCCGGGTCAGCCCCGCCTAGTTGTAGCAGGGAATGGACTCCCGTGCTCGCCGCCAGTGATATTAGCCATGCAGGCGTTTCGTTTCCTGAGGAAAGGATGCCAGGGATATCTGTGCTACATCTCTGAGGTTCGCAAGGATGCGAAGTTGGAGGACATTCCCGTAGTCAGAGACTTCCCAGATGTGTTCCAGGATGATGTACCTGGGCTTCCCCTTGTCAGAGAGGTGGAGTTCTCGATCGAGCTCGCACCTGAGACTCAGCCGATTTCTAAGGCCCCATACCGCATGGCGCCTGCTGAGCTTAAGGAGTTGAAGGTCTAGTTGCAGGAGCTGCTGGATAAGGGCTTCATCCGCCCTAGTGTGTCGCCTTGGGGAGCGCCGGTGTTATTTGTTAAGAAGAAGGACGGTAGCATGCGTTTGTGCATTGACTACAGGGAGCTCGACAAGGTTACCATTAAGAATAGGTATCCTCTCCCGCGCATAGATGACTTGTTCGACCAGTTAGCAGGAGCAAAGGTGTTTTCGAAGATCCACCTGAGGTCCGGTTATCATCAGTTGAGGATTAAGGCAGACGATGTGCCTAAGTCCGCCTTCAGGACTCGTTATGGACATTACGAGTTCCTAGTGATGCCATTCGGTCTGACGAATGCGCCTTCTGTATTTATGGACATGATGAACCGGGTGTTCAAACCCTTTCTGGATCAGTTCATCGTGGTATTTATTGATGACATCTTGGTGTATTCCAAGAGTGCTTAGGAGCACGAGGAGCATTTGAGGACTGTTCTCCAGACTCTGAGGGAGAAGGAGCTGTATGCGAAGTTGAAGAAGTGTGAGTTTCGGTTGGATCAGGTGGTATTCTTGGGACACGTTGTCTCCAAGGATGGTATCTCCGTGGATCAGGAGAAGATTATGGCTATTACTGAGTGGGCCAGGCCTACTAATGTTGGAGAGATACGTAGCTTCCTTGGATTAGTGGGCTACTCTCGTAAGTTTGTGGAGGGCTTCTCCAAGCTAGTGATCCCTTTGACTCGCCTGCTGCAGAAGGATGTGAAGTTCGAGTGGAGTGAGGCATGTGAGCTGTGTTTTCAGGAGCTGCAGAGGAGGTTGACATCTGCGCCGATTCTGACCCTTCCAGAGCGTAATGAGGGTCTGGAGGTTTTCTGTGATGCGTCCCATAAGGGACTTGGGTGTGTGCTGATGCAGCATGGGAAGGTAGTAGCATATGGCTCTCGTCAGTTGAAGCCATATGAGAAGAACTACCCGACCCACGACCTGGAGTTAGCTGTCGTGGTGTTTGCGTTGAAGATTTGGAGGCACTATCTGTATGGAGCAGCGTGCAAGTTTTATACGGACCACAAGAGCCTCAAGTATTTGTTCACTCAGAAGGAGTTGAACTTGAGGCAGAGGAGGTGGCTGGAGTTGCTACACGATTATGACTTAGAGATCCTCTACCATCCTGGTAGGGCGAATGTGGTTGCTGATGCGCTCAGTAGGAGGGGTCCGTCTGGGACCGTTTGTGCAATGTCTGGTATGCGGAGGTCTGCTCTTGAGTTACAGCGTATGGGAGTCTGGGTCGTCCGTCTAGAGAGGTCTGGGATGTTAGCAGCGCTGCAGGTTCAGCCTACCTTGATCGATCGGATCAAGGCCAGTCAGGAGCTCGACGTCGGTTTGTGTAAGATCAGAGAGAGTTTGTCTACTGGTCAGGAGTCCGAGTTCAGAGTTTCAGAGGATGGTTGTCTGAGATTCAGAGACCGTGTCTGTGTGCCTGTAGATGACGCCTTGAGGCGGGAGATTATGCAGGAGGCTCATGGAGCTCCATACTCGGTACACCCAGGAGGTGTGAAGATGTACCGGGATCTACGTGAGACATTCTGGTGGAGTAATATGAAGAGGGACATCTCCGACTTTGTATCCAGATGTAGGACCTGTCAGCAGGTCAAGGCAGAGCATCAGTGACCAGCTGGTTTGCTTCAGCCTCTTCCCGTTCCGGAGTGGAAGTGGGAGAGCGTCGATATGGACTTCGTCATGGGACTGCCTAAGACTCCGAGGGGCTTTGATGCAGTTTGGGTTATCGTGGACCGGCTCACGAAGAGCGCCCACTTCTTGCCTGTCAGGAAGACTTTCAGTTTGCACCGCTTGGCTCAGCTATATGTGGATGAGATAGTACGTCTGCACGGAGTTCCAGCTTCGATAGTGTCTGACAGAGATCCGAGGTTCGTGTCCAGATTTTGGCAGAGTTTGCATCAGGCTTTGGGGACGAAGTTGTCTTTCAGTTCTGCTTACCATCCTCAGTCAGATGGTCAGACAGAGAGGACGAATCAGGTCCTTGAGGACATGCTCAGAGCATGTGTGCTGGACTTCGGGGGCAGCTGGGATCAGCACGTTGCATTGATAGAGTTTGCTTATAATAATAGCTTCCAGACTAGTATCGGGATGGCTCCGTTTGAGGCCTTGTATGGCAGGAGATGCAGGTCACCCATCTGTTGGGACGACCTGAAGGAGAGAGCCGTGATTGGTCCAGACTTAGTTCAGGATGCTGTGGGCAAGATTCAGTCTATTAGAGAGCGCTTGCTTGTGGCTCAGAGTCGTCAGAAGAGTTATGCCGATCAGAGGAGACGACCTCTAGAGTTTGAGGTGGGCGACCATGTGTATCTGAAGGTTTCTCCAGTTCGTGGAGTTGTTCGGTTTGGGAAGAGAGGCAAGCTTAGCCCTCGTTTTGTGGGTCCTTTTGAGATCCTGGAGAGGATTGGACCGGTTGCCTACAGTCTAGCTTTGCCACCATCGTTGGCTGGTGTTCACTGTGTGTTCCATGTGTCTATGCTGAGGAAGTATATTCCGGACCCGTCGCATGTGATTGACTTCAGTCCGCTTCAGTTGAGGGAGGACTTCACGTTCGAGGCGGTTCCTTCGAGGATCCTAGCCCGAGATGTTCGCAAGCTCAGGAGTAAGACCATGCCCTTGGTGAAGGTGCAGTGGTCGGGTCAGTCAGAGGAAGAGGCAACCTGGGAGGTCGAAAGTGAAGTTCGTTCTAAGTTTCCCGCCCTCTTCGAGCAGTAGGTATGTTTTAATTTCGAGGACGAAATTCTTTTAAGGGGGAGGTGATGTTATAACCGAAGATTTGGTTGTCTTTCTGCTCAAAAGTTGTCTTTCCGGAATTGTTTTTCTTAAATTTACTCTATTTTCACTTAAATTTGATGGATTGGCTGATTGTGGAGACTAAATGTGTTTATCTTTGGATCTTAGGAATGATACGAATGTTTGGAATGAAAGGATAAGGCAAGGTACCCCTCTGATCAAACATTTCCTAAACCGAATCAGGCCTCTTTTATCTGGTTATTAAGTCCTCGGGGTGCTTTATCACCTATCTACCTAAGGTCTTGTGATCTAGGATAGTTTGCCCAAAGCCGTTACATGGATAAAGAGAAAAGTCTGGGTGAAGGAACAACTATGCAATTAATTAAATAAATCGTTTGCTTTTATTTCTTGTAGAAGAAAAGTTTTTGCATGCAAAAGATTTAATTGTAGTTTTTTTTAGTTGTTGAACATGAGTGGGTGGTGTTGAAAGGTATTGCGGAATAAGACATTACTTCACACCCCTTGTCATCCGAAGGGTAATGGAAAGAAATTGGTGGAAGGTCCTAAGCTAATCCGTGTTTCAATTTCAGCAATGCAGTTTATTTCATGCTTTTGTTAAAATTATTCCTTATTCACTATTTGCGAAAACTGACACTTTAGAGCAGATTGATTTTTCTGATTGCCATTTTGCTTGTTTTCCTTCCGCTTATGTTTGATCCTGTAGTTTAATGTTTCGGTTCGGAGCAATTATATTCTTTATTTGCTTGAGGAAAAGCAAAAGAAGTGTGGGGTAGTTGATAAGTGCGGAATTTATCTATTTTTCTATGCTTAATTTGATTAATATTTTATTGGTGTATGTGATAAATTCCTTACTTATGTGCTAATTTATATTATATGTAAAGAACTCCCCTTACTTGTGGTTTTATGCTAAAACAGGTTAAAAACGCTGAAGAAAAGGTTTAGAAATATATGTCAAGAGCTTGACGATCAAGATCGGGACAAAACTCTTATAAAAAGGAACTTCCTATTGAATTTTAGGTATGGTCCAGGTTTGTGTCCAGATTTACAAACCCGGACCAGGCTGATTTAACTGGCCCTAGTGTTGCTCACGAGGAGAGTTGGGCCGAATGAAATATTGATACAGTTCATGACATGGGCTGCATGTGAATGATCAGATGACTTTGGCCGCTGCATGGGTTTGGAGTTTTCAATTGCTGCATGAATTATTGATTCACGTACTGCTACTTACATCTCAATTATGGGTTGCAACATTTAGACTCCCAGACCTACATAGTGGAGCCTTACTCACGCATGGGCATGCAGAATTAACTCTTCATAGGCACAGACAAATTTGTCGAGGTGTAGACTTGGCGGACATTTGACCAGGCTGGACCTAGGAAAATGGTTGGGCCGACAAACAACCTCTGGGCCGATAGATTCGATAAGGGAGAGGCGCTGGAATTTGGTCATCATTGACCTGCAACACCTGCACGTTAATATAGCCCACAAACTCCAATGACAATCTTGACCGACATGTAATTGGATGGGCGGATAACAGTTCTCACATACATGGGCTGCGAATGACATGCATACAAGCTGGGCTGACAAACAAAATAGAGGCGCAGACATTTTTGACCGATATATACCGGAGATTTATATCAATATGACATTACCGGAGGTCGAGGATATAATACGATACTGAATACAATTCTCAACCCTAGCCGCACATACGAGTTCGAGAGGGAGACAGACATAGAGGAAACAACAGACAGTCTTGACACACTAGAGCAGAAGGCAGAGATTGGATTCGTCATCGTTCTTTAATTAGATGATGTTTTCTAAACTCTTTAACATTATTATTATTTCTTTGTCTCCGATGTCTGAGTAGTTGTTAGAATACTGGTTTGCTATGGACAACTAGTTTATTATTTTGCTTCCTGAGTTGTTAAATATAAATCCTATTCAGATTGTAGTTTTATTCCTTGCTATTTATTGAATTCGCTTGTGATTAATTATTGCTTGAGTTTATTTGGTATGAATTGCTTACAAGTGAGAACTGCGGCATTCATTAGACCATAGGAATACTACCTATGAAACTACAGATGGAAATCCCTGGGGATTAGCTGACTAGAAACCAGATGAACCGTTAATGCTACAAGTTAATTTGTAAATTCGTAACTAGAGTTAGGATTTGGGAGTTGCTAGTAAGAATCTATCTTGCGGGAGACCGGTTTAAGATTAATTAGCTCTGGGGTTGTAATCTAGAATTTAGAAAACACTCAGGAAGGGAATTGATAAACTAAGGAGAAGTAGTAAACCATGTTTCACTTTTTAAATTTATTAGAAACTCACTTTTAATTGTTTTTATTATTGTTTATTTAATTTCTGCCACCAAACCCCCAAGTTTATTGTTGTTATTTCTCTCTAGCTTTTAGTTAGTTAGATTAAAGACTCAAACTAGACACAGCCTCCTTTGGTTCGATAAACTAGAGAATACTACCTAAGAAAACTTGCTATGACAGACCAGTACACTTGCTGCAATACGTTTCATAGCGTACAATTAAAGATGACAAACTTAAGCTCAAATTGCCCCCAGTATTGATTGGGGTTTTATGACAACACTTAAACAGATGTTGAATTTGACCGCTTTGTGGATTATTTTGGATGTTTTGTGATGGTGTTTGGACAGACATGTTCACCCTTTTGGACGCAAAAAGACGAATCATCTTGTTCTATTGCCAGAAGATGATTGTTTCATGTGCCTTTATCAAAAGACATACTAAAACCATGTTTTGGTTTTGTTAGAGAAAGAGCATTTATTTACAAAACATTTGTACATGACTTTCTTAAAGATGTGAAGGATGCAAAAGCTTTATTAATGGAAAATAAAATGAACAATACTAAGTACATACATTGAAAAGCTACTCAAAGTATACTAACAAGGAAAACTGAATGGAAACAAAATATCCTAAATTCTAAACTAAGAACTGTGAATTTAAAGTGATTTCTAACAAAAACATTCTCCTAAATACCGTCGTATTGAAATCCCTGGTCAAAGAGGTCCTGGATCGTGTGCCTCAAAGCCTTGCAATCATCAGTGTCGTGGCCGGGTAATTGGTGGTATTGACAGAATTCACTAAGGTTCCTTCCTTTTTGAGGGACCCCAGGCCTGGGGGGTAATGTAACACCCCATCCAACAACAAACACATAACAACAATCTGCAGCGGAAAATATACTTCATCACATTACTTAAGTCGTTGGTGTTACACGCCGTTAACCACCCACGTGGCTAACAAGGCTATTACATATACATTGTACCGGTCTGATGGACTAGATTCCCGAGTGACTACACATTACTGACCCTTCCATTAGCAATAGAAACAACATACACCTTTCGACTGTACGAGTATTCACAAACTAATGCTGATAACAATTTCGGTCTTACTACACCTACTGTATATATACAACTTAAATGATTGCCCATGTACAACGACTACCCCGTCCTACTCTCGAACGGCTTCCAGCTCCTTGAACCTGAAATAGGAAAAGAAGAGAAAGGGTGGCCCCCAAGGGGCTCAGCACCTTTGCTGGTATGGTAATCCCGCATCCCACATGCTACCGGGCCACGCACAACTAATTGTCGTCTTAGCATGCAGTTGATTATATTTAAATCATGCATGCAACTGTAAACACACAACACATAACATTTCGCCTCAATGGGCTCAACAAACGGATAATACATCCTTACTTGATAAGTCACTCATGGTACTCATTATCCCTAGAGTGTCCCTCCTCTAATGGAGCTACTTCCTTAATAGACGACACTTACCCTTAAATCGGGTTATCCTTAAACGCCTCTTATCACAAACTGGGATTCATTTCCATGATCCACACACTCCATATCTTACAACATATAACATTCCTCACATAACAAAACATAACAGCACTTTTCACGTTTCGACGTGCACATGATAACATCGCAATAGGAATTGCGTTACAACAACATCACATAACATGACGGGAACGGTCCTCTTAGGAACCGACCCAACATTGTTATTTCACTGGTGAGCCTAGAGAATGATGTCACCCTCATGATAAGCTCGTTATACAACAACAACAACACTCATTACCGTCCTAAAAGTCGGACGAGTAACTTAAGTTAACATGGTTCGGGTTTGGTGGCCTGAACACACCACACAAACACATGTTCCCCTTAAACCGATCATAAGTCAGAATAGCTAAGCTTTGGAATAAGCTAATGGGAGATCATAACCCGTGAGGGAAACAACCATAACAGAGAGGATGGTAAGGCTAAGAAACGCGCGACCAGCCAAACCGGATTCCTCACCACTGTTAGTTCATACTTACTTTTAGATATTAGTTAGAACCCCACTATGGAGTCTATCACATCTTCACACCATACAGTATTACAACTGGGTTAAACACACAAGGGAGATCCCTACATTCACATACACATATCACACAATTAACACACGCATAGCCGTGGTTAGAACGCCCCATGGTTCGGGCCGTTTAATCCGAATACCAAACTCTCACGTGATCCTAGACTCAGTTAACTAAGGTTAACACTTCGAGGTTAAATGGTATCGGAGTTGAACACGCCACATATATGAATTACTATAAACTCATTACATGTTTTACCTTACAACGTGGCAAACATACAGAAAAACACATTGGCATACAAGCCGGTGTAATCCGGTAGGACACAGGTTGCAAGAAAACCATACCTTTCACCGGAGTCCACTTTATCACGTCCACTTATGTTCCTCGAGCAATTCTCGAACAACTGATAACATTACATGTACTTTTATTAACATCGGGGTAACATGATTGTTTTAAGTCTAATGCTTATAACCTTTCCCGTTAACTTAGTTACATAACTTCACATTTTAACTTGTTTTACTTTTACATTTTAATACAACTTTTCCCCACTAAATTGTCATTACAACTCACTTAACATGTCCTTAGTAATCTTATAACATCATTACTTAATAATCCCCATCATCCTATAACCTTAAACAATTTTTTTTTTACATACTTTGGGCCGTCCGACCCACCGTCCGACCCACAACTGGGTCGGACCGTTCCAGAACTTTTCCCGTCTTTTAAATACACCTGTCCGACCCATGTCCGACCCAACCATCTGGGCGGACCATTCCGAGACTCCAACGGCTGTATTAATAGAGCTGTCTGACCCACCCTGGGTCGGACCATTGGGTCGGACAACACCAGAAGTTGTCCAAAACTTGTCAAATTTTCTCCAAACTTTTCCTCAAGCCTCCTAATGTGTTCTAACATCATTTGGCACATCAAACACACCTTTAGCCATGTACTAAACTCTTTAAATCACACACCAAAATCATCTTATCATTCACAAATTTCTTACAAAATTCTTAGCACTTGGAATGTTTTCTCCTTAAGATTTCTAAGTGGTATTTCACCAATAATGACCACTATACCAAGGTGTTTCCTCTACTCCTTAACATCATCTCTCAAACTTCTTTTCTTACTAACTAAATCTCCTTTTCACAACTTCTTAAAATTCCTTACTCAAAATCCTTACCTAAACATCATTCCCTCCTTATTCATCAACATTACCCAAACCTTAAACAAACTTCTCCAAGACTTTATTACATCCCAAAACACTCATTGAATTCCTAGAACTTCCAAGACAATACCAAAGTCCTTGTAGCACTTTAGAACACCTTAAAACATGTTTTCTTTCTTAGTAAGACATTTATCCTTTCCTAACATATCCTAGTTCACCAAAGTTCATTTAAGTACTTAAAACTCCTTATACATTATACAAATTTTGCCATGGGTTCTCTTACCACATCATCATTCCAAAACTCATGGTTTTCACCATTAAACATTCAAGAACACCTAAATCCATCAAGAGTATTCTCACACACATAACTTTACCAAATTTACACTACATCACAATATAGTGCATAAACTTAAATTGCTTGGCACTTAGACCCTTAAATAACATGGCTCTTAGGCCCTTAAATAACATTAAACTTAAACACTGAATTTCCACATGTATATATTGCCTTTGACCTGCAAATACACCCAACAATACATATGCCCTTAATAAACTCCTTGAGAGCATTTCTCTAGGTCATTCACCATTGGCTCCTTAGGTATTTTATTAAGAAAATCAAGCTCATTTTCCTAAAGCATTTAAACTACATTGAGATAGTTTGTTTACCTCTTTTTCCTCACAAACTTCTTTCTTGTTTCCTTGTAAAACCGGTAGGGTGTTTGGTTGTTTGTCAACTTCTAAACAATGTACAAATAATAGAATCAGCATTCAAGCATTATGCTTCATCTCATTGTAAACCCTAGTTACATATATTGTTTTAAGGTATTAAAATGATTGTTTTACCTTGGAATGTAAAGAGAGCTTGAATGAGTATCAAGAGAGGACTCCTCCTAGCCCTTGGAAGATTCAAATGAAGCTAAAACAAACAAGGTAAAAACACCATTGTGAGGTGAATTTTCAGACAACACAAAACATGGAGGAAACATCATTTTTCTTTGAGATTCCTTACCTAGAAGCAAGGGAGAACAACAAGGTGTGAAGATATGAAGTCAAGCTCCATCAATGGTGAATCTCCTTGGCACCAAAATGAGGCTTTTGAAGATTTGGAAAGATAGAAGTGTAGAGCTTGCTCCAACTAGAAGAATGGTGGTCTTGAAATTGAATTTGGACCATGGAGCTAGGAGTTACAAGAGATCAAAGATGGAGTTTGGTGCGGTACTATTGCAAACCGTAGAAGAGAGCATGAAGGGAGGAAGAACCGTGTGAAATGAGAAGGAAGAAGAGAATGAGAAGGTAAGTTTGCTTTTGGAAGATATTTATGTTATAAAGTAACTTTCTTCCTTTACTTACTTTTCTTTCCTTTCCTTAATTGATTTCTTTTACATGTTGGTGACTCACCATAACAAAAACCGGCCCCCATTAGTAGTCTAGGGGTATGATAGTCTTTGTTGACCAATTTAATTACTTATAACAACATATGTTACAAACTAGCTTATTAAAGTTACTATTCACTAAAACAAGGCACATAGATATGAAATTTTTGATTTCCCATTAATATAGACTTCCAAATGTGATACTATATAGTACACATGTTAATTAAAGAGTAATGATGGACATCTAGCCATTCAAAACTCAATTACAAGACAATTTTTCAAAAATGTGCTTTAAGACTCCTTAAAGCACATTTTGTGTTTTAACTTGTTCTCAAGCTTGGTTTTCTTTGGTAATTGATTTAATATGTTCATTAACATATTTATAAGGTATAGGTATGACCATTAGGTCTTATACAAATTTATCCCAAGCTTAGAGCACATTTTTGCTCTTATTGACTTTAAGGTGTATTCTTGTGTTTTATTTGGTTTAACTGTCTACCAAAGTTTCCTAAGGACTTAATTAGCCTTATTAAATCATAATTGAATATTATTAAGTCTTGGTAGGCTGTTTGGGTCCTAACCAAGTTCACTCCTAGCTTAGAGCATGTTTTTGCTCAAGCTGTGTCTTAGTGCTTTATTGCATTTTACTATGGTTTAAATTATTCAGTGATGTTTCTAAGGCACTTTTATCCTTTATATACCATATTTTGATATTTAAACCACATATCAAGGTTTGGGGTATTTCAATATACCCCCCTTAAAAGAACATCGTCCTCGAAGTTTACACTTCCCACACATCTTGGATTAGAATACGGGGATTACTTATAGAAATAAAACTTCCATAACCAAACACACTTTACATCACAACCTCGGACTTAATGGTCCGGGTAACACATTCACATCCATACATAACATAACATATTCACATGATAACCTCGGACTAAATGGTCCGGGTATCTTAACAACATTTACACATACATAACAACCCTTAGACTCTCTGGTCTTGGGTAACATAACAACATTTAGACACATAGGTCCCGATAACATAACAGCCTTTAGACACATAGGTCTATGTAACACAACACATTTAGACTCATAGGTCTTGATAGCATACACTTTAGGAAATCAAAGTCAAAATAACATTTATTACTCATACCACACAACATGTCATAGCATGTATAGCAATCAAAAATATCTTTGATATACACTGTGATCCCGCAGAACCCGGTCGCGATGGACACCTTCTGGTCCCCGTTCCTTTGGGAGATCAAAACATTCACTTAAATTTAAAATTTCCTTTTGAGGTTAAGTAAGAGAACTTTAACTATGTAAAGTATCTATCGACATTTTATAAATACCAATTGAAAATCCTTTTGAAAACACACACAACTCCAAGTCCAACTTAAGCTCTTTACTTCTTTTCTTAGCGTGGTTATTTGTGACCACTTATAGGGAGCTTCAAGAATCATCCAACCCTGATGTGATCAGCATCAGTGTTGAACTATCCTTCCACCCCAATTTGTGTTCGGCTTCCCTTGATCGCATGCAAATCAAGTTCCACTTCCCACTTCATTTTCAAGCATCAAATAAATCACTCATTTCCAATTTCCTATCTTTTAAATCATTCTAGCCATGATCATAACATCTCCAAGGGATAGAACTTCGTCTATCAGTTATTTCCATGCACTTTAATGTTGTTACCTAGGGAATCTTATTCTCACTAGGTTCTATGTCGGTTTCATACCCTTTCGTGAATCACTATATAGTATATATATACATATATTTTATCAAAATACAACACACGGTTTCACATTTATACACTGTCAGGGTTTTGTTCCCCGGGAGTTTCTCTACTCCCCACACTTGTATTATCACACACCACTGTTAACAAATAAACACATTTATCACAATGGTATTCGCATCTTCTGTGCGCAATTACCACAATTAAACCCTGAATGAACGCGTATGTTTACATAACACACACACCAATCATCAAAACAAATTATTTTGTGCTATGCACAACATAAATCACGTACACTTGTACGGTAATACACACTAAGTGGTTTTGCGCTCTACCCCCCTTAAAAGGGATTACGCCCACGTAATCAATCACTAAACATTGGCTTAAAATGTTCTGCCGTCGTGAAGTGTTTTAACTTCAACGCGGTCTATTACACAATGGATTCTGATTAGAGGATCTTAACCATACTGGCGGTTTAGTTCCTAAACCAAGAATTCTCATTGGAGTTTGTTCAAACTCTTAGTTGGTTTCGATTTTGGCCTGCTCGGCTTCTAGGCGTTAATAATTAGCCATTCACTCATGTTCACCATGTACATTAAACACTTGAATCACTGGCTCATTAGTTTCTGCTGCGAAACTCTAATAACTGTAGAGCTTAATTGCCCCATTTGTTATTCTTACTATATTGTACATCCCTAATTGTCACCTTCATCTTGGTAACAATGGTTTCTCTACCGACGCGTGGTATCTCTTACCGTTAGCGAATTCGGTGAGTTATAAACTTTCTATCCACTTCCATAACAATTTACTGTGTATACAGCTATGTATTTCACAATGATTGACTTGTTCCCTTCCGACTTACTGTCGGTTGAGATTGAGCTACTACCTAGTGTGTAGTGCTCTCTCAGTTATTTACAACATTTGGGGTATATTCCATACCGATATTTGGCAGTTAGTGCTACTGTAGTCACTTACTGTTAATCATGTCTCCACATTTGGTTTTGTACAAGTACTCTTTTATTGGTGCGGCCTTGCATTTCCTATGCATCGGCCATTATAACATTATTCCTCCACAATTAACATGTTTCCAATTCCTAGCTATCCCACTCGATCATTACTATGCAAGTGCAATACCAAAACACTCAGTCATACAGAGTGCAGAGGCGTAAACTCTTGACAGTAAATCCCTTATGCGATTGCAGTAGGAATTCACACTAAGTTCCTTATCACATAGTACCGACCATTGGCTTATTACCCAGTCTGTGTATCATCACTTGCTTGCATGTCCATTGAGTTTAACTCATAACTGGTCTTATCTGCCGCATTATTACTCAATAACATTGATACAACGGTCGCCAGCTGCGAACCGTGCTCTTACTCATTGCATAACAATAACTTACATGGTATTTATTGTCACATTAACTTCCACACCTATACTTATATTATTCACGTTATGGTTCGTCATTCAATTGGATGACTACCGAATGCTCCTTGAGCGTTGCTCACTCGAGTCTCAAACCGATGTTATTTAGCTCGGTGCTTCACTTTATACACACATACTACTAAACTAACTGCTCTCAAATAATAATAATATTGTCCATCCTTAACATATTTCTTGAGCTTGGTTCACATAACTACCGCTCCAGCGGTTTCACAGCATCGAGAGGTATCCCCACTCTTAGTGCAGTGGTTCGTTCTCCACTCGATTCACTTATATAACATAAACTTCTGCAATCAATCTAATTTACATAACACATTTTATTTGTGGCCTATAAGCCTTATTTGCCTTGAGCTGCGCTCATTGTAGGCTGTCCACACACATGTACTTCTCTGTACAACATTACACGGTTTGGATGTTATATTGAGCTCCATGACAAGGTCGTTGCATTCCGTCTCCTTTCATGGAATGCCCCTTAGGATTGTCAGTCCGTCTCCTGACAATTTATGTCTAAACTGGGTGTTAGTTTCAACCCTTGTGTTTCTGTCATGCATTTCGTTCAACAATTGTTGATGCGAACACCCTTCAAGGATTGCTCCTGGGTGTTGTTAAGTTATGCCTTTACATCTGGTTCACACTCATTGGTACATTCCATTAGCCACGCCGTTTGCGTTCTTAACTGGCTTATTATCTCCTCCTGTGAAGATCAACATTTCCTGGTAGTGTAGGTACTCATTCTGGGAGTTTCATCCCGTTCATTGCACATTAATGTGTCCACATTAGGCATCTGCTTAGCCATGGACAGGCTGGGTCACCGTTCCAGCTAACATGTTTATCCCTGAGGATCCTTAAGACGTATACGATGTCTTTACATTACAGTTAGTGCACTTCGCACCTCCTGACTCTTAAGCATTTCGTTGAAAGGAATTCACTAATTCCTTTAGTCTCATTAACTTAACTGAGTTCCTTAACTTCAACCATTCATGGTAATCCTTAGTTCTTGTTTGACTTATACTGCTGACCGTAGTACGGAGTCGACTACTTCCCGTGTTTCCGACTCTACTCGTATACATATGTGGGGTATCATGCTGATACATTGCTACTTACCCAACTAACCCATAAATAGGTCAGTCAGGCCCACAAGCTCCTATCGGAGTGCGGTCGTCCCACATTACAGTTGGTACACTCGTAGTGTCCGTCGCACGCCTAGGTGAAGTATTCTGTTGTCAACTCCCTTATATTGTCCCGAGACAATATTCATTCCATGCTTCCCGAACTTAATCGAGGGAAAGTTTATCCATTGTTGAATTCTTATCAACTGCCCTTGGTTTTCTGGTTTGGTTTAGAAGAAGGTTAGGAAGAAGTGTTGGTTTGAAAGAAAATTTGGTTTTGAAAAGAAAAGAGTTTGTACAAATCTGGGTTGAAAGAAAAATTCTCGTGGTTCACAACGTCTTCTTCCCTTAACCAAATCTAGCTTCTTGCTGACTGGTGTACTTCCAACTACAAAGGTTAGGCTGTTAATCCCTTCCACGGTTATGATGATCCCACTTAACTTCACGGTACTTTACTAAGTACTTCGTATTTGTTAAAGTTTCCCCGAACAGCCCTGTTATAGCAGCACTTGCCATGGCAAGTGCGCCATGCTAACTGGCTGTCGGTTCAACACTTACCGGTTGCGGTATTGTTCTTACCCGCACTGTCATCAGTGGCCTTGTTGGCCCTCACTGATCTTACTGTCTTGATAATAACTCCTCTAGGTGACTTCTCACTGTTTTCACATGATAGTTATCAACTGGGGTGTCTCCCATTCTTGGAGTCCCCTTTCTTCTTGTATTGTTTCCTCTTCGTAGCCCGTTCCACGTATTGTCGTGGTTACTGAGACTTGTCTCTTGTTTGGGCACTACGTTGTAGTTCCTTTGTCGGTTGGTATACCGTTGGTGTATTATTTATCAACTGTGGTTCCGTAGACACTTGTCTCGGGTTTAATCAATCCACTTCTTGCCTGTTGCGTTGCAAGCTGGTTGTTCTCGACTGCTCAGCATGTCGACCCAGGTTGCCGGAAATTCCATTCTCTTATACACAAAATTCTTCATCCTTCGCTATTAATGCGGTTAACATTGTTCAGATGGAAACCGTCTCCGGGATTCCCAATTTTCGGGATCTACCGTATGACAGGTGCTCCCGTACTCTAAAGGTATTTAGTAACAGCCAGATCGGGTATTCCCGAGTAAAAGTGGACTTCCATCTCTCTGGCGTTGTTTCCCAAGTTATAAAACAGGGTTTGTGGAGGGCGGGAAGGATATTGTAGGTTTCCAGTACACACTGGTTACTCCTAACTAGCGTATCTCTCACGCTATCACACAACCCTTAACCCAAAGTACTAAAATCCTAACTTGGTACTTCCTAAGCTCGGTAATTCAGTCATCAGAGCGATACTTCGCTCTGATACAACTTTTTGTAACACCCCATCCAACAACAAACACATAACAACAATCTGCAACGGAAAATATACTTCATCACATTACTTAACTCGTTGGTGTTACACGCCGTTAACCACCCACGTGGCTAACAAGGCTATTACATATACATTGTACCGGTCTGATGGACTAGATTCCTGAGCGACTACACATTACTGACCCTTCCATTAGCAATAGAAACAACATACACCTTTCGACTGTACGAGTATTCACAAACTAATGTCGATAACAATTTCGGTCTTACTACACCTACTGTATATATACAACTTAAATGATTGCCCATGTACAACGACTACCTCGTCCTACTCTCGAACGGCTTCCAGCTCCTTGAACCTGAAATAGGAAAAGAAGAGAAAGGGTGGCCCCCAAGGGGCTCAGCACCTTTGCTGGTATGGTAATCCCGCAGCCCACATGCTACCGGGCCACGCACAACTAATTGTCGTCTTAGCATGCAGTTGATTATATTTAAATCATGCATGCAACTGTAAACACACAACACATAAAATTTCGCCTCAATGGGCTCAACAAACGAATAATACATCCTTACTTGATAAGTCACTCATGGTACTCATTATCCCTAGAGTGTCCCTCCTCTAATGGAGCTACTTCCTTAATAGACGACACTTACCCTTAAATCGGGTTATCCTTAAACGCCTCTTATCACAAACTGGGATTCATTTCCATGATCCACACACTCCATATCTTACAACATATAACATTCCTCACATAACAAAACATAACAACACTTTTCACGTTTCGACGTGCACATGATAACATCGCAATAGGAATTGCGTTACAACAACATCACATAACATGACGGGAATGGTCCTCTTAGGAACCGACCCAACATTGTTAATTCAATGGTGAGCCTAGAGAATGATGTCACCCTCATGATAAGCTCGTTATACAACTGCAACAACACTCATTACCGTCCTAAAAGTCGGACGAGTAACTTAAGTTAAGATGGTTCGGGTTTGGTGGCCCGAACACACCACACAAACACATGTTCCCCCTAAACCGATCATAAGTCAGAATAGCTAAGCTTTGGAATAAGCTAATGGGAGATCATAACCCGTGAGGGAAACAACCATAACAGAGAGGAGGGTAAGGCTAAGAAGGATACCCACTCCCAAACAACGCGCGACCGGCCAAACTGGATTCCTCACCACTGTTAGTACATACTTACTTTTAGATATTAGTTAGAACCCCACTATGGAGTCTATCACATCTTCACACCATACAGTATTACAACTGGGTTAAACACACAAGGGAGATCCCTACATTCACATACACATATCACACAATTAACACACGCATAGCCGTGGTTAGAACGCCCCATGGTTCGGGCCGTTTAATCCGAATACCAAATTCTCATGTGATCCTAGACTCAGTTAACTAAGGTTAACACTTCGAGGTTAAATGGTATCGGAGTTGAACACGCCACATATATGAATTACTGTAAACTCATTACATGTTTTATCTTACAACGTGGCAAACATACAGAAAAACACATTGGCATACAAGCCGGTGTAATCCGGTAGGACACAGGTTGCAAGAAAACCATACCTTTCACCGGAGTCCACTTTATCACGTCCACTTATGTTCCACGAGCAATTCTCGAACAACTGATAACATTACATGTACTTTTATTAACATCGGGGTAACATGATTGTTTTAAGTCTAATGCTTATAACCTTTCCCGTTAACTTAGTTACATAACTTCATATTTTAACTTGTTTTACTTTTACATTTTAATACAACTTTTCCCCACTAAATTGTCATTAAAACTCACTTAACTTGTCCTTAGTAATCTTATAACATCATTACTTAATAATCCCCATCATCTTATAACCTTAAACATTTTTTTTTGGGCCGTCCGACCCACCGTCCGACCCACAACTGGGTCGGACCGTTCCAGAACTTTTCCCGTCTTTTAAATACACCTGTCCGACCCATGTCCGACCCAACCATCTGGGTCGGACCATTCCAGAGACTCCAACGGCTGTAGGGTCGGACCACTGGGTCGGGCAACACCAGAAGTTGTCCAAAACTTGTCAAATTTTCTCCAAACTTTTCCTCAAGCCTCCTAATGTGTTCTAACATCATTTGGCACATCAAACACACCTTTAGCCATGTACTAAACTCTTTAAATCACACACCAAAATCATCTTATCATTCACAAATTTCTTACAAAATTCTTAGCACTTGGAATGTTTTCTCCTTAAGATTTCTAAGTGGTATTTCACCAATAATGACCACTATACAAGGTGGTTTCCGCTACTCCGGAACAGCAGCTCGCAAACGGCGGGTCGGACGAACGAAAGCCGGCACAACGGCGGAAAAGGCCGTACGCAAAATCCGTACCTAAACAGCATTCCCCCTTGAGTCAGCAACATTACCCAAACCTAAACAAACTTCTCCAAGACTTTATTACATCCTAAAACACTCATTGAATTCCTAGAACTTCCAAGACAATACCAAAGTCCTTGTAGCACTTTAGAACACCTTAAAACATGTTTTCTTTCTTAGTAAACATTTATCCTTTCCTAACATATCCTAGTTCACCAAAGTTCATTTAAGTACTTAAAACTCCTTATACATTATACAAATTTTGCCATGGGTTCTCTTAGCACATCATCATTCCAAAACTCATGGTTTTCACCATTAAACATTCAAGAACACCTAAATCCATCAAGAGTATTCCCACACACATAACTTCACCAAATTTACACTACATCACAATATAGTGCATAAACTTAAATTGCTTGGCACTTAGCCCTTAAATAACATGGCTCTTAGGCCCTTAAATAACATTAAACTTAAACACTGAATTTCCACATGTATATATTGCCTTTGACCTGCAAATACACCCAACAATACATATGCCCTTAATAAACTCCTTGAGAGCATTTCTCTAGGTCATTTACCATTGGCTCCTTAGGTATTTTATTAAGCAAATCAAGCTCATTTTCCTAAGGCATTTAAACTACATTGAGATAGTTTGTTTACCTCTTTTTCCTCACAAACTTCTTTCTTGTTTCCTTGTAAAACCGGTAGGGTGTTTGGTTGTTTGTCAACTTCTAAACAATGTACAAATAATAGAATGAGCATTCAATCATTATGCTTCATCTCATTGTAAACCCTAGTTACATATATTGTTTTAAGGTATTAAAATGATTGTTTAACCTTGGAATGTAAAGAGAGCTTGAATGAGTATCAAGAAAGGACTCCGCCTTGCCCTTGGAAGATTCAAATGAAGCTAAAACAAACAAGGTAAAAACACCATTGTGAGGTGAATTTTCGGACAACACAAAACATGGAGGAAACATCATTTTTCTTTGAGATTCCTTACCTAGAAGCAAGGGAGAACAACAAGGTGTGAAAAGATGAAGTCAAGCTCCATCAATGGTGAATCTCCTTGGCACCGAAATGTGGCTTTTGAAGATTTGGAAAGATAGAGGTGTAGAGCTTGCTCCAACTAGAAGAATGATGGTCTTGAAATTGAATTTGGACCATGGAGCTAGGAGTTACAAGAGATCAAAGATGGAGTTTGGTGTGGTACTATTGCAAACCGTAGAAGAGAGCATGAAGGGAGGAAGAACCGTGTGAGAAGGAAGAAGAGAATGAGAAGGTAAGTTTGCTTTTGGAAGATATTTATGTTATAAAGTAACTTTCTTCCTTTACTTACTTTTCTCTCCTTTCCTTAATTGATTTCTTTTACATGTTGGTGACTCACCATAACAAAAACCGGCCCCCATTAGTAGTCTAGGGGTATGATAGTCTTTTTTGACCAATTTAATTACTTATAACAACATATGTTACAAACTAGCTTATTAAAGTTACTATTCACTAAAACAAGGCACATAGATGTGAAATTTTTGATTTCCCATTAATATAGACTTCCAAATGTGATACTATATAGTACACATGTTAATTAAAGAGTAATGATGGACATCTAGCCATTCAAAGCTCATTTACAAGACAATTTTTCAAAAATGTGCTTTAAGACTCCTTAAAGCACATTTTGTGTTTTAACTTGTTCTCAAGCTTGGTTTTCTTTGGTAATTGATTTAATATGTTCATTAACATATTTATAAGGTATAGGTATGACCATTAGGTCTTATACAAATTTATCCCAAGCTTAGAGCACATTTTTGCTCTTATTGACTTTAAGGTGTATTCTTGTGTTTTATTTGGTTTAACTGTCTACCAAAGTTTCCTAAGGACTTAATTAGCCTTATTAAATCATAATTGAATATTATTAAGTCTTGGTATGCTCTTTGGGTCCTAACCAAGTTCACTCCTAGCTTAGAGCATGTTTTTGCTCAAGCTGTGTCTTAGTGCTTTATTGCATTTTACTATGGTTTAAATTATTCACTGATGTTTCTAAGGCACTTTTAGCCTTTACATACCATAGTTTGATATTTAAACCACATATCAAGGTTTGGGGTATTTCAGGTAAGAGGTTGTAGCATGTTTCACTCCTGGAGGTTTTTGAATGCCTGGCCCAACGGCGGGCCGATGTCTGTGAACTCTCTCTAACAGAGTTTCTTTCGAGGTGGCTCTACTGCTCAAATGGCCCAACCCGAATCTCTTAGCCGTTGAATGGTGTTTACCTCATGCTGCCTAGTTCTCTTTTGGATGCCTCTTTGTATGCTAGCTTCTAACCTTAAACCATTTCCGGTGTTTTCTGAGTTCCCAAGCTTTAATTCTCCCTTATGGATCAATTCCTCTAGGACACCAAATTGTCTCATCAGCAAGCGAAATTAGGAAAGTATGTGAATTTCAGCTTGTCATTATATTGCTTCTACATATTCTCGATTACCATTCATACTTGCTCCTATTTGTCCATCTTTGTGAGCATAGCAGCTGCCTTCATTCTCCAACGCTTGACGAAGTCGGACATTGATTCACCTTCTATTTGTCGTGTGCTTGCAAGATCAGCCCTGGTGACTCCAAAACTTGTAGCGTACTCAAAATGATGCAGAAAAGCTTCACAAACCTCCTCGTAGGTCTTGGTACTTATCCTTTTAGTTATGTACCAATGTTGAGGAGTCTCATCAAGATAGTGAGCAAATACCTAGGCATTCTGCATGTTATTTAGCCAAAGGATGGACATTTCCCTATCGAACATTGCCAAATGAAGTTGTGGGTCGGAGGAACCTTTGTATAGAGGAAGTGTTGGCAATTTCAACTTTGGAGGGAGATCAAAATTGGGATATAATCTAGTGGAAAAGTAGTCAAAACCGGCCGGCTTGTTGGCCCTCTCCATGCGTTCAATCTTTTTCAGCATCCCATTGAATTCTGTGGCTAACTAGGCATCCATGTTGACTGGATTTCCTCTTTCTGCCATACTTAGAATTTGGGCCTACCTGTTTTCAAAGTGTCCATCAGTAGCTAACAAAAGGAAGTGGGCTGAATGATACTGGGATAAGAATGACGCTTCACAAGGTAGATTGAAGACCGGAACAGGCTTAGACTGAAAGCAAGTGAGCCATGATACCTAGAAAATGAGGTGTTTGGGCCGGAGTATTTTTCAGACTATGAATTGGAATTTGGACTGAAATCTAAATAGATGTCTTTGATTGGGCCTGAGAGGTGACACCTAGATCTAGGGTTTTAGGCTAGGGCCCTGATAAGAAGTCTACCTAGACTAGAATGAGTCTTTGGGCCGGAATGTGTTTGGGCTTGAAGTAAAGCACATGGGCTGGAATGGTCCCTAAATCACAAACGGGCCTAACTTTATTTTGGGTCAGAGAAGATGGTTGCTAAGCCGAAAAAGATTTTATTTTCAGGACTTGTGAGATATTTCAAGTTTAGGTGGATTTCTTTTTATGGGCCTAAAACTAATTGGATAATTCAAATTGGGCTGGAAGAGAAATCACCTTAGTCTAGGCTTTTGGGCCGAAGCCCGAACGACTCACATATTAAACCAAACAGGGCCTCTGGGCCGCAAACAAATAGAGTTGCCAATTCGGGTTGGGTTAGGTTGATATAGGAGAAGTTCTTATCAATCTCTACGCTGGGTAGTGGGCCGATCATACAAGCAAACACAGTCCACACAAATTCAACATGTCCTCACTAGAAGTTTAAATCAAACCAGGTATGGATCGATCCGGAGAGGTGCTTAAGGCATGGGCCTTGGTCACCGCCAATGAATAGGGCTTCCACGCTAGTCTCTTTGGGTTTCCCCACTTTTTTCACATCTCCTAAAGGTGTGCGTCTACGGTCGGGTCTTTGGATGACCAAACAAGGCTAGGTAAGGACACTGCCAGGAAAATGCTTGGGGTAAAGGCCCAGGTATTAAGGGGGCGTGATTGGACAACACCCTCCTCTTTTCCCCCACTTATTCACATCACCTAAAAGGTGTGAGTCCCTGACAGGGGACCCTCAAACTGGTCGCGGGGTGAAATCGGTGTGCGTGGACCCTCGCTCTCATATGATGCAAAGGTGCAGAAAATTAAAGTACGCACGAAAGTAAACAAACAAAGTAATAAACCCATAAATAAACAATTTTTCGAGTTAAGCCCTTTTTCTTAAAATTAAACAAGTTAAAATTAAGAGTTTGTCCCCAGCAGAGTCGTCAGTCTGTGAGCCTCGATTTTCAAACCCCATCCTATGTTGATTCGAGTTGACTAGGAACTGATCGGGTTTTAGGTCCACTTAGAACCTAGGTTTAATAACTAAGTCATATAACCATAATTATTAAAACTTAAGCTAGCTCACTGGAACCTATTATGAGTCGCCACCTAATTTTAACCTAGATCAAATTAGGAAAGGAGAGTTCGGGTTCGGGGGCTTGATATTCGACTTAATCAAGGTTCAATTACTTTCATAACCCCTAGAAGTCATTTTTCCTCTACTTAGTTTAATTACGGCTTATTACGAGTCGTTTTAACCTAAGTGCGCACTTCTGATTCTTTTTAATTTTTTAACTCTTTTTGACAGAAAATTAAAGTAAAAATTAAAACTACCTAAACTAGGGTTTCAGAGGCAGAATTAGGTCAAATTTGTTTTTGTCCGTGCCCACGAACCTTGCTAACAAGGAATTTTTAGGGGGAAAGAATGTACAAAAGAATAAATAAAAGAATAAATAAAAGAATAAAAGAATAACTAAAATAATCCTACAACTCTATACAGGTAGCAAAAATCCCGGTCAGAATATAGCGTAAGCAAATTACGACCAAGAGTTTCAAACCCAAGGGACTTATTAGAAAATCAGTCCTAATCCTGGTAAAAACCTATTCTAAAACAGGAGGGAATTGAAAATAACAACTAAACTAAACTACTAAATAAATAGTCTAACTTTGACTCGGGATGATATTCAATGTAAGGACAAGTATAGTTATAAGCCAAACCACAATGTTTTAAAATTTATCTGGCAAAATGACTTCCTGGATGTCATGCCGGACAAGAGATGCACGACACCTTAAAATTCTTTGAATGTGCCGGACATAAACCACCAGGCATCACACCCGGCACCTTTCAAGTTGTGAATGGTACTTCATGTTTCTGGTCTGACAACTGGACTCACTACCCAAATTTTGCTCCATGCATATCTCATGCCTAAAAAACGAACAAGATAATGGAGAATGACAGATTAATTCCAATCTTCAGTCATGTTGCCCACTTTTCAGAACAACACCGTCGAAGACCACTAAGGCCCCTTAACCCATTCTACTTTTGTCTTGTGAACCTCAAATAGAATTTAGAAGAAAGAAGAATAAGTAGTGATCTCAATCTGCTTGGATGAAGACCAAAACCTTAGTTGACGAAACTTGCACTCTTAATAATAACTATAAGAGTAATTACAAGGAAGATTATCCCTAACCAAAGAACCAACAAGGAATTCTACTTCACCATCCACCCAATAACAAGAAGAGAATACAAGAGGAGAAGGAATGGTCATAGCCTTAACCTGACAAGATCTTCTTCTTCTCTTCGCGTGGACGGATCTGCAGAATTTCCTTGGACACCAACAATGGAGTGGGGCGGAAATGGAGTTGTGAATGGAGTGTATAAGGGTGTTGGAATGTAACTTTTGATACAACCCTTCGTCCTATTTATAGGCAATAACAACTCCATGTGCCGGGTGGCATGCCGGGTGAAAGTCATCCGGCACCACGTGTTAAATGTGAGAAATCATTAACGGTCAAAACTGCCAGGTGAAACGTTGCTTAGGCCAGACAGGATACGTCATGCACCATACCTGACAATGGTCAAAATGTCAACCGTAAATAACTGCCACCGCTTGGTCAACCGTGGCTACTTTTCACATATGTGCCAGATAGGATGTACTCGGCAACGTACCAGGTATGGCTCCTTTTCTGCTCCAGGCCTATGCTGTGCAGGAGACATCCGGCTTCATGTCTGGCATCACTTATATTTTTGCCTAGGAATTCGTTCCTTGCATAAAAAGCTCAAAAAACTAAGTCTGTACAAGTAACATACTTTAACACATAATATAACATAAATAACATCTATTTAAACTTATTTAGATTAATATACTCCTAAATCTAATGCATAAAATATGATGAGTCTGTGGCTTATCAAGGCCCTACACTTACCTTTTGCTAGTCCTCGAGCAAAACTAGATTAGAAAGGAGTAATTACTTATGCACAAAACAGGTAAACTCTAGAATGACAATTAGATAAATATTCCCAACTATTTGACTCTATTTCATAGGTATCACTTAATTTTCTTTATCTTATCAAAACATACTAATGGGTATAAAATTAAGAGTTTTAAAACCGATCAAAAACTTTTGGCCTATTTTGCATAAGGGATTTTACAATCTCTCCTTTTTCCGGTTTCCATCATTCAGCTCTATTTTTCAAGAGTTTCTGAATGCGGCCAAGACCCTTATCAATGGTTCTATTGTTCAGCCCTATTTTTCAAGGGTTTCTGAATCAACCATGATTTTTTTTACATTAAAGAACAGGGAATTTAGGAGAAAAACAAAAGGAGAAACTCCCGTTTTTTTACGTTTATTCAGAGGCACTTTTTTGCAACCTCAAGGAATGTATTGCTTTTCCTTTACAAGAAGATTTTTTTCTTTCTTCTTTTCTTCTTTCTTTTTCTTTTTCTTCTTTCTCTTTTTTTCACAAAAACCATTTCTAAGATTTTCACCCAAAAGACTTTTCACAGTTTAAAAAAAAGAAATAAAATAATACCCAGAAGTAAATAAAGGAAAGAATTAGGAGAAAAATCATATACTCATGTTAAATAAAATGAATCAAGAAGTTTAAAACAGGAATCTACAAGTCATTAGAAAGCTTACCTCTTGAGAGAACAAGCATTTATTCATTCCTAATCTTATCTCAATCAAAAACATGCAAAAAGTTTAGTAAAACTTGATAAAACTCATAACTTATACATATTTTTATATGCAGAAATTTATATTTTTTTATTTTTTAAGGGGGATCCCTGCCCTACACTTGGCAGGAACACTGTCCCAGTGTTCAAAATGGAAAAGAAAAATTGGGATGTTTTTTTGACGTAATTTAACAAAATGAAAATTAAATGAAAAAAATGATTTAACCCGGAACCAAATGAGAAGGCACAAGTAAAATGAAATAAAAACAATAATAAAAAAGGAATAAGGAAAGAGAGGCTCCCCTGTGTGAAGAATATGAATGTGTGAGGAGGACGCGCCCTACACTTAGCCTTTTGTCTACTTGGCATCATCTGAGATCTTTGATAAGATGGTGACCGAATTCGCATGCTCCCTTGGATTAGTTTGCGTTTGAGATAGGAGATGACCTGACTGTCTAGGTTGTGCCAGAAGTTGCTGCAACTACAACTGCAACGTTTTATGCTCTTTGCGAATGGTCGAGATCTCGTTGTGAGCGTTCTGGGTCTTGTTCATTAGGGCCAACATCATGTCTCGCAGTTCAACCATCTCGGCCTCTAATGACGATGCAAGGTGGGATGGTCGATTAGTAGGGACTCCTCCATAAGGAGTCCGCATGTATTGCCTCTGACCTCCCTGGTAGCCGGCATGATTTTGGAAGTTGTGAGGGGGTTGATTCCCCTGCTGCCATGGCTCCTATACCCTTGGTTGCTCACATAATGGCTTCCTCAGCATTATGAAAGTCTGCAAGTCAGGGCCCTTAGCGTGTGGTTGTGCACTAACCACATTCGTCTACTGAGGAAGTTTATTCATTGCTATTTGCTCCACCACCTTCTATAGAGCTCTAACCTTCGTGGACGTTTGAGCATTGCTCTTCAACATCTGCTCGTGACTTTGCATTAATTTTTCAAATTTGGCGTCTCCCTCGCCGACTTGATATAAACCAGCGGTGCCACCCCTGGATCCACCTGTGGCCCAATCTCCAATCTCTTCGTAAAGAGATTCAATCCCACTAAGGAAGTGATCTCCAGGCTTCTTCACTATGTCTGCACCAAGGGAGGATAGGATCATCGTCTTGCATTGGTTGACCAATCCTTTATAGAATAACTAAGATAGTTGTTCCTTGGTGAGGCCGTGGTGTGGACATATACGCAGCAACCCCTTGAATCTGTCTCAAGTCTCGCAGATGTTCTCCGAGTTGGGCTGTCTGAAGTTGTATATCTCTGTGATCATCTCCAGGGTGCGACTTGGAGGCAGGAACTTTTCATAGAATTTGGTTTCCATGTCCTCCCATGTGGAAATAGTACTGGGGCTCAGACTATGGTACCACTTGCTGGCATTTCCCGTGAGGTTATGTGGAAAGAGGGAAAGTCTGGCATTTTGGAGGACGTTATTTGTGGAGGTTAGGCTATTTGTATGTTGTAGGAATTTGGTGATGTGGAGCAAGGCATCGTCCAGGTTCGACCCGTCACACATGCCCAACTCCTTGACACATTGGATTTGATGATATGGCTTAAGTTTTTTCCATTCATCATATTCATTCTGTTCAAGGAGAGGGAGGTCGATTGCTGGCTTTTGGCCTTGGGTGGAAGGCATATTAATGTTGCAGATGGTTAGTGCTGCCATTTGTGTAGGAAATGCTCTTTGTAGGTTTCTTTGTTGTCGAAGGGAGCGAAGAAGGGTTCTCTCGATTTTTAGGTCAAGGTTGGCTAAATCTTCAAGGAGACTTGTTAATCGAAGAAGCATTCACCTTTTATAGATTCAGGAGGAGCAAAACACAATGTTATAATATTTCGTATTAATTAATATTAAGACAAATATATAAAAAAAATGAAATGAAGAGAATAAACAAAATTGGGCATACCGGATACATTGTCGGGTGTGCGGCACCCGGCATTGGACTTCCTCCAATACTGTCGGGTTGATTTTACCCGGTGTTGAGCCCGGCTTGTTCAAACTTTAGGAAGAAAAAATAAATAAAATGGAAAAGAGAAGGAAAAGATAAAATGAAAGTACGGTAGGAAGGAATATTTACGAACTACTCTAATAATTCAAAGAGAAAATACAAAATAAAAGTTGAGATTGAGTGTGCCGGATTGGGTGCCGGGTAAATCTTGTCCGGCTTCGGACTTCCTCCAAGATGTCGGACGTGTGCTACCCGGCAGAGTGCACGGCATGCTCAACCTAGTGAAACAAATATAAAAACAACGAGAACAAGACTTAGAGAAAATAAGAAATGTTGAATGTGCCAGGCACCAGATATCCGGCAGTGCACCTGGCATATTCAACCGAAACAAATGGACAATTAAAAACAAAGAATCAAGGAATAAAGAATAGTGCGTTTTACCGAATTTAGGACTTGGACTAATTCTAAGTCCCCGTGAAATACCCCAAAACCTAGATATGTTGTTTAACTATTAAACTATTGTATATTAAGGCTAAAAGGTGCCTTAGAAACATGAGTGAACAATTTAAGCCATAGTAAAAACAATAAAGTACCATAAACACAGTTTGAGCAAAAACATGCTTTAAGCTTGGAATGAACTTGGTTAGGACCCAAAGAGCCTTCCAAGACTTACTAATATGCAATTATGATTTAATAAGGATAATTAAGTCCTTAAGAAACGTTGGTAGACAATTAAACTAAAGAAAACACAAGGAAACACCATAAAGTTAATTTAAGCAAATACTTGCTCTAGACTTTGTGTAACCTTGTATAAGACCTAAAGGTCATTCCTATACCTTATTTACATGTTAAAGAACATGTTAAATCATACACTAAAGAAAACCAAGCTTGAAAACAAGTTTAAACACAAAATGTGCTTTAAGGAGCCTTAAAGCACATTTTTGAAAAATTGTCTTGGAAATGGGTTTTGAGTGGCTAAATGTCCATCATTACTCTTTAATCAACATGTGTACTACTTAGTATCACATTAGGAAGCCTAAATCATAGGGAAACCAAAAATTTCACAAATATGTGCACTAATTAGTGAATAGTGCTCAAATAGTGCTAGTTTTGACTTAAGTCAACCTTAATTAGTTAAATGGTCGAAAAAGGCCATATATAAGTTAATTGTTGAAGGGGGGACGGTTTTTGATGTGTGAGTCATCACACATGGCCAGCAAATAAAGAAAAGAAGAAGGGATAAAGTGAAAGTTACTATTTACCTTTTATAACATAATATCTCTTAAGGTGCACTCTCTCACCTCATTCTCTTCATTTCTCTCATCCCCACCGTATTCATCTTCATCCTACCTTCTCCATTTCGTTTTTGCTACAGCAACTATACCTTCTCCATCTTCAAATCCTTGTAGTTCTTAGCTCCATGATCCAAATTCAATTTCAAGACTACCATTCTTCTAGTTGGAGCAAGCTCTTCATTTCTCTCTTTTCAAATCCTCAAGAACTCCATTTTGGTGCCATGAAGAATCTCCATTGAATGGGCTTGAGCTCATCTTTCCATGCCTTGTCATTCTCCTTAGCTTCAAGGTAAGGAAAGTCAAAGAAAACCTAAGTTTTCCCTCATTTTGGTTCATGTCTGAAAATTCACCTCTTAATGGTGCCTTGCCTTGCTCTCTTCTTAGCTTAATTCAAACTTCAAGGGACTAGGAGAAGTCCTATCTTGCTACTTAATCCAATCCTCATTCAATTCCAAGGTAAATTATTATTTTAATGTTTCAAAACACTTATGTAAAACTAGGGTTTATATATGAGTTTAGGTTTGAATCTTAAAGCTCATTACCCTTATATGTGTGTATGGATAGAATGTTGACAAGTGATCAAGTCCTTGCTAATTTTCAATCCAAGGAAACAAGAAAGAAGTTTGGAAGAAAAAGAGGTAATCCTAACCTAATGTGGTTTGATGTGTCTTTGGAAATTTAGCTTTAAAATGCTTAATAAACTACCTAAGGAGCCAATGGGAAATGAGATAGAAAACTATCTTCAAGGAGGTTATTAAGGGCATATGTAATGTTGTGTGTAATTGCAAGTTAAAGGCAATTATTATGTGGGAAATTCAGTGTTTAAGATTAATGCAATTTAAGGGCCTAAGTGCCAAGCAATTTAAGTTTATGCACTATATTTTGATGTAGTGTAGATTAAAGGTTTAGTTGTGTGTAAAGAACATTTCTTGTGAAGATGAATGTCTTTGATGGTTATCGGATGAAAAACCATGTATTTGTGTGTAAGAGTGTGTATTAAGAGATTGAGTGTTCTTGGTTGTCTAAAGGTGAGAACCTAAGTGTTTTGGTGTAAGGTGATACAAGAGAAACTATGTCAAAACTTGGTGAGTAAACAAGGTGTTTTAGGTGATTAAATGGAGTTTGGTGACCTAGATTATTCTAGGAATTGTTAAGTGTTAAATGGGTGAAAGAAAGTGAATTAAGGTGTTCTTAAGTGTTAAGATGCCTTGGGCATAGTCTTGGAGGTTTAGAGAACTAATGGATGATTTCTAGATACACCAAGGTCATGATGGAAATGTGGTTTGATCTTGTGCAAAGTTTGGTGAACAATGGAAATGTGATGCCTTATGAAGGTTTAATTATGAACTTGTGGGAAAGACTTGAGGAGTGTGTGTAAAGGGGATGAGTGTGATGCAAAATGATGCTTTAGTTGTGGTTACCTTGTTGTGGAAGAACACTTTGGTTAGTGGAAGTCTTAGGCGAAATTACAAGTTACAAGTGTAAGGAAAAAAATGTTCTAAGTGTTAAGGACTTAGTAAAAGTTTGAGTAAATGTTTAAGGAGTTCGTTGGATGATTTAAGTAGGTTTTAAGAGTGTTTAAAGTGTTTAAACATGTTTAGAAGACATGTAAAAAGATTAGGGAAGAAATGGGAAGAAAAACGGAGTTAAAACGAGCCCAAATGAGCATTTCTGACTTTGACCTACCCAGGGGTCTAGGTCGGTCTAGGTCGGCCGGTGGGTCGGTCGGGCTGTCTAGAGTTTTTGACTTCAACCTACCCAGGGGTCTGGGTCGGTCGATGGGTCGGTCGGTCGGGCTATCTAGAGTTTCTGACTTCGACCTACCCAGGGGTCTGGGTCGGTCGGTGGGTCGGTCGGACCTTAAAAAATTAATAAATAAATTTTAAGAATGTTAAGTGGTATTAGTGGTATGCCATTAAGATGGTATTGATGATTAAAAAAAATTATACAAGGACTTAAGAGATTAAGTTAGGTAAGATGATTTAAATGTTAAAGTTATAAAATGACATGTAATGAAGGGGATTGTGAGGTGTTGATGTTATAAGGATGTTTAAGACATGTAAGGTGAGTTATAATGACAATTAAGTGGGTGAAAAGTTGTAGTAAAATGAGAGAGTAAAACAAGTTAAAAATGTGAAGTTATTTAACTAGTTAACGGGGATAACAATGGGCATTAAATGTTAAAACAATCATATTACCCCGACGTTAATGAGCGCAATTGTTAATGTTACCAGTTGTTCGAGAATTATTCGAGGAACATAAGAGGACATAATAGAGTGGACTTGGTGACAGGTATGGTTTTCTTGCAACCTGTGTTCTACCGGATTTCACCAGCTTGTATGCCAATGTGTTTTTTTGTGTGTTTTCCACCTTGCAAGAATAAACATGAAATGAGTTTATAGTAATTCGTTAATGTGGCATGTTTAATTCTGATACCGTTTAACCTTGAACCAAATCTAGGATCACATAAGAGATCAGTATTCGGATTTAACGACCCAAACCATGGGAACGTTCTAACCATGACTATGCGTGAGTTAGTTGTGTGTTGTTTGTGTGTGTAAGTATGCTTACCTCCCTTGTGTGTTTAACCCAGTTGTAATACCTTATGGTGTATGGATTTGATAAGTTCCATAATGGAGCTCTTAACAAAGTATATATATATATTATGGGGGGGTGAGGAATCCGGTCGTTCCAGTCGCGCGTTTGTATGGGAGTAGATGTCTACAGTTGCTCTAACTCCCTCTCTGTTATGTTATGGTTGTTTTTCCTTCTTGGATTACAATCACCCACAAGCTTAGCCAAAGCTTACCTACCTTGATTATTGTTCGGGCTAGGGGGAAATATGTACGGTGTGTTCGGTACTATATTGAGATCGACACATCTCAGTAAAGTTAATGTGTACGGTGTGCTCGGAACTATATGATATCCGACGCATCTTAAGTAAATGTATGTTCTCTATGAAGAACAATAAGTTGTTATATAATGAGCTTAGCATGGGAATAAAAAGATTCTCTAGGCTCTTAGGAGATTACTAACTCACATCTCGGGGTACGTGTCCTCACGTGACCCTTTCCAAGTTATGTTACAAGTATGTTGAAATGTGAAATGAGTTGTTATGTGAATTATGTGGATCATGGGTAACAATCCCAGGTTATGATAAGAGGAAATTAAGCATAACCCGACTAATGGGTAAGTGTCGTCTAACAAGGAATTAGCTCCATTAAAGGAGAAACCCTCAAGGGTTAAAGAACACAGTGAGTGATCTAACGAGTATAGATGTGTTGACTGATTTGTTGAGCCCCATTGTTGTGGGTATTAATGTGTTGTGTGTTTATAGTTTTCATGCAAGATTTAAATATAATCAACCGCATGTTTAGACGACAATTAGTTGTGGGTGGCCCGGTAGTATGTGGGCTGCACGATTACCATACCAGCAAAGGTGCGGAGCCCCCTGGGGGGCCACCCTTTCTTTCTTTTATTTCAGGATCAAGGAGCTGGAAGCCGTTCGAGAGTAGGACGGGGTAGTTGTTTCTACACGGGTAGTTAATTAATTGCTATGTATTGTAGGTGTAGTAAGACCTAAATTGTTGTCGGCATTAGTTGTAAATGCTCGGTACAGTTTGAATGTAAATGTATATTGATTGTTGGATATTAAAAGAGATTGTAATGTGTAGTTGCTCATGAATCTGGTCCATCAGACCGATACAATGTATATGTAATAGCCTTGTTAGCCACGTGGGTGGTTAACGGCGTGTTACACCATTGAGTTAAGTAATGTGATGAGTTATGTTTTCCGCTACAAATGTTTGTCAAGTGTATTGTTGTAGTTGGGGTGTTACAAAAAGTGGTATCAGAGCGAAGTATCGCTCTGATGTCTGGAAATACCGAGCTTAGGAAGTTCCGAGTTAGGATTTTGGTGTCTTGAGTTAAGGGTTGAGTGATAGCATGAGAGATACGCTAGTTAGGAATTACCAGCGAGTACTGGAAACCTACAATCTCCTTCCCGCCCTCCACAATCCCTGTTTTATAACTTGGGAAAGAACGCTAGAGAGATGGAAGCCCTCTCATACTCGGGAATACCCGATTTGGTTGTTATTAAGTACCTCTGTAAATACGGAGAACCTGTCATACGGTAGATTCCGAAAACTAGGAATCCCAGAGACGGTTTCCATTTGAACAATGTTAGCCACGTTTAATAGTGAAGAATGAAGAATCCTACGCATAGGAGAATGGAATTTCCGACAACCTGGGTCGACATGCCGAGCAGTCGAGAACAACCAGCTTGCAACGCACCAACCGTGCAACAGACAAGAAGTGAAGTAATGGATCCCAAGACACGTGTCTACGGGACCACGAGTATTAAATTATGTCGCCAACGGTATACCAACCGACTAAGGAACAACAAAATAGCACCCAACAAGAGACAAGTCTCAGTAACCACGACAAATTCGTGGAACGGGCTGTGAAGAAGATACAATACTAAGTAAAAAGGGGTCTCCCAGAAAGGGAAACACCCTAGTTAATGATTACCATGTGAAGACCAATGAGAAGTCACTCAGAAGATTTATTGTTAAGACTGTAAGATCAAAGTAAGAGACAACAAGGCCATTGAATGCGGAGCGGGTAAAAACAATACCGCAACCAGTGTGTGTTTGCCATGGCAAGTGCTGCTATAATAGGGCTGCTTGGGAAATTTTTAGCAACTACAAAGTACTTAGTAAAGTACCACGAAGTTAAGTGAGATCATCATAACTGTGGAAGGGCTTAATAGCCTAACCCTTGTAAATGGGAATACACCAGTCAGCAAGAAGCTAGACTTGGTTAAGGCAAGAAGATGTTGTGAAATCACGAGAATTTTTTCTTTCAAACTCATATTTATTTCAAATCTTTTCTTTCAAAACCAAATTTTCTTTCAAACCCATTTTTTTCAAACCTTCTTTTAAACCAGACCAGAGGACCTACACCGGCCTCAGCGCCACACAGTAGGTAAGTTACACCCAGTTCACTTTTGAACAACCGGACGGAAATCAGATAACCCGAGGGTATCAACCCGAGGGAATGGATTGAGTTCATACTAAATGCAACAGTGGATAGACCTTCCCTTGATTAAGTTCGGGAAGCACTGAAGGCTTGTATCATAAGACAATATAAGGGAGTTGACAACAGAATACCTCACCTAGGCGTGTGACAGACACTACGAGTGTACGAAAATGAAATGTGGGACGACCGCACTCCGGTAGGAGCTTGTGGGCCTGACAGACCTACTTATGGGTTAGTCGGGTAAGTAGCAATGTATCAGTAGGGACCCCACATATGTATACGAGTAGAGTCTGAAGCACGGGAAGTAGTCAACTCCGTACTATGGTCAGCAGTAAAAGTCAAGCAAGAGCAATGGATTACCACGAATGGTTGGAGTAAAAGAACTCAGTTAAGTTAACAAGGCTAAAGGAGTTAGTAAATTCATTTAAGGGAAACGTTTAAGAGTTATGAAATGCGAAGCGCACTGACTAGTAAGTAAAAACATCATATATGTCTCAAGAATCCCGAGGGATAAAACATGATAGCTAGAACGGTGACCCAGCCTATACATGGCAAGGCAAATGCCTATTATAGACATGTTAATGTGCAATGAACGGGATGAAACTCCCGGAATGATTACCTAGACTACCAGGGAATATCGATCTTCACAGAAGAGGATAGTAACCCAGCTAAGAACGCAAAACAGCATAGTTAACTAAACGTACCAATAAGTGCAAGCCAGATGTAATGGCATACCTTGGCTACACCCAGGAGCAATCCTTGAGGGGTGTTTGGATCAATAATTGTTGGATGAAACAATGTGACAGAAACGCAAGAGTTGAAACAATTACTCGGTTTAAACACTGAAGGGAACCCACTTAACAGTAGGACCCTAAGTTGCCAAAGAGACAACTTGGAAGGAATAGTAATGCAACGACCTTATCGTGGAGTCTATACAACCTTCAAATCGTGAAATGTTGTACAGAGAAGTAAATGAGTGTGAACAACCTACAATGAGCAGAGCTCGAGGCAGTAAGACTTATAAGCCACAAGTAAAATGTGTTAAGTAAATTTTATTGATTACGGAAGTTTATGTTATACAATTGAATAGAGCAGAGAACGAACTACTACTTTAAGAGTGAGGATACCTCTCGATATTGTGAGACCGCAGGAGCGGTAGTTATGTGAACCAAGTTCAAGAAATATGTTAGGGATTGACCATGTTGTTGTTACCCATGAGTGATTTGAATAAGAATAATACGAAAAGAATTGTTTGTACCAGTTGTGGAGACTAGAAGAGTAATAAGTTTAATAGCAACCACCATAGGTGTGTGATGCTAAATGTGGAGTGAACAACGCTTAAGGAGCACAATGACTCGAAAAATAGTGTTGTGCAAGAAGTAGGAATATGGTGCGCAATAAGCAACCATTGTATAAGTATTGTTAAACGGTAATATGGCAACGAAGCACAGTTATGAGTTAAACTTAGTGGAGATACAACGGAAAGTGATAGCAAGTAAACCAGGCAGTAAGCCAGTAGCCAGTACTATGTGATAAGGATCTCAGTGAAACACAATGTGAATTCCTATTGCAATCGCATAAGAGATTTACTGCCAAGAGTTTATGCCTCTGCACTCTGTATGACTGAGTGTTTTGGTATTGCACTTGCGTAGTAACGATCGAGTGAGATAGCTAGGAATTTGGGAAAAAGTTCATTGTGGTTGAAATAGAAAGAGGCTTATAATGCTATAAGGACCGAGGCATAGGAAATGCAAGGTCGTATCAATGAAAGAATACTTGTACAGAACCAAATGTGAAGGCATAATTAGCAATGAGTGACTGTAGTAGCACTGAATGCCAAATACCGGTATGCAATATACCTCAAGTGTTGAAAGTAACTGAGGAAACACTACATATTAGGTAGTAGCTCAATCTCAACCGACAGTAAGTCTGAAGAAATCAAGTTAATCATTGTGAAATACAAAGCAGCATATATAGTAAATTATCATGGAAGTGGATAGAAAGTTTGTAACTCACCGAATTCGCTCACGGTAAGAGATACCACATGTCGGTTGAGAAACCATTATTACCAAGATAAAGGTGATAAATGGGAGATGTAAAATACAGTAACAATAACGAATGGGGCAAACTAAGCTTAAAAGTTGTTAGAGTTGCGCAGCAGAAGGTAGTGAACTAATGATTTGGATTCCGAATATGCATTGTGAATACGAATAAATGGCTAATTATTAACGCCTAGAAGCCTTACCGGCCAGAACCGAAACCGGTTATGAGTTAAATAAACTCCAATGAGAATTCTTGGTTTAGGGACTAAACCGCCAATATGGTTAAGATCCTCTAACCAGAACGCATTGTATAACAGACCGCGCGGAAGTTAAAACACTTCACGGCGGCAGAAAATTTTAAACCAGTGTTCAGTGATTGATTACGTGGGCATAATCCCTTTTAAGGGGGGTAGAGCGCAAAACCGCTTAGTGTGTTTTACCGTACAAGTGTACGTGAACTAAGTTGTGCATAGCACAAAATAATCTGTTTTGATGATTGGTGTGCGCGTTACATAAACATACGCATTCAATCATGGTTTAATTGTGGTGATTACGCACAGAAGATGCGAATACCGTTGTGATAAGTGTGTATACTTTGTTAACTATTGTGTACTTTGTTAACTGTTGTGTACTTTGTTAACTGTTGTGTGAGAGTACAAGTGTAGGGGATTAAAGAAACTCCCGGGGAACTAAAACCCCGACAGTAAGTGTTCACATAATACTAAATGTAAAACCGTGTATGGTATTTTGATAAAAATATATATACATATATATAGTATTGTGATTTATGAAGGGGTATGAAACCAATATAGAACCTAGTAAGAATCAAATTCCCTAGGTAACTTGATTAAAAGTGAATGAAGATAACTGATAGACGGAGTTCTATCCCTTGGAGATGTAATGATTATGACTAGAATGACTAAAAAGATAGAAAATTGGAAATGAGTGTATTATTTGATGCTTGAAAATGAAGTGGGGGTGGAACTTGATTTACATGCGATCAAGGGAAGCCGAACACAAATTGGGGTGGAAGGATAGTTCGACACTGATGCTGATCACATCAGGGTTGGATGACTCTTGAAGCTCCCTATAAGTGGTCACAATTAACCACGCTAAGGAAAGATGCAAAGACCATAAATGGGACTTGGAGTTGTATTGCGTTTTCAAAAGGATTTTCAATTGGTATTTTCAAAACTTTCGATTGATACTTTAAATAAAGAAAGTTCTCCTACTTAACCTCACAAAGAATATTTTTGTAGTACTTGCTCACGAGCTGAGGACGTATGAGCCTTTGTCTTCGGACCGGTGGCATGAGAAGTATATATGTTAAAAATTAAGTGATTGTTTTGATCTCCCAAAGGAACGGGGACCAGAAGGTGTCCATCACGACCGGGTTCTGCGGGATCACAGTGTATATGTACTCGACATGGGAGACCATGAAGAGATGGAAAAGGTATTTTGATTGCTATACATGCTAATACATGTTGTGTGGTATGTGTATTAAATATTATCCCGACCTATGAGTCTAAAATTTTGTTGTGTTACCCACACCTGAGAGTCTGAGGGTTGTTATGTAAGTACAAATGTTGTTAAGATACCTGGACTGTTGAGTCCAGGGTTATTATGTAAGTATGCTATATTATGTATGGATGTGGATATGTTACCCGGACCGTTAAGTCCGAGGTTGTGATGTAAAGTATGTTTGGTTATGGAAGTTTTATCGTGCAAGCAATTCCCGGATTCTATAAAAGGATACGAGGGAAACTGTGAACTTCGAGGACGAAGTTCTTTTAAGGGGGGTAGATTGAAATACCCCAAAACCTTGATATATTGTTTAACTATTAAACTTTGGTATATTAAGGCTAAAAAGCACCTTAGAAACATGAGTGAACAATTTAAGCCATAGTAAAAACGATAAAGTACCACAAACACAATTTGAGCAAAAACATGCTTTAAGCTTGGAATGAACTTGGTTAGGACCGAAAGAGACTACCAAGACTTACTAATATGCAATTATGATTTAATAAGGCTAATTAAGTCCTAAGTAAATGTTGATAGACAATTAAACTAAAGAAAACACAAGGAAACACCATAAAGTCAATTTAAGCAAATACTTGCTCTAGACTTGGTGTAACCTTGTATAAGACCTAAAGGTCATTCCTATACCTTATTTACATGTTAATGAACTTGTTAAATCAATTAATAAAGAAAACCAAACTTGAAAACAAGTTTAAACACAAAATGTGCTTTAAGGAGCCTTAAAGCACATTTTTGAAAAATTGTCTTGGAAATGGGTTTTGAGTGGCTAAATGTCCATCATTACTCTTTAATCAACATGTGTACTACTTAGTATCACATTAGGAAGCCTAAATCATAGGGAAACCCAAAATTTCACAAATATGTGCACTAATTAGTGAATAGTGCTCAAATAGTGCTAGTTTTGACTTAAGTCAACCTTAATTAGTTAAATGGTCGAAAAAGGCCATATATAAGTTAATTGTTGAAGGGGGGACGGTTTTTGATGTGTGAGTCATCACACATGGCCAGAAAATAAAGAAAAGAAGAAGGGATAAAGTAAAAGTTACTATTTACCTTTTATAACATAATATCTCTTAAGGTGCACTCTCTCACCTCATTCTCTTCATTTCTCTCATCCCCACCATATTCATCTTCATCCTTCCTTCTCCATTTCTTTTTTGCTACAGCAACTATACCTTCTCCATCTTCAAATCCTTGTAGTTCTTAGCTCCACGATCCAAATTCAATTTCAAGACTACCATTCTTCTAGTTGGAGCAAGCTCTTCATTTCTCTCTTTTCAAATCCTCAAGAACTCCATTTTGGTGCCATGAAGAATTTCCATTGAAGGAGCTTGAGCTCATCTGTAACGCCCCTACTTTACATAATTACAGCGGAAATAAAATACTAAAGGCGTACAGATCATCGGGTTCCAAACACCCGGCACCAAACCTCACCAATTTACAACTTACAAGCCACAAAAGCTACGGTCTGAACTCGAGAAAAACTTAACACAACATAATAGAAATTAAACATATTCTCTCTCCACAAAACCTAGTCCCATCCCAAACGCTCATTCTCTTCGTGGCCACCTGTAAATCAATTCGTACCTGCAAGATGAAACCAAGCAGCCCACCCCGAAAGGGGCGGGTCAGTTCCCTGGAATGGAACTGGTACAATTCTCCAAAAACAAACTTATAAAACATAACTTTCAAAATAAACAGTAACATGAAAACAACTCTTAAAAGTAAAACAGAGATAGAGCACTTCAAAACAATCAAGTTAAAGAGAAAAGAAAACAAGACAAAGATAGAGATAGAGAACTTCCAAAACAAGTCATCCACTTAAGTAGTCACACCACATAGTTAGTAAGCATCCATTGTTGATGTTAGAACCAATTCCCATTAGGAGTAGAAAGACCCAGATAGCCACAAAGGACTAGGAATGATAAAGTAGATCCAAGAACCAAGAACTCGAGAGTGGAATAATTCAACTGGGAGAGATGGCCCCCACCGCCAATCACGTCCTTTTAGGACAGGGGATATACAGCCCCTCACTGTTTATCACGTCCACTAAGGACAGGGGATATACAGCCCCTCACTGTCTATCACGTCCACTAAGGACAGGGGATATACAGCCCCTCACTGTCTATCACGTCCACTAAGGACAGGGGATATACAGCCCCTCACTGTCAAATATCAATGCCCCTATGGGCGAGGGATATACAGCCCCCTACTGTCAAATATCAATGCCCCTATGGGCGAGGGATATACAGCCCCCTACTGTTCACATTAAAGACGCGCGCACATCGAAAGAAAGATTTCCAAGATTGACCTTTTCCAAAAATCCCGCTAGATCACCAACTACCCAGAGCAATACCAAAACACTCAGTCCTACAGAGTGCAGAAGCGTAAACCCTAAGCAATCAATGTCTAACGGGCAACCAAGTAGAAGAAACCAATACCCAAGTGAGTTCCACATCCAAGGCTCAGTTAGTCACACAAGCTGGGTCAGTCACACAACCATTTCTTTTTTTAGAAGTTCCTCTTAAAGCCAGTTAGCGTTTTCCAAAACATTCCACAAGTCAATCAGCCAAAATAACGTAGTACGAGAAACCGTACAAAACATTCCATAAGGTCCAAAACACAACAAGCTGAGTACGAGAAATCGTACAAAACATTTCAGAAGGTCCAAAACACAACAAGCTGAGTACGAGAAATCGTACCTGGGTAACGTTGTAGCAGTTCTAATCAACTTGCGCAAACAATCAACAGTACTCTGAAGAATATTAAAGGTAATCCATCATCAACCACTCGTAGCCTATGTTACGCTTAAATAAACTCCTTACTCTTATTTCAAAGTCTCAATTATCCTTTAAGCCCTCACTCAAATGTTATGTAAAATCTTTGACTTGTCTGAGAACGTTGTATTACTCAAGGTTGTAAGACCAAGGAATGTATTTTATCAACACTAGTTAATTGTTCCACCCTTATCCACTTTACCCATACTTAACCTTAATTCCCACATTAAAGACCCTAATAACATAAGGGCATTATACGTTATTCAATCAAGTCTTAGAATTTCAATAACAATTCTTAAGCACAATACTTTTACTCTTACTTTAGGACATACATCGTGTTATGACCAATGATGGGTTTATCTTAGAATACTATACTATTATTTCACAATTTATTGACTGTGTATCTTTATCAATATCTACTAGATAATCCATTATAACTAAGCCTTCCCCCTTAACTTAATTAAGATCTACATCCCGTATACTGAAATCGTAGTGTTGTAGATGCATTTTAGTATAACTTATTTGAGCTACTAAACTCAATTATCTTATCTTTAGTTCAGAATGGCCTTTAACTACAACCATCTATTAATCTTGTCATAAGTTGTTAAATTACTTTTCATCTTGAAATAACCATATTATAGTTAACTCAAACTTATCGAACTCTCACATTTAGTATCCACAAGGTATATTATTTACTTAACCATAACTTTATAATAAGGTGTCTTAAGATAACCTTTTATGTATCCTTACTTACATTTAATTCCCTAACTGTTTTTACTTTTACACACATTCTCTCTATAGGCCATGTATACTCCTTTTATATTAAACTTCGTTAAACTCAAGTCTTAAATACATTTTATATTGTTTACAAAACCTAAAGTTTCAAAAGAATAACTTAATAAATCAATTCCCTTTATTGTATTTAGGATGGACATTATATCTTAGCATGAGGTAGAATTTATCAAAGAATTAAATTCTGGTTCGTAAGTGAAATTGTCAATTACTTAATAAGATAATATATTCTGAACAATCTCCATACCTTATATTCAAATGACACATTAATACTTCCAGTGTCCAAAAGGTAGATCAATATAATCTCTTATGTAACCTAATTTCATCTAATTAAAGGTTTAAAGATTTTAAGTATCTAATTTCTATTTACAAACCTCCTTATAAATTCTAACTACTAAATACATTACTTAACTATAAACTCACATCCTGAATATTGGTGTTAAATGTATTTATATGGCTTAACTAGTTGTAAGAAACTTAAGGATTATTATTTAGATTAAATTCCTAATCATAGTTTAATGTAGTTTTATATCATAATCCCTTTTAATGATTTTATCTTAAAATATTAAGTTATTACTCAATACTATAAATATTAAGAAATAATTAAATCTAGACTTATTTATCCTCTTCACATTTAGATGTAAAAGTAACTCATTTATTTTATTATTGTTTATATAATAAGAACATTTAAATGTAAAAGTATTTCATTCATTTTATTATTAATTATATAATAAGATCTATTTGTGTAACGCTTTATGTAAACCAATTCCAAATATTCCTAAACTTCAACTTATTAATTCCTTAACCCAATTATAGATTTACACTGTGGTCACCGACTATATATATACATGTATTTTAATACCGTTAATATAAATCCTAGAAATTCAAAGGTAACTAAAAACTCAGTTCATAACCATAAAATAATACCACCTCATGTAGTATTCTATTATTAGTATTATGTAGAGGTTTAGTTTGACCCATTAATTCCTTCATATTACATTTTCTATAAGGTATTTTATTCCTTTTATTTATTAATTTATCATATATATATATATATATATACCCTTCCTATTATATTTCTCACAAGGAATGTTATTTCCTTTATCTATTTTTATTGTATTTATATATATATATAAATATATATATATATCTACATATATTAAGATTTATCCAGAATATTCTTTAAGAAATCTATTGTATTTAATTATATTTAATATCTTTTAGACCTATCCACAACTGATTTATGGTTTATAAAATAGAGTATTTCCCTTAGTTTTAGTTAAACTATTAGCTTCCATATTATATATAATAAATAAAATGTAGTTTAGTTAAATTCCTTGATTTAATATAAGTTTCTATCTTATTTCTCTCATATAAATATATATAAATATATGTAACAATTTTTACCCCACTTAAAGTTAACCCAAAATATTTATAAACATACTGTATTAAATGTTAATTAGTCTTATTATATTTTCCCCAACCTATAAAGTTCATTAATCAACTACACTTTAATTTTTGATTACATTAAAAACCATATATTATAAGTTATTCTTATGAAAAACTCATAAACACAATTTTTAAAACCTTTTACCATTGCCCAAAATTCCCAATTTAATAACAGTAACTATAACATTTTAGACATATTATAAAAATTTTATTTCATAAAATATCTTTTAAATTTAGCCAAATAATTCCAGAAAACCCGTAACTTGTAAAAATCATAAATTATGTTTAAAAACTCCAAAACCATATTAATTTACAATCAAAATAAACTAGATAAATAAGGAATCTATGGTTAAAATTTCAAGTCAAAATACATTCGGGAAGATATTTAAATTAACCCAACAAATTAAGACTATTTACTGGATTTTATAGAAACTTTAATAACTTATAATCACCAGATCTAATCTTGGCCGTCCAATCTCTAAGAACGAGATCGGACGGCCCCTGTACCGCGAGTTCTTCAGCGAATTCATTAACAAGGTCAAGTACGAATCTGCCAATATCTCCTAATCTACAGAACGAAATCGAATGATTCTGTTTCTATGGATTCGTAATCAAATTTCGGTTCTATTGGTACCAATTTCCCCAATTATAATGTAGAGTTCATCCAGTTTCGAATTCGATTCGAAGGTTAGGGTTTTGTTTCGATACCGAATTAAAATCGATTACAAATCTTACAAATTCTCCTAATCTAGAGGAATTTTGAAGAAAACTCACCGGAATTGCTCGAATCGAAGCGATTTCAAGATCGGTTCTGGAAAACTGTTCGAGCTTGACCGTTCGGGTAGCCTACTTTGCGACTCTATAACTTGGGGTACAGATTGAGTTAGACTGTGTTCTTTGGCTCAATCGAAAGATGGGACATAGATCTACACAATGATAACAAGAACTCAATCTAATTTGCACTATACATAAAGAAAATTGACCCGAAAGTTACGAGTTTACCTGTCGTTTTTCTATGATTTTATGTGCTGACAAATCAGAGACTTTGGGCGACTATATCTTCCAAACGGTTACGAATCAGGCTTGGGAATAAACATGAAAGTTGTAGATGGATTAGAGATCTACACAACGAGCTATAGAAATCGAAATTTGGTTGAAAGACGAGGAAGTTATGGCAAGACGAACTTTACCTGAAATCGAATGAAAACTGGAATCTGGGTTACGAACTCGAAAGCTGGCAACTTTGGATCAACTTTCCCGTCGATGTAGAATGAGTTAGGGCTTGTATGAGTTATGGTTGTAAAGAGGGAATTAAGGAGAAGAGAATAGAGAAGACGGCACTGGGAAATTCGAAGTAACGAGTGAGATATAGCCGTCACAAGTTAGGTCAAAATCGGATGGTTGTTGGAGAAAAACAAGGAGATAGAATTGACTAAGTGTTGGGGCGCACGAGAGGCTGACACGTGGCAGTTATAAAATTTTGGCTCTAAACTTCAAACTAGCATAACTTTGGCTAGGATGATCCGTTTTTGACGTTCTTTTTATCGATCTTCATGGTTTTTCATAACCTATTTATTGGTATAGGTTTCATGGCCTGGTTTGACCATTCTCAAAAAGTCAACTCTAGCAAGGCTTAATAAGCTTTAAGGTTTCTAGAATTTTATATTGACTTTTATGTTTCAAAACAATGTTCTAACACTTCCTAAAATCTTTATAATATATTTGGAGTGTTTAGAAATTTCCCCAAGATTTATTGACTTATAAATCTTATTATTAAATTCATAATACTATACAATAATATGTAATAATTAGGAGAAAACCCCTAAATAAATTTCACAACCCCTTATATTAATTTAATATTCATAATTCCATATAATAATTTAATATTCATAATTCCATATAATAATTTAATACTTAATAGTATTATTAAAGGTTTAATAAAAGAAATCCCCTAAATTAATTTAAATTAATTTAGGGGTATTTCATCATCTTTCCACGCCTTGTCATTCTCCTTTGCTTCAAGGTAAGGAAAATCAAAAACCTAAGTTTCCCTCATTTTGGTTCATGTCCAAAAATTCACCTCTTAATTGTGCCTTGCCTTGCTCTCTTCTTAGTTTAATTCAAACTTCAAGGGACTAGGAGAAGTCCTATCTTGCTACTTAATCCAATCCTCATTCAATTCCAAGGTAAATTGTTATTTTAATGTTTCAAAACACTTATGTAAAACTAGGGTTTATATATGAGTTTAGGTTTGAATCTTAAAGCTCATTACCCTTATATGTGTGTATGGATAGAATGTTGACAAGTGATCAAGTCCTTGCTAATTTTCAGTCCAAGGAAACAAGAAAGAAGTTTGGAAGGAAAAGAGGTAAATAACCTAACCTAATGTGGTTTGATGTGTCTTAGGAATTTACCTTTAAAATGCTTAATAAACTACCTAAGGAGCCAATGGGAAATGAGATAGAAAACTATCTTCAAGGAGGTTATTAAGGGCATATGTAATGTTGTGTGTAATTGCAGGTTAAAGGCAATTATTATGTGGGAAATTCAGTGTTTAAGATTAATGCAATTTAACGGCCTAAGTGCCAAGCAATTTAAGTTTATGCACTATATTGTGATGTAGTGTAGATTAAAGGTTTAGTTGTGTGTAAAGAACATTTCTTGTGAAGATGAATGTCTTTGATGGTTAAAGGATGAAAAACCATGTATTTGTGTGTAAGAATGTGTATTAAGAGATTGAGTGTTCTTGGTTGTCTAAAGGTGAGAACCTAAGTGTTTTGGTGTAAGGTGATACAAGAGAAACTATGTCAAAACTTGGTGAGTAAACAAGGTGTTTTAGGTGATTAAATGGAGTTTCGTGACCTAGATTATTCTAGGAATTGTTAAGTGTTAAATGGGTGAAAGAAAGTGAATTAAGGTGTTCTTAAGTGTTCAGATGCCTTGGGCATAGTCTTGGAGGTTTAGAGAACTAATGGATGATTTCTAGATACACCATGGTCATGATGGAAATGTGGTTTGATCTTGTGAAAAGTTTGGTGAACAATGGAAATGTGATGCCTTGTGAAGGTTTAATTATGAACTTGTGGGAAAGACTTGAGGAGTGTGTGTAAAGGGAATGAGTGTGATGCAAAATGATGCTTTAGGAGTGGTTACCTTGTTATGGAAGAACACTTTGGTTAGTGGAAGTCTTAGGCGAAATTACAAGTTACAAGTGTAAGGAAAAAAATCTTCTAAGTGTTAAGGACTTAGTAAAAGTTTGAGTAAATGTTTAAGGAGTTCGTTGGATGATTTAAGTAGGTTTTAAGAGTGTTTAAAGTGTTTAAACATGTTTAGAAGGCATGTAAAAAGATTAGGGAAGAAACAGGAAGAAAAACGGAGTTAAAACGAGCCCAAATGAGCATTTCTGACTTCGACCTACCCAGGGGTCTGGGTCGGTCGGTGGGTCGGTCGGGCTGTCTAGAGTTTCTGACTTCGACCTACCCAGGGGTCTGGGTCGGTCGGTGGGTCGGTCGGACCTTAAAAAAAATTTTAATTTTAAGAATGTTAAGTGGTATTGGTGGTATGCCATTAATATGGTATTGATGATTAAAAAAAATTATACAAGGACTTAAGAGATTAAGTTAGGTAAGACGATTTAAATGTTAAAGTTATAAAATGACATGTGATGAAGGGGATTGTTAGGTGTTGATGTTATAAGTTTGTTTAAGACATGTTAGGTGAGTTATAATGACAATTAAGTGGGTGAAAAGTTGTAGTAAAATGTGAGAGAAACAAGTTAAAAATGTGAAGTTATTTAACTAGTTAATGGGTTAACTATGGGCATTAGATGTTAAAACAATCATATTACCCCAACGTTAATGAAAGCAATTGTTAATGTTACCAGTTGTTCGAGAATTATTCGAGGAACATAAGAGGACACAATAGAGTGGACTTGGTGACAGGTATGGTTTTCTTGCAACCTGTGTTCTACCGGATTTCACCGGCTTGTATGCCAATGTGTTTTTCTGTGTGTTTACCACCTTGCAAGAATAAGCATGAAATGAGTTTATAGTAATTCGTTAATGTGGCGTGTTTAATTCCGATACCGTTTAACCTCGAACCAAATCTAGGATCACATAAGAGATCGGTATTCGGATTTAACGACCCAAACCATGGGAACGTTCTAACCACAGCTATGCGTGAGTTAGTTTTGTGTTGTTTGTGTGTGTAAGTATGCTTACCTTCCTTGTGTGTTTAACCCGGTTGTAATACCATATGGTGTATGAATGTGATAGGTTCCATAATGGAGCTCTTAACTAAGTATATATATATATATATATGGGGGGTGAGGAATCCGGTCGTTCTGGTCATGCGTTTGTTTGGGAGTAAATGTCTACAGTTGCTCTAACTCCCTCTCTGTTATGTTATGGTTGTGTTTCCTTCTTGGATTACTGTGAGCCTCGATTTTAAACCCTATCCTATGTTGATTAAAGTTGATTAGGATCTACGCGGGTTTTAGGTCCTCTTATAACCTAAGGTTAATAACTATGTCGTATAACGATAATTATTAAAACCTAAGCTAGCTCACTGGAACCTATTAGGAGTCGCCACCTAATTTTTACCTAGATCAAATTAGGAAAGGAGAGTTCGGGTTCGGGGGCTTGATATTGGACTTAATTAGGGTTCAATTACTTTCATTACCCTGCCTAGGTCGCTTTTCCTCTACTTAGTTTAATTACGGCTTATTACGAGTCGTTTTTAACCTAAGTGCGCGCTTCTCTTTTTTTGTGCTTTTTAGCATTTTTTGACAGAAAATTAAAATAAAATTAAAGATTCCTAAACTAAGGTTTCGGAGGCAGAGTTAGGTCAAATCTTGTTTCCGTCCGTGGCTACGGACCTAATGTCCGAACCCACGGACCCTAGTTAACCTATGTAAAAATAAAAGTAGAATTAAACAGAAAACACAATTTTGAAAAGTCCGGGGCCACGGACAGGATGTTCGTGGGCCCGGACATTATTTTGGAAAACCTAAATTTTGAAAATTTTGAAATACCGCCACCGTCCTGGGGCGTCCGGGCTTACGGACAAGGCGTCCGGGACCCCGGACATAGCGTTCGTGGGTGTGGACCACCCTCGGACGGCGGCGTTTGGGGGGTCCCCGACGGTGTTTTGAGCTCAAATTTTATGGGTGTGTAGCCTAAAAGATTTACAATACGTTAGTGCTTAAAAGTTTTCAATTTGAAATCGAATTTAATGTGAAACTTAACAAACAAGTAATTGGGAAGAAGCTTAAACAAACAACAACTCAGAAGCCACGAAAGGTTAGTTTGAACCCAAATTTCGATATAAGACTGATAAAGTCGTAGGGAGTTAGGAAAGTGAGATTCCTACCCGTTTTACCTTCGGATTTACAATGATTCTTCACGTCGGGGTTCGTCGAGTGCTCCGTTGATGGCAGACCCGAAAGGTTTTCGAACCAAGCTTCTGGTTGTTGGTTGTTCTTGCTGTTTTTCACGTTTTGGTGCTGTTTTGGTGAAGGTTTGATGATGGATGATGTTGTGGGAGTTGAAAAAGGTGTTTTAGTGTTGATTTTGTGAGATTTCGATGAAATTTCAGGGCTTGGATGTGTAAAAACGTGGAGAGGTGGTGACGGCTGAGTTTCTTGAGGTGTTAGGGTTCTTGAGGTTCTGATTTGATCAAGGGATAAGGCTCCTTATATAGGCTTCTTTAAAGATAGAAAAATCAGGTAAAAACCGAGATTTACCGACGTTTTAGCTTGAGGGCTTCCAAAAGGAATTTGATTATGAAATTTTACACATGGGTAAAGGATGATATTTCTGATTTTTCCAAAGTGGAATCGAAATTTTTGGATATTGGAATAATTTTAAATTCAATTTCTCGTCAGATTCAATCAGAAATTACTAGAAAATTATTGGAAATTTGAAAAATCAAAATTCCAACGCCATTATGCGTCAAATGTCATCCTCTATCTTGGGTTAAAATTTCAAAGCATTTTGAATTGATTTAACCCTTATTTATAGGAGAGAGAAAGCCTATAGAGGGCTTAGGAGCCTTGAAAAATTACGAAAATGCCCCTGGAGATGACTAAGTTGTTCCTGGTACTCTGAAATGTGCCCATCAAACTGGGAACCTTCGCTACTAGCCTATTAGTAGAGACTCTCTTCCGGGGGGTTGAAATTTTGGGTATAACAGATTGCCCCCCGTCAACTAGACTTTGTAATGGAAATGAAAAGGCCAGTAGATGTTTGAGTGATACCCCAAAATTTTGGATCTTAAATGACCCCACGTGCAATTGAAATCCGACAAGTTGTGTCGAGCTATTCTAAGGTGCTGACTACCTATGAGTAAAGTGGAAGGGTGTTGAGCGGTTCTAAGGCGTCGACCACCTAAAGGTAAAAATGAAGTAATGTCGGACTATTCTAAGGCGCCGACTACCTATAAGGATGATATGATGTCAAGCTATTCTAAGGCGCTGGCTACCTATAATGAGTGAAGTGATGTCAAGCTATTCTAAGGTGTTGACTACCTATCAGTGATTGAAAATTGGTGTTGGGTCGAGTTCTTCTATTCGGGTGAATTCTTCTACTCTGGTGAGTTCTGCTGCTCTGGTGAATCTGAATCTTTGGCTGAGAATCTGTATCCCTGTATCTTTGGCTGAGATTCTGTATCTCTGAAGAATCTGTATCTTCGGCTGAAAATCTGTATCTCTGAAGAATCTGTATCTTCGGCTGCGAATCTGTATCTCTGAAGAATCTGTATCTTCGGCTGAGAATCTATATCTCTGAAGAATTTGTATCTTCGGCTGAGAATCTGTATCTTTGAAGAGTCTTTGTCTTCGGGTTATGGAATGATAACGGTCTCATGTAAACGATTGTGTTGAAAACTGATCGCTGGAGTGTCGAACATGGAAATGATGATAAGGTGTATGCAATCAAATGTATGAAAGATACTTGTTCAAAACAAGAAACTATTGGAAAATGTGTCAAACATGACAATGCTAAGGATTGAAAATCGTCCAGGGCAAGACATTGCTAGAAAGTGTGCCAAATGTGGCAATGATGAGGTTTATGAAACCAAAGTGTTTGAAGGAAATTTGTTCAAAACAAGAAATTGTTGAAAGAGGTGCCAAACATGGCAGTGTTTGAAGAAAATTCTATTTAGTGACAAGGATAGTGAAATAATCATTTCCTAACTATAGACTTCGGACTTGTAGTTTATCTCCTATGAGATGAACATGCCACCGGTGGGGTACAGTGTATGGTGTGAAGGTAAGGGCTTATGTGGGCCTGTGGTGTTTGACGTGCAGGTAAGGGCTTATGTGGGCCTGTGTAGTGGTGGTGTGGAGGTAAGGGCTTATGTGGGCCTGTGTAGTGGTGGTGTGGAGGTAAGGGCTTATGTGGGCCTGTAGTGGAATGGTGGTGGTGATGTTTGAGCTCTGGGTTCCAATTGGTGTTGTCATAGCAATTGTTAGAACCAATAATTGCCCCTAGTATTTTTCCCTTAAGACAATCTGAGCTAGAGTTCATGGAAATCGATCGGAACTATTTTCTTTTATGAAACGTGCGAACGAGTCTTGTCCTCACAGGGTCAAGGCTTATGTTTTTATGTGGTGCTTCCTAACCTACACTCGGCGTGTTTGGTGCTTGCACTCGTTCCTCACCTACGGTAACAACTTGTAGACCATTGAATTCGATATTTGATGGATTTACGCATTTGATCTGTTACTTTCACGTGATTGGACACACAACTATTAAGTCGGAATTCTTTAAAGCTTATAACGTGGCCATGGGGTGTGATGAAAGACGACGGGACCATGGAGGGATATTTGAGGTATGTGGAGCTTAAGTGGTAGACCAAGGCTGCACCTTGCGTCTTCTCTCGGATTCATCTTCCTTGTCTTGAAGTCGTCTAGCTGCTTTGTGTAGACGTTGTTTTCGAGCTTCTGGACTTGGACTTTTGAAGTTGTCCATTACACCATTTCTCTTTTCTTTATCATTTGGATTTCTTCGAGGCACTTCGGGTTTGCCTCTTTGTTTTATCCTTTCTTGACTTCACCTTCGGGATTCTTGTGACTCCCGGTTTTGAGTTTTAAGAGCTGTTTTGATGTGAGCTCTTTGGATCCTGTGTCACTTTGGGACCATTTGAGGATCACTTCCTCATGCTGATAACGGCTTTGCTTCTCTGGACTGATGAAAACGTTATCTGAGAGTCAGGCTCTTCGCTTCGTTTGGTCACCGGGTCGGTTATTCATCACAGGCTAGCTTGTTCTGTGGAGCTTTGCAATATCGAAAAGGTATATATGAAATGCTCAGCGGGGGTGCCTAGGGTTTAATGTCAGGGTTCACAAGCTTTTGGTTATGTGGTGCTGTACCTAGGCGCTTAGTCATTCCTGATAGTTGTGTATCCGCTCTTTGCTACTTTTCGCAGGTCTAAGAGTAAATTTACAAATTATCTCCTTCGGTCGGAGTTATGTCGTTTACCTTACCTTTGAATATGGTCTCACCGGAGTCGTGTAAAAATGACACGCTCGTTCACTCGTGGTTTTTCCGCTCAAGTCACTCTCGAGAATTCTCACTCTGAGACTCGTTCGCATATTTAATCGAAAGGTGAAAGATGACGAACTTAAACTCAGATTGCCCCCAGTATTAATCCAAGGTTTTTAACAACAATTTGACAAATGTAGACTTGGACCGCTTCGTGGGTTGTTTGGATAATTTTGGGGTGAGTAGTGATGTTTGGTTGGACATGTCCATCTTTTAAGAACAAAAGACAACTCGTTTTGTTCAGTTGCCAAGAAATGACCGTTTCATGAACATTAGTTTTAGGAAATGTTTGCTAATGAGCAAGATGATTTGGTTGAAGGTGCAAGGTGAGCGAACACATTTCTTTTATTATCATTTTTGTGATCACAAACTGAAAAAGCCGAAAAACTGAAATCTAAACTTCATAGAAATGTGATAAACTTCCCACCAAATTGAAAAGAGTAAACAAAACACTACTAGACTTTTGCCTATTCAACAAACTGGAGTCCTTGCTCGATAAGGTCTTCGATCTTGTGCTTCAATGCTCTGCAGTCGTCAGTACTGTGTCTTGGTAGTTGATGAAACTGGCAGAACTGATGGAGTTGTTCCCCGACCTGGGTGATCCTAGTACTAGGTGTGAGAGGCTGTAGTAAGTCTAGCTCTTGTAGCTTCACGAGTGCTTGACTGAGAGGCCGGCCAATGTCGGTAAACTGTCTCGGTGCAGGGAAACTCTTGGATCGGGGCGAGGCCTTGACGCTCTGCCTTGCAGCACTGGGTTTTTGTATGGTGCTCACTTGGTACGAAACTTGAGCTGCTCTGGCCGGTCCTGACTTAAAGGTCTCGATACTCACACCCTGGGCTTTGGGTTGTCCCAGCTTCAGCTCGCCTTTGTGAATCTTTTCTTCCATAACTCTTACCTGTCCCATCAGCATGTCGAAATTAGGGAAGTATGTGCAACTCAGCTCGTTGTTGTATTGTCTTTGCATATTGTCCACAATCATTCGAATTTGTTCTTGCTCATCCATTTTTGTAGGCATAGCAGCGGCCTTCATCCTCCACCGTTTGATGAAGTCAGACATTGATTCACTGTTTCCCTGCCGGGTACTGGCAAGGTCGGACCTGGTGACTTCAAGATTCTTAGCATACTAGAAATGGTGCAGGAAAGCCTCATAAACCTCTTCATAGATTTTGGTGTTCATCCTCTGTGTCAAGTACCAATGTTGAGGTATTTCATCGAGATAACTGGCGAAAACCTTGGCCTTCTGCATGTCATTCAACCTAAGGATGGACATTTCCCTATCGAACATCGCCAAATGGACCTGCGGGTATGAGGATCCCTTGTATAGAGCAAGTGTGGATAGCTTCAATTTCAGAGGGAGATTAACCTTGGGGTACGATTCCATAGAAGAGTAATCGAAACCAGCTGGCTTGCTAGCTTTTTCCATGCGCTCGATCCTTTTCAGGGTTTTCCTTAATTCTGCAGTTAGTTGGCGGTCCGGGACGACTTGCCCTACAAATCTTTGTGCATCCTGGGCCTCAACAGAGTTAACTTTGATGTAGTCACGCTCGTTCCCAGAGTCAACAATCTTTCCTGAAATGTTTTCCTGATGACCAACCTCAAGGGAATTGATTTTGCTTTTCATCTCTTCGATGATGGTGACAGACTTAGCCTCCATGTCATTAGTGGTGGACCTATGTTTATGTTCCATGGCGTCAAAGGCAGCCATGTACCTTTGCTCTAAGGCTGCAAACTGGGCCTCCATGCTGACTGGGTTTCCTCCCTCTGTCATACTTGGGATTCGGGCTTATCTGTTGGAAAACAAAAGTGGATTGAGCTAAAATTCTAGACCGTGAAGAAGTTCTAGGTAAAAACTTGTTTGGGCTACAAGAAAAGCATATAAGTTGGAGTGTTTTGAAGATTGTGGGTTGGCACTGAGGCCCGAAATGAGTTAGAAAGGAGGCACATGGGCCGGATTGATTCATGAGCTGTGAACTGGTGCCTAGGCTGAGATGTTTGAAGAGCGTGGTTCTTGAGCCGGAATGTTCTGAGAATTGGGCGCTTGGGCCAGAATGTGTTTGGGGTAGAAGTAAAGCGGATGGGCCGAAGTGATTTCTAAACCATGTTCTGGATGTGAATTGGAATTTGGGCCGAGTGATTATGATTGGGCCTGAAGATGATACCCATGTCTAGGATCGTGGGTCAAAACCCGAGTAAAAAGTGAAACACCCCAGAAAATCTTAGCTATAAAATATACCTTCTTTATTATTTTATATGTGTATGTGTTTGCTTGAAATTGATATAAGCTAGTACAATGGAAGTTATTAAATTACTAGCTTATACAAATGAAAATTGTAGACATGTATACATGTATTATAACACCTATAGATTTTAGGAAGCAAATACATTACCGTCAATTTTAGAATAGTTTTGGATAAACTCAAATGTTTGGAATATACAAGTCGTACGTACTTATATGCATGAATTTGATAGATTTAGGAAAACGCCGTACCTTTAGTTATTTAGTTATTATACCATAGCGAGAAATTAAATTATCATGTGATCATTTATATATTGGTATTTCAATTAGGAGTTAGACGTGATAATATAAATAAACAGCCTTGTATTATAGCCATGTATTAACCGACCAAGTAACAAGTTTTCAACTATAGTTATCGACTGTAATTTTTATAGTGACATGTTGAGTTTATATTACCGGCTGTAATGTACATAGTTAGCCATCATTACCGTAAGTAAACTTGCTAGCACAGTACATTACTAAACCGTTTTTATATATATATGTATAGCTTACTAAATATATATATCGCTTATATATATATTGCTTACTAAATCGTTTATACATATATGTATATGTTGCTTGCTAAATCGCATATATAAATATGTATACAAATCGCTTATGTGCATATATACGTTGCTAAGTTAAATCAGTTATGAATATGTATACGTTGATTAAGTATATGTATATAACTTGCCTAGTTATTTTTAGTCCTATCCATTATTATTATATCCTAGCTTATTGGTAAAAGTAATTGACTGTAATATTAAAATGTGTCATTGTTACAGTGACATTTTAAATTTATATTACCGACTGTTATGTTAAAATGCGTCATTTTTACAATGACGAGCTAAGTTTATAATATCGGTTGTAAATGTATATGGTTAGCTAGTTTATTCTCTTGTCATTACCACCTATTTTATACCTTAATGTATACAGCCAAACTAGGTCTTTCTCCATCCTAAAGTACCCTTCATTTCCTAGCAAAAACAAAGCCAAACAGGGCCTTATACAAAGCCTTCCTTTTTGCGCCAAGAATATATACTTTCAGCATGTCATTCCCGATTCCTTTCATACGGTAATGATTAATTAGTTACTATGTTTTATATACTTATTACAAGTTCATTAGCTATTTTGTCTTATACAATCATTACTATGCTACATATATAATTACCAGCTGAATATTGCCGTTTTTCTTGCTTAGTCATAGGTTGTACGTTTTAATCTTTTACAACCAGCAATTGCTTATTTCAGCATATTAATGCCCGGTTACATTGCTCTACTTCATTAGTTGTTTTGTCTCTTGCAATTATTACAATCCTCCAACTAATACTTTTTTAGCAGCATATATATATAGCCGACTTCTTTGTTTAATAGGTCTTGCCGACCTTATTTTCTTAGTCAGAGGATAAATGATTTAATTTTATGCAGCCAACAATTTAAACTAATAGGTGCTTGACACCATGGCATATTACGTGCCATTACCTTAGGCACTACTTAGCTGAAAGGAAACCTTCCCTTGTCCATTCTGGTGGTGTCGATCTGATCAACTCTCTCCACACCGAACTCTTCTCTCCTGTCTGTCTAAACACATGAGTCTAAAAAGTAAAAGGGAATTAGAGCTAGAAGAAAACTAGCAGCAAAAGTAGACCAGTACATATAATTATACCGTGAGTAAGGCGTTGATTGTTGTTGCTGCTGTACGCCGGTGGTTTGTCTCTTTTTCCTGTCATCTAGCCCCTACCTAACTCATCTAGGTAGTGGTAATAACCCGAAATACCGAATAGGAGAGGTGAACTCGAATCCCATTGCTCCTTTGCTTTCACAGATGTTCCAAGCGGGGGTGCAAATCTACTAGTCAATCATACGCCATAGGAGAAACAGAGCGACTGGGAGGAGAAAGCGTTAGAAATGAATAAGAAGTTTGGACGAGGAACGGTCCCTACTGGCACACCATCACTGGCTTGGTCAAGCGTCGTTGTCGTAGCATCTCTTCTTGCCGGAGCCTCCATTGTCCACAATATTTACAAGCCTGATCTTACATTGCCACCGGTAGAGACTGTGATGAACCCACAGGACACTCAGAAGGACTGAGCTCAAGTCATGGCAAGTGGTCATCCCTCATCGAGCGCTCTCACCAAATTATTGTTTCTCTAGACAAATTCCATTGTATCACTGTGATTTGACTCTTGTTGCATTAGAGAGGCATCTGTAATAGAGTGTGAGATAGGCGATAGAACAGTGAATACGTAACTGTGTATGTTGTATTGTATTGGTCAGGGTTTTACAAGTGTGTGTATTTATACTACTTACAAACTGTAAAGAAGCCCTTAGTACATATGGGCTTAGTATGTATTAATATTCCGGCCCACTATAGACTCTGGGCTATTATGCCCCCGCGTTCTAAACGACTGGTCAAGGGAAGCTTAGAACGAAACTGAAGAAAGAGCGAGGAAGAAAGGGGCTTTGTCAACGCATCCGCGAGTTGGTCTTTGGCCGGTAGATGAGCAATACAGAAACTGCCATTCCTGATTCTCTCCCGCACGAAGAAGAAATCGGTGGCAACATGCTTCATCCGTGTATGAAATACCGGATTCTTGGCCAGGTAAGTGGCGCCAATGTTGTCGCAAAATAAAGACGGCGGTTTTGAAATTGGAAACCCTAATTCCTGTAATAGATTTAGGATCCAAAGAGTTTCTGCTGTAGCATTTGCGACGGCCTTAAATTCAGCCTCTGTTGTCGATCTAGCCACTGAAGTTTGTTTCTTTGAGCTCCATGACAGGAGCTTGTCGCCCATGAAGATGAGAAAACCAGAAGTGGAGCGACGGTCAGATGTTGAACCCGCCCAGTCTGCATCAGAGAACACGCGAAGAGGACCCAAGGGAGACGAAGGTATGAAAAACCCTAATTCCCGAGTACCATTTAAATACCTCAGAATCCGTTTTACTGCTTGCCAGTGTATCAATCTAGGCTCATGCATGTACTGACAAACCTTGCTCACAGCAAATTGGATATCGGGGCGGGTTATAGACAAATATTGTAAGGAACCCACCACACTTCGATAGGAAGTGGGTTCTGGATAGAGAACTGAATCTGTAGAATCAAGGGAAATGGTAGAGCTCATAGGGGTAGATATGGGTTTAGAGGTATGCATGTTGGTGGAGGTGAGAAGTGTGGTGATGTATTGTTTCTGTTGCAGTAATAGGCCAGATGACGACCTAGTGGCAGAGATGCCAAGGAAATAGGACAGATCCCCTAGATCCTTAACAGGAAACTTAGAGGCTAGACTGTGTTTCAGTGCATTTAGAACCTTGAGAGAGTTTCCAGTGATAAGTATGTCGTCAACATAGACAAGGACAAAAACAATGTCATTTTTGTGATGGAAAGTGAAGAGAGAGGGATCGGTGGTGGATGCTTGAAAGCCAATATCAATTAAAGTAGAGCTGAGGGTGGAAAACCAAGCCCTAGGGGACTGTTTTAGTCCATAAAGAGCTTTCCTAAGCTTGCACACATGCTTAGGATAGGTAGGATGCACAAAGCCAGGAGGTTGTTTAACAAAAACCTCCTCCTCAATGTCTCCATTCAGAAAGGCATTCTGAATGTCAAGCTGTTGTATAGGCCAGTGGAGAGATATAGCAAGAGATAACACAACCCTTATAGTAACCACCTTTACCACTGGACTAAAAGTCTCAGTAAAATCAACTCCCTCATGCTGTTTGAAACCTTGTGCAACCAAACGTGCCTTTCTTCTTTCAATTGTCCCTGTGGATGTTTTCTTTGTCTTTAGTATCCATTTCACCCCTAAAATATTTGCCCCCTCTGGTGGAGGAACCAAATCCCACGTGTGATTGTGTAGGAGAGCAGAGTACTCCTGATTTATAGCCTCTTGCCATGCAGGGTACTGTTGTGCCTGAGTGAAGGTAGGCTCCTCTGGGATAGATGAGGAAGAGACAGTGGTAGCACAGGCCCATGGTATGGTACCATCTGTCCTGACCAGAGGTTTATGGATGTTGTGTTTGGATCTGGTTATCATAGGGTGTTGAGGTGGAGCTGGTGTGGGAGGGGTTGTAGGTAAGCTTGCTGAAGAAGATTGTGAGGTAGAATGATTGTGTGGGGAGGAAGTAGTCTCTGTGGGTAAGGTATTGATGTCTGTTGGTGGTGGAGGGTCAGAGACTGGTGGGGTAGAGGTATGAAGATGGGGAATTAGGACAGGTAGGCATTGGGCTGATGGGGAAGGTAGAAGTGGTGAGGAGTTAGTGGGTTTGTGTTTGAAGGGAAAAGATGTTTCATCAAACAAAACATCCCTGCTGGTGTAGAGTTTTCCAGTGGAAAGGCATAGGCAGAGGTAGCCTGTGTGATTAGATGGGTAGCCAAGGAACACACACGGAGAGGATCTGAAAGACAATTTGTGGGTGTTGTGAGGACGCAAGTTTGGCCAACATGAGCACCCAAAGACCCTCAGGGTAGTATAATCAGGTTGTGTGTGAAAAAGTCTTTCATAGGGAGTGGCAAAGGATAGCAGTTTTGTAGGGGTTCTGTTCAACAAATAAACTGCTGTCTTAAAAGCATAGGTCCAATAGGAAAAGGATAAACCTGACTGAGCCAACAGAGATAAGCCCCTTTCCACAACAAACCTGTTTCTAACCTCCACTGCCCCATTTTGCTGATGTGAATAAGGACAGGAAAATCTGTGAAGAATGCCAAACTGTTCAGTCAAGGGCTTTAGTGCCCTAAACTCACCCCCATTATCTGTCTGAATAGCCTTAAGGCTTGTAGCAAAGTAATTCCTAACCAGATGTAGGAAAACAGTGAATATCTGATATACATCAGATTTCTTAGCCATAGGTATAAGCCAGACAAACTTAGAGTAGTCATCTACAAGCAGGAGAAAATAGTGCATATTATCAACAGAGGTGATATATGAAGGACCCCAAACATCCATATAAACAAGGGCAAAAGGTTCTGTTGAAACAGAAGTACTAGTGTAATGAGGAAAGGCATGAAGTTTGCCCTGACAACAAGCAGAACAGAAAGTAGGAGTTTTATCCCTTACAACAGGAAGTTTAAACATAGAAAGAACTTTCTGTGTAATAAAACTAGAGGGGTGTCCCAAACGTTGATGCCACACATGAGATGTAGCTTTAGCTCCAGGGAGAAGGGTGGTGGAGTTGAGTGAGGGAAGAGTGCTTGGAAAAACATAGACGCCCCCCTTAACTGGTCCTTGAAGGATAGTTTGATGAGTTGTAAGATCCTTCAAAAGAAAATGAGTGGAATAGAATTCAAAATATGCACTATTATCCTGACAAAACTGTCTGACTGAAATTAAATGTTTATTCATAGAGGGGCTATGGTAGATATTGTTTAGAACAAAATCACCATTAGGATAGGAGAGACAACCTGAGCCTTGGCTAGAGATAGGAAGGGCAGACCCATCCCCTAAGGCAACTGTCTCAGGTCCTGTATAATCAGAAGCTTGTAGATTGAGACGAGAGAAGTCTCCTGTGAAGTGATGTGTAGCAGCAGTGTCTGGTAGCCACTCAGATGGGGTATAGTTTGTAGTGGCATTGGCAGAGAATGTGGGAGGTGCTGGTGGTTGATGTGTGTGGCTATAGCGACAGTAACAAAGAGCTGCCACATGTCCCTTTTTGTGACAGATCTGGCAGGAAGGCCGAGTGTCTGTTTGTCCTGTGAAAACAGTTTGGCCCCCACCTGAACCTTTACCAGCATTGTAGTAATTCTGTGTCTGATTCCCTTTTCCTCTTCCATAGGAACCAGAGGATTGATTCTGAGAATTCTGATAACCTCCACGTCCTTTCTGTTTATTCTTGCCTCTGGAACCACCACCACTTGTGTTTGTCTCAGTAGCATTTAGACAAACACCTTCTGTGACAGTTTTCCTCCTCTGTCTAAGCATATCTTCATAAGTGAGCAGATGATTGTAGATCTGCTGAGGAGTACAGCCATCAGATCTAGTGACTAGATTAGTCACAATAGAGTCATAGTCATCAGGAAGACCCCTTAGGACAAAACTTTGGAACTGCATATTAGAAACCGGATGTCCTGTGATAGCCAGAGAGGAACACAGAGATTTGGCCCGATTAAAGTAGCTAGTGATATCCTCATCACCAGTCTTAGTGAGTGAAGCCAATTTCAGATGTAGTTGCCCAATGCAAGCGGCTGTTTGAGCTGCAAAGGAATTGTGCAGCTCCTCCCAAACAGCAGCCGAAGTGGTTAGATCTATAACTTGAGCAGCAATTTCAGGTGATAGGGAAACAAGTAACACACTCAATATGAGTTGATCTTGCTGGATCCACTTTACATATTCTGAATTGGGCTCATTATTCACAAATCGAGATGGACAAGGGTAAGAACCATCTACATATTTGTACAGATCATTTCCTCTGAGGAAAGGGACAAGCATACCTTTCCATAATCTGAAATTTTGTTGTGTCAATTTAACTAAATTTGCTGCCGCTGTGACAACTGAATGTGAGCTTGTGGACTGAATTGTTGTGTTGTTTATCGTGACAGGAGTACCTTTGGTGACACTGTCAGGGGTGACCTCGCCAGCGTTGGAAGCATCGTCCGCCATTGAGGAGATCCCAGGAAGAAGATCGTTAGATCATTCGAGCATCTGATACCATAATAGAGTGTGAGATAGGCGATAGAACAGTGAATACGTAACTGTGTATGTTGTATTGTATTGATCAGGGTTTTACAAGTGTGTATTTATACTACTTACAAACTGTAAAGAAGCCCTTAGTACATATGGGCTTAGTATGTATTAATATTCCGGCCCACTATAGACTCTGGGCTATTAATCTGCTCTGATGAACTATGGATTTGTCATTGATGGGTTCAGCCTTCATGAAGAACCGTTGATGGAAACTATTATCAAAAAAGTTGCAAAAAAAAATTACAGCAAGTTAGTAGCTGTAAGGGAATTCAACAGCAAAGAAGACAATTGCACAACCGAGAGCAAAGCTGGAAGAGTTGCTGTTTGCTGCTGCTGTTATCTTGCCTTGCGCAAGTTTTGGGAAGGGAATGAGGCTCTAACTGCTAGAAGAGTTAAGGAGAAGAAAGGAGGGACATTAAGCTGTAGGAACCTCAAAGAATTAGAAAGAAAATATCTAGAAGAAATCAGGTAACTACCTTGAACAACAAGCTTTTAAAATCTGATTTTTCATGGTGCTATTTTACGGTTTTAAATGGGATTGATTTCCTTGGTTGAATGAACCTCTAACTCTCATGTACAACCAAGATGTTAAAAACTAGTTTTTTTTATCTAGTTGTTGTATGCGGTTTCTAGTGTACTAATTTACTGCTTCGGGGAGTTGCGTTCTACCTAGTTAGCTGGTTAGACTCCTCATTTATTTCAGTATGTTACACGGTCAATAGCAGCTGGTAAGTTAGGTAGTAAAGACAAATTAGTGGAGGAGGAAAACGTGAGGTAAGACAGTTTTTTTTATAACCGGTAATTAATACTAGTGTGCTGCGTGAGTTTTGTTTTTTTTAGCTTATTTAGCTCATGAAAAGATATAATTAAAGTAGCTGCTTGATCAGATTGAATAGGTAGGTTGGCTACCAAATTTTTCCTAACGTAATAATAATATATAACATGAATGTCATTTATTTGTATAAAATCGGTATCCTTATGTACCGGTTAGGAAATATTTGCAGGAGGTTATTTTAATTGTGTTTAGGTGATTTTTAAAGCTTATAAGAATTAAGTAAATCTGGATGGGAACCTAAGGTTAACTTGATAAATGACCAAGATATACAAAGGTGTACAATGGAAAATATGTTAGTTTACAATCAAAAATTTATTTGTTGTAAAATGATGTATATATTTGAATTTGAGCTGGTTCTGTCCAGCGATTCAATTGCTTATTAGTTGGAATATAATAATGTGTATTACACATACATGAAGGTAGGGAAATGATAGTTAAATCCCTAGGCAAGTTATTAAGGAAACGGGTTGTTAAAATTAAACCGTAAATGTCAATGTTATCATTTTGTACAGTCAAGTGTGGTAATATTTGTGTGGGTTGAATATTTTGTGTTTTACAAATCAATGAGGTTTATAATTACTATATGAAGCTGATTGACAATTTGGTTTAGGTAAACTCAGTGAATTTGCCTGAAAGTACAAATGTGTATAAATTCTTATAGTGGTAAACTGTAAATGTTGATATTGTATTGTTTATGTTCAATGAATGTTTTGGCTGGTTGTACTGACCTGTTATGATGCTATAGTTTGTATTTTATTGACTTTGAACTAGTGGATGAGGCAAGGAAGTGCCCAACCATTTGCTAAAGTGATTGTTGATTAGTTACCTTGAAAATCGACTGTAAATATGGTAATTGTTCATCATTGTTGTTACGTTTAGCCAGGAAGGGTGTGCTTGTGTGTGGATTGTTTTCTTATGTCTTAAATACCATTATGGTTTACATTGTTTATGTGAAGCTAGATGATTACTTGGCTTGATGAATTTGGTGCTCCTGTTGAGATATACTTAAATGTACGGGCGTTTACCGTGGATAATAATGTTTACTGTTGTGATGCTATTTCTATCCAGCAATTACTATGGTTCTTATATTGACTTTATGTGTTGATTTATCTTGTGTTTATGAATATGGAAGTGAGGTGTAAGGCAAGTTTGTGCTTAAGCCAAGTGGTAATGTGTTTATGAAATATTACTCCTACCAATGTATTGGAGTTTACTGAGACTGCCCCTACCAGTGTATTGGGGTCTTTTATTAATTGCTCCTACCAATGTATTGGAGCTAAGCCATCATGATCTACTCTATGGACTGATGATTCATAGGGGGTGTGCACACTTAAGGACATGGGGTGAGGTGAATTATCCGAGGGGTCGAGAGTGTTAGTGCTCTATGTCAAAAGACTGATTGCCCGAGGACAGGTGGAAATCATATCATGGTTTTGGATTTTATACTCAGTGGATCTTGGCATTGGTTATACCGCCTACAAACTGATATTGATTGTTTTGGTGAGTGATACTTGATAATATTTGTAATGATCATTTATGCACCTTATGCTAAGGTAAGCAGCAGGTGGTGCTAATCTATGGTTTTTATGTGTTGACCCTGTTCTGATTGTGCTATGCTATTATCTTGTTTCATGGGTTGTAGTGTTCCACTATCTTTGTTGCTATGTTTATTAATCTTGGATTTTACAAGTAAAATGTATTTTACATGTTGTGATGGGAGTTACTCAGTGTGCTGATTTTGGCGTTATGCCCTGTTTCTTTTCTCTGTGATGTATGACTGACCACGGTACAGGTAAAGGATGGTGTTTACCCTAGTATGAAGTTGCATGAGATAGTGGAGCTAAAGAGGAATAAGGATTGAAGATTAGAAAGGGGGTTGTAATTATCCCCATAAAGTTCCTTAAGTATTAGTGTTAAACAGTTTTGTGTAAGCTAATAAAGTTGGTGTAAGTCTGTATAAGTTGTGGTTATATTATAAATATACAAAGGTTTAAAAGTATAACTTAATTTGGAAGTGATAGTAGTAGTTAGCCTTAGCACTCACTAGTGAGTGAGTGTGGCGGTAGCACCCCCAGGTTTGTTGTAAGTCTTCCGCTGTGTAAGATGAGAAATTGAGATAAAAGACACAAAATTAGGTCTGGAAATTGGGGTGTTACAATGTGGTATCAGAGCAATAGGTTGAAGATCGGGTAAATGATAGGTGATTATTGCTTGAGTGCTTATGTGTGAATGTTTGACTGGATGTCTGGATGTTTGATTACTTATGATTACATGACTAATGTATGCATGAAAACCAAGATCAGAGTGGCGCGTCAGAAGCGTGGTGTTGGTGGAAAAAAATGGGTTAGTAACTAGACATAAATGGAACTAGTATGTGGTTGCTTTATATTATGCGTTTGATTGCTTGATGATATGTGTTTGACTTACGTGATGAAATGTGCTTGGTATATTGAAAACCGTGGATCTGCGTGTCCTTGGATGAGCTATTGCTTCATGGAAATCGGTATTCCTTGTGAAGTTGCTTAATTGCTTGTGATTAGATAACAGTTAGCATTGGTTCACTTGTGTTTATGGTGATGTTGCTGAATCATTTATGGTTAAGGAGCTTCGGGGACGAAGCTTTATTTAAGGAGGGGAGAATGAAACACCCCAGATATCTTAGCTATAAAATATACCTTCTTTATTATTTTATATGTGTATGTGTTTGCTTGAAATTGATATAAGCTAGTACAATGGAAGTTATTAAATTACTAGCTTGTACAAATGAAAATTGTAGACACGTATACATGTATTATAACAGCTATAGATTTTAGGAAGCATATACATTACCATCAATTTTAGAATAGTTTTGGATAAACTCAAATGTTTGGAAGTGTGCCTTATAGGTGCATGGATACCTCTCCCTTGTGTGACGCGTTTTGGGGTGAGTCCCAGGAACAAATCCGTCCGGCCTACGTGCCAAAGCGGACAATATCACACATGTGGGTTGATTGGGCTGGGCTGTCACAGATGGTATCAGAGCGAGACCCAGGTCGGTGTGCCAGTGGGCCCGCGAGGGCGCTGGGCTCCTGTGAGGGGGGTGGTGAAATACCCCAAACCTAGTTATGTTGTTTAAACATTTAAACATGGTATATTAAGACTAAAAAGAGTCTTAGAAACATTAGTAAGCAATTTAAACCATAGAAAACACAAAATGTGCTTTAAGGTCAATAAGAGCCAAAATGTGCTCTAAGCTTGGGATAAGCTTGGTTAAGACCTAATGAACTTATCAAGACCTTATTTATATACTAATGAACATATTAAACCAATTAGCAAAGAAAACCAAGCTTGAAAACAAGTTAAAACACAAAATGTGCTTTAAGGAGTCTTAAAGCACATTTTTGAAAAATTGTCTTCTAAATGAGTTTTGAATGGCTAAATGTCCATCATTACTCTTTAATTAACATGTGTACTATATAGTATCACATTTGGAAGTCTATATCAATGGGAAATCAAAAATTTCACTTCTTTGTGCCTTGTTTTTATGAATAGTGACTTTTATAAGCTAGTTTGTAACATATGTTGTTATAAGTAATTAAATTGACAAATAAAGACCAAAGTACCCCTAAGTACTATTGGGGGCCGGTTTTTTAAGGTGTGGTGACTCACCACCCTTGTTAATATGTTAAGTAAATAAAAGATGAACTACTTAGTTACTATTTACTTTTAAGTACAAATAGCTTCTATCTTCTAAAAGCAAGACTTATCTCATTTGCTTCATTCTTCCTTGCATTCCCACCGTCTCCAACATTTCACCTTCTCCATTTCCTTGCTCTCTCTCACGGTGATACACCACCTCCATCAAAACTCCATCTTTGACCTCTTGTTATTTCTAGCTCACTTAACCAAATCAAAAACAAACACCACCATTCTCTTAGTCTCATCAAGCTCTTCATTCCTACCTTCTCAAAACTTCAAGACCACCATTTCGGTGCCATGGAGTTCTACCATTGAAGGAGCTTGAGCTTATATTTCTACATATTATTGTTCTCCCTTGCTTCTAGGTAAGGAATCTCAAATAAAAATTTCATTTCCTCCATGTTTTGTTGTTGACCGAAAATGCCCATTGAAGGTGCTCTTTATATGGGTTTGTTTTACCTTCATTCCAACCTTTCAAGGACTAGGTGGAGTCCTCTCTTGATAGATATTCAATCTCTCTTCAAATACCAAGGTAAAACAACTATCTTAATGTTATCGAAACAATGTAAAACCTAGGGTTTACAATGAGTTTAAGCTTGGAGCTTGTATACTCATTACATTGCTTGTATATTGTTTAGTAGTTGACAAGGAATCAAATACCTAGCCGATTTTAAACAAGGAAACAAGAGAGAAGTTTGTGTGAAAAGAGGTAAACATGCTAACCTAATGTGTTTAATGCCTTAGGAGAAATGAGCTTATAATGCTTGTTAAAACTACCTAAAGAGCAAATGGTAAATGACTTAGTGAAATGTTCTCAAGGAGATTAGTAAAAGGACATATGTGTTGTTGTATGTATTTGCAGGTCAAAGGCATGTATATTGTGGAAATTCAATGTTTAACAGTTATGCACTTTAAGGGCCTAAGAGCCATGCATTTTAAGGGCCTAAGTGTCATGCAATTTAAATTATGCACTATATTGTGATGTAGTGTAAATTTGGTGAAACTTTGTGTGTGAGAGTGTTCTTGGTGAATTTAGGTGTTCTGGTGTGCTTAATGGAGAAAGCAATGTGTTTTGGCTTAGTAATGTTTTAGGAGAATCCATGTCAAAATTTAGGTAAGAAGTAAGAAGTTCTAAGTGTTTACATAAGGTTTGGTGAACTAGAAATGTTGGAAATGCTTAAGTATTTTACAAGAGGAGAAATAATGTCTTAAGGTGTTCTAGGTAAACAAAGGGACTTAGACATCAACTAGGGTTTAAGTGGTAAGAAATGATGCTTGGGAGATGATGTTAAAATGAGGAGAAAGCATTTTGGGATAGTAGTTATCATAGGTATGAAACACCACTTGGAAAATTAAGGAGGAAATAACATAAGTGTTAGGAATTTCGGTATGAAATGAGTAAGTATTTAAGGTGATAGATAATGAGTTTCATGGATGTTGTATGTGGATATAAGTGTACCAAATGATGTTAGAAAACATTAGGAGGCCTTAGGAGAAGTTTGGAGTTGAATGGGCAATGGAAAATAAGGGTCTGGAGCAGACCGACCTTGCGACCGAACTTGCCAAGGTCGGTCGAGCCCAGTTTACCCTACGAGAATTGGTTTCTGGAATGGACCGACCTTGGGGACCGGACTTGCAAGGTCGGTCGGGCTTGTATTTTGTGTACGAATTAAGTTTCTGGAATCGACCGAACATGGGACCGGACTTGGCAAGTTCGGTCGAGCCTGAATTTTCAAAGGGAAGAAACTCTCAGGAATGGACCGAACATGCGACCGAACTTACAAGGTCGGTCGGAGTAGAAAATTTTGACGTTAATATGTTCTGGAATGGACCGACCTTGTGTAAGGTCGGTCGGACCTAAACTTGTAAAAAAAAAAACAAACAAGAATGGCTTAAGTAATAAACCCTAGGGGGGTATAATGTAGGTAATCAAATATAAGTTAAGACATTACAACGTGTCATATAATCATGTTAAACACTTAGTAAATTTGAGGTTAAATAAATTAATTAACCGACGTTATTAATCATGTATAGGAGTGACCTACAGTGGAAACAAATCGAAGCAAGGACCAAGGTATGGTTTTCTTGCAGTCTGTTGCCTACCGGTTTACACCGGCTTGTGTGTTGTTTGTTTATCTGTGTGTTTATGACTTTGTAAGATTAAACCATGTAAAGAGTTTACAGTTGTTAAATATTATTATGTTGTTAAGTATGACTCTCTATTCCCTTGTGTGTCTAACATGACTTGACCTATTATTGTGAATTATGTATTGAGTTCAATAATGAACTGCTAACAAGTGCTAACGGGGGAAGTGAGGAGTCCGGTCTGTTCCGGCCACGCGTGTGAGTATGGGAGTCGATGTCATAACCAGTTCGATTCTCTCGTATGTTATGGTTGTTCTCCAATTTGGTTTCCAACCTTCCCTTTAGCTTAACCAAGGCTATTTTACTGACTCACGTCGGGCCACAGGGGCATACTATGTGTTGTTCGGTGTGCTTGGATCACTATATCCGAGGCACCTTGTGTTAAGTTATCCGTTCAATCTAACAGGACGGTAACGAGTTATGTAACGAGCTTAGCATGAGTATGGCAACATTCTCTAGGCTCTCTATGGGGACTAACTGTGTTGGTTCTCTTCCTAAAAGGAATTGTTCTTGTGTGATGTGTGTGTTGTGTACATACCCATGTTATGATATGTATAAGTTGTGTGTTTTAAAATGAATGCCATGTCACCATGACAATTAGTTGCGCGTATCCTGGTAGCCGATGGGCTGCGCGTTAACCATACCAGCCAAGGGTTGCTGACCCCCTCGGGGGCTCCATATTTCTTATGCTGCAGGATGAGGATCGAAGAAGCGGAATGGCTTTAGATTCAAGGTTGTAGGTTTACTTTTGATTACTTTTGGATGTTGGGCCCGGGATGCGCCTGTGCTCCCGTGGCGTTATGTATTTTGGTTGTGAACAGTTTACAGTGATAGTTTACAGTGAAGGATGTAAGTAAATACTCGGTATTGTGTTTTTTTATATATGGTTATTAGTTCTATGCTCGGGAGTCTGATCATCAGACCGGTACACTTGTATTTATTCAGCCTTGTTAACCACGTGGGTGGTTGACGGCGTTGTAGCACCAATCGTTTAGTTACTGTTTAGTTGTTTAAATTCCGCTGCGATTTCAAGTAATGTTATGAGCGTAGTAGGGGTGTTACAGGTGGAGTGTAGCACCCAGAGGTGGGCTACCTCCCACATCGATTGGGGAGGAGAACGAAGTGTGCCTTATAGGTGCATGGATACCTCTCCCTTGTGTGACCCGTTTTGGGGTGAGTCCCAGGAACAAATCTGTGCGGACACATGTGGGTTGATTGGGCTGGGCTGTCACAGATAATAATAAAGAAGGTATATTTTATAGCTAAGATTTTCTGGGGTGTTTCAAAAAGTCTTCCTGGACTAGAATGGGCCCAAAAAGGAAAGGCCTGATGAATTTTTATGGATCGCTTTAGGTGGATTTGTTTTTTCATGGGCCTAGAACTAATTGGATGATTCAGATTGGGCCAGAAGGGAAATCACCTAAATCTAAACTTTTAGGCCGAAGCCCGAACAGATAACTCACACATTCAAATCAAGTAAGGCCTTTGGGATGTTAACCGACTGTTTTGAAAACACCAATTGAAAATCCTTTTGAAAACACACACAACTCCAAGTCCAACTTATGCTCTTTGCTTCTTTTCTTAGTGTGGTTATTTGTGACCACTTAAGGGGAGCTTCAAGAATCATTCAACCCTAATGTGATCAGCATCAGTGTCGAACTATCCTTCCACCCCAATTTGTGTTCGGCTTCCCTTGATCGCATGCAAATCAAGTTCCACCTCCCACTTCATTTTTAAGCATCAAATAAATCACTCATTTCCAATTTTCTATCTTTTAAATCATTCTAGTCATGATCATAACATCTCCAAGGGATAGAACTTCGTCTATCAGTTATTTCCATTCACTTTAATGTTGTTACCTTAGGAATCTTATTCTCACTAGGTTCTATGTCGATTTCATACCCTTTCATGAATCACTATATAGTATATATATACACATATATTTTATCAAAATACCACACACAGTTTCACATTTATACACTGTCGGGGTTTTTTTGTTCCCCGGGAGTTTCTCTACTCCCCACACTTGTACCATCACACACAACTGTTAATAAATCAATACACTTATCACAATGGTATTCGCATCTTCTGTGCGCAATTACCACAATTAAACCATGAATGAATGCGTATGTTTACGTAACACACGCACCAATCATCAAAACAAATTATTTGTGCTATGCACAACATAAGTCACATACACCTGTACGGTAATACACACTATGTGGTTTTGCGCTCTACCCCTCATAAAAGGGATTACGCCCACGTAATCAATCACTGAACATTGGCTTAAAATGTTCTGCTGTCGTGAAGTGTTTTAACTTCCACGCGGTCTGTTGTACAATGTGTTCCGGTTAGAGGATCTTGACCGTATTGGCGGTTTAGTCCCTAAACCGAGAATTCTCATTAGAGTTTGCTTTAACTCGTGACTGGTTTCAGTTCTGGCCTGTGAGGCTTCTAGGCGTTAATAATTAGCCATTTACTCATATTTGCTATTCACGTTGTACACTTGAATCACTGGTTCATTAGTGTCTGCTGCGCAACTCTGACAACTGTAGGGTGTAGTTTGCCCCATTCACTATTCTTACTGTATTGTACATCTCCAATTATCGTCTTTATCTTGGTAATAACAGTTTCTCAACCGACGCGTGGTATCTCTTACCGTGAGCGAATTCGGTGAGTTTCAAGACTTTCCATCCACTTCTCTAATAACTTACTGTGTATACAGCTATGTATTTCACAATGATTGACTTGTTTCCTTCCGACTTACTATCAGTTGAGGTTGAGCTACTACCTAGTGTGTAGTGCTCTCTCAGCTATTTCCCACACTTGAGGTATATTCCATACCGATATCTTGTATTCTGTGTTACTGCAGTCACTTGTTTCTAATCATGCCTCCACATTTGGTTTTGTACATGTATTCTTTCATTGGTGCGGCCTTGCATTTCCTATGCATCGGCCATTATAACATTATTCCTCCACAATTAACATGTTTCCAATTCCTAGCTATTCCACTTGATCATTACCGCGCAAGTGCAATACCAAAACACTCAGTCATACAGAGTGCAGAGGCGTAAACTCTTGACAGTAAATCTCTCATGCGATTGCAATAGGAATTCACACTGTGTTTCACTGAGATTCTGATCTCGTAATACTGGCTACTGGCTTACTGCCTAGTTGTTTGGTACCACTTACTGTTGTTTCTCTATTGGGTTTAACTCGTAACTGTGCTTAGTTGCTATATTACCGTTTAACAATACTTATACAACGGTCGCTTACTGCGCACCGTGCTCCTTGTATAACATAACACTAACTTACATGGTATTTACTGTCACATTAACTTCCACACATATACTTACATTATTCACACTATGGTTCGTCATTCATTTGGATGACTACCGAATGCTCCTTGAGCATTGATCATTCGAGTCACAAGCCGACATTATTCAGCTCGGTGTTTCACTTTATACACACATACTACTAAACTAACTGCTCTCTTTCAATAATAATATCGTCCATCCTTAACATATTTCTTGAGATTGGTTCACATAACTACCGCTCCTGCGGTCTCACGATATCGAGAGGTATCCCCACTCTTAATGCAGTGGTTCGTTCTCCGCTCTATTCACTTATACGACATAAACTTCGGCAATCAATCTAATTTATATAACATATCTTGTTTATGGCTTATAAGCCTTATTTGCCTTGAGCTGCGCTCATTGTAGGCTGTCCACACACATGTACTTCTCTATACAACATTACATGGTTAGAGGTTGTATTGGGCTCCATGACAAGGTCGCTGCATCACGTTTCCTTTCACGGGATGCCCCTTAGGATTGCCAGTCCGTCTCCTGACAACTTATATCTAAACTGGGTGTTAGTTTCAACCCTTGTGTTTCTGTCATGTCATTTTGTGCCATTATTGTTGATGTGAACACCCTTCAAGGATTGCTCTTGGGTGTTGCTAAGTTATGCCTAACATCTGGTTCACACTTATTGGTATATTCAGTTAGCCACGCCGTTTGCGTTCTTAACTGACTTATTATCCTCTTCTATGAAGATCAACATTTCCTGGTAGTGTAGGTACTCATTCTGGGAGTTTCATCCTGTTCATTGCACACTAATGTGTCCACATCAGGCATCTGCCTTGCCATGCACAGGCTGGGTCTCCGTTCCAGCGATCATGTTTATCCCTCGGGATTCTTAAGACATATGTGATGTCTTTACATAACAGTTTGTGCACTTCGCACTTCCTAACTCATAAACATTTCCTTGAAATGAATTCACTAATTCCTTTAGTCTCGTTAACTTAACTGAGTTCCTTTACTTTAACCATTCATGGTAATCAGTTGCTCTTGCTTGACTTTTACTGCTGACCGTAGTATGGAGTCGACTACTTCCCGTGTTCCGGACTCTACTCGTATACATATGTGGGGTACCATGCTGATACATTACTACTTACCCAACTAACCCAAAAGCAGGTCTGTCAGGCCCACAAGCTCCTATCGGAGTGCGGTCGTCCCACATTACAGTTGGTACACTCGTAGTGTTCGTCACACGCCTAGGTGAAGTATTCTGTTGTCAACTCCCTTATATTGTCCCGTGACAATATTCATTCCGTGCTTCCCGAACTTAATCGAGGGAAAGTTTATCCTTGTCAACTGCCCTTGGTTTTACTGGTTTGGTTTAGAAGAAGGTTAGAAAGAAGTATTGGTTGAAAGAAAATCTGGTTTTGAAAGAAAAGAGTTTAAAATAAATCTAAGCTTGAAAGAAAAATTCTCATGGTTTCACAACGCCTTCTTGCCTTAACCAAGTCTAGCTTCTTGCTGACTGGTGTACTTCCAATTACAAAGGTTAGGCTGTTAAGCCCTTCCACAGTTATGATGATCAGAGTTAACTTCGTGGTACCTTACTAAGTACTTCGTATTTGTTAAAATTCCCGAACAGCCCTGTTATAGCAGCACTTGCTATAGCAAGTGCGCCATGCTAAGTGGCTATCGGTTAAACACACACACCGGTTGTGGTATCATCCTTACCCGCACTGTCATCAGTGGCCTTGTTGGCCCTCACTTGATCTGACTGTCTTGATTATAACTCCTCTAGGTGACTTCTCACTGTCTTCACATGGTAATCATTAACTAGGGTGTTTCCTATTCTGGAGACCCCCTTTTTTTTTCTATTGTATTGTTTCCTCCTCGTAGCCCGTTCCACACATTTGTCGTGGTTACTAAGACTTGTCTCTTGTTTGGACACTACGTTGTAGTTCCTTATCGGTTGGTATACTGTTGGTGTATCATTTAACAACTGTGGTTCCGTAGACACTCGTCTCGGGTTTCATTAATCCATTTCTTGCCTGTTGCACGGTCGATGCGTTGCAAGCTGGTTATTCTCGACTGCTCGGCATGTCGACCCAGGTTGCCGGAAATTCTATTCTTCTATACACTGATTCTTCACTCTTCGCTATGAAATGCGGTTAACATTGTTTAGATGGGAACCGTCTCTGGGATTCCCAGTTTTCGGGATCTACCGTATGACAGGTTCTCCGTACTCACAGTGGTACTTAATAACAGCCAGATCGGATATTCCCGAGTAAGAGAGGACTTTCATCTCTCTGGCGTTGTTTCCCCAAGTTATAAACAGGGACTGTGGAGGGCGGGAAGGACATAGCAGGTTTTCAGTGTTCACTGGTAATTCCCAACTAGCGTATCTCTCACGCTATCACACAACCCTTAACCCAAAGTACTAAAATCCTAACTCGGTACTTCCTAAGCTTGGTAATTCAGTCATCAGAGCGATACTTCGCTCTGATACCACTTTTTGTAACACCCCATCCAACATTAACACACTTACAACAAACTGCAGCGGAAAACATACTTCATCACATTACTTAACTCGCTGGTGTTACACGCCGTTAACCACCCACGTGGCTAACAAGGCTATTACATATACATTGTATCGGTCTGATGGACTAGATTCCCGAGCGACTACACATTATTATCCCTTTCCATTAACAACAAAACATACACATTCCTTCCAATTGTACCGAGTATTTACAAACTGATGCCGATAACAATGTCGGTCTTACTACACCTACTGTATATATACAACTTAAATGATTACCCATGTACAATGACTACCCCGTCCTATTCTCGAATGGCTTCCAGCTCTTTGTACCTGAAATAGGAAAAGAAGAGAAAGGGTGGCCCCCAAGGGGCTCAGCACCTTTGCTGGTATGGTAATCCCGCAGCCCGCATGCTACCGGGCCACGCACAACTAATTGTCGTCTTAGCATGCGGTTGATTATATTTAAATCATGCATGCAACTGTAAACACACAACACATAACATTTCGCCTCAATGGGCTCAACAAACAGATAACACATCCTTATTTGATAAGTCACTCATGGTATTCATTACCCCTAGAGTGTTTCTCCTCTAATGGAGCTACTTCCTTAATAGACGACACTTACCCATTAATCGGGTTATCCTTAAACGCCTCTTATCACAAACTGGGATTCATATCCATGATCCACATACTCCACATTTTACAACATATAACATACACTACATAACAACACTTTTCATGTTACAACGTGCACATAACAACATCGCAATAGAAATTGCATTACATCAACAACACATAACATAACGGGAGCGGTCCTCTTAGGAACCGACCCAAACATAGTTAATTCACTGGTGAGCCTAGAGAATGATATCACTCTCATGATAAACTCGTTATACAACACTCATTACCATCCTAATAGTCGGACGAGTAACTTAAGTTAAGATGGTTCACGTTTTGTGACCCGAACACACCACATAAACACATGTTCCCCCTAAACCGATCATAAGTCAGAATAGCTAAGCTTTGGAGTAAGCTAATGGGAGATCATAACCCGTGAGGGAAACAACCATAACAGAGAGGAGGGTAAGGCTAAAAAGGATACCCACTCCCAAACAACGCGCGACCGGCCTAACCGGATTCCTCACCACTGTTAGTACATACTTACTTTTAGTTATTAGTTAGAACCCCACTATGGAGTCTATCACATCTACACACCATACAGTAATACAACCAGTTTAAACATACAAGGGAGATCCCTACATTCACACGCACATATCACACAATTAACACACGCATAGCCGTGGTTAGAACGTCCCATGGTTCGGGTCGTTTAATCCGAATACCGAACTTCTCATGTGATCCTAGACTCAGTTAGATAAGGTTTAACACTTTCGAGGTTAAATGGTATCGGAGTTGAATACGCCACATAAATGAATTACTGTAAACTCATTACATGTTTTATCTTACAACGTGGCAAACATACAAAAAAACACATTGGCATACAAGCCGGTGTAATCCGGTAGGACACAGGTTGCAAGAAAACCATACCTGTCACAGGAGTCTACTCTATCATGTCCACTTATGTTCCTCGAGCAATTCTCGAACAACTGATAATATTACATGTACTTTTATTAACATCGGGGTAACATGATTGTTTAAAATCTAATGCTCATAACTTATCCCCGTTAACTTAGTTAAATAACTTCACATTTTAACTTGTTTTACTTTTACATTTTAATACAACTTTTCCCCCACTAAATTGTGATTATAACTCACTTAACATGTCCTTAACAATCTTATAACACCATTACTTAATAATCCCCATCATCCTATAACCTTAAACAATGTTTTTGGTCCATACAGCACCTTGTCCGAACTTGTGTCCAGACTTCCCAAGTTCGGACACTGTTCGAGGCTCAAATGGGTGTAAACAGACAACTGTCCGAACATGCGTCCGAGTTTCCCTAGTTCGGACGTTGTTCGAGGCCAAAACAGAATATAGAGATAGGTGTGTCCGAACGTCCATGTTCGGACGGTAGTTCGGACACTGGTCGAGGCTTAGAAGACTTACGCGCAACAGGGCATGTCCGAACGTCCTTGTTCGGACGGTAGTTTGGACGTGCCCAAAACTCCATTTTCTATACCTTTAAACACTTACTCATTTCTTACCAAAATGCTCAACACTTATAATACTTCCCCCTTAGGTTAATAGCATGTTCCCACACCTTATTTAGCCCACCAAAATACTTTATATCCTTCCAAGAATTTTCTTCACAAGTTCAAACATCTTCCTTACCTAAACATCATTTCCTCCTTGTACATCAACATTACCTAAACCTTAACAAACTCCTCCAAGACTTTAGTACATCCTCAAAAACACACATTGAGTTCCTAGAACTTCCAAGATAATACCTAAATCCTTGTATCACTCTAAATCACCTTAATATATGCTTTCTTCCCTTAGTAAAACACTTGTTCACCTTAAACACTTCCTAGTTCACCAAAACTTATTTAAAACACTTAGAACTTCTTATACATTTTCCAAATTTTGCCATAGCTTCTCTTGTATATTCTCACATCCAAACACTTAGGTTTTTACCTTATTTCATTCAAGAACACCTAAATCCACCAAGAACTTTCTCACATACAAAACTTCACCAAATTTACACTACATCACAATATAGTGCATAATCTTAAATTACTTGGCACTTAGGCCCTTAAATAACATGGCTCTTAGGCCCTTAAATAACATGGCTCTTAGGCCCTTAAATTGCATAAACCTTAAACACTGAATTTCCCACATAATATATTGCCTTTAACCTGCAAATACACTCAACATCACATATGCCCCTTAATAGTTTCCTTGAGAGCATTTTACTAGGTCATTCACCATTGGCTCCTTAGGTACTTTTATCAAGCAAATCAAGCTCATTTTTCCTAAGGCATTTAAACTACATTGAGATAGTTTGTTTACCTCTTTTCCTCACAAACTTCTTTCTTGTTTCCTTGACTAAATCGGCAAGGCTTTTAGTTGCTTGTCAACTTCTAAACATTATACAAATGATAAGATGAGTATACAAGCTTTATGCTTCATCTCATTGTAAACCCTAGATTATACATTGTTTTAAACATTAAGATAGTTGTTTTACCTTGGATACACAAGAGAGTTTGGATATATAGCAAGTGAGGACTCCACCTAGTCCATGAAGGGTTGGAATGAAGCTAGAACAAAGCAACATAAGGACACCATTAAGGGTGATTTTCGGACAACACAAAAACATGAGGGAAACATCATTTTTCTTTGAGTTTCCTTACCTTGAAGCAAAGGAGAACAATAACATGTGAAAAGATGAGCTCAAGCTCCTCCCATGGAGATTCTTCTTGGCACCAAAATGGAGCTCTTGAGATTTTGAAAGGGTAGAATTGAAGAGCTTGATGAGAGGAGGAGAATGGCGGTCTTAGAATTTGATTTGGCAAAATGAGCTAGGAGATACAAGTGGTCAAAGATGGAGTTTTGGTGTGGGCTGTAGCAAACCGTGAATGAGAGCATGAAGGAAGGTAGAAGACGGTGGGAACAAGAGAAATGAGAGAATGAAGAAGACTTAGTTTGTTTAGATATTTAAGTAAAAGTAAATAGTGATTTACTTTATCAATTTCTATCTTATCAAATTAACAAGGGGATGACTCATCCCTTATAATAAAACCGGCCCCTATTATTATAACAAGGGTATTTTTGTCCTTGTTGGGCAATTTAATTACTTATATAAACATATGTTACAAACTAGCTTATTTTAGTTACTATTCACTAAAACAAGGCACATAGATGTGAAATTTTTGATTTCCCATTGATTTAGACTTCCAAATGTGATACTATATAGTACACATGTTAATTAAAGAGTAATGATGGACATTTAGCCATTCAAAACTCATTTACAAGACAATTTTGCAAAAATGTGCTTTAAGACACCTTAAAGCACATTTTGTGTTTTAACTTGTTTTCAAGCTTGGTTTTCTTTGGTAATTGATTTAATATGCTCATTAACATATTTATAAGGTATAGGTATGACCTTTAGGTCTTATACAAATTTATCCCAAGCTTAGAGCACATTTTTGCCCATATTGACTTTAAGGCATTTATTTGTGTTTTGTTTGGTTTAATTGTCTACCAAGGTTTCCTGAGGACTTAATTAGCCTTATTAAATCATAACTGAATATTATGAAGTCTTGGTAGGCTCTTTGGGTCCTAACCAAGTTCACTCCAAGCTTAGAGCATGTTTTTGCTCAAACTGTATCTTAGTGCTTTATTGCATTTTACTATGGTTTAAATTGTTCACTGATGTTTCTAAGGCACTTTTTAGCCTTTACATACCATAGTTTAAATGTTTAACAACATATCAAGGTTTGGGGTATTTCAATACGGCAAGCCTTCGGTAATCCTTGGTCCAGACAGGGTGCAGGAGGGAGCATTACATATGAGGAGCACTTGCGCCAGAATGCGGAGCTTGAGCAGCGATTATGAAATGAATTCCAGCAGCAAATCGCTCAACCTATGGCCGCGATGTGATCTGAGATAATGAGTCATGAGGTTTCTAGACCGCCAAATCAGTCATAAGCATCAGAGCCCTCACCAGTGCCTCCCAGTAGTGTTCACTCCGTCAACCCATTTCCATATTCATCTCTCTAGGTTAGAACAACATGTTAACTACAAATACCAAAAAAACAAGTTATACACTTATTTATGTGCATCTAAAATCTTTAATTTTGATAATTTAGAAACCGGTTGACTCCACATTGTTGCAAGTGATTGGCGCTGATGAAGTCGTAGTAGGGTGGGGAAAACTTTTCAAGTCTTCTCTTGGTGACACCATGAGGAATGAAGCGCTCCGAGAGTACCATGCTTGGGTGCTTGTTGATGATGACACACCTGCGTATGGGGATGTTCAGCTACCGGTGTCCAGTGCAGACATGTCCACCCTTCGTCAAGCGCAATCCAGGACAGTACAGTGGCCAATTAGATTGATTAAGCTTGGGGAGCAGCAGGTTAGCACACGAAAAAATGTTTTCTTAAACATATCCTAGGGTAAAAACATATACTTATTAATCTAATATATCAAGAACACATTCAATCAAATTCTGATAAGGCAAAGGGAAAGAGAGTTTTTGTTGCACCAGCTAATCCTTAGATGACATCCGCCACTAGAGTTATGACGAGATCGAATTTGCTGGAATCGGCAGTTCTGAATGTCTTACCCCCCAAGCTAAAAATATTGCACTCCACACTGTTGATGACGCCGCCGATAAGAGATTCGGTTATAGTGGAACCAAGACCGGATCTTTTTCAATATGAAGGCACTCAGAGATTTGAAATCTACCTTAGTGATTTTGTGGAGTTGTTCACGAAGGATTAGTTGAGTGCGTCGATTCTAAAATCGGCTTGCATGTGAGTAACTAGCATACCTTATACACATTTTTCTGTATATTTGAAAATTAAATCACTAATATTGGTTTCTTTATATTGTGCAGGTTTGTTGATGACAAGGCGGTCCAAGTGTATGATAATAGTAGTTTCAGGTTCTTATGCCCTGACTACTACTCTAAAGCTAATATGGGATCTGACCCCCAAGCTTTGGTCCAGTACTTGTCAACAGTGATACATACATATGCATGTGCTGATAAGTCTTACATACTGCTACCACTTCATTAAGGGTAAGAATTTAATCAAATGTTAAGTTAATTTAAAAATTATAATACTTGTATTATGTATTCAATTGAATTAAGTTCTGCTTGGGTTGCAATCCATGAACAACCGACACTGGTCTTTGCTCTGTCTATGTGTAAAAAGCCCAAGAATCTTGCATCTTGACTCAGCATATCGGCGTCCCAAGAAGCCAATTATATGTAACATGTTGCTGAGGTGAAGTACTTAACTTAATTAATTATCAATTTTTAGTTATTTCTTAATCATTTGGTTAATAACTTTTACTTTATCCGTTTGTATGAATTATGGTACCTTTCAAGCTCTACTAACGCAAATCCGAGGAACAAGAATTAAGAACATTCAGTGGAATGTAGTCAAGGTATTTTTGTAGTCCTTATTCAAATTTTGTATTATGTTCATTAGTTTTGATATATGAACAGTATTATAATTTATGTTAGGGAAAATTCACGATATACCCCTGTTTTCTTTCGTAATTCACAATATACCCCTGTGTTTTTGGTAATTCAACTTTAAACATGCTTAAATGTTGTCCAAAATTGATGAAACTTTACCTGGACGAAGTTAAAGTGTTATATCTTGTACAATATCAAATATGAAGTTTTTTAAGCTTACATGTTACCTATGGGACCCAATGAATATGCCACATGTTCATTGGGTCCCATAGGTCACATGTGAGCTTAAAAACTTCACATTTGGAATTGGACCAAAATATAACACTTTAGCATTGTCCATGTAAAGTTTCATCAATTTTGGACAACATTTAAGCATGTGTAAAGTTGAATTACAAAAACCAGAGGGGTATATCGTGAATTTTCCCTTTATTTTAAATCGATTTTGAATATATATGTACGTATATGAATGTGCAGTGTCCACAACAGTAGGGAGGTTCAGAATGTGGCTACTTTGTCATGCGGTTTATGAGTGACTTAGTAGTGGCATCGACACTCTTTCCAGAGAAGTCTCTAGACAAGGTAAGTAGCATTCTCGAAATATTTTGGTTTTGTGTATACTTTTTAACATTAATTCTTAAACTCAAAGTTTTTAGCAACTAATCATAATTTTTTTGTTAATTTCAAGGATTTTGAAGTATTGGTAGCTGGTGAGTATGGTGAAGGACATATAACCGAGATCCTCGAGGAATGGGTAGAGTACATGAGTGTTAATGTAGGTTGCTTTTAGTTTTAGATATGATTGAGTAGGATGTTTTTGAAATTCTCATGGGACAATTGTGGTTTGTGTAATAATTTTGTTGATGTTTGATTAAATTGTTATATTTGTAAGTGAAAGTAGATTATTGCCCGTTGATGGGTTTGGTGGTCATTTAAATCGTAATGGTTGATCTACTGCCCCACTGTGGTGGCATTGTTGATTGTTAAATGTTAACAGGTTTGATTGATTTTTGGGTGTGTTTGGTACAATTGTAGAGTGGAATGGATAAAACAAAAAAACCCTATTGCAGCGGTTCTTAACAACAACCACTACAATAGACCATGTCTAAGGCTATCTGATAACAACCTATTGCAGCGGTTGTTGTAAACAACAGCCGCAATAGCCTCACCCGACCTTGGGACCGACCCAGCGTCCGGGTCGGTCCATTACAGAAAGTATTCTAGAATCGACTAACCTTGAGACGGACCCAGGATCCGGGTCGGTCGGTTCTAGAATACTTTCTGCATTGGACCGACCCAGGGACCGACCCGGGGACCGACCCAGGCTCTATCTCGGCGGGTGTAAGGTAAAAACCACCGCGATAGATGTCATTATATCATGACTTTATCGGGCATCTACCGTGGCAGTTGTTTAAGCAACTGCTGCAGTAGGTCACCTATCTCAGCGGTTCTATAACCGCTGCAATAGGTGTCTCACCTACCACGGCGGCACCTGTTACAGCAGTTTTGAACCGCCGCCATAGGGGCCAAACAACAGCCACCATAGGCTGTATATATACAATTGGAAATCCAGTACTCTCTGCCTACTGGTTGCGTATAGTGATCATTGAGAGTTTTACACGGATCGGGTGCCACTCTATTTAAGTCCAAACGAGCCTACATAGATCGTTGGCCAGAGGGTATCACTGTTGGTACACTGCTTTTTCCAAAAACTAAATGACGCCTTCAAGGCAAAGAGGAAGTCCCGAGATCTTATATCTTTGGCCAGAGGGCACTACTGTTGGTGCACTAGGACGACTGTCCATAACGAATAAAATTACAGGTTATCCTAACTTGACACCTAACATATAATGAGGATGACAATATGATGAGGACCTGAGAGGTCGGTTGTAATTAATAAATGTGAGATTGTACACTAGAAGACTACGCGTTGATCGCTTTGTTTCGATTACTGTTGTTATACATGTATGTGTTGTGTGTGAAATATAGTGACTACAATGGTTGTATTTAAATGCTTTCTATCCATGTATTTACAGTTTTTATTATATCTATAAACCGGTACAACATGTAACGAATCTAATGCTAAGATGGATACAACAACTTAAGTGATCGATAGGGTCCAATAGCATACCTAGCATACTCAGTGTTTTTCGTTGAGCCTCCATGGCGTTTGTCAGGTTAATGATCGAGCTATGAAGCCGGAGTACGGGACTTCTGAGTAGACAATGACGTCTTTAATTTATCGCACTTTTAGAGTTAGTTCATATTTAGTACGTTGTAAACTTTAGGCAGACTTTAGGTGCTCACTTGTCATATGTATAGAATTGTATTTAGGTTGATGTAGTAGATATCTCGTTCATCACTACGGTTAATTATTATCATTGTTTATTATACTATTTCATTTTCACTTCTTTATTTGTATGGGCGAGTAATGGCATGTGACACCCGAGTGAGGATTATTAGTGTTTAACTTCCGCTGTAAGATGTCTTTAATTATGCTACGAGAGTGATTATTACGAGTTTAATGAGTTAGGTGTTACAGGAGATCCCATTGGATGAGTCTATCCGCTTATTATCAAAAGCATGGAATGCGTTTTGGTGAGAATTGTATATTACAATTATAAGCATATGGATGGGATGTCCTGATATGAAATACCCCTAGCCTCAAAAACTTAATTAAATGATATATTAATGATCTAAGAAGACTAATTATAACACCCCTACTGCTAATACTGTCATTACCGTCCAATCTCCTAATACAATCCAGACTCACGCAGCGGATACTTACATACATACAGTGGGTGATACAATGCCATTAGCCACCCACGTGACTAACAAGGCTACTACTACTACTACATACTGCATCGGTCTGATGGACCGGAATATCCGAGTACTACACACTTACGATACATACTCCAATTACCCAATCAGATACTGGAACTTCCCATTCATTACAATACTCAATTTCATACAATGCTCCATAGGTTCGATACATTACAATACTATACACCGAGTTTACTAACATCCTTATACAAATATAATACCTCTCCCAAATTAATATCTACAACTACCCATTCCTCACAAACTACTTACTTCCTAAGTACAAGGATGTACCACTTAGTACACCTCTACATTCTACTTCTACTATCCGAATGTAGCCACCGGTCTCTTACCTTGACCATATCCGCTTCGGGTACCTGCACACTAAAAACGTTCCCCCTAGGGGGTCAGCTTTCGCTGCATATGATAACCGCATACCCCGCGTACTAGTGAGGGTACGCCGACCACTTGGTCGAATACATGCGATTGATTTCATTCAAACATACATGCATACATGCTCTTATACATATATTACAATACATTACGCAAGGAATACATACATACACTTCAATACATACTCTTCAATACATACATGGTAAATCATACAAGCCATCAGATATATACTTACCTTTCCGAAATCCACAATACACAATACATGTACAATACATACGCAATACATACACAACCCACCATACTTGTTAGCTCATGTTGGTCCACCCGAGATTACTCTTTTACTCGTTCCACAGTACTTACGCATACATACTCATACTAAAATACCCCAAATTAATAAAACATGGATTAAATATTTAATCACATTAATTAAGGACTAAACATGCCCTAAAAGTCAACTGTGAACAACAGTGGTCAACACAAAACAAGATGTTGCACCCTTTGACTGTTAAGGGTAAATAAATACCCAAATGAACTTCTTAGGACCTAAAAATTTGTCCTAAGTCTATTAAAATAATATTAAACATATTATAACCGTTGGACAACACTCCAACACAAAGGAAAAGCATTTACATGCTTCAAGGTCAAAAAGGGCAAAAAGGTGCTCTAAGAATACCTTAAAAGTCTAATGACCTCTAAATGATATAAAATTGGATACCATGATCAAATATCATGTAAGGGACACAAAAAAACTGTTTTCAAAGAAAACCAAGCTCAGAAACACCTTGCGACACAAAATGTGCACTAAAACTCCTTAAAGCACGTTTTTGTGTAATCGCCTTCTAAATAGGTTTTAAATGGGATAAAAGGTTATAAATACCTTTAAATATGATAAAATATCATATTATAACATGTTAGGAATTTAATTCAAGAAATTTACGAATTTTTACAAATTTAATATTAAAATATTAACAAAACCCTAAAGTGGGGCCCGTTTGGGTCAACATTGACTAAGTTGGTCAATGTTGACCATTGACCACGAATTAGACTGCATAAAATCAGATTATTGAGTCTCCTACCAGGCCATGTGACAATTAAATATACACCCTTACTTTTGCATAAAATAACAAAAAGTAAACTTTACCTTATAAAACAAAAAGGGTGGTCTCCACTTGCTTACCCATGTGATGAGTGCAGCCGATTTGGAGCCCCTCCTCTCCTCATTATACGGTTGTGCCCAAGGCTCCAAGCAAGACAAGACAAACATGGTGTGTAACACCCCTACAACGCCCCTACCAACTACCAAAATCGCAGCGGAAATGACCAACCAAACAATAACTAAACGCTTTGGTGTTACAACGCCGTTAACCACCCACGTGGTTAACTAGGCAGAATAAATACAAGTGTATCGGTCTGATGATCAGACTCCCGAGCATAGAACCTAACCTCCATATATATACATAACCAACCATACCGAGTATTTAATTTACATCACAACTTCCAACTGTAACATCCACCACTGTTTAACGAACGGTACCAAAATGTAATGCCTCGGGTGCACAGGCGCATCCCGGGCTCAACATCCAAAACAACCAAAAGTACATCATCGACCTAGGATCTAGAGCCACTCCGCTTCTTCGATCCTCATCCTGCAATAAATATGGAGCCCCCGAGGGGGTCAGCAACCTTTGCTGGTATGGCTAACGCGCAGCCCATCGGCTACCGGGATATGCGCAACCAATTGTCATGATAACATGGCATTCATTTTAAGACATCCAACATATATATATATATATATACCATAGCATAGCAAGGGAAATTCCATAGCATCATAACAATACATAACCCATAAAATCGCTTCTCACAAGGAACCTTCCACCAAAGTTAGTATACCATGTGAGCCTAGAGATTTTTACCAATCCCATGTTAAGCTCGTTACCAACCTCGTCACCGTCTAGTTATATAGAACGGTTAACTTATACCCAAGGTGTGTCGGATATAGTAATCCCAAGCACACCGAAATAACATACGTATGCCCCTGTGGCCCGACGTGAGTCAGTAACTAGCTTTGGATAAGCTAAGGGAAGGTAGAAACCAAATTGGAATACCACCTATACATACACCAAGGGAGCCGAACCGGATATGATATCGATCCCCCATCCATCACACGCGTGGCCGGAACAACCGGACTCCTCACTCCCCCCGATTAGCACTTGTTAGTGATCACACAATATTTGGTTAAGTCACATACAAGCAAATATTTAGGTCTTGTTAGACAACCAAGGGAAGGGAGTCACAACCTTACAACATCTTAATGTATAACAACGGTAAACTCTTTTCATGCCTTAGTCTTATAAGGTCGTAACACACAGAAAAGCAAACAACATCCAAGCCGGTGTAAACCGGTAGACAACAGACTGCAAGAAAACCATACCTTGGTCCTTGCCTCGACTGGTTCCCACCTTGAGAGTATCCTAAACACATTAGTAATGTCGGTTAATTATTTATTTAACTTCAAACTTACTAAGTATTTATCATGATTGTATGACATGTTTTAATGTCTTTTCTACCCTAGGTTACCTTCATTATACACCCTAGGGTTAACTACATAAGTCACATTCTTTTCTGTTTTTTTTTTTTACAAATTAGGTCCGACCGACCTTACCGACCGGACTTACCCAAGTCCGGTCGATTCCAGAACACATTTCCGTCAAAATTTTCTACTCCGACCGACCTTGTAAGTCCGGTCCTATGTCCGGTCGATTCCAGTAACTCAATCCGTACACAAAATACAAGCCCGACCGACCTTGCAAGTCCGGTCCCCAAGGTCGGTCCATTCCAGAAGCTAATTCTCGCAGGGTAAACTGGGCTCGACCGAACTTGCAAGTCCGGTCGCAAGTCCGGTCTGCCCCAGATCTTTGTTTTCCTTTTTACATTCAACTCCAAACTTCACCCCATATAACCTAGTACTCCCTAACCTCATTTGGGCACTTTAAACACACCTCAAGACATCCTTAAACACTCATAAACTCATTTTCAAATTCCTTAAACCTTTACTTATATCTACACAAAATTTCTAACACTCACAATGTTTTCTCCTAGTTTTTCAAGTGGTGTTTCAATACCTATGATAACTACTATCCCAAAAGCTTTCTCTTTTTTTAACATCATCTCCCAAGCATCATCTCTCACAACTAACTCCTTGTATCCTTCTTGAAAATTCTTTACCAAGTTCACCTTTCTCCTTATTTACCAAAGTTTGCCTAAGTATTTACCTAAGTCCCAAAGTGACTTTGGTACTTACTAAAACTTCAAGATCATGCCTAAGTCCTTGTTACACTCTAGAGCACTTCCTAGTTCCTCACAATTCCTTTAAACATCATAAACTCCTTATACATTTTCCCTAAATTTTCGACATAAGGATTCTCCTAGTATTTGTTACACCTTAGCACACTGTTTCTCATTAAACACCAAGAACTACGAACACCAAGACACTTTCTACACAACTTCACCAAATTCACACTACATTACAATATAGTGCATAATTTAAATTGCATGGCACTTAGGCCCTTAAAATGCATGGCTCTTAGGCCCTTAAAGTGCTTAATCATAAACACTGAATTTCCACAATATATATGCCTTTAACCTGCGAATACATACAACAAGCATATGTTATTTACTAGTCTCCTTGAGAACACTTTACTAAGTCATTCACCATTTGCTCTTTAGGTAGTTTTAATAAGCATTTATAAGCTCATTTCTCCTAAGGCATTAAACAACATTAGGTTAGTAGATTTACCTCTTTTCCAACCCACTTCTTTCTTGTTTCCTTATAAACCGATAAGGTATTTGTTCCTTGTCAAGTTCTAAACAATATACAAACACCATAATGAGTATTCAAGCTTTGAGCTTCATCTCATTGTAAACCCTAATTTTACATTGTTTCAAAAACATTAATGTAGTTGTTTTACCTTGATCTTTGAGGAGAGTTTGAATATATAACAAGAGAGGACTCCACCTAGTCCATGAAGAGTTGAAATGAAGCTAGAACAAAGTCACACAAAGAGCTATATCAATGTGTATTTTCGGTCAAGGTAAAACATGGAGGAAACATGATTTTTCTTTGAGATTCCTTACCTAGAAGCAAGGAGATCAACAATATGTAAAAAGACAAGCTCAAGCTCCTTCAATGGTGGAACTCCATGGCACCGAAATGGGGTTCTTGAAGCTTTGAGGAGATAGGAATGAAGAGCTTGATGAGAGGAAGAGATTGGTGGTGTTTTGTTTTTGATTTGGACAAGTGAGCTTGATTTAGCAAGAGGTCAAAGATGGAGTTTTTATGGTGGTAGTGGTATTACCGTGAGAGAGCAGCAAGAAGAAGGAAGAAGAAGGTGGGACCGTGGGAAATGAAGGAAGAAATGAGAATGAGATAGAATTTGCTTTTAAGAAGATATTTGTAGTAATAAAGTAAAAAGTAAGTTTAATTAGTTTTCTTTCCTTACTTATTATATCAACTAGAGAGTGGTGAGTCACCACACTTAGAAAACCGGCCCCCTATATTATAATGAGGGTATTTTAGTCTTTGTTTGTCAATTTAATTACTTAATACAACATATGTTATAAACTAGCTTATAAAATCACTATTCACCTAAACAAGGCACTTAGAAGTGAAATTTTGATTTCCCATTAATATAGCCACCCAAATGTGATACTATATAGTACACATATATATTTAAGAGTAATGATGGACATTTAGCCACTCAAAACTCATTTACAAGACAATTTTTCAAAAATGTGCTTTAAGACTTCTTAAAGCACATTTTGTGTTTTAACTTGTTTTCAAGCTTGGTTTTCTTTGGTAATTGATTTAATATGTTCATTATATATATATGAGGTCTTGGTAAGTTCATTAGGTCTTACCCAAGCTTATTCCAAGCTTAGAGCACATTTTAGCTCTTATTGACTTTAAAGCACATTTTGTGTTTTCTTTTGTTTAAATTTGTTTACTGATGTTTCTAAGACTCTTTTTAGTCTTAATAACCATGTTTTAATGTTTAACCACATACCAAGGTTTGGGGTATTTCAATCTACCCCCCTTAAAAGAACTTTGTCCCCAAAGTTCATACTTCCCACATATCTTACTATTAGAACACGGGGAACACTTATAAAAAACATACTTCCAAAACATCATTTCCAACACTACCATCATTCTTACACCACAACGGACTCAAGGTCCAAACCACATAATACCATTCAGACACAACGGTCTGTAACATAACATAGACAATGTATACATATACATGTCGTACACAACCATAACCGAAACGGCTCTACCCCCCTTAAAAGGGGTACGCCCCGTACCCTATACATATAAACACTAAGAAGCAAACAATGACGGGTGCTTCGCCTTCATCTTATCTTCCAGCTCCCAAGTGGCCTCCTCAACGTCCTGGTTAGACCAGAGGACCTTCACCAGTCTCACAGACTTATGGCGAGTGTCTCGAGTCTTAGTATCCAGAATCTGTACGGAGTCTCCACTGATCGCATGGTCGGCTCTAAGGTTAGCCTTTCAGGCTGAAGCACATGAGACGGATGAGACATATACTTCTTCAACTGGGACACATGAAATACATCATGTACCTTGCCCAGCTCGGCGGGTAAATCAAGTCTATAAGCTACCGGGCCGATCCGCTCCGTCACAACATAAGGACCCACATATTCGGGCTCAACTTGCCCTTCTGGCCAAAACGAAATACTCCCTTCATGGGGGATACCCTAAGAAATACCTGATCGCCTACGGCGAACTCCAGGTCACGTCTGCGCACATCAGCGTACGACTTCTGTCTATCCTGAGCTGCTTTCATGTTAGCCCGGATCTGGCGAACTTCTGCCTGAACCTGTTCCAGATACTCTGGTCCTATAATGACCGTCTCACTCGACTCATCCCAGCATAAAGGCGTGCGGCATGGTCTACCGTACAATGCCTGGAAGGGAGACATCTTGATCGAAGCATGGTAACTGTTGTTGTAACTAAACTCGATCAGATGTAACTTATCAATCCAGCTGGTCTGAAAGTCAAGTGCGCATGCACGTAACATATCCTCAAGTGTCTGGATGGTGCGCTCACTCTGACCATCTGTCTGTGGGTGAAACGCTGTGCTCAATTTCAGTTCAGTACCCAGTGCCTCTCGTGTGGACTTCCAATATCTGGATAGGAATCTGGTATCTCTGTCGGATACAATCGTTTTCGGAACCCCATGATGTCTTACTATCTCTCTGTCGAAGAGCTCTGCAAGCTTAGCCACTTTCCAGGTGTCCCTCATCGGTATGAATCGAGCCACCTTGGTCAGTCGGTCTACCACAACCCAAATCATATTCAGACCTCCCCTTGTAGGCGGAAGCCCTACCACGAAGTCCATAGATATGTCATGGAACTTCCACTCCGGCACTGGCATTGGCTGCACCATACCACCAGGCCGTCGGTGCTCAAACTTGACCTTCTGACAAGTGAGACACCTCAACACATAGTCATTCACATCCTTTTTCATTCCAGTCCACCAAAAATATCTTTTCATACCTTTATACATCTTTGAAGCTCCGGGGTGAATCGATGTCGTAGAACAATGGGATTCACTCAGTATGCGCTCCTTCAGCTCAGCGCTACTCCTCGGTATACATAATCCGCCATTAAGCCTAATCAGGTCATCATCGTGGAGTCTGAAGTCGTACTTCTGACCCTCGAATGTGCCATCAATAAGCTTCTGTCTAATCTCCACCATATACTGATCCGTCATTTGAGCACTCCGCACCTCTTCAACCAAGCCAGTATGAGAGACTAGCGAATGGAGAGAGTGTGCTCGGCGACTCAATGCGTCAGCTACCACATTTGCCTTACCCTCCTTATACTGTAAATTGATGTCATAATCATTTAGGAACTCGACCCACCTTCTTTGCCTCATGTTCAACTCTTTCTGAGTGAATAAGTATTTCAAACTCTTGTGGTCGGAATAGATTGTCACGCTTACCCCATACAAATGATGTCGCCATATCTTCAGTGCGAAGACAATGGCCCCCAATTCTAAGTCGTGGGTAGGGTAGTTCTCCTCATGCTTCTTCAGCTGTCGGGAGGCGTAAGCCACGACCTTCCCGTGTTGCATCAACACACAACCCATACCCCTGCCTGATGCGTCGCAATAGACCTCAAAACCATCTGGACCGTCTGGTAATGTCAGAACCGGTGCAGATGTCAGAGCATCCTTGAGACTCGTGAAAGCACTCTCACAGTCGACTGTCCACTCGAATGGTGCATCCTTTTTCATCAAGGAAGTCATCGGCTTCGAGACACTGGAGAAGTCCTTCACAAACCTCCTATAATAACCTGCCAGACCGAGGAAGCTCCTGATGTCGGTAACTGTCTTCGGCCTAGGCCAGGTGCGCACTGCATCTATCTTTGCCGGATCAACAGCGATCCCGGCCTCAGAAATCACATGTCCAAGGAAAGATACTTGATTCAACCAAAATTCACACTTAGAAAATTTAGCATACAGCTGATTCTTTCTCAATGTCTGCAATACATCTCTCAGGTGGCTTTCATGCTCACCTCTCGATTTCGAATACACAAGTATGTCATCGATGAAGACTACCACTGATTTGTCCAACTGATCTTGGAACAAACGGTTCATTAAGTCCATGAACTTTGCTGGTGCATTTGACAAGCCAAACGGCATACTGTGAACTCATAATGCCCATACCTAGTTCTGAAAGCTGTCTTTTCGATATCACTGTCACGGATGGCAATCTGATGGTATCCGGAACGTAGATCTATCTTGGAGAATACTGATGCTCCCCTCAGCTGATCAAATAGATCGTCGATGCGTGGTAAAGGGTAACGGTTCTTCACCGTAACAGCATTCAGCTCCCGATAATCAATACATAGGCGGAGGCTACCGTCCTTCTTCTTCACGAAGAGGACCGGCGCTCCCCAAGGTGAAACACTAGGGCGGATAAAGCCCTTGTCGAGTAGGTCTCTTAGCTGCTCCTTGAGCTCTGTCATCTCTGCTGGAGCCATACGATAAGGCGCTTTCGCAATGGGTCCGGTGCCCAGAACTAGATCAATCTCAAACTCAACCTCTCGTGCTGGCGGCATGCCCGGCAGTTCCTTAGGAAATACATCAGGAAACTCCGACACTACCGGCACATCTGGGCTAAACTCAGGGTCTCTCTCTATGTCCTGGACATAGCAGAGGTATACATCACTCCCTCGTCGTAACTCACGATACATAGCCATGGCGGTGATGATCTGTGTCGAAGGCTCCCTGGGCCTCTGGCGGTATGATATGGTAACCCCAGATGGACTCCTAAGAAGCAGTCGATTCTCGGCACATAGGATTCTACCCTTGTACCGCTCCAACCAGTTCATCCCGACAATCACATCAAAACCTAGTCCGTCGAACTCTATCAAGTCGATCGGAAACTCCTCATCCATGATTCGAACAACAGCATCTCGGTAGTAGCGGGTACACCTGATCCGCTCTTTCGACGGGAGAGTGACCACGAAGTCTGGCATCTCTTCACCGTCTAACCCCAGCCTCTTCGCAAATGATAGCGAAATGAATGTGTGTGAGGCTCCAGAGTCGAACAAGATCGATGCATCCACGCCATTCACTGGAAAGGTACCGGTGAGGATTGTGCCGCTCTTGCCGGCTTCTGCCTTATTGCAGACACTCAGTATACCTCCCGTTCCGAGTGCACAGCCTAATTCATTGGCAAACTCATAAGTATACGGTAGTAACACGTTGATACACTCCAAAACAACATTCCTTTATTCATTAACACAGTCCTTACACCATAAGTTGGTTACATTGTAGACATGGCTAGATATAGCTCCTTTGTCAAACCACTGGCTTAATACATTACATGATTACACAAGGCTCAAAACTGCCTGAAAGTCAAATTCAAACGTCCGGGTTTCAGATGTGTGGCATTTACCACTGTCGATGGTGCGGTATTCAATTTGATCTTCTTGATACCGTGGTATAACATCCTTGATTGTCCTCCCATGATTAATACATCACCTGACTTTAACACTAGTTCTTTGCGAGATCACCACGCTTCTGCTCGCCGTACATAAACACAGCGGTATCACCAATGGACCAAGACACCACGGGTACTCCCTTACTTAGAGACTCGGGTGACTCGTCCTTATCTTGGTGTAACCCTAACCGTCCACCTTTCTGGTAGAAGTTCACAATGCATAAGTCTGCTTCCACGTTCGGAATCGGCTCCGATTCAAGTTGCTGAGCAATTCCCACGGTGTGGTTAACAACCGCAAGGAACTCCTCAGGTATGCCTGGTACAGTTGCTCCGTCTTCAGCTCGTACATCCTGATATGACTTGGTGTAGGGATTCCAGTCCTTACCCATGCACATCATCTTCAGCTTCATCTTCGAACCGCTCGGGTATTCGGGTGTATAGAAACCTCCTGGTGCTGCTCCAAGTTCGTTGCAACGTCTGATGATGTGGATTTGTGCTTCCGGTGTCAGGTATCCATTTAAGAGTATCATACCTGGTTGGATAACCTGACATTGCTCCAGTGGGAATTCGGTGATGCTGATGGTGGTCTCTTCAGGGTTTGGTGTGGGGTGGGATTGGATAACAGATATTGAAGGTTCCTAAGTTTCAAATTGTCTAACTTTAGGTGTTTTCCACATTATATTCTAACTTTTACTTATATGTTTATACTCTTAGACTTGCTAACACTCATGCATGAAATGCGGTAAGCAATCACTTTTTATTTAACAGTTTAGGCGGTACCTGGTCTCGAAGAGGATCCTGGTGCCTCAGACCGGTCCACCACATTCAGGGCGGCCTTGCCGGACCCCGTACCCTTCCCCTTCTGGGATTCAGTGTACTTCTTGTCAGAAGTCTGCTGAATGATCGCCTTCGGGCCCTCAGTGGTCGTGGTAGTATTACCCTTCCACTACCCCTTTGGCTTATAGTTCCTGCTGTTGGGGTTCGTCCAACACTCAAATTCGCGGTGCCCTATCTTCTGGCAGTGACGACACCTCACATCATTCCCCTTGCAGTCTTTGCGGGGTGGTCTCCATTGCACCACTTACAGTAAAAGTGGCGCTCCGGTCCAGAACCCGCGCTAGCTGCTATAACAACACACAATCAATACTCACTTCCCATCTTAACAACATACACCTCAACTAGATACACATGGTTAAGTAATTACCCTTAGGCGGGTAGGAGCGTAGAGGCTTCGCCGCATATGCATACGTGAGCTTCAGTGGCTCATCAGCTGTGGTGGTCTGGGCTTGGCCCTTGTCACCCTGGTACTGACCCTTCTGGGGCTGAGGGTAGGGTTTCTTTTTCTTTCCTCCCCCATACCCTTGCTGACTCTGGCCCTCGTTGGTGGCCTTGCGCTTGTGCGCATTCTCCTCGTCCCTCAGACGGACGGTAATTTCAACCTTAGCAGCGGCATGATAGCACTCCTGAATTTTAGGATGTCAGTCATGCCCCGCAAAACAACTTACCAACTCACATTAACATTCACTCAAGGTATAGATTGATTCACAACAAGGTACTCCAATTACCTGCAAGGTAGTATACTCAGCTGGCCCCATCCCGTAGCGGAGACGGTGGCTAAGTCCATTGTAGAACCGGTTCACCAACACTCGGTTCGAATACCCAAGGTCTGGTAACAGGTGGATAAGGCCGGTGAATGCGGTGTAGTAGTCATCAACCGACATCTTTCTCCCCCTCCTCAGACTATCCAGCTCGAGGCGCTTGGCCTCCTGCACATGTACCGGGTAATACTTGGCTCGCAGTAGAGCCGTGTACTCCCTCCAACCAAATTCAGGATCAGCCATCCTGTCCTCCTTCACCAACTTCCACCAACTCTGTGCCGTACCCTTCAAGTAGTAAGCGGCAAGACGGACCTTAGCTTCAGCAGGTACTGCCAAGGTCTCGTAGGCGGTCTCCAGTTCGGAGATGTACGCCTCCAGCTTTCGAGGGTCGGTCTCCCCATTGAATGATGGCGGTCTCAGATCAGCCAACGCCTTGACCCAATTGGTCTCTCGTGGCGGTGGTGGCGGTGGCTGAACTCCGGGCTGTTGCCCTTGCTGTATAGCAGCAACCAAATCAGGTACCAACTGGGCTATGGCGGCTGCAACTGCCTCAGCCATGTCTGTGCCGTAGTATCATCGCCCTGGTCACCCATGCTTCCAGTACCGCGCCCGCGGCCTCTACCTCGTGGTCTACCTGCCATCTGAATTCATATGAACATTTCATTAGCATTATGCTTGCACACTTATCGGTCCAATGGTTATAGCATCTTCCCGACAACCAGGTAATTCCACACTTAGTTAGTGGTTAACCTTTCCAAATTTGTTCACTTAGGTATCTGTAGTTAGGTTTCCTAACTCGGTATATCCCTAAGCTCGGTATTCTAGTCATCAGAGCGATACTTCGCTCTGATACCACTTTTGTAACACCCCTACAACGCCCCTACCAACTACCGAAATCGCAGCGGAAATAACCAACCAAACAATAACTAAACGCTTTGGTGTTACAACGCCGTTAACCACCCGTGGTTAACTAGGCAGAATAAATACAAGTGTATCGGTCTGATGATCAGACTCCCGAGCATAGAACCTAACCTCCATATATATACATAACCAACCATACCGAGTATTTAATTTACATCACAACTTCCAACTGTAACATCCACCACTGTTTAACGAACGGTACCAAAATGTAATGCCTCGGGAGCACAGGCGCATCCCGGGCTCAACATCCAAAACAACCAAAAGTACATCATCGACCTAGGATCTAGAGCCACTCCGCTTCTTCGATCCTCATCCTGCAATAAATATGGAGCCCCCGAGGGGGTCAGCAACCTTTGCTGGTATGGCTAACGCGCAGCCCATCGGCTACCGGGATACGCGCAACCAATTGTCATGATAACATGGCATTCATTTTAAGACATCCAACATATATATATATATATATACCATAGCATAGCAAGGGAAATTGCATAGCATCATAACAATACATAACCCATAAAATCGGTTCTCACAAGGAACCTTCCACCAAGTTAGTATACCATGTGAGCCTAGAGATTTTTACCAATCCCATGTTAAGCTCGTTACCAACCTCGTCACCGTCCAGTTATATAGAACGGTTAACTTATACCCAAGGTGTGTCGGATATAGTAATCCCAAGCACACCGAAATAACATACGTATGCCCCTGTGGCCTGACGTGAGTCAGTAACTAGCTTTGGATAAGCTAAGGGAAGGTAGAAACCAAATTGGAATACCACCTATACATACACCAAGGGAGCCGAACCGGATATGATATCGATCCCCCATCCATCACACGCGTGGCCGGAACAACCGGACTCCTCACTCCCCCGATTAGCACTTGTTAGTGATCACACAATATTTGGTTAAGTCACATACAAGCAAATATTTAGGTCTTGTTAGACAACCAAGGGAAGGGTCACAACCTTACAACATCTTAATGTATAACAACGGTAAACTCTTTTCATGCCTTAGTCTTATAAGGTCGTAACACACAGAAAAGCAAACAACATCCAAGCCGGTGTAAACCGGTAGACAACAGACTGCAAGAAAACCATACCTTGGTCCTTGCCTCGACTGGTTCCACCTTGAGAGTATCCTAAACACATTAGTAACGTCGGTTAATTATTTATTTAACTTCAAACTTACTAAGTATTTATCATGATTGTATGACATGTTTTAATGTCTTTTCTACCCTAGGTTACCTTCATTATACACCCTAGGGTTAACTACATAAGTCACATTCTTTTCTATTTTTTTTTTTTTTTACAAATTAGGTCCGACCGACCTTACCGACCGACTTACCCAAGTCCGGTCGATTCCAGAACACATTTCCGTCAAAATTTTCTACTCCGACCGACCTTGTAAGTCCGGTCCTATGTCCGGTCGATTCCAGTAACTCAATCCGTACACAAAATACAAGCCCGACCGACCTTGCAAGTCCGGTCCCCAAGGTCGGTCCATTCCAGAAGCTAATTCTCGCAGGGTAAACTGGGCTCGACCGAACTTGCAAGTCCGGTCGCAAGTCCGGTCTGCCCCAGATCTTTGTTTTCCTTTTTACATTCAACTCCAAACTTCACCCCATATAACCTAGTACTCCCTAACCTCATTTGGGCACTTTAAACACACCTCAAGACATCCTTAAACACTCATAAACTCATTTTCTAATTCCTTAAACCTTTACTTATATCTACACAAAATTCTAACACTCACAATGTTTTCTCCTAGTTTTTCAAGTGGTGTTTCATACCTATGATAACTACTATCCCAAAAGCTTTCTCTTATTTTAACATCATCTCCCAAGCATCATCTCTCACAACTAACTCCTTGTATCCTTCTTGAAAATTCTTTACCAAGTTCACACTTTCTCCTTATTTACCAAAGTTCACCTAAGTATTTACCTAAGTCCCAAAGTGACTTTGGTACTTACTAAAACTTCAAGATCATGCCTAAGTCCTTGTTACACTCTAGAGCACTTCCTAGTTCCTCACAATTCCTTTAAAACATCATGAACTCCTTATACATTTCCTAAATTTCGACATAAATTCTCCTAGTATTTTGTTACACCTTAGCACACTGTTTCCATCATTAAACATCCAAGAACACTACGAACACCAAGAACACTTTCTCACACAACTTCACCAAATTCACACTACATCACAATATAGTGCATAATTTAAATTGCATGGCACTTAGGCCCTTAAAATGCATGGCTCTTAGGCCCTTAAAGTGCTTAATTCATAAACACTGAATTTCCACAATATATATGCCTTTACCTGCGATTACATACAACAAGGCATATGTTATTTTACTAGTCTCCTTGAGAACACTTTACTAAGTCATTCACCATTTGCTCTTTAGGTAGTTTTAATAAGCATTTATAAGCTCATTTCTCCTAAGGCATTAAACAACATTAGGTTAGTAGATTTACCTCTTTTCCAACCCACTTCTTTCTTGTTTCCTTATGAAACCGATAAGGTATTTGTTTCCTTGTCAAGTTCTAAACAATATACAAACACCATAATGAGTATTCAAGCTTTGAGCTTCATCTCATTGTAAACCCTAATTTTACATTGTTTCAAAAACATTAATGTAGTTGTTTTACCTTGATCTTTGAGGAGAGTTTGAATATATAACAAGAGAGGACTCCACCTAGTCCATGAAGAGTTGAAATGAAGCTAGAACAAAGTCACACAAAGAGCTATATCAATGTGTATTTTCGGTCAAGGTAAAAACATGGAGGAAACATGATTTTTCTTTGAGATTCCTTACCTAGAAGCAAAGGAGATCAACAATATGTAAAAAGACAAGCTCAAGCTCCTTCAATGGTGGAACTCCATGGCACCGAAATGGGGTTCTTGAAGCTTTGAGGAGATATGAATGAAGAGCTTGATGAGAGGAAGAGATTGGTGGTGTTTGTTTTTGATTTGGACAAGTGAGCTTGATTTAGCAAGAGGTCAAAGATGGAGTTTTTATGGTGGTAGTGGTATTACCGTGAGAGAGCAGCAAGAAGAAAGGAAGAAGAAGGTTGGGACCGTGGGAAATGAAGGAAGAAATGAGAATGAGATAGAATTTGCTTTTAAGAAGATATTTGTAGTAATAAAGTAAAAAGTAAGTTAATTAGTTTTCTTTCCTTACTTATTATGTCAACTAGAGAGTGGTGAGTCACCACACTTAGAAACCGGCCCCCTATATTATAATGAGGGTATTTTAGTCTTTGTTTGTCAATTAATTACTTAATACAACATATGTTATAAACTAGCTTATAAAAATCACTATTCACCTAAACAAGGCACTTAGAAGTGAAATTTTTGATTTCCCATTAATATAGCCACCCAAATGTGATACTATATAGTACACATATATATTTAAGAGTAATGATGGACATTTAGCCACTCAAAACTCATTTACAAGACAAATTTTCAAAAATGTGCTTTAAGACTTCTTAAAGCACATTTTGTGTTTTAACTTGTTTTCAAGCTTGGTTTTCTTTGGTAATTGATTTAATATGTTCATTAATATATATATGAGGTCTTGGTAAGTTCATTAGGTCTTACCCAAGCTTATTCGAAGCTTAGAGCACATTTTAGCTCTTATTGACTTTAAAGCACATTTTGTGTTTCTTTTGTTTAAATTTGTTTACTGATGTTTCTAAGACTCTTTTTAGTCTTAATTAATCATGTTTTAATGTTTAACCAACATACCAAGGTTTGGGGTATTTCATGGTGACTCATTTGATTAGTTAATTGCTAAAGGTAACATTATTACTCCATTTTGAATCAATTTTTGTTTCAATCATACCCTACCTTGTCAATCAAGGACGGCTGCCTCCTTGCCTTGTCTCCACCGAATTCTCCTTCAATTATCAACTCCAATCAAGCATTGGTGAGTCATCAAAACAATAATGACATAAAATATTCAAAAAATACTTTAAGGCAATATTAGGTCATTCTCCTTCATTCTTCCTCTTCAGCAGAGATTGCTTCAGCCATAAGCTCTCTTTGGCTCCTCTTCCACCGTAGGTAAGTCTCCAAGCTCCATTGGAGAGAGCTCAAGCTCTAGGTAAGCTTCTAGGCATAAAAATGCCCATTTTCTTCATCTTTCTTTCCTTTTTCGATGATCTAGACTCCAACTTTTTCTAAATCTATTAGAGTTTCTTGGAGGTTAAAGGAAGGTTAAAATTCGGCCATACCCGATCTAAGGAGGAAAGTTCAAGTCTTGACCATTTAAGGTAAAATGTGCTCTAAGCACATATCTCTTCTTCCTTGTGAATTTCGGTTGTAAACCTTGGTTCCCTAGCCTTAGTTTCTTCTCCTTTTCATGTAGATTCAGTTGGTATACCAAGATCTACAAGGAGTAGCTAGATCCAAGCCAAAAACACCAAAAACATTTTTTGGCATCTTAAACAAGGTAAAACTTAGCTATCTTCCAAGCTAATTCACCCATGTTTTTATACCTTGTTTTAAGAGAGCTTTGATACTCTTTCTCTTCTGGAAAAATAGGGCCGAAGTAGATCTACATCAAGCTTGAAGATCTAAGGTAAAATCCATGATTTTCATGACTTAAATTACTTCTCATGGTTAGATCTTGCTTGGAGACTAACTAGGCCTTGTTTTCTATTTGAAAACATGTAAGAGAAGCTTTGGAGAAATTCTCCTTAAGGTGGCGAATCCAAACAAGGATTTACCTAAGCTAAATCAAGGTATAAATCACTTAAACATTAACTTTGCTAAGTTAAAATGTTCTAAGCTATCTCTAATATTATTGCCGTGAGTGAAGAAGTAAAATAAGGTCATGTTTGACCTTAAAATGATTAAGGAATGGTTTAATAATTTTATAACTAATTAAACAAGCATAATTGTCAAATTTAAGACATTATGTGGAAGTTTGGTAATTAAACAAAGAATCTATGGTGAGGCCGAAAACTTATATGTATTTTGGGACATTTATGTGTATTTATTTTGCAAGAAATGTTTGTAATAAGGCCATGTATTTTAGGCCATTTTATTTATGCATTTACAAGCTTTTATTTAAGTTTAGGTGATATATAATTATTACCGAAATGAATAAGGGGTTATAGTGTAATTAAATAAATTTAGGGACTTTAGAAAAATAAGCCGAAAATTAGAGTTAAAATGGAGTTAAAATAAAGTTATAAGATTTTATAAAGTTTTGGTGGATAAATGGTGAATTTTGGAAACTTAGGGGTTAAAACCGTAATTATAAGGAATTGGTGGTCAGGAAATATTAAGGTGGTCAACCTTGACCATATGCTAGGTTTTGACCAAATTAGATAAGTTAAATAACTTATTTAAGGAGTTATAATAAGATAAGTATCTTAAGGTAATATTTTTATAACATATGTGGTAATATGTTATTACCGTAAATAAAGGGTGTACAATGGTATTTTAAACACCCATGGGCTATTAGGAATTTTTAGGAATTTATTGGGTTGTTTTTGAATTAAAATGAACTATATATGTATAATATATAGTTATTATGTCATTATGACACTTTGGAGAAATATAGATGGTGGAATGGTAAATACCGAAGGTATATGGGTTAATAAGGATATTATAACCCTTTGGTGGAATTTGGTGATTTTTAGAATTATTAAGAGAATTTAATAAGTTATGTGTATAAAATATAGTTTTAATGATATGGTAAACTATATGTTATAATAGGGCCAATTGGCAATTATAGAATAGCACAAGGGCTGTTCGGAATTTACAAAAAATAACCATAGGTTATACTCTTTTATAAGTTAGAAATGTTATATTAAATGGAATATAACATGGTATGATTTAAGGGGTGATTTTGTAAATTAAGGAAACTATGGTTTATGAAAAGAATAAGATTTTCTTATGGTGCCTAAGAGGCAATATAAAATAGTTTTGTATAAAACTATAGGTTATAAGTCAAAGGAATAAAAATATCACATAGTATGATATTAGTATATGGTATAACATTACATAATGTTATGTGGTCAAAACGGAATTAAATGAAGTTAAGGGCTATACCGAGTTAACAAGAGTTGGAAAATGAATTTTAGAGTAAGGTCTATAATGTTATAAATGTTATAGCAATTATATGGTTTAGATGTGAAATACCCCAACTTAGATATGGTGTTTAAATGATAAACCAAGATATAAGAAGGCTAAATAATGCCTTAGAAACATTAAGAAACATTTCTAATCAAAGAAAATATAAGGAACCACCAAAAAGAGCAGTTTAAGCAAAAACGTGCTCTAAGCTTGGAGAGACATGGGAGAGTACCCAAATATTGTTCTAAGACCTTAGTAATATCCTAATGGTCATTTTAAGTCAATTACCAAAGAAAACCAAGCTTGAAAACAGTTAAAACACAAAATGTGCTTTAAGGAGTCTTAAAGCACGTTTTTGAAAAATTGTCTTGTAAATGAGTTTTGAATGGCTAAATGTCCATCATTACTCCTTAATTAATATGTGTACTATATAGTATCACATTTGGAGGTCTATATCAATGGGAAATCAAAAATTTCACAACAATGTGCCTTGTTTGTGATGAATAGTGAATTTATTAAGCTAGTTTATAACATAAGTCTATATAAGTGAGACATTTGGTCAACAAGACTAAACTACCCTCATTCACTAAAGGGGGCCGGTTTTTTAAGTGTGACTCACCACACTTATCTAACTAAGTAAAGAGAAAGCAAAAAATAGTTTAAAGCATAAAGTACTATTCACCTTTTAAGATAAATATCACATTTTGCTTACCTCTCTCCTCACTTCTTCATTCTTCCTTGTCTCACACGATTTCTTGCTCTCTTTCTCTTCTCCATTAACGTGAAGCTCCTCTCCATGCTAGCTCCACCTTCTCTTGCACACATCTTGCTCATTTTAGCTCCAAATCCAAAACAAAATACATACTTTCTTAGTTAGCTCAAGCTCCTCCTTTCTATCTTTTCAAAACTTCAAGAGCTTCATTTTGGTGCCAAGTCAAACCACCATTAGAGGAGGAAATTCAAGTTTGGAGACTCCATTGGCATCTCCATTCTCTTAAGGTAAAGAAAGTGTAAGAAAATCTAGGTTTCCACCATTTTCTTCACTTGACCGAAAATATATACTCATGGGACTCCATGTTTATGCCTTGTTCTAGCTTGTTTCTACTCTTCAAAGGAGAGAGAGGTCCTTCTTGCTTCACATCCAAGTTGTCTTGAGAAACCAAGGTAAAACAATCACATTAATACCTTAAAACATATTTTTAAACCTAGGGTTTGTTCCTTAGGGTTAATGTGTTATCTAGTACTCATTGGAGTCATTGGATATTGGTTAGAACATTGGCAAGGAGAATCACATTGGTGACCGAGATTGAACAAAGAAAACCTAAGGAGAAAAGCTTTTAAGCTTGTGAGAAAACAAGGTAAATTACTTACCTTAAGGTGTTTTGTTGTTTAAGGGAATGAGGTGTGGGTATATGATGAGTTTAGTGTAGAGTTTATATTGGGAAGGTGCTATAAAACCTAGGAGAAACAATGACTAATCTTGTGAACTTGTGACTAAGGAGCAAATGAGAAAAGAGATAGTTTAAGAATATAAAGGTGAAGTACAAGAAGCATTTTATTTCAATGGGAGCCTTGTTGAGTGTATTCGCAGGTTGAAGGCATATATATGTGGAAATTCAGTGGTTAAGATTATTGTCATTTAAGGGCCTAAGTGCCAAGCATTTTAAGTTTAAGCATTATATGATGATGTGGTGAAGTTTTGGTGTAAATTGGGTGTTAAGGTGTTGTGATGAGAAGTTGTGTGTATTGGTTGTTTGATGGAGAAAAACCATGTGTTAGGAAGTACTATATACTAGAGAACCCATGGCAAAATTTAAAGGAGAGTTTAAGTGTTTAAGATATCCTAAGGGAATTTAATGACTAAGAAAGTACTAGAAGTGTTCTATGGGTTGTCTTGATGAAAAAGGGTGAAGTTAAGGTGTTTTAATGATTTATAATGACTTAGGTATCACCGTGGAAGATTTAGGAATCAAGCGAATGTATTCGAGTGTTTAAGACTTAGGCAAATGTTGATGCACAACTAGGAAGGAAATAATGTGATAATGATGGAAGTTTAGACTTGTTAAGGAACCCTAAGTAAATGTTTAAAAGAGTTTTAGATAGAGAGATGCTTGGGAGATGATGTTATAGTGGAGAAGAAAACATTTGGCATAGTGGTTACACTAGGTATGAACCACCACCTAGAAACCTAGAGGAAAACATTACAAGTGTTAGCATTATTACAAGGAAAATGCATAATGACTAAGGTGGATCTTAGTGGATGATTTAAGGTATTTTAAGGAGGGCTTAAGGTGTATTTGAGGTGCCCAAATGAGGTTATAACATATTAAGATATATGAGGAGAAGTTTGGAGTTGAAAAAGAATTTAGAAACAAGTTTTTGGAGCCGACCGGCCTTAGGACCGGACTTGCAAGGTCGGTCGGGCTCTGTTACACTACCGGGAAATGTTTCTGGAATCGACCGGACTTGGGGACCGGACTTACAAGTCCGGTCGGGCTTGTTTTGTGAGAGGGAAAATGTTTCTGGAATGGACCGGACATGGGACCGGACTTGTCAAGTCCGGTCGGCATGAATTTTGTACGGATTATAAGTCTCTGGAATCGACCGGACATAGGACCGGACATGTAAGTCCGGTCGGAGTGAATTTTCCAACGGTAAAAGGGTACTGGAATGGACCGGACTTGGCAAGTCCGGTCGGTAAGTCCGGTCGAGCCTAAAAAAAAAAAAAAAAAAAGAAATTTCAATTCTAAAATGGTAATGGGTAATGAGGTATGCCCTTGGTAGGGTAGTAATGATTGGGACCCTAAGAACTTAAGGAATTAAGTTAAGATTAAGTATAAGTTTTAATGTTTAAAGTTAAGTTTGTAAGACTAAGTGATAAAGACTTGAGAGGTTATTGAATGGAAGTCCTTAGGGACTAAGTGAGTTAAGTAAGGTGCAAATAACTAATAACCTAAAAATGAATGAATGTTTTAGGTTTGTGAATTGGGACCCCGAAGAAGGTTAAACAAACAACGATCGACGGTGAACGGTACAATCCTTCTTGTGACCTGCTTGCTAACGAGGTGTCCCTCGGCTTGTGTGCTATCTGTTTATTTGCTATGACTAAAACAAGATAAAGCATGCAACCGGTTATATTGTTCTCGTTGTGATTGTGTTATATTTACACTAACCCGCGAGATTGAGATTGTTACTAACCAAGTTTAGTACTTACTGAGTTAAGAATAAGAGTTAAGTTGATGGTTGTTGGTTAATGCCCGTTAAGGCTTAGCTAGCACATGGTGTTTAAGATGTTACTAACTGGAACTTGAGTGAGGAAACCCGGGACCGATCTCCGGTCATGCATGCTAATGAAAGGGGGACGGTATCTGAATCAGATCCGCCCTCCGCTTAAGGACTTGTCTTCGGACTTGTTGCCTAGGGCCGGTTGCCGGCTCAGCTACGCTGGACTCCCGTCCAGAGTAGGTGGCATTAAGATGGTGCGGTGGGATCACCTAAATCCCAGGTTCGAATTAGATACAACCAATCCCTTCCAGGAAAGGTTTGTATATTGAGATTAAGATTGAGATTGAGATTAAGGTAAGGTAAGGAACTGAGATTAAGGAAATGAGACTAAGGAGGGGGTTACTAACCCACTTGTTAAGGGAACGCTTGAGTCGTTCATTGCTTGTGAACTATATATGTTCATCTGTGGTTATTGTTGTTGCACTTCATATTATGTTTGTGTATGTAATCAATTTCCATGCTATCGACAATTAGTCGTCGTAGCCCCGTTAGCTTGGGGGCCATGAGAGGGTGTACCAGCATTCGTGCTGACCCCCTCGGGGGCTATTTTTACACTTGCAGGTAAGAGGCCCATGAGGACGCACTACGAGAGTAGGAGCGGTTAGACTTAGGTGGGGACTTTTATTTTGAGTTCGGGTTGCGCCTGTGCACCCGACTGTTTATATTAAAACTGATGTAAGTTTGGGATTGTGTATAAGATACTAGTACTCGGTTGGTTGTGGTATTGAGAAATTGATGTTTAAGTTGGGTAAGTGTTTTTGGATAAGTATTGTAAGTATTTAAGCCGGTATATTCTATCGATCAGACCGTGGCAAGTCCAGGTGTTGTTTATTTCCGCTGCGACGTATTCGATTAAGTGTTCAGATTGCGATAACCACGATAGGCTTTGGATGGGGTGTTACAAAAAAGTGGTATCAGAGCGTAGTTACGCTCTGATCAAGAAATACCGGACATGAGTGACCACCGAGTTAGGATATAAGTTAAGGAATAAGTATTGGGTTAAGGGTGTGAGAAGTTAGAGTGAGTAGAGTCAGATGACCACTAATAAGTGTGGATTGTCTTTACCGTCTACGGACGTTATAAACTTGCTAACCAAAACAATGGTGAGTACGAATCTAATGTAAGTTATGCTTGTTCAGATGGCAGGACGCCCTAGAGGAGGCCGAGGTCGCGGCCGGGGTGAGGATATTCCAGGGATACCTGGAGGGCAGACGATCGCAGAGATCGTAGCTGCCGCTTTAGGGCACATGGGCTATCAGCCTGGTGTGGGTGCACCACCTCCACCGCCACAACCTAGGGAACCAAACTGGGTGAAGAGTCTGCAGATCTTCGACCCGCTCATTTCAAGGGGGAGACCGATCCCGCCAAGCTTGAGGCGTACATCTCCGAGCTGGAGACCGCCTTCGAGACCCTTGATGTCCCTGCTGGGATCAAGGTGCGCTTAGCTGCTTTCTACCTGAAGGGGGCGGCGGGCGATTGGTGGAAGCTGGTGAGGGCCGAGCATGTGGCCAATCCAGAGTTCGGCTGGGAGCAGTACACCGCCTTGCTACGGGCAAAGTACTACCCCGCCCATGTCCAGACGAAGAAGCGCTTGCAGTTAGATGCGCTTAAGCAGTCGGACAAGATGACGGTGGACGAGTATTACTCAGAGTTCACCGCCTTGCTCCGTCTTCTGCCAGGTCTAGGGTATTCTGACCAGATCTTGGTAGACCGCTTCTATGGCGGGCTTAGCCATCGACTCCGCTACGGCATGGGGCCGACGAGTTACACTACCTTGCAGGTAATAAGAATGATTGAAATTTGAGTAAGTGATGAATAAGATTTAGATTATGAGAAATAAGTGAGACTAATACTATGGAAAGCAGGAGTGCTATCATGCCGCTGCTAAGGTTGAGATTACCGTCCAGCTGAGGGACGAGGAGAATGCAAAGCGGAAAGTGCTGGGAAGAGCTCAGAGAGTCAAGGGCAAGGAGGGTACAAGAAACAAAAGTACCAGCCTCAGGCCCAGAAGAATCAGAACCCGAAAGGGAAGGAGGGAAAGGAGAAGGCTTCGGAAGAGCCATTGAAGCTAACCTATGCTATTGCAGCTACACCACTGCGCTCTAAGGCGCCCAAGGGTGAGAGAAATTGATATTAAGTGAGTAAGAAATAAATTAGTAACTGATTGAGATATGAGAATTGACAATGTGAACATCAGGATCTGAGACTGAGAGGGGAGCCGGTGGTGGCTACCAGCGACGCTTCATCTGTAGATGGTGTAACAAGGACCACCCCGGGCTCGACTGTAGGGGAAATAAGGTGGAGTGCAACTTCTGTGGCATCTACGGGCATCGAGCTTATGAGTGTTACCGGAACCCTGCTAGCAGAGCCTATAGGCCCGACACCAAGGGCAAGGGCAAGACCGATCAGGGAGCTGGATCTGACGGTCAGAGGAAAGTGCAGCAGCCGGCGGACAAGAACCCACGGGCGACCCAGAAGACGGGGCCCACTCTACACATGGTGGATCGGGACGATGAGCCTGAGCCCTCATCGAGGCCAGGTACCACTATAACCATTTAGTAACAAAAACTACCTGCTTACCGCATTATCATGCATGTTCGGTGAAATATAATGAGTTCAGTAAGAATAAGATGAGATTAGAATTTAAGTAAGATATAACCTACTACCACTTTAGGAAGATTCAACATCTGCTACCCTATACCATCTACATCTAACCCGGAGCACACCGACATCGAACCATACACTTTCCAACCGAACAATGTCAGGTTATCCGCCCAGGTATGATTTTATTAAGGGGATACCTGACACCCGACGCACAAATAACCATCATCAGGAGATGCAATCAACTAGGAATGGGACCGGGAGGTTTTTACACCCGGAGTACCCAGGGGGAGCAAGGATGAATTAAAGATGATGAGCTTGGGCAAGATTGGATCCGATGCCAAGATTACCAAACCACAAAGCGGAGTCAAGGATGGAGTCAAGTCACAAATGAAATGACAGAAGTCTATCAGCAAGATGAGTTAGATGATTAAGTCGTGGAAATCGCTCAGCAGTTGGAGGCGCTGAACCGATTCCAGACATCCAACCAGACATTTGTATTATAAACTTCTACGAAAAAGATGGGAAACTGGGACTACACCAGGATAAGGACGAGACAACGGAGTCTCTCGAAAGAGGGATACCCGTAGTGTCTTGGTCCATTGGAGATGATGCGAGAGTTTTTATACGGCGAGCAGAAGCGTGCAGACCGTGCAGATAAGATAATACTTAAGTCAGGTGATGTATTAATTTTGGGAGGAGAATCAAGGATGTTATACCATGGGATTAAGAGAATCAAGCTGAATACAGCACCGTCAGCAGTAATCAATGCGACGCATATGAGACCAGGAAGATTAACCTAACCTTTAGACAATATTAGTCATGTAATGATAGAATGAGATGAGAAATGAGATGTAAGATTGAAGCACATGTTGTAAACAGGATGGTCATGAATAAAATAACAGTGTTGTTCATATAAATTGTTACGACTCTTGTTATACCATCAATACTCATGAAGCTTGTGAACACAATTAGGTTATGGACTCGGTACGGAAGGTGCACTAAGCATACTCACAGAGGCACAGGCCGACGCTAGCGGTACTATCCTCACCGGCACCTTCCCGGTCAATGGAATTGAGGCATCAGTTCTCTTCGACTCAGGGGCCTCGCATACCTTTGTCTCTGCATCATTTGCGAGCAGGTTGGGGCTAGACGCCGATGAGCTACCCGACTTCTCGGTTACGCTCCCGTCTAAGGAGAAGGTTCGTTGCACTCGTTACTACCGAGGAGCCACCATCAGAATTAAGGGGGAAGACTTCCCAGTCAGTTTCATTGAGTTCAGTAAGCTAGGATTTGATGTTATATTCGGGATGAACTGGTTGGAGCGGCACAAGGGACGTATCCTCTGCGCCGAGCATAGATTGCTGCTCAGGAGTCCGTCTGGGGTAACAATATCATACCGCCAGAGGCCCAGGGAGCCTTCGACTAAGATCATCACCGCCATGGCAATGCACAAAGAATTAAGGAGAAAGGAAGAAGTATACTCTGCTATGTACAGGACATAGAGAGAGACCCTGAGTTCGACCCCGACTTACCGGTAGTGTCGGAGTTCCCCGACTTATTTCCACGGGAACTGCCCGGCATGCCACCCACTCGGGAGGGAGGTAGAGTTCACCATTGAGCTGCTACCTGGTACCGGACCGATAGCCAAAGCACCATACCGTATGGCTCCGGCAGAAATGACTGAGTTAAAAGAACAACTGAAAGATTTGTTGGATAAAAGATTTATTAGACCAAGTGTGTCACCATGGGGAGCGCCAGTCCTCTTCGTGAAGAAGAAGGATGGTAGTCTCCGCCTCTGCATCGACTATAGAGAGCTGAATGCAGTAACAGTAAAGAATAAGTACCCACTACCCCGCATTGACGATCTGTTCGATCAGTTGAAGGGAGCATCTGTGTTTTCCAAGATTGATCTCAGATCGGGGTATCATCAGATAGCCATTAAGGAGGGAGACATTGAGAAGACGGCATTCCGGACACGATACGGCCACTACGAGTTTACAGTGATGCCGTTCGGTTTGTCGAACGCGCCAGCGAAGTTTATGGATCTGATGAACCGCTTGTTCCGGGAGCAGCTGGACAAGTCGGTGGTGGTTTTTATTGATGATATTTGATATATTCAAAGTCTAAGGTTGAGCATGAGGAACATTTGAGGAGGGTGTTGGAAAATTAAGGGAGAACCAGCTATATGCTAAGTTCTCCAAGTGTGAGTTTTGGCTTGACCAGGTCTCTTTCCTAGGTCATGTCATCTCAGATGCTGGGATCGCAGTGGATCCAGCAAAGATTGATGCCGTACGTACCTGGCCAAGGCCGAAGACTGTTACCGACATCCGGAGCTTTCTCGGTTTGGCAGGCTACTACAGGAGGTTTGTTAGAGATTTCAGCAAGGTCGCGAAGCCGATGACCAGTCTGATGAAGAAAGATGCACCATTTCTATGGACAGTCGACTGTGAGAGATCATTTCAGCGCTTGAAGGACTCACTGACCACTGCACCGGTACTGACCATTCCAGACGGTACAGAGGGCTTTGAGGTTTATTGTGATGCATCCGGCAGAGGGCTGGGTTGCGTGCTCATGCAACATGGCAAGGTGGTGGCATATGCCTCACGCCAGTTGAAGAAACATGAGGAGAACTACCCGACACATGATTTAGAGCTGGGAGCTGTAGTCTTCGCTTTGAAGATATGGCGCCACTACTTATATGGGGTTAGTGTCACGATCTACACCGATCACAAGAGTTTGAAATACATATTCACTCAGAAGGAGTTAAATCTTCGACAGAGGAGATGGTTAGAATTTCTGAAAGACTATGACATCGACCTCCAATACAAAGAAGGTAAGGCCAATGTTGTAGCAGATGCCCTGAGCCGTCGAGCACACTCACTCCATTCGCTAGTTTCTTTCTCCAGCTTGGTTGATGAGGTGCGAGAGGCTCAGAGGACTGATGAGTATATGAGAGAGGTCAGAGAGAAGCTGACAGAGGGTACCTTTGAGAGTCAGAAATACGACTTCAGACTTCATGATGATGATCTGATCAGACTTAAGGGCCGGATATGCATACCACGAGGTAACACGGATCTGAAAGACCGTATACTTAGAGAATCACACTGTTCTTCAGTTTCCATCCATCCGGGAGCCTCTAAAATGTATAAAGACATGAAGAGATACTTCTGGTGGTCGGGGATGAAGACAGATGTTACCGAGTTCGTCTTGAGGTGTCTCACATGCCAGAAGGTGAAATTCGAGCACAGACGACCGGGCGGAATGGTACAGTCGATGCCAGTTCCGGAATGGAAGTTCCATGATATCTCCATGGACTTCGTAGTTGGACTTCCACCTGCTAGAGGGAGGTCTCAACATGATATGGGTGGTGGTGGATCGCCTTACCAAAGTAGCCCGATTCATACCGATGAAGGATACTTGGAAGGTGACCAAATTAGCTGAGTTATTTGAGAAAGAAATCATGAGACATCACGGCATACCAAAGACCATAGTGTCAGATAGAGATACCAGATTCCTTTCGAGGTACTGGAGAGCTACCAGAGAAGCGTTGGGTACAGAACTCAAACTGAGTACCGCGTTCCATCCTCAGACAGATGGCCAGACTGAGCGTACTATTCAGACACTCGAGGACATGCTGAGAGCATGTGCCTTAGACTTCCAGGGCAGTTGGATTGACAGATTGCATCTGATCGAGTTTTCATACAACAACAGCTATCACGCTTCGATCAAGATGGCACCTTTTCAAGCGTTGTACGGTAGACCATGTCGTACACCGCTCTGCTGGGATGAGTCGAGTGAGACGGTCATTATAGGACCAGAGTACTTAGAACAAGTTCAGGCTGAAGTTCAGCAAATCAGGGAGAACATGAAAGCTGCTCAAGATAGGCAGAAGTCGTATGCTGATGTTCGACGACGAGACCTGGAGTTCGCAGTGGGCGACCGGGTATTTCTGCGAGTATCACCGATGAAGGGTGTATTCAGGTTTGGGCAGAAGGGCAAACTAAGCCGAAATTTGTTGGTCCTTATGAGATTACGGAGCGGGTGGGCCCGGTTGCTTACAGGTTGAATTTACCTGCTGAGGGGTAAAGTGCATGATGTCTTTCATGTTTCACAGCTGAAGAAATACATGCACCACCCCTCCCATGTGTTAGAACCTGAGAGGTTGACTTTAGAACCAAATATGAGATCCGTGGAGACTCCTCAGAGAATCTTGGACAGAAAGACTAGGGACACTCGCCACAAGTCAGTGCGACTGGTGAAGGTTCTCTGGTCTAACCAGGATGTCGAAGAGGCCACGTGGGAATTAGAGGATAAGATGAGGGCGAAGTACCCTTCTTTATTTACTGACTAGATCGTCTGTATAGGGTACGGGGCGTACCCCTTTTAAGGGGGGTAGAGCTTCCTCGCTTTTGAGTTAGGAAACGATCATGTTTGTCGTTTGTTTGGTTGTTTAAGATGTGGATTTGTGTAAGTTGCTACACTTCGGTGTAAGTTTGAGTTATGTATGATACTTATGTATTGTATTTGAGATTGACCTTTGAGTCTTGAGATGTATGAATGTGAATATAAGATGTGGTATTAAGATTAAGAGAACTGTGTACCGTGAATGGTTAAACACATGTGTGAACTTTGAGGACAAAGTTCTTTTAAGGGGGGTAGATTGAAATACCCCAAACTTAGATATGGTGTTCAATGATAAACTAAGATATAAGGAGGCTAAATAATGCCTTAGAAACATTAAGAAACATTTCTAATCAAAGAAATATAAGGAAACACCAAAAAGAGCAGTTTAAGCAAAAAACGTGCTCTAAGCTTGGAGAGACATGGGAGAGTATCCAAATATTGTTCTAAGACCTTAGTAATATCCTAATGGTCATTTTAAGTCAATTACCAAAGAAAACCAAGCTTGAAAACAAGTTAAAACACAAAATGTGCTTTAAGGAGTCTTAAAGCACGTTTTTGAAACATTGTCTTGTAAATGAGTTTTGAATGGCTAAATGTCCATCATTACTCTTTAATTAATATGTGTACTATATAGTATCACATTTGGAGGTCTATATCAATGGGAAATCAAAAATTTCACAACAATGTGCCTTGTTTTTGATGAATAGTGAATTTATTAAGCTAGTTTATAACATAAGTCTATATAAGTGAGACATTTGGTCAACAAAGACTAAACTACCCTCATTCACTAAAGGGGGCCGGTTTCTTTAAGTGTGACTCACCACACTTATCTACTAAGTAAAGAGAAAGCAAAATAAGTAAGTTATAAAGCATAAAGTACTATTCACCTTTTAAGATAAATATCACATTTTGCTTACCTCTCTCCTCACTTCTTCATTCTTCCTTGTCTCACACGATTTCTTGCTCTCTTTCTCTTCTCCATTAACGTGAAGCTCTCTCCATGCTAGCTCCACCTTCTCTTGCACACATCTTGCTCATTTTAGCTCCAAATCCAAAACAAAATACATACTCTTCTTAGTTAGCTCAAGCTCCTCCTTTTATCTTTTCAAAACTTCAAGAGCTTCATTTTGGTGCCAAGTCAAACCACCATTAGAGGAGGAAATTCAAGTTTGGAGACTCCATTGGCATCTCCATTCTCTTAAGGTAAAGAAAGTGTAAGAAAATCTAGGTTTCCACCATTTCCTTCACTTGACCGAAAATATATACTCATGGGACTCCATGTTTATGCCTTGTTCTAGCTTGTTTCTACTCTTCAAAGGAGAGAGGAGGTCCTTCTTGCTTCACATCCAAGTTGTCTTGAGAAACCAAGGTAAAACAATCACATTAATACCTTAAAACATATTTTTAAACCTAGGGTTTGTTCCTTAGGGTTAATGTGTTATCTAGTACTCATTGGAGTCATTGGATATTGGTTAGAACATTGGCAAGGAGAATCACATTGGTGACCGAGATTGAACAAAGAAAACCTAAGGAGAAAAGCTTTTAAGCTTGTGAGAAAACAAGGTAAAATTACTTACCTTAAGGTGTTTTGTTGTTAAAGGAATGAGGTGTGGGTATATGATGAGTTTAGTGTAGAGTTTATATTGGGAAGGTGCTATAAAACCTAGGAGAAACAATGACTAATCTTGTGAACTTGTGACTAAGGAGCAAATGAGAAAAGAGATAGTTTAAGAATATAAAGGTGAAGTACAAGAAGCATTTTATTTCAATGGGAGCCTTGTTGAGTGTATTCGCAGGTTGAAGGCATATATATGTGGAAATTCAGTGGTTAAGATTATTGTCATTTAAGGGCCTAAGTGCCAAGCATTTTAAGTTTAAGCATTATATGATGATGTGGTGAAGTTTTGGTGTAAATTGGGTGTTAAGGTGTTGTGTGATGAGAAGTGTGTAGTATTGGTTGTTTGGTGGAGAAAAACCATGTGTTAGGAAGTACTATATACTAGAGAACCATGGCAAAATTTAAAGGAGAGTTTAAGTGTTTAAGATATCCTAAGGGATTTAATGACTAAGAAAGTACTAGAAGTGTTCTATGGGTTGTCTTGATGAAAAAGGGTGAAGTTAAGTGTTTAATGTGATGTTAGGTATATGAAGATTTAGGAATAAGAGAAGTATTAAGGTTTACTAATTGACTTAATAAATATAAGAGTGTAGATTAGGAAGGAAATAAGAACATTAGGAACAAAGTGTTTAGGACTTAGGCAAATGTTGATGCACAACTAGGAAGGAAATAATGTGATGATGAATAGTTTAGACTTGTTAAGGAACCCTAAGTAAATGTTTAAAAGAGTTTTAGATAGATAGAGATGCTTGGGAGATGATGTTATAGTGGTGAAGAAAACATTGGCATAGTGGTTACACTAGGTATGAACCACCACCTAAACCTAGAGGAAAACATTACAAGTGTTAGCATTATTACAAGGAAAATGCATAATGACTAAGGTGGATCTTGGTGGATGATTTAGGTATTTTAAGGAGGGCTTAAGGTGTATTGAGGTGCCCAAATGAGGTTATAACATATTAGGATATATGAGGAGAAGTTTGGAGTTGAAAAAGAATTTAGAAACAAGTTTTTGGAGCCGACCGGCCTTAGGACCGGACTTGCAAGGTCGGTCGGGCTCTGTTACACTACCGGGAAATGTTTCTGGAATCGACCGGACTTGGGGACCGGACTTACAAGTCCGGTCGGGCTTGTTTTGTGAGAGGGAAAAATGTTTCTGGAATGGAACCGGACATGGGACCGGACTTGTCAAGTCCGGTCGGCATGAATTTTGTACGGATTATAAGTCTCTGGAATCGACGGACATAGGACCGGACATGTAAGTCCGGTCGGAGTGAATTTTCCAACGGTAAAAGGGTACTGGAATGGACGGACTTGGCAAGTCCGGTCGGTAAGTCCGGTCGAGCCTAAAAAAAAAAAAAAAGAAATTTCAATTTCTAAAAATGGTAATGGGTAATGAGGTATGCCCTTGGTAGGGTAGTAATGAATGGGACCCTAAGAACTTAAGGAATTAAGTTAAGATTAAGTATAAGTTTTAATGTTTAAAGTTAAGTTTGTAAGACTAAGTGATAAAGACTTGAGAGGTATTGAATGGAAGTCCTTAGGGACTAAGTGAGTTAAGTAAGGAGCAAATAACTAATAACCTAAAAATGAATGAATGTTTTAGGTTTGTGAATTGGGACCCCGAAGAAGGTAAACAAACAACGATCGACAGTGAACGGTACAATCCTTCTTGTGACCTGCTTGCTAACGAGGTGTCCCTCGGCTTGTGTGCTATCTGTTTATTTGCTATGACTAAAACAAGATAAAGCATGCAACCTGTTATATTGTTCTCGTTGTGATTGTGTTATATTTACACTAACCCGCGAGATTTGAGATTGTTACTAACCAAGTTTAGTACTTACTGAGTTAAGAATAAGAGTTAAGTTGATGGTTGTTGGTTAATGCCCGTTAAGGCTTAGCTAGCACATGGTGTTAAGATGTCTACTAACTGGAACTTGAGTGAGGAAACCCGGGACCGATCTCCGGTCATGCATGCTAAGTGAAAGGGGGACGGTATCTGAATCAGATCCGCCCTCCGCTTAAGGACTTGTCTTCGGACTTGTTGCCTAGGGCCGGTTGCCGGCTCAGCTACGCTGGACTCCATCCAGAGTAGGTGGCATTAAGATGGTGCGGTGGGATCACCTAAATCCCAGGTTCGAATTAGATACGACCAATCCCTTCCAGGAAAGGTTTGTATACTGAGATTAAGAGTGAGATTGAGATTAAGATTAAGGTAAGGTAAGGAACTGAGATTAAGGAAATGAGGACTAAGGAGGGAGTTACTAACCCACTTGATAAGAGAACGCTTGAGTCGTTCATTGCTTTGTGAACTATATATGTTCATCTGTGGTTATTGTTATTGCACTTCATATGTGTTTGTGTATGTAATCAATTTCCATGCTATCGACAATTAGTCGTCGTAGCCCCGTTAGCTTGGGGGCCATGAGAGGGTGTACCAGCATTCGTGCTGACCCCCTCGGGGGCTATTTTTACACTTGCAGGTAAGAGGCCCATGAGGACGCACTACGAGAGTAGGAGCGGTTAGACTTAGGTGGGGACTTTTATTTTGAGTTCGGGTTGCGCCTGTGCACCCGACTGATTATATTAAGCTGATGTAAGTTTGGGATTGTGTATAAGATACTAGTACTCGGTTGGTTGTGGTATTGAGAATATTAATGTTTAAGTTGGGTAAGTGTTTTGGATAAGTATTGTAAGTATTTAAGCCGGTATATTCTATCGATCAGACCGTGGCAAGGTCCAGGTGTTGTTTATTTCCGCTGCGACGTATTCGATTAAGTGTTCAGATTGCGGTAACCACGATAGGCTTTGGATGGGGGGGTGTTACAAGATGGAATTAATATAAGGAAGGTATTCACATTAAAGAATGTGACAAACTATAAACAAAGGGAATTTATAAACTAAGGTATTTATGAATAAAATTAGGAGTTGTAATTATAAACAAAATGTTACATTAATTAGGATAATAATCTTAATACAAGTTGTATGATATAATAACTAATATAAAGTATATAATAAAATGGGAAATCTAATCATCTAAGGAAGATGATAAAATGTAACATAAAATACAAGAGTTATTAAACTCATGGGAGTTACCTACGTGTAAATATATACATACACAAGGATAATGTATATAAGGTGGATATATATTTTGGTTGGGAACCTTATGATTTAGTGGTGGTGGTTATTTAAAAAAAAAATATAGTTACAAACTATATGTTATGAGTTTTAGAATGCAAACATTTTTGCTAAAATAATGGATAATATAATAAATAATACAAAAAAATAATGATATAATACAATCATGCATGAATACATGCAACTATAGGTTACGTACCTAAATTAAATGGGTGGATAAGATATTAAAAGAAATATAACGAATTAAACTTGTCAGTTGAGATATTTTGACATGCGAGTTTAAAAGTACCAAAACCGACTGTTTTAAAGAAACCCGTAACAACTGTAGAAAACAGGGGCGAACTTTCGGGGTTACTTTTTATTCGGAAATACCGGATGTAGTTAGTCATGGCGACTGACTTATAGTTTTAATACCGTTTAGATTGTACTTCTGACAAGACGCTCGACGAGCTAGCAGACTACACGGAGCATAGGATCTTGCTGATTCATACTCCACCGTAATACGATCAGGGTGAACGGTATGTAAAGGGGTTTGATCCGAGTTGTCCTAAGGTTGCTCCTTGGGCTCGGATTTGGTTGATATAACTTGTATGTTGTTATGTGCCTCTGATTGTCTCTGAGGGCTTTCCTCAGTTCAGACTTCTGTGTGATCTGTGATAAGATTGTTTGTCTGAATATGATAATTAATATGCATGAACTGTATATTTATAGCTGCTTATTATTTACTGTTGTTGAGTTAACAGTATTGGTTCGTATATATGAACCTATATATATAAAACGAACTAGCGGCTATGGTGCTATCTTATATGAAATATAAGGAACGTCAGTAAACAGTTGTAGCACTAGGATAATAACTTATACATATTATCCTAGACTTTTATACAGAGCATTGGCCTTTCTATACGCCGCTCTTGTATCTAACACTGGATCCCGAGTTTACAGACTCCGGATTGGACTAATGACCTTAGTCTGCTGTGTTAGAAAATTTGGTAATGCGATGCGATGGTATAATTAATTAATTAATTAATTAATGGAAGTAAAGCCAAGAGGATGTGGCTCTTGGTGCGCGCTGTGATCACAAAAACGATACCAGGATGTCCGCGTACGGGTCCGCAAGTATCAAGAAAATTTCCCGTGAGCTAGAATGGCTCGTTGGTCGGAGACTCTACCGTTGGAGTGGCTACTGCCGTGGGTGACCCGCCATAATATATGGGTAACTAGAGACATGTCGTTTTAACGAGACAATGTCACTAGGTATAACTGAACAACTAAAACAATTGAGACTTATACAGTGGCGAACAATACCATGGACGAGACTTAATACTTGTTTATTATTCTCGTTGTTTTGCTTTGTTGTTCATTGGTTATACTTGTGGTTATTTTATTGTGTGTTGATTGTTGGATGGAGCCTACAAGGCTAAGGTAAATTAAATATGAAAACTGTATGCTACGGCGAATGTACATTGTACATTATATTGTTATTACTCGATATGTTCGATATATAAATGTTTTATGGAATATTAAATGAGTGTTTGGATATTTGGATGGATGGTTGAATGTTTATGGATATTTGGATGGATGGTTAAATTTATTATGCATGTTTATTACAGTATTTTTATAACTGTAAAATTGTAAAGCATGAAACCGACCTAGTAATAAGATGGTTAAAATGACAAGTGACCATTAGGGTCCAGGCCCGGCATACTCAGCGTCTATCGCTGATACTACACCATTTCAGGTTGTTGATCATTGTTGAAGCTGAAGAGCAGGAGGAGGAGGAAGGGTAATGGAGTTTTGCTTTTGTTACCACACATGGAGTTCATTGGGTTTAGCAATGAGGATGGTGTATGGTCGTATGGTAAGGTTATGTATTTTTCAGGATTGGGTAGACGCTCACTTGTCGATGTTTATGATTTATGGATTTAGTATGATGTATAGGACTTTCTCGTTATCACTGCGGTTAGCAGCTTGTTTATTTTGGAAGTTGGATGTGGTTTGGCTACGTTGCTCGCATGGGCGAGTAGATGGCCGGTGACACCCGAGCGAAATTTGTAATTGTTATTTATTTTTCCGCTGTGAGACGTTTTAATTATTGCTACGTGAGGGATTATATCGTGATTATGGAGAGGGGTGTTACAAAAGTGGTATCAGAGCGGAGTACCACTCTGATGACGAGAAAGTAGGATAAGACAGTGAGCTTAGGACTTGGGAAGTATTGGGAAACATTTGGGAAGTATTAGACGATTTGTCTTAGAAGGATATTGTGTCTAGTAACGCAAACTGCATGAAATAGTAGCCTTTAAGGCAATTCAATATCTACTGGTTGTGTACGGTAATTTACCGAATATTTATGTGACATACTGTACTACAGATGTCTGGGAGAACTAGAGGGCGTGGTACTGGAAGAGGTAGAGGTGGTGACCCCAGCATTCCAGGAGTTGCTGAGACGGTTGCAGCCGTTCTTGCACAGCTGGGTACCCAGATAGGAGGAGCAGCACAGCCCACCCACCACAGCCCAGGGAAACGAACTGGCGGAAGTCAGTTAGCAAGACCCGACCACCTACGTATTCAGGGGAACAGACCCCGTAGCTTTGGAGCGTTACATTGTTGAACATGAGAAAGCATATGAAGCTTTGCAAGTACCTGACGACAAGAAGGTCACCATTGCTGCTTTCCATTTGAAGGGCAGCCAGTAGTACTTGGTGGAGGTTGGTCAAGGACCATCACCTGGCTACGCCCGACTTTTCGTGAGATGCCTTTGTCGAGTTGCTAAGAGGGAAGTACTACCCAGCACATCTCAAACAGAAGAAGCGCCAGGAGTCAGAGACACTGACCTAAGGAGGTCTGACCGTGGATGAGTATTACGCTCGATTCATTGGTCGCTGGACTCCATTCCCGGTGTGGATTACTCAGAGACCGTGAAGGTCAAGAAGTTCCGGGGAGGACTATTATTTCGTATTCAGATGGCGATGGGTGCTACCCTCTACACTACCATCCAAGTACTAACATGAAAGCCATAAAATTCTTTACTTACTACATTACCAATTAACTTTGTGAGAACTTACCAAGGAGATTCCAGGAGTGTTATGAGGCTGCCTCGAGGACGGAGCTAATGCTCTAGACTCGGGAAGAGACTCTCGGGGCCAAGAAAAGGAAGAACCCTGAGGAGAGTCTGAGGGTGGAGGAGCATCTCCAGGCGAAAGCCAAAAGAAGGGAAAGAAAGTAAGGACTTATTCCATTTTAGATTATTTATCATATTAAATACCTTAAGAATGCTGACCCGAAACCTTAAATAGGAAATTCTTTCCAAAGAAAGGGTAGCAGGGTCACCAGGGAGGAGCAAGGGAAAAGAGCCCGTCCTTTGGTTGACCGGCCCAGCACCTTCTAAGGGTGAGAACACCTACCTCTTAAATTGAATTGTGACCTTAACCTTTAAATCATCAGATTGTAACTTAAACTTAATTACTACCATTAGGCACCAGACAGCCCCCGCGCCATTTTTACTATAAGCGTTGTGGGAAAGACCATCCTGGGGTCGATTGCGAAGGCCGCAAAGTTGTCTGTCGGTGCTGCAAGAAAGAGAGCCATAGGGAATACGAGTGCTAGATGAATCCAGAGAGCCGTAATTACAGGTCACCAAAGAATACTCAGAAGACCTCAGCTGGAGGATCTGGAGTACCACGAGGCGGTCAGGATGGCCAGACATCTACTGATGCTGGAGCCCTGAAGGGCAAGGGAGTAGATAGGGCATGAGTTCCTAACTCCATGAGACCGCTGGTGGAAGACTTTGTTTACTTACTATGTTGTGTGCTTACTTTGGATGTTAGAAGGAGCTATGTTATAAGTATGTGGGAGGTGTCATTGACCACTCTCCTTTTGTGTAAGACTTTGGGATTAGTTGTGTGTACTCAGTATCTATAAGCTTTAAACCTTGACGGATATATATGAACAAGATGTTAATGCTTACATTATCATGTATCAATACTCAAATGACGAAGAGTCAATGAGACCGTGAACACTGAACCAGAATTTCCACCTGCATGGCGCACTTGCTATTGCAAGCGCTATGACAAGAAAACCACTGAAATTTCAATTTGCCTTGCGCACTTGCTACAGCAAGTGGAGCAAAAACAACAGCAACAGTAACAGTAACTGCAAATGCAACTGCAACAACTACTACTTTTAGTCTTTTATTATATGTATACCAAAAAAAATGCTTTTCAAACTTTTCATACAAACCTTGAGGTTAGAAACCTATGCCACTTTGGAAGGACCGTTAGTCCAACCACAGCAACTGGAGAAATGCTACAACCACTGTGATTGTAAATCACACCAGTTTAAACTGTTTGGGAATTTTCAGACAAGGCTTGTTAGCCAAATACCATCAGTGTATACATGCATTTAATGCTAATCACTATCAGTGATAAATGTTTAGTCCTCATGGACAAGCATACCTTTGTAGATGCACCACCGTTAGTGAGGATGGTTGGGAAGTGAAGAGCCAAGTTGCTCAAGCTATTATGCAATCTGCAATACATCCAATTAAACGGATGAGGGAAAGAATGTGAACTATGGAAGAATTGTGATCATGATAAACAGGGAGAAAAGGAAAATGTGTTGTACTCAATGAGATCAAAAAAAAAAGAGGAGAAACAAGTTTGCTAATATAGCACGGATTTTACTTACACCGAGTTGAATAATACCAGTCTATGGCACAAATTACCACGGATGCCACTAAGGCAATAGCACTTATTACAGGATAACTTATAACATGAACTATTACACAAAAAAAAAAAGCAAAAAGAAGACAAAAAAAAAAAAAGAAGATGAAGAAGGAAAAAAAAAGGGATATCCATCAGAGGGAGATTGACAACAGAATACTTCACAACAACCGTGTGACAGACATTACCAGTTTACTAACGAGACATGGGACGACCGCACTCCGTTAGGAGCATGCGGGCCTGATAGATTTATTTATGAGTTAGTCGGGTAAGTAGTAAGTATTAGTACGGTACCCCATGCAAATAGACAAAGTAGTGTTAGGAACACGAGAAGTAGTCAACTCCATCTAGGACAGTAAGACGGATTACCTCGAAGATGGATGAGAAGAGCCGCAGTTAAACCAATGGGCTAAGGAAATCAAGAACCGTCAACAGAGAACAGTAGACAGTATACAGTAAAGACAGGGAAACAGTACAAGGACAGGAACCCAAAAAAAAATTCAGGAAAACCCGTTATGGACGGATAACATGTAGAATCCTCATAAGGATCGAGTAAATTATTACAATCTAGAGGAAATCTACCAGATGATATGCATATAAACGCGTGACTACGCAAGGAGAAAAGATAAAGCTATATGATAGCAGAAACCTTGCTCAAGGAACAGTGGATTCGGAATGTACCACTCACAGGATAATACGCACATCTTATCTGTTTGACTCACGAGATATTAGTTGTTGAGCGTTTACGCCTCTGCACTCTGTATGACTGAGTGTTTTGGTATTGCACTCGTGCAGTTATTAATCTAGTGGGAATGCAGAAAGATAAAGTGGACATCAACACGAGTGTGTAAAAAAAAAAGAGAACTACAACAGTGTGTTACTCTGGAACAAAACCACCAGGAGACATGGATGACAAACATCATCTTTGTGGACATATAGGCTGGTACGTCTTAGTATTACAAAGACATGTGCAAAGAGCACTAAGTACTAACAGCAGCCAATGTCATATTACATCTCAAACTGAATGTCAGTGAAGGAAGACACACGCATGTATGCTAGTGATCCAAACAAGTGGATTCACAACAATGAAAAAAAAAGAAAAAGGCAAATTGAGCCTATGTTCATGGGTCTACACCTCATACGGAGCGAGTGGGCCCATAGGGATAAACTTGGGAGAGAGCACAAGTAGATCAGTGCCCTACCCTTTATGCATTGTGGAGCCCAGAAGGGCTAAAGTCATACCCGTCTCTCTGATTTGAGGATAATCCACGAGTTGGTGAACACTTTGAGAGCCAAGTATCCAGCGCTCCTTGTTGAGGGGTTGTTGTATACTTGTGGGGTACGGGGGCGTAACCCTTTTTAAGGGGGGGTAGAGCCTCTTGGCTGTGCACATGTGTGCACTAAGTTTGGGTTGTTTAGTATGCATTGCGTACAAAGAATTGGTCGTGTGCGGGGCATACGAGGTTGTTTGTTTAGTATGCATGGCATACAGTGAATTGTTTCGTATGCATGACATACAGTGAATTAGTTTTGTTGGTTATGTTTGGTACGCGGGGCGTGCGTTGTTTGGTTGTTTGGGTGTGATGTACACTTGAATGTATGTATCTTATGAGATACTTGTTTGAATGATTGTATGTACACCATGTGTGTAGTACTTTTCTTATGCTATTTGTGATATGTATTCATATTGCTTTATAGAATGATTACATATGGTATCGCCTAGATACGAAATGAATCATTAGATATGGAATGTGGAACAATAGAATGTTATGGACACCTCAGGGAGGTTGTCAGGGTTGGTAGAACTGATAGGAAATGGTGGTGCTGATGGATCACCTATATCCATATATGATTGAACTAACACCACAACGTGATGGCTATGTGCTGTATAAGCGCAATATGATGTGTGTAAATGATATATCACATAGATATACATCATGGGAACAATGGGTAGTTATACATTTATATATACTTACCTATTTGATTAAGAGACTTCGGGACGAAGTCTTTTTAAGGGGGGTAGATTGAAATACCCCAAATTAATAAAACATGGATTAAATATTTAATCACATTAATTAAGGCCTAAACATGCCCTAAAAGTCAACTGTGAACAACAGTGGTCAACACAAAACAAGATGTTGCACCCTTTGACTGTTAAGGGTAAATAAATACCCAAATGAACTTCTTAGGACCTAAAAATTTGTCCTAAGTCTATTAACATAATATTAAGCATATTATAACCATTGGACAACACTCCAACACAAAGGAAAAGCATTTACATGCTTCAAGGTCAAAAAGGGCAAAAAGGTGCTCTAAGAATACCTTAAAGGTCTAATGACCTCTAAATGATATAAAATTGGATACCATGATCAAATATCATGTAAGGGACACAACGAAACCGTTGTCAAAGAAAACCAAGCTCAGAAACAACTTGCGACACAAAATGTGCACTAAAACTCCTAAAAGCGCGTTTTTGTGTAATCGCCTTCTAAATAGGTTTTAAATGGGATAGAAGGTTATAAATACCTTTAAATATGATAAAATATCATATTATAACATGTTAGGAATTTAATTCCAGAAATTTACGAATTTTTACAAATTTAATATTAAAATATTAATAAAACCCTAAAGTGGGGCCCGTTTGGGTCAACATTGACTAAGTTGGTCAATGTTGACCATTGACCACGAATTAGACTGCATAAAATCAGATTATTGAGTCTCCTACCAGGCCATGTGACAATACCCATGTGACAATTAAATATACACCCTTACTTTTGCATAAAATAACAAAAAGTAAACTTTACCTTACAAAACAAAAAGGGTGGTCTCCACTTGCTTACCCATGTGATGAGTGCAGCCGATTTGGAGACCCTCCTCTCCTCATTATACGGTTGTGCCCAAGGCTCCAAGCAAGACAAGACAAACATGGTGACTCATTTGATTAGTTAATTGCTAAAGGTAACATTATTACTCCATTTTGAATCAATTTTGTTTCAATCATACCCTACCTTTGTCAATGAAGGACGGCTGCCTCCTTGCCTTGTCTCCACTGAATTCTCCTTCAATTATCAACTCCAATCAAGCATTGGTGAGTCATCAAGACAATAATGACATAAAATATTCAAAAAATGACTTTAAGGCAATATTAGGTCATTCTCCTTCATTCTTCCTCTTCAGCCGAGATTGCTTCAGCCATAAGCTCTCTTTGGCTCCTCTTCCACCGTAGGTAAGTCTCCAAGCTCCATTGGAGAGAGCTCAAGCTCTAGGTAAGCTTCTAAGGCATAAAAATGCCCATTTTCTTCATCTTTCTTTCCTTTTTCGATTGATCTAGACTCCAACCTTTTCTATACATCTATGTAGAGTGTATTGGAGGTTAAAGGAAGGTTAAAATTCGGCCATACCCAGATCTAAGGAGGAAAGTTCAAGTCTTGACCATTTAAGGTAAAAATGTGCTCTAAGCACATATCTCTTCTTCCTTGTGAATTTTGGTTGTAAACCTTGGTTCCCTAGCCTTATTTTCTTCTCCTTTTCATGTAGATTCAGTTGGTATACCAAGATCTACAAGGAGTAGCTAGATCCAAGCCAAAAACACCATTTTTGGCATCTTAAACAAGGAAAAACTTAGCTATCTTCCAAGCTAATTCACCCACGGTTTTATACCTTGTTATTAAGAGAGCTTTGATACTCTTTCTCTTCTGGAAAAATAGGGCCGAAGTAGATCTACATCAAGCTTGAAGATCTAAGGTAAAAATCCATGATTTTCATGACTTAAATTACTTCTCATGGTTAGATCTTGCTTGGAGACTAACTAGGCCTTGTTTTCTGTTTGAAAACATGTAAGAGAAGCTTTGGAGAAATTCTCCTTAAGGTGGCGAATCCAAACAAGGATTTACCTAAGCTAAATCAAGGTATAAATCACTTAAACATTAACTTTGCTAAGTTAAAATGTTCTAAGCTATCTCTAATATTATTGCCGTGAGTGAAGAAGTAAAATAAGGTCATGTTTGACCTTAAAATGATTAAGGAATGGTTTAATAAATTTTATAACTAATTAAACAAGCATAATTGTCAAATTTAAGACATTATGTGGAAGTTTGGTAATTAAACAAAGAATCTATGGTGAGGCCGAAAACTTATATGTATTTTGGGACATTTATGTGTAATTTATTTTGCAAGCAAATGTTTGTAATAAGGCCATGTATTTTAGGCCATTTTATTTATGCATTTACAAGCTTTTATTTAAGTTTAGGTGATATATAATTATTACCGAAATGAATAAGGGGTTATAGTGTAATTAAATTAAATTTAGGGACTTTAGAAAAATAAAGCCGAAAATTAGAGTTAAAATAAAGTTTATAAGATTTTATAAAGTTTTGGTGGATAAATGGTGAGTTTTGGAAACTTAGGGGTTAAAACCGTAATTATAAGGAATTGGTGGTCAAGGAAATATTAAGGTGGTCAACCTTGACCATATGCTAGGTTTTGACCAAATTAGATAAGTTAAATAACTTATTTAAGGAGTTATAATAAGATAAGTATCTTAAGGTAATATTTTTATAACATATGTGGTAAATATGTTATTACCGAAAATAAAGGGTGTACAATGGTATTTTAAACACCGATGGGCTATTAGGAATTTTTAGGAATTTATTGGGTTGTTTTTGGAATTAAAATGAACTATATATGTATAATATATAGTTATTATGTCATTATGACACTTTGGAGAAATATAGATGGTGGAATGGTAAATACCGAAGGTATATGGATTAATAAGGATATTTATAACCCTTTGGTGGAATTTGGTGATTTTTAGAATTATTAAGAGAATTTAATAAGTTATGTGTATAAAATATAGTTTTAATGATATGGTAAACTATATCCACTACAAGAATATGGATCTATGAGGGCAATTTGTATAACATCAAGGGAGGTAACATAAAATTTGCCACCAAACAGAGATCAAAGGGGGCGAGCATTCTCTTGCCTCTAATTTCATGATCAACGGGGGCGAGTTAAGTAGTCGTTGCTGTTTTTCCTATCAACGGGGGCGAGTTTCTATGTCGCCTCTATTTTCCAAATCAACGGGGGCGACCTCAGATCTTTTGCCTCTGTTGGCATGTTGGTCGATGCCAGCCTATGGCTCCAATGGGGGCGATGTGTTCTAGGTCGCCTCGGTTGCTTAGTATCTAATCAGGAGCAAGTTTAGTCGCCTCCTTGAGCAATCTACGGAGGCAACTCGTTTAGTCGCCCCCATTGTATTACAATTAAATTTCAGAAACAACCAGCCCTATACGAGTTCTTCCGTTTTCTTTTCTCGCCTAAACTCTCCTCCCTTCATCTCCGTTGGGCACTTGTCTGAGCTCCGGCAAAAATTTGAAATTAGGGTTCTCTATCTCCACATATTACATTATCTGATCGATTCTTCCTTTTCTTCAGGGGTAGACCAAACCTACTCCACCTCATATCATTCTCTTCCCCGACTATAATTTTGCTACCACCTGGTGAATAAGAGCAACCTGCTCCACCTCGCATCACTCTCTTTCACCGACGGTAATTCACAATCTGTCTGGCGAACGAGGACAAGATGCTCTGTGTCTGCTTCACCTCCTCCGCCATCGGCAATGGTGTGAACCCACTGGCAAACAAGGAGCAAACCTGTTGAGCCTATGTCTTTCCTTTCCTTTCGCTGTCACTGGTCAAACGAGGGAAAGAAATTTTCCTCTGTCCTGGTATTTCATTCTGAACCGATTAACCCATATACTTCTATGGAATCTGCATATATGCGCTGGTTGATCATGTTCTTCGTTCCTCAACTCAAATAAAAAAAGACCACCAAATAAAAAAAGACTCATTGTGAGATTTGAACTCCAGATCTCTAGGGAGTTACACTTAGACTATAAACCACTGAGGCAAGAGTTTACATTCGTCTATGGTAAGAATTACAACAATTTTATTCGTTCAAACTAAGTCATGAGCAAAGTCAAACACAACGAGGTAAATTCACCCTAAGTTTTCTTCTTACCACAGCGATGTATTTTCACTTCGAATAGAACCGCAGCTATTTTTTTCTTACCGCAGCAGTTTTCATCTTCGAACCCGAGGTACGTATTCTTCTCTATTCACCAAACTGAAAATTCACCATGGCTACTTATGATTTCACCATCTCTTCGATCTCCATGGCTAGGGTTCTTCAATATTCAAGCCGCAGAGTTTGATTTGTCAACGGAGAGCCCCGCTAGTGTTAGCTCATCTTCCGATTAATTTGTCAAGGTAAGGGATTACATCCTCTGCTATTCGGTAGTGTTGTGCTTGCTTGTAATAGAATCGCGGTGCATTTTACTCTTCTTTCGTTGTCTTTTCTACTGATGTTGGTTCACACTTGCGAAAAATTGCTCTAAACAGCAGTAAACGAAGTTAGGGTTTAACTGTAATTTGGATGTATCTAAACACCGTTGATTTGTTTTGCATGCTTGTGTGTAAATTGTAGTATCGATCCTTTTTCTAGATAGTCTGGATATTGTTGTCCGGTTATTTGGGCAATGTGATGCTGATTCTCCTCCATTAATGTTAAGATTTTTTTTCCCTTATCAAAGGAGAAGAAAGAAAGAAAGAAACAATAGTAAATTACTGGAGACAAGTTGAGATCGATCGAAAGATCTAGAAGGAGAGTTTGATATATCTGAATCAATACTAGTCAGTCAGTTATTTAGTAGTAGATTCTTTCGGTACTGTGTTTCTTTCCTAATAATTAATGCATTTTCTCTGATGAGAGTAGCTCATAAATTTTGTTAATGATGACATTAGTTCTTTTGCATGTTTGTGGCTTTAGTATTTGAAGCATGAGTTCGGAAACAATTCCTACTGATGATGTTCAAGTGGAGGGGTCTGTTGAATCCTCTCAGTTGCCCAATGGACAGAAAAAAAAACGAGAGGGTAAGGTATTATATTCCTCACAGCTAGCTAATATGTGAAGTAATGACATTATTAATTGTATGCACATACTAATATAATTTTTGTAGGTCCATATCGTGGTCCAAGCAGAGCCTTAAAGTACAAAAAGATGCGACGCTCACAACCTCCAAGAATAAAAGTTTCTATTCCAGAACAATGGGGTGCTGTTGTGGGCGAGAGGGCAAATCAATTTGTGGCTGAATGTAGTGAGTGGGTAAAAGAGATGTGCCCTCTAAATGTTGAGAAATGGGAAGACATGCCCCAGGATGTACTGGACCGACTTTACGGAAAAATCATGGTAATTATTATATTTTATAAGTTGGTTTTAATAAAGCAACTTGCTATTTAATTATTATAAGTTTATAATTATTATTTTTTCTGTTTTGATTTTGCTGGTAGAGTAAATATGAGTTGCCCGAGGGAGTTCATGTGAAAACAGCAATGAAGAATCAATGCTCGAACCTATATAGGCATTGGAGAGAAAGGCTGAAAAAGAAATATTTCACTAATCACACCTCCTTAAGAGATGCAGAACGTAGTTGCCCATCTGATATTGATCCCGAGCAATGGAGATGGTTGGTGTATAATTACTGGAGCTCTGCTAAGCAAAGGGTAAATTTATCCTATTATATTTATTGTTGTGTAGTTATACAATATTAGTGTATAAACTTTATAATCTAACAAGTTCTGCATACTGCAGGAAAGGAGTGAAAAAAATCGGGCAAATGCTTTATCCATGAAGATTCGTTCCACTACTGGATCAAAATCAATTCCAAGAGTACTTCATGAACTAGTAAGATTATACAATCTGAATACTTTCACATGTTTAAGTAATCTGATATGTAAATTGCTGAATAACTATACTTTATTTGTTTCATTATAGGATAATGAGATCGAAAGGTCTGAGGTCACTGATGGAAGCACAACAGATTCCACTTCACTCACACAAACAGCTGAGCCAAAGTACATACAACTTTGGATAAAGACTAAAGGGTAATGATGACTTTGTCTTGTTCTTCTTTTTTGACGTGTAATTGATTTTATTTTAATGTTAGCTTGTAATTTATTGCAACTGTCTGTTTATGATTGTGGGATTTTACTTATTTTATTTTGATAATTCTCTCTAGTCACAAGGACGGTAGATTGGATGATGAGGCAGAAAAAGTTCTTGAAAAACTGCGAGAACTTCATTTGAAGATGATTGAAGAGACGGGCTCGGATGAGCTATCTGTGGAGGAGGCCTATGAGATGGTTCTAGGCCACTCTTCTGGTCATGCTCGTGGGTTAGGAAGAGCTCACCCAGTTCCATCAAAGAAAGGACGCTTTGGGACAATAGAGCTTCAACAAGAACTTTAACAAGTTCAGCAAAGAGAGCAAGAGCTAAGGGCAGATTTTGAAAGGAGAGAGGCAGATTTTGAAAGGAGAGAAATAGAATTGAGGGCTGAGATTGAAAAGAAAGAGAAAGAGGCTAGGGAGAGAGAGCAAGACTTGAGGGCTGAGATAGAAAGAAAAGAAAAAGAAGCAATGGAAAGGGAAGCCAAAATGCGGGAAGATATCCAAGCTCAAATGATGATCTTGTTCAGCAAAATGCCAGGTTAATTTGATAATAATTGATCTGCTATGTGATATTATTTCCTTGTGTATAGATTTCATTGTTGAATAACGGGCCCTTTTTTCTGTTTGTAACAGGTTCCAATGCTGAGAGATAATCAAGATTTAGAGAAAATTGTAGAAATAGCTTTGTATGCTGTGGAATAGCTTTTGAGATGTTTTTGAAAGTTTAGAAATAACTTTAGTGATGTTTTTGGAAGCTGGAAAATATTAGGAAATGTTCATGTAAGCTGAGATATTGATTTAGTGATGCTTTTGTATGCTGAAATATTGCTTTGGAACTGTTTTTGTAAGTTTGGAAATAGTTCTTGAACTGAACTACTTTTGTGATGTTATTATATCAATACAATTTTCTTTATGTGTTATTGTCACCCCACACGTAGGATATGTTCATGTAATGTGAGATATAGATTTAGGTGGACACGACTCTGCATATATCAGGCCAACTCTTTTCAGAGGAGTGGTAAGCCCCTATGTTTTTCGTCACCATGAGTTTAACTGTACAGTGCAGGTAATTATTAGCGTATGCTGATATGAAATTGAGCAATCATATTGATTTTACTCATCTGACAGCTATTTCTTTGTGTTTTGTTGCATTCTCAGAAAGAAATATTTGGAGGCTACATTTCCACAAGGCACCAAACAAGGAGTAGTTTCATCAGGAAACATGTAGAAAAGTAAGGATGGATTCTGAATTTCTCTGTTCCTGTTAGTCTCATGCTGTTTACTATGAATGCTTAATGATGATATCTCTATGTTATCTTCTTATTAGATCAAAGCTCTTCAACTTTATGATTGCTTGAGAGCCAACAAGTCAACCTCAGCGTGGGGTATTGAAGCTAGTGTTCCCTTTTTGGATAAGCTCTATTTGTGTAGCTTGTTTAATCATTTTTTTGAGTGATTGAAACACCTTGTCTGACAATTAACCATGGTTTTCCTCTTGTAGCACATATTATACCGACAAAAGGAACAGTTCAGTGATGGAGTTGGGTACAGCTGGATTGATGGCTTGAAGGATCATGCAAATAAACAAGTACGTGACTTCGGAACTCTGATTCATGGTTACTGTACTTCAGACATTATGTTTCTTTATTGAGTCACAGTCAAGTAGTTCTCATGCCTTTATGTTTCTTTATTGAAAATTCAGGTTACAAATTCTATGCTGACGAATGTTAGTTTCATATATCTGGAGAACACTCCCATGACCAAAGAGGCTTACTACTACAGATCCTTCTTTGAGAAATACTTCCCCAAGGTATTAATGCCTTCCTCCCTTGCTTTCTCCTCTGTGGCTCCATCAATTTCTCTTACTAAGTCTCTGCCAAATGCAAAAACAGAATGCTGCAAGGCAAACAGTCCCTGGAGGACCCAGCATTACATGCAGTACAACCAAGGCGGTTGAGTGGTATGCCCCTATGATCTGTCCCTATCATCTTTCCTTTGATTTTGGGGTTATGAATCTCTTTCTAAATGAGAATAGTGCTGTTCTGCTGCATAAATTGTGCCCTGCGTCAAATGTGTGGTATTAGCTCACCAACAGTTGCTTTATTTTTCCATTTCTTTTTTGTTTTCTTAACATCTTCAAGATGGAGACATTTCCTAGAGTTTGTACATAATCGTCAGGTGTGTGCTGCTTTTCTTTTATTATTTAATCAAACTGCATTGTTGCATTAAAATTCAGGTCCTTACCTGCTGTTATATGTACACTGTCTGTCTTACATCTAGTGTCTGTAATATACCAACTTGTTTAGGTGTGCTATTTTATTCTTATGTTCGTTCTTGATACCATATTTGACAGATTATTCACTTTAGATCGCTTGAAAGACCGAAGCAAGATGATTTTTGCTTAGAATTGTGAGTGGCATTACCTTTAGCAAGGTTTGAACAGAAACTTAGTTGATAATATTGCTACAGAAATTGGACTGATTTTTTGGTCTCTACTCTTGCTACAGGATCAGTTCCTCAAGCCTTTCTTTACTGGAAGCTGATAGAAGACTTGGACGCTATTATTGAGAATATATCTTGCATTTGTTCATGTACATACAATGAAATTGATTTTTTGTTTCTAAGCTGCAAGTTACACATTAGTGCTTGTGGAACTGATCTTGTAGCAAGAGCATGGTTACCTGTGTTCAGGTTGAATAAATGATTATGAATTAAGTTTATTTTTATTTTTTTTCTTAGAAAAAGATCTATGGAGGCAACAAAATTGCCCTAAGATACACTCAAAGGGGGCGACCTAAAACAGCTTGTCACCATTGGGGCAAGCAAAGGGGGCGACCTAAAATGCTTGTTGCCATTGGAGAAAGCAAAGGGGGCGACCTAAAACGCTTGTCACCATTGGTTAATCGGTTAAAGAGATATATATATATATATATATATTCGAATTAACTGAAGCACAAAGGGGGTGAGGAAAGGGGTCGTCTTCGTTGACCGTAATCAAAGGGGGCGAGTTTCTGAACTCGTTACCGTTGATCAAAATAAAAGGGGGCGATCTAGGTATGTTGCCTCCGTTGGTCATTGATATATACAACCAGACTACAGCTCAAAGAGGGCGAGCTACAGAACTCGTTACCGTTGACCATACTCAACGAGAGCGACCACAGTATGTCGCCTCCGTAGATGATCGATCAACAAGAGCAATATTGTTGCTTCTTTCGGTTCGGGTCAAAGAGGGCAACTAAAGTCGCCCTCATAGATCCTATCAAACAGGGCGACCTTTTTCATCGTCATCGTAGTTTGACATGGCAAATCTTCAGAGGCAAACTTGAGGGCAATTATTTGCTCGCCCTTATATCCTAGTGAGGCAAGTTATTGATCTATAAGGGCAATAAATGTTGCCCTCATAGATCTATTATGTTGTATATATGTTATAAATAGGGCCAAATGGCAATTATAGAATAGCACAAGGGCTGTTCGGAATTTACAAAAAATAACCATAGGTTATACTCTTTTATAAGTTAGAAATGTTATATTAAATGGAATATATAACATGGTATGATTTAAAGGGTGATTTTGTAAATTAAGGAAACTATGGTTTATGGAAAAGAATAAGATTTTCTTATGGTGCCTAAGAGGCAATATAAAATAGTTTTGTATAAAAACTATAGGTTATAAGTCAAAGGGAATAAAAATATCACATAGTATGATATTAGTATATCGTATAACATTACATAATGTTATGTGGTCAAAACGGAATTTAAATGAAGTTAAGGGCTATACCGAGTTAACAAGAGTTGGAAAATGAATTTTAGACTAAGGTCTATAATGTTATAAATGTTATAGCAATTATATGGTTTAGATGGAATTAATATAAGGAAGGGTATTCACATTAAAGAATGTGACAAACTATAAATAAAGGGAATTTATAAACTAAAGTATTTATTGAATAAACCTTAGGAGTTGTAATTATACAACATAAAATGTTACATAATATTAGGATAATAATCTTAATATGTAACACCCCCCGAATACACATCCAGTAGTACAACAAGCTCCTAGCCTTAATACAAGACAACTATGCAGCGGATTCTCAACATCATCCGGGTGTCACAGACGCCAACCACCCACGTGGTTGACACAACCATACCACCAACACCAAGTTACGGTCTGCATGACTGGAAACAGCCCTCAATAAAAACTCATAAACAATACATAGTACAATTCCCAATTACCGAGTGTCTACAACAAAATTACCAAATCATAAACTAAGAATTACATCTCGGGTTTAGTATCAACCCATATATTACACATACTACCACAACCTTAAAAGTCATGCCCTGATGGACTACCCCCATGGTAGCCATCCCGCCTACGCTCCGTTATCGTCCGGCACAATACCTGTAAAAAATTGGGTTGTAAAGGACTCAGCAAACTACGCTGAGTATGAACGTGTGTAGCCCGTATGTTACCGGGCCACACGACTACTTGGTCGAATATTAAGTCAATTTACATGCTATAATCAAGCAGTAAAACACACCACATTACAACATAGTATCATACACACTTAAGGTAGTAACACATTAGCAACAACAACCAAGCACAACAAGCTGCTAGTAACACAACAGCAATCATGTACATAATAAAACGTGTGCATAGGTATGTAATACCCATGATCCTCACTATGGGATCGTACGAGCGTTGTGTGTTTTCATTTCTTCTCTCTTGTTCCCTTAAAGTGTATTTTCTTTCTCTTTCCTTGCACCAGGTCTGGGGATGTAATTTAGATCCCGTGACCATCTCATGTAGGTGCTAATCTTTCCTTGTTTCTTTAAGGGTTATTAGTTAATTCTCTTATCACCACAATTTGGAGTACATCTTGTCCATAGCTAATCCTCCATTCCCGGATAGCTCTTTCTCTCTCTGTTGTTTTTAAATGTTACTGGCCATTGCCCCGGATACCAAGGGTCCGTCTCCCTATTCCTTTTCCATGTTACTAGCCTCTGCTCCGGATACAAAGGGTCCGTCTCCCTATGCCTCTTAATGCTCTGGTCTCTACCCCGGATACAAAGGGTCCGTCTCCCTATTCCTTTTAATATCATTGGTCTCTACCCGGATACCAAGGGTCCGTCTCCCTATTCCTCTTTATTTTATTGGTCTTTACCCCGGATACAAAGGGTCCGTCTCCCTATTCCTCTTTATTTTATTGGTCTTTACCCCGGATACAAAGGGTCCGTCTCCCTATTCCTCTTTTTTTATTGGTCTTTACCCCGGATACAAAGGGTCCGTCTCCCTATTCCTCTTTATTTTATTGGTCTTTACCCCGGATACAAAGGGTCCGTCTCCCTATTCATTTTTAACGGGTATTGGCTTATCATCATCATTGATAGTTCGACACCATAGTGGGTGTCATTATAGGTCCTCTATAGTTAAGAGGAGTTTTCTTTTATGTAGTTCCTTTGTTTATCCACGAAGTTCGTTGTGTTTCATCTCAAGGTTTCATCAACGAGAAGGGACTACACTACTGTGTGCGCGCAAGCAATATGCACAATCATAGCAAGCGGGTAAGCAAGGAAAATAAGCAATCCATTCACATGCTTACACCAGTTCACAACAGACAATTAAGCACGGTAAGACAACATTCGTTTTCATGCATTAGTCTTGTGGTCATAGTCAAACAAGGCACACAAGCCGTGTAACATGGCAACATACGAACCACACATGTCCATACCTGGATCAGAAGCAAGTAGTCACACACACGGAGCCCTGGTTGAAGTTCGCTACGGCCCTAGCGTTAATTACAAACAATGTGTCAGTTTATGATTTCATGTGACAACCTTTGTGACACTCCCGGAATTTATTAATTTATTATCGGGTGTTATTTCCTAGATAAAACTTCGTTGCATGTTCAACCTTTATTAACCCTTAGGACTTCCCACGTGTTAGACTTTATGTTACTCCTAGGGCATTCACACCCTTGTTTTACACGTTAACTAAGTCCTTTGTCCTATCTACTTTTTTAGAGCATTTAAGCGTCCGTGTAACATGTTTCTATAAGATAGATTTAACTTGTCTAAAAGGTATTCCTTTCTTAGTTATGTTTTGAGCTCATTATTTATACAATAACACTCCTCAATCACTTCTAGAACTCCCTTATATTGAAGCTTAAATATTTCCAAACTGAAATAAGGTTCTTGTATATAACCTTATTTTATCACACTTTTAATATGTCTAACCGTGTCTAAACTTCCCGAGTTGTTTTGTAAGTTTAGCTAGATGCATTAGAAAGGTTTTGGGTTCAATATAACTCTAACATTACCCTCATAACACCCATGTAACTCAGTTATACAGAGGCTACATCGTTAATGCAAATCTGAAACGTAACCTATATATTTCCTCTTGATTCTTATATCTAACTAGTTCAACTAATGTTTGATTCTTTCCCACAGGATTTACCCATCCATCTATGGGTGTTGACACTGTTTAGGCTCAAAACTAAACACTAAAAGACCTTCTACTCTTAAACACACAGAAAACAACCCAACCATGACAATCTGAAAAGGAAAACCGAAATGGAACCATATAACTAAAATCTCTCTTTGGTTTTGGTTCTGTTGGTTTTTTAATCTGCCCTTTTTGATCTGTCCCTAGCTTCCCATCTATGTAGCTAGGTGTTCTAGCCATATTTCCAACCCAAAACAAACTAAAGTAACTCTGTTAAAACCAACACTGTATTGCATATACGGAATGGAGGGATCTGAAAACCTGAAACGAAACTGATATGCCCTCTTTGACTTGTTCTGTTTATTTCCAATTCAGACATTCATCTCTCTCTCAATCTGATTGTCTAGTTAGCTCACTGCATTAACTAGTTCTAAATTTCGAATTAGACACAAGAGCACCTAGGCACCCTCCCAGAAAAACTCTGTACACAGAAACAAAAAGTCTAAAAATCATGAACTGATGCAGTTCTTTTCTGGTTGTGGTTTCTTTTTTTTTTCTGTTTAGCACTTAATCTGTCTTGTAACCAGTCCCACGGTACTCACCTAGCTAGTTAAGTATCCTAGCACAATTTAAATTCAAAGACAACCCCGATCACCCCCCATGGATCTCTCGGTTATGACTTGATACTGAAACCGAAAGATCTGAAACTGGAATCGAAGACTGAAACGCAAACTGTAAACCTGAATCATGAAACTGTTATAATTTTCTTCACGGTTTTTTTTGTTTCTGTTAACTAACCCTTACTACTCTCTTATTCTCTGTAACAGAGTTGTGCAGAAGCACAAAGATTCTAGAACTGAACCAGAACTGAAACTCTGAGGCTCAAATCTGGTATTTTGATATATTCTCTTCCTTGTCTGTGTTCACGTTTTGGCTGTCAATTCCTCCCAAGGCACCTATTTACTCCGTTAAGGATTGTGGTTAAATTCTTATCTTCAAACCGGACCCCAAACCAACAGGGAGTGTCCCTCTGTAGCAATGTTATACAGACCACACCGGTTATAGGAAAACTGGGAATCAAAAACCCAAAATCTGTTACGTACTTCTTATTTTTTTTCTTGGTTTGTTAAACTGTCTTCTACTCTTCCAAAGGAAGACACTCACTTACTCTCTCCTTTAGCATGCCTTGGGTTCCATTCTTAAGCTGTTGCAACTCACTCATTATCTCTGTAAGTCGGTTATAGAGAACCAAAATCTGAAACTAATATACCTTTCCTGTTATTGTTTCTTTCCGTTTTTTTTTTCAGTTTGATGTGTAATTCTTCCCCAAGTGTCTCACCAACTAGCTAGATATATCAGTACTGTTTGGGGGTTCCTTTCCATGCCATTACAACCTTCTTAAACCATGGGTAATACAATCATACAGAAGCAACGAATTACTGAAACCTGAATCGACACCCCTGGCAACTTCCATTCAGCCTTGCTGATTAAGGTATTAAACTGTTCCCTAATCTCTCCCAAACTGTTTACTCATGTGATTAAGTGTGTTATAAAGTTTCTTTTGCATTTAGGAACAGACCCAGACAGTTTGGTAAACCTACAAAAACTTACCTCTACTCAGACAGGAATCTCTCGACACAGAACTCATAAACCAGAACCTGATATGGTCTTGCTTTTATTTTCCTCTTCTGTTGCCTATCATGATTTATTCAATTCTCCTCAAATTGTTTAGCTCCTTAGCTAATGGTCCAGCAAGGTTCTTCACTTAAGGTCAACCCAATAACATCATTATATTCCTCTAGATGTTAGTTACATAGACAACAACAGTTATCGAATCTGTATATCAGCTTCAATGTATTTCAGTTCCTCTATTACCCTTTTTAATGTGTTACTTGTTTTCTCTAGTACTCTCAGTTTAGTTACCCTTGGTCTAATGTTTTTTTTTCCAACTCAGGCCCACAACAACAAGGCCACGCCTCTGGAGATTCCTCACACAGGATCTGTATGTTGCAGAAAAACAGAAACCTCTTTTTTTGAAAACTGTAAACGGTACACTTCTCTTCCTCCTGTTTTGATTATTTACAGGTTCGATTTTCCATTTCTTTCCACATGGCTTAACTACTTAGTTAATAGTATTCACCCAGTTTCTAATCCTCGAACAGACCCAAGACTACTAGTTAGAACTACTGAAATATCCCAAAGCTGAATCGAAGAGAACTCGAGGAGCTGAAACACGATGATATTTCTTTTCCTCCTATTCTTCTTTTCTGATCTTTCATCGGTTTTCTGTTTTTCCTAACACCACAAGGCTGTTTACTACCTAGGTAATTGGTTAGTAATATTTTAGGGTCGTCATAGGGTCAACACCCTCTTCATATTACTACTGAAAACAGGTGGTGCAGAGATGTAAGTTACAGACTTTTTAGCCACACGTTTCAGCACTATTCCATTAACTGTTTACCCAGAATCTTTCTGAACCGGTTTACCCTGTTGCTTAACCCCTAGATGGCTGGTACATTTGTTACACCTTGCATCAGAATTAACTAGTTCCCCATTTAGTGCATTAAGAGACATTCCTCTCAGGCATCACTGTGTGTGAAATTATTGATCAGTGCAGGCTTTGAAATCAGTAAAGAGCAGTTGGGTAGCTTACTACCTTGAGTTTTTCTTTTGTCTTTGAGGCTGGTTCTCCCTGATCAAGTCTTGGCACTACGTGGAACTCTCAGGCCCTACTGGAACAATCACTCAAGTGTTAGACTTTGGCAACCCAAAAACAGGTAATGGGCTGGAGAGATCAGGAAGCTGTTTTGAAGTTATCACCTTCTGGTTACGGTTCAGAGAGGTGTTGGGAAGCTCCTACCAAAGTGGCTCTCGAACAGATCCAAGGGGCTGCGTGCAAGGTTCATGCAAGAGGGGAATAATGATTTGAATGTGTAAATCTGCAGTGTCTCGGCAGCAGGACAAGAAAAAAAATAAAACGGAATCAGAGTAGCAGATTTCCAGGACTAAGATCAGTCCAGGATTTACAAAAGAAAAGGTCCTGTACGAATATAACAAGATGAACAGACAAAACGTGGGGGATGTTGCTTGCTGCTTACCTCCTGATCGTATTGCTTCGGGTTTCTAAGGTTTTGAACTATCCAGTTTCAGACAGACCACCGGCAGAGAACTGTGGGGTGTTGAAGGCCTGGTCTTGCGTCAAGAATGAAGGGAAGCTTGAGGAGAACAAACTGGTTCCAGACATGCACTGGTCGTGGAACATATGGAAGGAGGTGGAGGAGCTGAGTGGGTACACACCTGCGGGGAAGGAGGAGTTTTCTACATGCACGGAGGGAAAAAGAAAGACTAGAGCATGTGGGTGTGGGTGTGGGCGTGGGAGTTTTTGTGCCACCCAGAATGTGGTCCGCATGCAGGGGACATTATCTAAGAATTGGTGAAAGTAAGCTTAGTGGAGAATAGTCTCTGATGGTTGGTGTTTGGTGATTGAGCGACTGGGAACGAAGCGGGAGTAAGGATTTTTTTTTGAAACTTAGAGCTGATTACTTGTTAGTCCATTATTATTATGCATATAATAGTTTCATATGCCTAGAGGTGAAATCTTGTTATTGAATACGAGCTCAGCTCAACTGGTTAAAGCATTTGAGGCGGGTACGAAAGGTACCGGTTTCAAACCTTAGTGGGAGTGTCTTTGCTCCTTTTTCCTCTTTCTTTTTTTTTGTATAAGTAAGCTTATTTATATATGTAGACCATATATATATCGCGTTATTTTTGTTGCGATGTTATGCGATGTTATAAGTAACAATGCGACACATTTATATGGTCGTATATATATATACATATACGCACAACCAACGTTACAGTATTTTGTTTTGTCGCATTTTAGTTGTATGATCATAATGGTTACTCATAATTTAATTTAACCTTCACGAATTTGAACGGTTAATTATTCGAGGTATTTCAGCCTACCCCCTTAAAGGAACTTCGTCCCGAAGTTGTTACTTCCTTAACTGATATTTTCCATTCTTGTTAATCCTAGGGATCAAGTCCCACATTCCATAATTCTCACTACCTAGGTGTGTTCATAAGCGCTATGCCACATTAGTGGCTTCTCACAAGTTTTCATAGTAGGCCAAGGTATTAGCAATGTACACATAACCATCTGAGGTGTAAACCACAGTACACACATTCATTCATAACCGAGCGTACATACACACACATAACAATCTCATACACACAACCAACGTGTGGCTGTAGGAACACACACAGTGCACAAATTAAGTCCTGAATACGTTCTTTCTAACCAAGGGATCATGTCCCGCAAGTTCCACAGTTCTATTTCACCATTTGTGCTTATAAGCACCACGCCACATCTATGGCTCAATAATACTGCAATGTACCAATAATATTTATGTACTGCAATCATAGCAACCGGATGAACAAGTCATTCATTTATGACTACCATACGTTCAAACCAATCCACACACATAGCATTCAAAACAACACCACAAAACGAACAACGATACAGTAAAACGCAGCGCGCCTACCCCCCTTAAAAATGGATTACGCCCACGTAATCCCTATTATATCATCCTTGAACTTTGGTTCAAGATGTTTAAGTCTCATGGGGTTTTCTTGTTTCTATGCAATGCAGCTCACCGTATAAGCCTATCAAATGCCCTGACTATGTTAGTGGCTCAGTTTATGTCTCAAAGATTCTTATCGATATCCACACCGATCTATACGGATTCGGGTTATCCTCCCTGGGTCTAGGGTATTGGCAGATAAGTCACTTGTTATTCAACTGGAAAATGTGAAATATGGTCCACCAGCTTCTGCTGTGCGACTCTGATTACTTTCAGGTTTGGTTTTCCTTCTCTTTACTTTTCAAGATAGTGCATGGCTTATTTGTATCTTTATCATTTAGGAGTAAAGGCCTCTCGGCTGCCGTGGGGTATTTTAATTTATACACGGTCTTATCTATTTACTCTAGAGGACAGGAGTTCATGTTTTTTTTGTGTGCTTTTAAGCGTCTGAATTGTTTTTTTGGCTGACCTTTTGGCTTTAGTTCAAGTATGCTCGTAGTAGCTATTTAGTTCTTAATATTTGATTCTCACGGACGTGTCTTTGTTACACGACTTTTTAGTTTAATCTTACCGCTCGTAATTATGTTTAGATAGCTAGTCTCCTCTGCTAGCATTACTACCCCTTTTTTTTGCTAACGTGCATAGTCAAATGAGATTTTTTTTTTCATCTTTGAGAAATCTTTATTTTTCAGCCCCATTTATGGCTTTGACGCTGCTGGTTGACTTTAATTAGTTTCAGTCAAAAGGTTACTGAATTTTGTATGTTAGAAGTCTCTATGATTGTAGCTATTTTACATAGGATGTTTAGTTTCCTTCTCATCATCATTATTGTTCTTATGTCCCGCCAGGAACTAAGGTAATTGACTACTGTCGGTTACATCTTGCATTTGATTGCGATTGTATGTATTTACGTGGTAACTTTTTGGTTAATAGTAACATCACACCATTTCAAATCCTCACATATCTGTATACTCATGTGTTTATCCCCGAATTTTCGAACCATGTATCCATGTATTTTATGTGGTTTCAACACCGCTTCCTTTGCATTTTTACTTGTCCAACTTATAAACTTTCACCAAATTGTAGTTTATGTGTCCCCTTGTAGGGGGTTTCGAAAGTCATCCAACACTGACGTGATCAGCGTAAGTGTCGGGTTACCTCCACCCCAATTTGTGCTCAGTGTCACGTGACCTGGCCAGGGTCAAGTTCGACCTTGCACATCCGTTTTAAACAAATAATTAGTTTAACCGATTCTAATTCTTACCTCTCTGGTTTCTAGTCATCTGGCAATCAATTCATTGACTAGTGTCACCAGTTTCAGCTGTCTGGGATTGAGAGACTTAGAAGAATAATTGAATAAAAGAAGAAGGAAGGAGGTGGTGTTGTGTTTCTCAGGTAATGTAGAGAATGAAGAGAAACGTGAGAAGGAGCAGGGAATGTATTGAATTCCGTAATATTATACTTTAGTGCGTAAAATTGTGTCATGCTTCGTTAAGCATTATAGGTTGTACCAATTTTATGGTGTAATTTCGTCTTGAACTATATTCTCTTATCCCATTGTTTTACGAGAGGTTTTCTTAAATTACCCTCTCAAGTGTTCGAATTGCAGAATTTATCTCAATCGCATCCTTGGCTTAATTAATTGCTTATTTGAGCTTTATTTATTTTGTAAATTTTAGGGTATTTCGGTCCTCTTTGCTTGTGAGGCAGGATCCTATCGACTGCTAAGCATGTCGACCCAAGTTGTCGCTAAAATTGGTCCCTCTACGGGTATTATCCTTTTGGCAACGTCTATTGTATAGTATAGTCTTTTCTCCACGGGTTGTTTGTTTGACATTAAGTAATTGCCAGATCGGGCCTTCCCGAGTATGAGGAGACTTCTACCTCTCTGGCATTTTTCTCTGGGTTTAAAGAAGATTAGGGGTGTGGAGGTTGGGCGTAAGTGTCTGTTAGGTATTCAGTAGTTATTAAGGAAGAACCCTAACTAACGCGCCTCACATACTAACCCTTAACCCCGTTTCCCCGAATTCAGGTTTTCCTATACTCGGTACATCTCTGTCCAGTCATCAGAGCGCAACTACGCTCTGATACCACTTTCTGTAACACCCCCCGAATACACATCCAGTAGTACAACAAGCTCCTAGCCTTAATACAAGACAACTATGCAGCGGATTCTCAACATCATCCGGGTGTCACAGACGCCAACCACCCACGTGGTTGACACAACCATACCACCAACACCAACACCAAGTTACGGTCTGCATGACTGGAAACAGCCCTCAATAAAAACTCATAAACAATACATAGTACAATTCCCAATTACCGAGTGTCTACAACAAAATTACCAAATCATAAACTAAGAATTACATCTCGGGTTTAGTATCAACCCATATATTACACATACTACCACAACCTTAAAAGTCATGCCCTGATGGACTACCCCCATGGTAGCCATCCCGCCTACGCTCCGTTATCGTCCGGCACAATACCTGTAAAAAATTGGGTTGTAAAGGACTCAGCAAACTACGCTGAGTATGAACGTGTGTAGCCCGTATGTTACCGGGCCACACGACTACTTGGTCGAATATTATTAAGTCAATTTACATGCTATAATCAAGCAGTAAAACACACCACATTACAACATAGTATCATACACACTTAAGGTAGTAACACATTAGCAACAACAACCAAGCACAACAAGCTGCTAGTAACACAACAGCAATCATGTACATAATAAAACGTGTGCATAGGTATGTAATACCCATGATCCTCACTATGGGATCGTACGAGCGTTGTGTGTTTTCATTTCTTCTCTCTTGTTCCCTTAAAGTGTATTTTCTTTCTCTTTCCTTGCACCAGGTCTGGGGATGTAATTTAGATCCCGTGACCATCTCATGTAGGTGCTAATCTTTCCTTGTTTCTTTAAGGGTTATTAGTTAATTCTCTTATCACCACAATTTGGAGTACATCTTGTCCATAGCTAATCCTCCATTCCCGGATAGCTCTTTCTCTCTCTGTTGTTTTTAAATGTTACTGGCCATTGCCCCGGATACCAAGGGTCCGTCTCCCTATTCCTTTTTCCATGTTACTAGCCTCTGCTCCGGATACAAAGGGTCCGTCTCCCTATGCCTCTTAATGCTCTGGTCTCTACCCCGGATACAAAGGGTCCGTCTCCCTATTCCTTTTAATATCATTGGTCTTTACCCCGGATACAAAGGGTCCGTCTCCCTATTCCTCTTTATTTTATTGGTCTTTACCCCGGATACAAAGGGTCCGTCTCCCTATTCCTCTTTATTTTATTGGTCTTTACCCCGGATACAAAGGGTCCGTCTCCTTATTCCTCTTTATTTTATTGGTCTTTACCCCGGATACAAAGGGTCCGTCTCCCTATTCATTTTTAACGGGTATTGGCTTATCATCATCATTGATAGTTCGACACCATAGTGGGTGTCATTATAGGTCCTCTATAGTTAAGAGGAGTTTTCTCTTTATGTAGTTCCTTTGTTTATCCACGAAGTTCGTTGTGTTTCATCTCAAGGTTTCATCAACGAGAAGGGACTACACTACTGTGTGCGCGCAAGCAATATGCACAATCATAGCAAGCGGGTAAGCAAGGAAAATAAGCAATCCATTCACATGCTTACACCAGTTCACAACAGACAATTAAGCACGGTAAGACAACATTCGTTTTCATGCATTAGTCTTGTGGTCATAGTCAAACAAGGCACACAGCACACAAGCCGTGTAACACGGCAACATACGAACCACACATGTCCATACCTGGATCAGAAGCAAGTAGTCACACACACGGAGCCCTGGTCGAAGTTCGCTACGGCCCTAGCGTTAATTACAAACAATGTGTCAGTTTATGATTTCATGTGACAACCTTTGTGACACTCCCCGAATTTATTAATTTATTATCGGGTGTTATTTCCTAGATAAAACTTTGTTGCATGTTCAACCTTTATTAACCCTTAGGACTTCCCACGTGTTAGACTTTATGTTACTCCTAGGGCATTCACACCCTTATTTTACACGTTAACTAAGTCCTTTGTCCTATCTACTGTTTTAGAGCATTTAAGCGTCGTGTAACTTTTCATAAGATAGATTTAACTTGTCTAAAAGGTATTCCTTTCTTAGTTATGTTTTGAGCTCATTATTTATACAATAACACTCCTCAATCACTTCTAGAACTCCCTTATATTGAAGCTTAAATATTTCCAAACTGAAATAAGGTTCTTGTATATAACATTATTTTATCACACTTTTAATATGTCTAACCGTGTCTAAACTTCCCGAGTTGTTTTGTAAGTTTAGCTAGATGCATTAGAAAGGTTTTGGGTTCAATATAACTCTAACATTACCCTCATAACACCCATGTAACTCAGTTATACAGAGGCTACATCCTTAATGCAAATCTGAAACGCAACCTATATATTTCCTCTTGATTCTTATATCTAACTAGTTCAACTAATGTTTGATTCTTTCCCACAGGATTTACCCATCCATCTATGGGTGTTGACGCTGTTTAGGCTCAAAACTAAACACTAAAAGACCTTCTACTCTTAAACACACAGAAAACAACCCAACCATGACAATCTGAAAAGGAAAACCGAAATGGAACCATATAACTAAAATCTCTCTTTGGTTTTGGTTCTGTTGGTTTTTTAATCTGCCCTTTTTGATCTGTCCCTAGCTTCCCATCTATGTAGCTAGGTGTTCTAGCCATATTTCCAACCCAAAACAAACTAAAGTAACTCTGTTAAAACCAACACTGTATTGCATATACGGAATGGAGGGATCTGAAAACCTGAAACGAAACTGATATGCCCTCTTTGACTTGTTCTGTTTATTTCCAATTCAGACATTCATCTCTCTCTCAATCTGATTGTCTAGTTAGCTCACTGCATTAACTAGTTCTAAATTTCGAATTAGACACAAGAGCACCTAGGCACCCTCCCAGAAAAACTCTGTACACAGAAACAAAAAGTCTAAAAATCATGAACTGATGCAGTTCTTTTCTGGTTGTGGTTTCTTTTTTTTTCTGTTTAGCACTTAATCTGTCTTGTAACCAGTCCCACGGTACTCTCCTAGCTAGTTAAGTATCCTAGCACAATTTAAATTCAAAGACAACCCCGATCACCCCCATGGATCTCTCGGTTATGACTTGATACTGAAACCGAAAGATCTGAAACTGGAATCGAAGACTGAAACGCAAACGGTAAACCAGAATCATGAAACTGTTATAATTTTCTTCACGGTTTTTTTTTTGTTTCTGTTAACTAACCCTTACTACTCTCTTATTCTCTGTAACAGAGTTGTGCAGAAGCACAAAGATTCTAGAACTGAACCAGAACTGAAACTCTGAGGCTCAAATCTGGTATTTTGATATATTATCTTCCTTGTCTGTGTTCACGTTTTGGCTGTCAATTCCTCCCAAGGCACCTATTTACTCCGTTAAGGATTGTGGTTAAATTCTTAGCTTCAAACCGGACCCCAAACCAACAGGGAGTGTCCCTCTGTAGCAATGTTATACAGACCACACCGGTTATAGGAAAACTGGGAATCAAAAACCCAAAATCTGTTACGTACTTATTTTTTTTCTTGGTTTGTTAAACTGTCTTCTACTCTTCCAAAGGAAGACACTCACTTACTCTCTCCTTTAGCATGCCTTGGGTTCCATTCTTAAGCTGTTGCAACTCACTCATTATCTCTGTAAGTCGGTTATACAGAACCAAAATCTGAAACTAATATACCTTTCCTGTTATTGTTTCTTTCCGTTTTTTTTTCAGTTTGATGTGTAATTCTTCCCCAAGTGTCTCACCAACTAGCTAGATATATCAGTACTGTTTGGGGGTTCCTTTCCATGCCATTACAACCTTCTTAAACCATGGGTAATACAATCATACAGAAGCAACGAATTACTAAAACCTGAATCGACACCCCTGGCAACTTCCATTCAGCCTTGCTGATTAAGGTATTAAACTGTTCCCTAATCTCTCCCAAACTGTTTACTCATGTGATTAAGTGTGTTATAAAGTTTCTTTTGCATTTAGGAACAGACCCAGACAGTTTGGTAAACCTACAGAAACTTACCTCTACTCAGACAGGAATCTCTCGACACAGAACTCATAAACCAGAACCTGATATGGTCTTGCTTTTATTTTCCTCTTCTGTTGCCTATCATGATTTATTCAATTCTCCTCAAATTGTTTAGCTCCTTAGCTAATGGTCCAGCAAGGTTCTTCACTTAAGGTCAACCCAATAACATCATTATATTCCTCTAGATGTTAGTTACATAGACAACAACAGTTATCGAATCTGTATATCAGCTTCAATGTATTTCAGTTCCTCTATTACCCTTTTTAATGTGTTACTTGTTTTCTCTAGTACTCTCAGTTTAGTTACCCTTGGTCTAATGTTTTTTTTCCAACTCAGGCCCACAACAACAAGGCCACGCCTCTGGAGATTCCTCACACAGGATCTGTATGTTGCAGAAAACAGAAACCTCTTTTTTTGAAAACTGTAAACGGTACACTTCTCTTCCTCCTGTTTTGATTATTTACAGGTTCGATTTTCCATTTCTTTCCACATGGCTTAACTACTTAGTTAATAGTATTCACCCAGTTTCTAATCCTCGAACAGACCCAAGACTACTAGTTAGAACTACTGAAATATCCCAAAGCTGAATCGAAGAGAACTCGAGGAGCTGAAACACGACTGATATTTCTTTTCCTCCTATTCTTCTTTTCTGATCTTTCATCGGTTTTCTGTTTTTCCTAACACCACAAGGCTGTTTACTACCTAGGTAATTGGTTAGTAATATTTTAGGGTCGTCATAGGGTCAACACCCTCTTCATATTACTACTGAAAACAGGTGGTGCAGAGATGTAAGTTACAGACTTTTTAGCCACACGTTTCAGCACTATTCCATTAACTGTTTTACCCAGAATCTTTCTGAACCGGTTTACCCTGTTGCTTAACCCCTAGATGGCTGGTACATTTGTTACACCTTGCATCAGAATTAACTAGTTCCCCATTTAGTGCATTAAGCGACATTCCTCTCAGGCATCACTGTGTGAAATTATTGATCAGTGCAGGCTTTGAAATCAGTAAAGAGCAGTTGGGTAGCTTACTACCTTGAGTTTTTCTTTTGTCTTTGAGGCTGGTTCTCCCTGATCAAGTCTTGGCACTACGTGGAACTCTCAGGCCCTACTGGAACAATCACTCAAGTGTTAGACTTTGGCAACCCAAAAACAGGTAATGGGCTGGAGAGATCAGGAAGCTGTTTTGAAGTTATCACCTTCTGGTTACGGTTCAGAGAGGTGTTGGGAAGCTCCTACCAAAGTGGCTCTCGAACAGATCCAAGGGGCTGCGTGCAAGGTTCATGCAAGAGGGGAATAATGATTTGAATGTGTAAATCTGCAGTGTCTCGGCAGGACAAGAAAAAAAATAAAACGGAATCAGAGTAGTAGATTTCCAGGACTAAGATCAGTCCAGGATTTACAAAAGAAAGGTCCTGTACGAATATAACAAGATGAACAGACAAAACGTGGGGGATGTTGCTGCTGCTTACCTCCTGATCGTATTGCTTCGGGTTTCTAAGGTTTTGAACTATCCAGTTTCAGACAGACCACCGGCAGAGAACTGTGGGGTGTTGAAGGCCTGGTCTTGCGTCAAGAATGAAGGGAAGCTTGAGGAAACAAACTGGTTCCAGACTTGCACTGGTCATGGAACATATGGAAGGAGGTGGAGGAGCTGAGTGGGTACACACCTGCGGGGAAGGAGGAGTTTTCTACATGCACGGAGGGAAAAAGAAAGACTAGAGCATGTGGGTGTGGGTGTGGGCGTGGGAGTTTTGTGCCACCCAGAATGTGGTCCGCATGCTGGGGACATTATCTAAGAATTGGTGAAAGTAAGCTTAGTGGAGAATAGTCTCTGATGGTTGGTGTTTTGGTGATTGAGCGACTGGGAACGAAGCGGGAGTAAGGATTTTTTTTTGAAACTTAGAGCTGATTACTTGTTAGTCCTAGTATTATATGCATATAATAGTTTCATATGCATAGAGGTGAAATCGTGTATTGAATACGAGTCAGCTCAACTGGTTAAAGCATTTGAGGGGTACGGGTCCTAAAGACCGGTTTCAAACCTTAGTGGGAGTCTGATTGTGTATTGACTTTTTCCTCTCTTCTTTTTTTTTGTATAAGTAAGCTTATTTATATATGTAGACCATATATTATATCGCGTTATTTTTTTGTTGCGATGTTATGCGATGTTATAAGTAACAATGCGACACATTTATATGGTCGTATATATATACATATACGCACAACCAACGTTACAGTATTTTGTTTTGTCGCATTTTAGTTGTATGATCATAATGGTTACTCATAATTTAATTTAACCTTCACGAATTTGAACGGTTAATTATTCGAGGTATTTCAGCCTACCCCCTTAAAGGAACTTCGTCCCGAAGTTGTTACTTCCTTAACTGATATTTTCCATTCTTGTTAATCCTAGGGATCAAGTCCCACATTCCATAATTCTCACTACCTAGGTGTGTTCATAAGCGCTATGCCACATTAGTGGCTTCTCACAAGTTTTCATAGTAGGCCAAGGTATTAGCAATGTACACATAACCATCTGAGGTGTAAACCACAGTACACACATTCATTCATAACCGAGCGTACATACACACACATAACAATCTCATACACACAACCAACGTGTGGCTGTAGGAACACACACAGTGCACAAATTAAGTCCTGAATACGTTCTTTCTAACCAAGGGATCATGTCCCGCAAGTTCCACAGTTCTATTTCACCATTTGTGCTTATAAGCACCACGCCACATCTATGGCTCAATAATACTGCAATGTACCAATAATATTTATGTACTGCAATCATAGCAACCGGATGAACAAGTCATTCATTTATGACTACCATACGTTCAAACCAATCCACACACATAGCATTCAAAACAACACCACAAAACGAACAACGATACAGTAAAACGCAGCGCGCCTACCCCCCTTAAAAATGGATTACGCCCACGTAATCCCTATTATATCATCCTTGAACTTTGGTTCAAGATGTTTAAGTCTCATGGGGTTTTCTTGTTTCTATGCAATGCAGCTCACCGTATAAGCCTATCAAATGCCCTGACTATGTTAGTGGCTCAGTTTATGTCTCAAAGATTCTTATCGATATCCACACCGATCTATACGGATTCGGGTTATCCTCCCTGGGTCTAGGGTATTGGCAGATAAGTCACTTGTTATTCAACTGGAAAATGTGAAATATGGTCCACCAGCTTCTGCTGTGCGACTCTGATTACTTTCAGGTTTGGTTTTCCTTCTCTTTACTTTTCAAGATAGTGCATGGCTTATTTGTATCTTTATCATTTAGGAGTAAAGGCCTCTCGGCTGCCGTGGGGTATTTTAATTTATACACGGTCTTATCTATTTACTCTAGAGGACAGGAGTTCATGTTTTTTTTGTGTGCTTTTAAGCGTCTGAATTGTTTTTTTGGCTGACCTTTTGGCTTTAGTTCAAGTATGCTCGTAGTAGCTATTTAGTTCTTAATATTTGATTCTCACGGACGTGTCTTTGTTACACGACTTTTTAGTTTAATCTTACCGCTCGTAATTATGTTTAGATAGCTAGTCTCCTCTGCTAGCATTACTACCCCTTTTTTTTGCTAACGTGCATAGTCAAATGAGATTTTTTTTTTCATCTTTGAGAAATCTTTATTTTTCAGCCCCATTTATGGCTTTGACGCTGCTGGTTGACTTTAATTAGTTTCAGTCAAAAGGTTACTGAATTTTGTATGTTAGAAGTCTCTATGATTGTAGCTATTTTACATAGGATGTTTAGTTTCCTTTCATCATCATTATTGTTCTTATGTCCCGCCAGGAACTAAGGTAATTGACTACTGTCGGTTACATCTTGCATTTGATTGCGATTGTATGTATTTACGTGGTAACTTTTTGGTTAATAGTAACATCACACCATTTCAAATCCTCACATATCTGTATACTCATGTGTTTATCCCCGAATTTTCGAACCATGTATCCATGTATTTTATGTGGTTTCAACACCGCTTCCTTTGCATTTTTACTTGTCCAACTTATAAACTTTCACCAAATTGTAGTTTATGTGTCCCCTTGTGGGGGTTTCGAAAGTCATCCAACACTGACGTGATCAGCGTAAGTGTCGGGTTACCTCTGCACCCCAATTTGTGCTCAGTGTCACGTGACCTGGCCAGGGTCAAGTTCGACCTTGCACATCCGTTTTAAACAAATAATTAGTTTAACCGATTCTAATTCTTACCTCTCTGGTTTCTAGTCATCTGGCAATCAATTCATTGACTAGTGTCACCAGTTTCAGCTGTCTGGGATTGAGAGACTTAGAAGAATAATTGAATAAAAGAAGAAGGAAGGAGGTGGTGTTGTGTTTCTCAGGTAATGTAGAGAATGAAGAGAAACGTGAGAAGGAGCAGGGAATGTATTGAATTCCGTAATATTATACTTTAGTGCGTAAAATTGTGTCATGCTTCGTTAAGCATTATAGGTTGTACCAATTTTATGGTGTAATTTCGTCTTGAACTATATTCTCTTATCCCATTGTTTTACGAGAGGTTTTCTTAAATTACCCTCTCAAGTGTTCGAATTGCAGAATTTATCTCAATCGCATCCTTGGCTTAATTAATTGCTTATTTGAGCTTTATTTATTTTGTAAATTTTAGGGTATTTCGGTCCTCTTTGCTTGTGAGGCAGGATCCTATCGACTGCTAAGCATGTCGACCCAAGTTGTCGCTAAAATTGGTCCCTCTACGGGTATTATCCTTTTGGCAACGTCTATTGTATAGTATAGTCTTTTCTCCACGGGTTGTTTGTTTGACATTAAGTAATTGCCAGATCGGGCCTTCCCGAGTATGAGGAGACTTCTACCTCTCTGGCATTCTTTCTCTGGGTTTAAAGAAGATTAGGGGTGTGGAGGTTGGGCGTAAGTGTCTGTTAGGTATTCAGTAGTTATTAAGGAAGAACCCTAACTAACGCGCCTCACATACTAACCCTTAACCCCGTTTCCCCGAATTCAGGTTTTCCTATACTCGGTACATCTCTGTCCAGTCATCAGAGCGCAACTACGCTCTGATACCACTTTCTGTAACACCCCCCGAATACACATCCAGTAGTACAACAAGCTCCTAGCCTTAATACAAGACAACTATGCAGCGGATTCTCAACATCATCCGGGTGTCACAGACGCCAACCACCCACGTGGTTGACACAACCATACCACCAACACCAACACCAAGTTACGGTCTGCATGACTGGAAACAGCCCTCAATAAAAACTCATAAACAATACATAGTACAATTCCCAATTACCGAGTGTCTACAACAAAATTACCAAATCATAAACTAAGAATTACATCTCGGGTTTAGTATCAACCCATATATTACACATACTACCACAACCTTAAAAGTCATGCCCTGATGGACTACCCCCATGGTAGCCATCCCGCCTACGCTCCGTTATCGTCCGGCACAATACCTGTAAAAAATTGGGTTGTAAAGGACTCAGCAAACTACGCTGAGTGAACGTGTGTAGCCCGTATGTTACCGGGCCACACGACTACTTGGTCGAATATTATTAAGTCAATTTACATGCTATAATCAAGCAGTAAAACACACCACATTACAACATAGTATCATACACACTTAAGGTAGTAACACATTAGCAACAACAACCAAGCACAACAAGCTGCTAGTAACACAACAGCAATCATGTACATAATAAAACGTGTGCATAGGTATGTAATACCCATGATCCTCACTATGGGATCGTACGAGCGTTGTGTGTTTTCATTTCTTCTCTCTTGTTCCCTTAAAGTGTATTTTCTTTCTCTTTCCTTGCACCAGGTCTGGGGATGTAATTTAGATCCCGTGACCATCTCATGTAGGTGCTAATCTTTCCTTGTTTCTTTAAGGGTTATTAGTTAATTCTCTTATCACCACAATTTGGAGTACATCTTGTCCATAGCTAATCCTCCATTCCCGGATAGCTCTTTCTCTCTCTGTTGTTTTTAAATGTTACTGGCCATTGCCCCGGATACCAAGGGTCCGTCTCCCTATTCCTTTTTCCATGTTACTAGCCTCTGCTCCGGATACAAAGGGTCCGTCTCCCTATGCCTCTTAATGCTCTGGTCTCTACCCCGGATACAAAGGGTCCGTCTCCCTATTCCTTTTAATATCATTGGTCTTTACCCCGGATACAAAGGGTCCGTCTCCCTATTCCTCTTTATTTTATTGGTCTTTACCCCGGATACAAAGGGTCCGTCTCCCTATTCCTCTTTATTTATTGGTCTTTACCCCGGATACAAAGGGTCCGTCTCCTTATTCCTCTTTATTTTATTGGTCTTTACCCCGGATACAAAGGGTCCGTCTCCCTATTCATTTTTAACGGGTATTGGCTTATCATCATCATTGATAGTTCGACACCATAGTGGGTGTCATTATAGGTCCTCTATAGTTAAGAGGAGTTTTCTCTTTATGTAGTTCCTTTGTTTATCCACGAAGTTCGTTGTGTTTCATCTCAAGGTTTCATCAACGAGAAGGGACTACACTACTGTGTGCGCGCAAGCAATATGCACAATCATAGCAAGCGGGTAAGCAAGGAAAATAAGCAATCCATTCACATGCTTACACCAGTTCACAACAGACAATTAAGCACGGTAAGACAACATTCGTTTTCATGCATTAGTCTTGTGGTCATAGTCAAACAAGGCACACAGCACACAAGCCGTGTAACACGGCAACATACGAACCACACATGTCCATACCTGGATCAGAAGCAAGTAGTCACACACGGAGCCCTGGTCGAAGTTCGCTACGGCCCTAGCGTTAATTACAAACAATGTGTCAGTTTATGATTTCATGTGACAACCTTTGTGACACTCCCCGAATTTATTAATTTATTATCGGGTGTTATTTCCTAGATAAAACTTTGTTGCATGTTCAACCTTTATTAACCCTTAGGACTTCCCACGTGTTAGACTTTATGTTACTCCTAGGGCATTCACACCCTTATTTTACACGTTAACTAAGTCCTTTGTCCTATCTACTGTTTTAGAGCATTTAAGCGTCGTGTAACATGTTTCTAAGATAGATTTAACTTGTCTAAAAGGTATTCCTTTCTTAGTTATGTTTTGAGCTCATTATTTATACAATAACACTCCTCAATCACTTCTAGAACTCCCTTATATTGAAGCTTAAATATTTCCAAACTGAAATAAGGTTCTTGTATATAACATTATTTTATCACACTTTTAATATGTCTAACCGTGTCTAAACTTCCCGAGTTGTTTTGTAAGTTTAGCTAGATGCATTAGAAAGGTTTTGGGTTCAATATAACTCTAACATTACCCTCATAACACCCATGTAACTCAGTTATACAGAGGCTACATCCTTAATGCAAATCTGAAACGCAACCTATATATTTCCTCTTGATTCTTATATCTAACTAGTTCAACTAATGTTTGATTCTTTCCCACAGGATTTACCCATCCATCTATGGGTGTTGACGCTGTTTAGGCTCAAAACTAAACACTAAAAGACCTTCTACTCTTAAACACACAGAAAACAACCCAACCATGACAATCTGAAAAGGAAAACCGAAATGGAACCATATAACTAAAATCTCTCTTTGGTTTTGGTTCTGTTGGTTTTTTAATCTGCCCTTTTTGATCTGTCCCTAGCTTCCCATCTATGTAGCTAGGTGTTCTAGCCATATTTCCAACCCAAAACAAACTAAAGTAACTCTGTTAAAACCAACACTGTATTGCATATACGGAATGGAGGGATCTGAAAACCTGAAACGAAACTGATATGCCCTCTTTGACTTGTTCTGTTTATTTCCAATTCAGACATTCATCTCTCTCTCAATCTGATTGTCTAGTTAGCTCACTGCATTAACTAGTTCTAAATTTCGAATTAGACACAAGAGCACCTAGGCACCCTCCCAGAAAAACTCTGTACACAGAAACAAAAAGTCTAAAATCATGAACTGATGCAGTTCTTTTCTGGTTGTGGTTTCTTTTTTTTTTCTGTTTAGCACTTAATCTGTCTTGTAACCAGTCCCACGGTACTCTCCTAGCTAGTTAAGTATCCTAGCACAATTTAAATTCAAAGACAACCCCGATCACCCCCATGGATCTCTCGGTTATGACTTGATACTGAAACCGAAAGATCTGAAACTGGAATCGAAGACTGAAACGCAAACGGTAAACCTGAATCATGAAACTGTTATAATTTTCTTCACGGTTTTTTTTTGTTTCTGTTAACTAACCCTTACTACTCTCTTATTCTCTGTAACAGAGTTGTGCAGAAGCACAAAGATTCTAGAACTGAACCAGAACTGAAACTCTGAGGCTCAAATCTGGTATTTTGATATATTCTCTTCCTTGTCTGTGTTCACGTTTTGGCTGTCAATTCCTCCCAAGGCACCTATTTACTCCGTTAAGGATTGTGGTTAAATTCTTAGCTTCAAACCGGACCCCAAACCAACAGGGAGTGTCCCTCTGTAGCAATGTTATACAGACCACACCGGTTATAGGAAAACTGGGAATCAAAAACCCAAAATCTGTTACGTACTTCTTATTTTTTTTTCTTGGTTTGTTAAACTGTCTTCTACTCTTCCAAAGGAAGACACTCACTTACTCTCTCCTTTAGCATGCCTTGGGTTCCATTCTTAAGCTGTTGCAACTCACTCATTATCTGTAAGTCGGTTATACAGAACCAAAATCTGAAACTAATATACCTTTCCTGTTATTGTTTCTTTCCGTTTTTTTTTCAGTTTGATGTGTAATTCTTCCCCAAGTGTCTCACCAACTAGCTAGATATATCAGTACTGTTTGGGGGTTCCTTTCCATGCCATTACAACCTTCTTAAACCATGGGTAATACAATCATACAGAAGCAACGAATTACTAAAACCTGAATCGACACCCCTGGCAACTTCCATTCAGCCTTGCTGATTAAGGTATTAAACTGTTCCCTAATCTCTCCCAAACTGTTTACTCATGTGATTAAGTGTGTTATAAAGTTTCTTTTGCATTTAGGAACAGACCCAGACAGTTTGGTAAACCTACAGAAACTTACCTCTACTCAGACAGGAATCTCTCGACACAGAACTCATAAACCAGAACCTGATATGGTCTTGCTTTTATTTTCCTCTTCTGTTGCCTATCATGATTTATTCAATTCTCCTCAAATTGTTTAGCTCCTTAGCTAATGGTCCAGCAAGGTTCTTCACTTAAGGTCAACCCAATAACATCATTATATTCCTCTAGATGTTAGTTACATAGACAACAACAGTTATCGAATCTGTATATCAGCTTCAATGTATTTCAGTTCCTCTATTACCCTTTTTAATGTGTTACTTGTTTTCTCTAGTACTCTCAGTTTAGTTACCCTTGGTCTAATGTTTTTTTTCCAACTCAGGCCCACAACAACAAGGCCACGCCTCTGGAGATTCCTCACACAGGATCTGTATGTTGCAGAAAACAGAAACCTCTTTTTTTGAAAATTGTAAACAGTACACTTCTCTTCCTCCTGTTTTGATTATTTACAGGTTCGATTTTCCATTTCTTTCCACATGGCTTAACTACTTAGTTAATAGTATTCACCCAGTTTCTAATCCTCGAACAGACCCAAGACTACTAGTTAGAACTACTGAAATATCCCAAAGCTGAATCGAAGAGAACTCGAGGAGCTGAAACACGACTGATATTTCTTTTCCTCCTATTCTTCTTTTCTGATCTTTCATCGGTTTTCTGTTTTTCCTAACACCACAAGGCTGTTTACTACCTAGGTAATTGGTTAGTAATATTTTAGGGTCGTCATAGGGTCAACACCCTCTTCATATTACTACTGAAAACAGGTGGTGCAGAGATGTAAGTTACAGACTTTTTAGCCACACGTTTCAGCACTATTCCATTAACTGTTTTACCCAGAATCTTTCTGAACCGGTTTACCCTGTTGCTTAACCCCTAGATGGCTGGTACATTTGTTACACCTTGCATCAGAATTAACTAGTTCCCCATTTAGTGCATTAAGCGACATTCCTCTCAGGCATCACGTGTGTGAAATTATTGATCAGTGCAGGCTTTGAAATCAGTAAAGAGCAGTTGGGTAGCTTACTACCTTGAGTTTTTCTTTTGTCTTTGAGGCTGGTTCTCCCTGATCAAGTCTTGGCACTACGTGGAACTCTCAGGCCCTACTGGAACAATCACTCAAGTGTTAGACTTTGGCAACCCAAAAACAGGTAATGGGCTGGAGAGATCAGGAAGCTGTTTTGAAGTTATCACCTTCTGGTTACGGTTCAGAGAGGTGTTGGGAAGCTCCTACCAAAGTGGCTCTCGAACAGATCCAAGGGGCTGCGTGCAAGGTTCATGCAAGAGGGGAATAATGATTTGAATGTGTAAATCTGCAGTGTCTCGGCAGCAGGACAAGAAAAAAAATAAAACGGAATCAGAGTAGCAGATTTCCAGGACTAAGATCAGTCCAGGATTTACAAAAGAAAAGGTCCTGTACGAATATAACAAGATGAACAGACAAAACGTGGGGGATGTTGCTTGCTGCTTACCTCCTGATCGTATTGCTTCGGGTTTCTAAGGTTTTGAACTATCCAGTTTCAGACAGACCACCGGCAGAGAACTGGGGTGTTGAAGGCCTGGTCTTGCGTCAAGAATGAAGGGAAGCTTGAGGAGAACAAACTGGTTCCAGACATGCACTGGTCGTGGAACATATGGAAGGAGGTGGAGGAGCTGAGTGGGTACACACCTGCGGGGAAGGAGGAGTTTTCTACATGCACGGAGGGAAAAAGAAAGACTAGAGCATGTGGGTGTGGGTGTGGGCGTGGGAGTTTTTGTGCCACCCAGAATGTGGTCCGCATGCAGGGGACATTATCTAAGAATTGGTGAAAGTAAGCTTAGTGGAGAATAGTCTCTGATGGTTGGTGTTTGGTGATTGAGCGACTGGGAACGAAGCGGGAGTAAGGATTTTTTTTTGAAACTTAGAGCTGATTACTTGTTAGTCCATTATTATTATGCATATAATAGTTTCATATGCCTAGAGGTGAAATCTTGTTATTGAATACGAGCTCAGCTCAACTGGTTAAAGCATTTGAGGCGGGTACGAAAGGTACCGGTTTCAAACCTTAGTGGGAGTGTCTTTGCTCCTTTTTCCTCTTTCTTTTTTTTTGTATAAGTAAGCTTATTTATATATGTAGACCATATATTATATCGCGTTATTTTTGTTGCGATGTTATGCGATGTTATAAGTAACAATGCGACACATTTATATGGTTGTATATATATATACATATACGCACAACCAACGTTACAGTATTTTGTTTTGTCGCATTTTAGTTGTATGATCATAATGGTTACTCATAATTTAATTTAACCTTCACGAATTTGAACGGTTAATTATTCGAGGTATTTCAGCCTACGCCCCTTAAAGGAACTTCGTCCCGAAGTTGTTACTTCCTTAACTGATATTTTCCATTCTTGTTAATCCTAGGGATCAAGTCCCACATTCCATAATTCTCACTACCTAGGTGTGTTCATAAGCGCTATGCCACATTAGTGGCTTCTCACAAGTTTTCATAGTAGGCCAAGGTATTAGCAATGTACACATAACCATCTGAGGTGTAAACCACAGTACACACATTCATTCATAACCGAGCGTACATACACACACATAACAATCTCATACACACAACCAACGTGTGGCTGTAGGAACACACACAGTGCACAAATTAAGTCCTGAATACGTTCTTTCTAACCAAGGGATCATGTCCCGCAAGTTCCACAGTTCTATTTCACCATTTGTGCTTATAAGCACCACGCCACATCTATGGCTCAATAATACTGCAATGTACCAATAATATTTATGTACTGCAATCATAGCAACCGGATGAACAAGTCATTCATTTATGACTACCATACGTTCAAACCAATCCACACACATAGCATTCAAAACAACACCACAAAACGAACAACGATACAGTAAAACGCAGCGCGCCTACCCCCCTTAAAAATGGATTACGCCCACGTAATCCCTATTATATCATCCTTGAACTTTGGTTCAAGATGTTTAAGTCTCATGGGGTTTTCTTGTTTCTATGCAATGCAGCTCACCGTATAAGCCTATCAAATGCCCTGACTATGTTAGTGGCTCAGTTTATGTCTCAAAGATTCTTATCGATATCCACACCGATCTATACGGATTCGGGTTATCCTCCCTGGGTCTAGGGTATTGGCAGATAAGTCACTTGTTATTCAACTGGAAAATGTGAAATATGGTCCACCAGCTTCTGCTGTGCGACTCTGATTACTTTCAGGTTTGGTTTTCCTTCTCTTTACTTTTCAAGATAGTGCATGGCTTATTTGTATCTTTATCATTTAGGAGTAAAGGCCTCTCGGCTGCCGTGGGGTATTTTAATTTATACACGGTCTTATCTATTTACTCTAGAGGACAGGAGTTCATGTTTTTTTGTGTGCTTTTAAGCGTCTGAATTGTTCTTTTTGGCTGACCTTTTGGCTTTAGTTCAAGTATGCTCCGTAGTAGCTATTTAGTTCTTAATATTTGATTCTCACGGACGTGTCTTTGTTACACGACTTTTTAGTTTAATCTTACCGCTCGTAATTATGTTTAGATAGCTAGTCTCCTCTGCTAGCATTACTACCCCTTTTTTTTGCTAACGTGCATAGTCAAATGAGATTTTTTTTTTCATCTTTGAGAAATCTTTATTTTTCAGCCCCATTTATGGCTTTGACGCTGCTGGTTGACTTTAATTAGTTTCAGTCAAAAGGTTACTGAATTTTGTATGTTAGAAGTCTCTATGATTGTAGCTATTTTACATAGGATGTTTAGTTTCCTTCTCATCATCATTATTGTTCTTATGTCCCGCCAGGAACTAAGGTAATTGACTACTGTCGGTTACATCTTGCATTTGATTGCGATTGTATGTATTTACGTGGTAACTTTTTGGTTAATAGTAACATCACACCATTTCAAATCCTCACATATCTGTATACTCATGTGTTTATCCCCGAATTTTCGAACCATGTATCCATGTATTTTATGTGGTTTCAACACCGCTTCCTTTGCATTTTTACTTGTCCAACTTATAAACTTTCACCAAATTGTAGTTTATGTGTCCCCTTGTAGGGGGTTTCGAAAGTCATCCAACACTGACGTGATCAGCGTAAGTGTCGGGTTACCTCTGCACCCCAATTTGTGCTCAGTGTCACGTGACCTGGCCAGGGTCAAGTTCGACCTTGCACATCCGTTTTAAACAAATAATTAGTTTAACCGATTCTAATTCTTACCTCTCTGGTTTCTAGTCATCTGGCAATCAATTCATTGACTAGTGTCACCAGTTTCAGCTGTCTGGGATTGAGAGACTTAGAAGAATAATTGAATAAAAGAAGAAGGAAGGAGGTGGTGTTGTGTTTCTCAGGTAATGTAGAGAATGAAGAGAAACGTGAGAAGGAGCAGGGAATGTATTGAATTCCGTAATATTATACTTTAGTGCGTAAAATTGTGTCATGCTTCGTTAAGCATTATAGGTTGTACCAATTTTATGGTGTAATTTCGTCTTGAACTATATTCTCTTATCCCATTGTTTTACGAGAGGTTTTCTTAAATTACCCTCTCAAGTGTTCGAATTGCAGAATTTATCTCAATCGCATCCTTGGCTTAATTAATTGCTTATTTGAGCTTTATTTATTTTGTAAATTTTAGGGTATTTCGGTCCTCTTTGCTTGTGAGGCAGGATCCTATCGACTGCTAAGCATGTCGACCCAAGTTGTCGCTAAAATTGGTCCCTCTACGGGTATTATCCTTTTGGCAACGTCTATTGTATAGTATAGTCTTTTCTCCACGGGTTGTTTGTTTGACATTAAGTAATTGCCAGATCGGGCCTTCCCGAGTATGAGGAGACTTCTACCTCTCTGGCATTTTTCTCTGGGTTTAAAGAAGATTAGGGGTGTGGAGGTTGGGCATAAGTGTCTGTTAGGTATTCAGTAGTTATTAAGGAAGAACCCTAACTAACGCGCCTCACATACTAACCCTTAACCCCGTTTCCCCGAATTCAGGTTTTCCTATACTCGGTACATCTCTGTCCAGTCATCAGAGCGCAACTACGCTCTGATACCACTTTCTGTAACACCCCCCGAATACACATCCAGTAGTACAACAAGCTCCTAGCCTTAATACAAGACAACTATGCAGCGGATTCTCAACATCATCCGGGTGTCACAGACGCCAACCACCCACGTGGTTGACACAACCATACCACCAACACCAACACCAAGTTACGGTCTGCATGACTGGAAACAGCCCTCAATAAAACTCATAAACAATACATAGTACAATTCCCAATTACCGAGTGTCTACAACAAAATTACCAAATCATAAACTAAGAATTACATCTCGGGTTTAGTATCAACCCATATATTACACATACTACCACAACCTTAAAAGTCATGCCCTGATGGACTACCCCCATGGTAGCCATCCCGCCTACGCTCCGTTATCGTCCGGCACAATACCTGTAAAAAATTGGGTTGTAAAGGACTCAGCAAACTACGCTGAGTATGAACGTGTGTAGCCCGTATGTTACCGGGCCACACGACTACTTGGTCAAATATTATTAAGTCAATTTACATGCTATAATCAAGCAGTAAAACACACCACATTACAACATAGTATCATACACACTTAAGGTAGTAAACATTAGCAACAACAACCAAGCACAACAAGCTGCTAGTAACACAACAGCAATCATGTACATAATAAAACGTGTGCATAGGTATGTAATACCCATGATCCTCACTATGGGATCGTACGAGCGTTGTGTGTTTCATTTCTTCTCTCTTGTTCCCTTAAAGTGTATTTTCTTTCTCTTTCCTTGCACCAGGTCTGGGGATGTAATTTAGATCCCGTGACCATCTCATGTAGGTGCTAATCTTTCCTTGTTTCTTTAAGGGTTATTAGTTAATTCTCTTATCACCACAATTTGGAGTACATCTTGTCCATAGCTAATCCTCCATTCCGGATAGCTCTTTCTCTCTGTTGTTTTTAAATGTTACTGGCCATTGCCCCGGATACCAAGGGTCCGTCTCCCTATTCCTTTTTCCATGTTACTAGCCTCTGCTCCGGATACAAAGGGTCCGTCTCCCTATGCCTCTTAATGCTCTGGTCTCTACCCCGGATACAAAGGGTCCGTCTCCCTATTCCTTTTAATATCATTGGTCTTTACCCCGGATACAAAGGGTCCGTCTCCCTATTCCTCTTTATTTTATTGGTCTTTACCCCGGATACAAAGGGTCCGTCTCCCTATTCCTCTTTATTTTATTGGTCTTTACCCCGGATACAAAGGGTCCGTCTCCTTATTCCTCTTTATTTTATTGGTCTTACCCCGGATACAAAGGTCCGTCTCCCTATTCATTTTAACGGGTATTGGCTTATCATCATCATTGATAGTTCGACACCATAGTGGGTGTCATTATAGGTCCTCTATAGTTAAGAGGAGTTTTCTCTTTATGTAGTTCCTTTGTTTATCCACGAAGTCGTTGTGTTTCATCTCAAGGTTTCATCAACGAGAAGGGACTACACTACTGTGTGCGCGCAAGCAATATGCACAATCATAGCAAGCGGGTAAGCAAGGAAAATAAGCAATCCATTCACATGCTTACACCAGTTCACAACAGACAATTAGCACGGTAAGACAACATTCGTTTTCATGCATTAGTCTTGTGGTCATAGTCAAACAAGGCACACAGCACACAAGCCGTGTAACACGGCAACATACGAACCACACATGTCCATACCTGGATCAGAAGCAAGTAGTCACACACACGGCCCTGGTCGAAGTTCGCTACGGCCCTAGCGTTAATTACAAACAATGTGTCAGTTTATGATTTCATGTGACAACCTTTGTGACACTCCCCGAATTTATTAATTTATTATCGGGTGTTATTTCCTAGATAAAATTTGTTGCATGTTCAACCTTTATTAACCCTTAGGACTTCCCACGTGTTAGACTTTATGTTTCCTAGGCATTCACACCCTTATTTTACACGTTAACTAAGTCCTTTGTCCTAATCTACTGTTTTAGAGCATTAAGCGTCTGTGTAACATGTTCTATAAGATAGATTTAACTTGTCTAAAAGGTATTCTTTCTAGTTATGTTTTGAGCTCATTATTTATACAATAACACTCCTCAATCACTTCTAGAACTCCCTTATATTGAAGCTTAAATATTTCCAAACTGAAATAAGGTTCTTGTATATAACCTTATTTTATCACACTTTTAATATGTCTAACCGTGTCTAAACTTCCCGAGTTGTTTTGTAAGTTTAGCTAGATGCATTAGAAAGGTTTTGGGTTCAATATAACTCTAACATCACCCTCATAACACCCATGTAACTCAGTTATACAGAGGCTACATCCTTAATGCAAATCTGAAACGCAACCTATATATTTCCTCTTGATTCTTATATCTAACTAGTTCAACTAATGTTTGATTCTTTCCCACAGGATTTACCCATCCATCTATGGGTGTTGACGCTGTTTAGGCTCAAAACTAAACACTAAAAGACCTTCTACTCTTAAACACACAGAAAACAACCCAACCATGACAATCTGAAAAGGAAAACCGAAATGGAACCATATAACTAAAATCTCTCTTTGGTTTTGGTTCTGTTGGTTTTTTAATCTGCCCTTTTTGATCTGTCCCTAGCTTCCCATCTATGTAGCTAGGTGTTCTAGCCATATTTCCAACCCAAAACAAACTAAAGTAACTCTGTTAAAACCAACACTGTATTGCATATACGGAATGGAGGGATCTGAAAACCTGAAACGAAACTGATATGCCCTCTTTGACTTGTTCTGTTTATTTCCAATTCAGACATTCATCTCTCTCTCAATCTGATTGTCTAGTTAGCTCACTGCATTAACTAGTTCTAAATTTCGAATTAGACACAAGAGCACCTAGGCACCCTCCCAGAAAAACTCTGTACACAGAAACAAAAAGTCTAAAAATCATGAACTGATGCAGTTCTTTTCTGGTTGTGGTTTCTTTTTTTTTCTGTTTAGCACTTAATCTGTCTTGTAACCAGTCCCACGGTACTCTCCTAGCTAGTTAAGTATCCTAGCACAATTTAAATTCAAAGACAACCCCGATCACCCCCATGGATCTCTCGGTTATGACTTGATACTGAAACCGAAAGATCTGAAACTGGAATCGAAGACTGAAACGCAAACGGTAAACCAGAATCATGAAACTGTTATAATTTTCTTCACGGTTTTTTTTTTGTTTCTGTTAACTAACCCTTACTACTCTCTTATTCTCTGTAACAGAGTTGTGCAGAAGCACAAAGATTCTAGAACTGAACCAGAACTGAAACTCTGAGGCTCAAATCTGGTATTTTGATATATTATCTTCCTTGTCTGTGTTCACGTTTTGGCTGTCAATTCCTCCCAAGGCACCTATTTACTCCGTTAAGGATTGTGGTTAAATTCTTAGCTTCAAACCGGACCCCAAACCAACAGGGAGTGTCCCTCTGTAGCAATGTTATACAGACCACACCGGTTATAGGAAAACTGGGAATCAAAAACCCAAAATCTGTTACGTACTTCTTATTTTTTTTTCTTGGTTTGTTAAACTGTCTTCTACTCTTCCAAAGGAAGACACTCACTTACTCTCTCCTTTAGCATGCCTTGGGTTCCATTCTTAAGCTGTTGCAACTCACTCATTATCTCTGTAAGTCGGTTATACAGAACCAAAATCTGAAACTAATATACCTTTCCTGTTATTGTTTCTTTCCGTTTTTTTTTCAGTTTGATGTGTAATTCTTCCCCAAGTGTCTCACCAACTAGCTAGATATATCAGTACTGTTTGGGGGTTCCTTTCCATGCCATTACAACCTTCTTAAACCATGGGTAATACAATCATACAGAAGCAACGAATTACTAAAACCTGAATCGACACCCCTGGCAACTTCCATTCAGCCTTGCTGATTAAGGTATTAAACTGTTCCCTAATCTCTCCCAAACTGTTTACTCATGTGATTAAGTGTGTTATAAAGTTTCTTTTGCATTTAGGAACAGACCCAGACAGTTTGGTAAACCTACAGAAACTTACCTCTACTCAGACAGGAATCTCTCGACACAGAACTCATAAACCAGAACCTGATATGGTCTTGCTTTTATTTTCCTCTTCTGTTGCCTATCATGATTTATTCAATTCTCCTCAAATTGTTTAGCTCCTTAGCTAATGGTCCAGCAAGGTTCTTCACTTAAGGTCAACCCAATAACATCATTATATTCCTCTAGATGTTAGTTACATAGACAACAACAGTTATCGAATCTGTATATCAGCTTCAATGTATTTCAGTTCCTCTATTACCCTTTTTAATGTGTTACTTGTTTTCTCTAGTACTCTCAGTTTAGTTACCCTTGGTCTAATGTTTTTTTTCCAACTCAGGCCCACAACAACAAGGCCACGCCTCTGGAGATTCCTCACACAGGATCTGTATGTTGCAGAAAACAGAAACCTCTTTTTTTGAAAACTGTAAACGGTACACTTCTCTTCCTCCTGTTTTGATTATTTACAGGTTCGATTTTCCATTTCTTTCCACATGGCTTAACTACTTAGTTAATAGTATTCACCCAGTTTCTAATCCTCGAACAGACCCAAGACTACTAGTTAGAACTACTGAAATATCCCAAAGCTGAATCGAAGAGAACTCGAGGAGCTGAAACACGACTGATATTTCTTTTCCTCCTATTCTTCTTTTCTGATCTTTCATCGGTTTTCTGTTTTTCCTAACACCACAAGGCTGTTTACTACCTAGGTAATTGGTTAGTAATATTTTAGGGTCGTCATAGGGTCAACACCCTCTTCATATTACTACTGAAAACAGGTGGTGCAGAGATGTAAGTTACAGACTTTTTAGCCACACGTTTCAGCACTATTCCATTAACTGTTTTACCCAGAATCTTTCTGAACCGGTTTACCCTGTTGCTTAACCCCTAGATGGCCGGTACATTTGTTACACCTTGCATCAGAATTAACTAGTTCCCCATTTAGTGCATTAAGCGACATTCCTCTCAGGCATCACAGTGTGTGAAATTATTGATCAATGCAGGCTTTGAAATCAGTAAAGAGCAGTTGGGTAGCTTACTACCTTGAGTTTTTGTTTTGTCTTTGAGGCTGGTTCTCCCTGATCAAGTCTTGGCACTACGTGGAACTCTCAGGCCCTACTGGAACAATCACTCAAGTGTTAGACACTGGCAACCCAGAAACAGGTAATGGGCTGGAAAGATCAGAAAGCTGTTTTGAAGTTATCACCTTCTGGTTACGTTTCAGAGAGGTGTTGGGCAGCTCCTACCAAGGTGGCTTTCGAACCGATCCAAGGGGCTGCGTGCAAGGTTCATGCAAGAGGGGAATAATGATTTGAATGTGTAAATCTGCAGTGTCTCGGCAGCAGGACAAGAAAAAAAATAAAACGGAATCAGAGTAGAGATTTCCAGGACTAAGATCAGTCCAGGATTTACAAAAGAAAAGGTCCTGTACGAATATAACAAGATGAACAGACAAAACGTGGGGGATGTTGCTTGCTGCTTACCTCCTGATCGTATTGCTTCGGGTTTCTAAGGTTTTGAACTATCCAGTTTCAGACAGACCACCGGCAGAGAACTGTGGGGTTGAAGGCCTGGTCTTGCGTCAAGAATGAAGGGAAGCTTGAGGAGAACAAACTGGTTCCAGACATTGCACTGGTCGTGGAACATATGGAAGGAGGTGGAGGAGCTGAGTGGGTACACACCTGCGGGGAAGGAGGAGTTTTCTACATGCACGGAGGGAAAAAGAAAGACTAGAGCATGTGGGTGTGGGTGTGGGCGTGGGAGTTTTTGTGCCACCCAGAATGTGGTCCGCATGCAGGGGACATTATCTAAGAATTGGTGAAAGTAAGCTTAGTGGAGAATAGTTCTGATGGTTGGTGTTTGGTGATTGAGCGACTGGGAACGAAGCGGGAGTAAGGGTTTTTTTTTGAAACTTAGAGCTGATTACTTGTTAGTCCATTATTATTATGCATATAATAGTTTCATATGCCTAGAGGTGAAATCTTGTTATTGAATACGAGCTCAGCTCAACTGGTTAAAGCATTTGAGGCGGGTACGAAAGGTACCGGTTCAAACCTTAGTGGGAGTGTCTTGCTCCTTTTTCCTCTTTCTTTTTTTTTGTATAAGTAAGCTTATTTATATATGTAGACCATATATTATATCGCGTTATTTTTGTTGCGATGTTATGCGACGTTTATAAGTAACAATGCGACACATTTATATGGTCGTATATATATATACATATACGCACAACCAACGTTACAGTATTTTGTTTTGTCGCGTTTTAGTTGTATGATCATAATGGTTACTCATAATTTAATTTAACCTTCACGAATTTGAACGGTTAATTATTCGAGGTATTTCAGCCTACCCCCTTAAAGGAACTTCGTCCCGAAGTTGTTACTTCCTTAACTGATATTTTCCATTCTTGTTAATCCTAGGGATCAAGTCCCACATTCCATAATTCTCACTACCTAGGTGTGTTCATAAGCGCTATGCCACATTAGTGGCTTCTCACAAGTTTCATAGTAGGCCAAGGTATTAGCAATGTACACATAACCATCTGAGGTGTAAACCACAGTACACACATTCATTCATAACCGAGCGTACATACACACACATAACAATCTCATACACACAACCAACGTGTGGCTGTAGGAACACACACAGTGCACAAATTAAGTCCTGAATACGTTCTTTCTAACCAAGGGATCATGTCCCGCAAGTTCCACAGTTCTATTTCACCATTTGTGCTTATAAGCACCACGCCACATCTATGGCTCAATAATACTGCAATGTACCAATAATATTTATGTACTGCAATCATAGCAACCGGATGAACAAGTCATTCATTTATGACTACCATACGTTCAAACCAATCCACACACATAGCATTCAAAACAACACCACAAAACGAACAACGATACAGTAAAACGCAGCGCGCCTACCCCCCTTAAAAATGGATTACGCCCACGTAATCCCTATTATATCATCCTTGAACTTTGGTTCAAGATGTTTAAGTCTCATGGGGTTTTCTTGTTTCTATGCAATGCAGCTCACCGTATAAGCCTATCAAATGCCCTGACTATGTTAGTGGCTCAGTTTATGTCTCAAAGATTCTTATCGATATCCACACCGATCTATACGGATTCGGGTTATCCTCCCTGGGTCTAGGGTATTGGCAGATAAGTCACTTGTTATTCAACTGGAAAATGTGAAATATGGTCCACCAGCTTCTGCTGTGCGACTCTGATTACTTTCAGGTTTGGTTTTCCTTCTCTTTACTTTTCAAGATAGTGCATGGCTTATTTGTATCTTTATCATTTAGGAGTAAAGGCCTCTCGGCTGCCGTGGGGTATTTTAATTTATACACGGTCTTATCTATTTACTCTAGAGGACAGGAGTTCATGTTTTTTTTGTGTGCTTTTAAGCGTCTGAATTGTTTTTTTGGCTGACCTTTTGGCTTTAGTTCAAGTATGCTCGTAGTAGCTATTTAGTTCTTAATATTTGATTCTCACGGACGTGTCTTTGTTACACGACTTTTTAGTTTAATCTTACCGCTCGTAATTATGTTTAGATAGCTAGTCTCCTCTGCTAGCATTACTACCCCTTTTTTTTGCTAACGTGCATAGTCAAATGAGATTTTTTTTTTCATCTTTGAGAAATCTTTATTTTTCAGCCCCATTTATGGCTTTGACGCTGCTGGTTGACTTTAATTAGTTTCAGTCAAAAGGTTACTGAATTTTGTATGTTAGAAGTCTCTATGATTGTAGCTATTTTACATAGGATGTTTAGTTTCCTTCTCATCATCATTATTGTTCTTATGTCCCGCCAGGAACTAAGGTAATTGACTACTGTCGGTTACATCTTGCATTTGATTGCGATTGTATGTATTTACGTGGTAACTTTTTGGTTAATAGTAACATCACACCATTTCAAATCCTCACATATCTGTATACTCATGTGTTTATCCCCGAATTTTCGAACCATGTATCCATGTATTTTATGTGGTTTCAACACCGCTTCCTTTGCATTTTTACTTGTCCAACTTATAAACTTTCACCAAATTGTAGTTTATGTGTCCCCTTGTAGGGGGTTTCGAAAGTCATCCAACACTGACGTGATCAGCGTAAGTGTCGGGTTACCTCTGCACCCCAATTTGTGCTCAGTGTCACGTGACCTGGCCAGGGTCAAGTTCGACCTTGCACATCCGTTTTAAACAAATAATTAGTTTAACCGATTCTAATTCTTACCTCTCTGGTTTCTAGTCATCTGGCAATCAATTCATTGACTAGTGTCACCAGTTTCAGCTGTCTGGGATTGAGAGACTTAGAAGAATAATTGAATAAAAGAAGAAGGAAGGAGGTGGTGTTGTGTTTCTCAGGTAATGTAGAGAATGAAGAGAAACGTGAGAAGGAGCAGGGAATGTATTGAATTCCGTAATATTATACTTTAGTGCGTAAAATTGTGTCATGCTTCGTTAAGCATTATAGGTTGTACCAATTTTATGGTGTAATTTCGTCTTGAACTATATTCTCTTATCCCATTGTTTTACGAGAGGTTTTCTTAAATTACCCTCTCAAGTGTTCGAATTGCAGAATTTATCTCAATCGCATCCTTGGCTTAATTAATTGCTTATTTGAGCTTTATTTATTTTGTAAATTTTAGGGTATTTCGGTCCTCTTTGCTTGTGAGGCAGGATCCTATCGACTGCTAAGCATGTCGACCCAAGTTGTCGCTAAAATTGGTCCCTCTACGGGTATTATCCTTTTGGCAACGTCTATTGTATAGTATAGTCTTTTCTCCACGGGTTGTTTGTTTGACATTAAGTAATTGCCAGATCGGGCCTTCCCGAGTATGAGGAGACTTCTACCTCTCTGGCATTCTTTCTCTGGGTTTAAAGAAGATTAGGGGTGTGGAGGTTGGGCGTAAGTGTCTGTTAGGTATTCAGTAGTTATTAAGGAAGAACCCTAACTAACGCGCCTCACATACTAACCCTTAACCCCGTTTCCCCGAATTCAGGTTTTCCTATACTCGGTACATCTCTGTCCAGTCATCAGAGCGCAACTACGCTCTGATACCACTTTCTGTAACACCCCCCGAATACACATCCAGTAGTACAACAAGCTCCTAGCCTTAATACAAGACAACTATGCAGCGGATTCTCAACATCATCCGGGTGTCACAGACGCCAACCACCCACGTGGTTGACACAACCATACCACCAACACCAACACCAAGTTACGGTCTGCATGACTGGAAACAGCCCTCAATAAAAACTCATAAACAATACATAGTACAATTCCCAATTACCGAGTGTCTACAACAAAATTACCAAATCATAAACTAAGAATTACATCTCGGGTTTAGTATCAACCCATATATTACACATACTACCACAACCTTAAAAGTCATGCCCTGATGGACTACCCCCATGGTAGCCATCCCGCCTACGCTCCGTTATCGTCCGGCACAATACCTGTAAAAAATTGGGTTGTAAAGGACTCAGCAAACTACGCTGAGTATGAACGTGTGTAGCCCGTATGTTACCGGGCCACACGACTACTTGGTCAAATATTATTAAGTCAATTTACATGCTATAATCAAGCAGTAAAACACACCACATTACAACATAGTATCATACACACTTAAGGTAGTAACACATTAGCAACAACAACCAAGCACAACAAGCTGCTAGTAACACAACAGCAATCATGTACATAATAAAACGTGTGCATAGGTATGTAATACCCATGATCCTCACTATGGGATCGTACGAGCATTGTGTGTTTTCATTTCTTCTCTCTTGTTCCCTTAAAGTGTATTTTCTTTCTCTTTCCTTGCACCAGGTCTGGGGATGTAATTTAGATCCCGTGACCATCTCATGTAGGTGCTAATCTTTCCTTGTTTCTTTAAGGGTTATTAGTTAATTCTCTTATCACCACAATTTGGAGTACATCTTGTCCATAGCTAATCCTCCATTCCCGGATAGCTCTTTCTCTCTCTGTTGTTTTTAAATGTTACTGGCCATTGCCCCGGATACCAAGGGTCCGTCTCCCTATTCCTTTTTCCATGTTACTAGCCTCTGCTCCGGATACAAAGGGTCCGTCTCCCTATGCCTCTTAATGCTCTGGTCTCTACCCCGGATACAAAGGGTCCGTCTCCCTATTCCTTTTAATATCATTGGTCTTTACCCCGGATACAAAGGGTCCGTCTCCCTATTCCTCTTTATTTTATTGGTCTTTACCCCGGATACAAAGGGTCCGTCTCCCTATTCCTCTTTATTTTATTGGTCTTTACCCCGGATACAAAGGGTCCGTCTCCTTATTCCTCTTTATTTTATTGGTCTTTACCCCGGATACAAAGGGTCCGTCTCCCTATTCATTTTTAACGGGTATTGGCTTATCATCATCATTGATAGTTCGACACCATAGTGGGTGTCATTATAGGTCCTCTATAGTTAAGAGGAGTTTTCTCTTTATGTAGTTCCTTTGTTTATCCACGAAGTTCGTTGTGTTTCATCTCAAGGTTTCATCAACGAGAAGGGACTACACTACTGTGTGCGCGCAAGCAATATGCACAATCATAGCAAGCGGGTAAGCAAGGAAAATAAGCAATCCATTCACATGCTTACACCAGTTCACAACAGACAATTAAGCACGGTAAGACAACATTCGTTTTCATGCATTAGTCTTGTGGTCATAGTCAAACAAGGCACACAGCACACAAGCCGTGTAACACGGCAACATACGAACCACACATGTCCATACCTGGATCAGAAGCAAGTAGTCACACACACGGAGCCCTGGTCGAAGTTCGCTACGGCCCTAGCGTTAATTACAAACAATGTGTCAGTTTATGATTTCATGTGACAACCTTTGTGACACTCCCCGAATTTATTAATTTATTATCGGGTGTTATTTCCTAGATAAAACTTTGTTGCATGTTCAACCTTTATTAACCCTTAGGACTTCCCACGTGTTAGACTTTATGTTACTCCTAGGGCATTCACACCCTTATTTTACACGTTAACTAAGTCCTTTGTCCTATCTACTGTTTTAGAGCATTTAAGCGTCCGTGTAACATGTTTCTATAAGATAGATTTAACTTGTCTAAAAGGTATTCCTTTCTTAGTTATGTTTTGAGCTCATTATTTATACAATAACACTCCTCAATCACTTCTAGAACTCCCTTATATTGAAGCTTAAATATTTCCAAACTGAAATAAGGTTCTTGTATATAACCTTATTTTATCACACTTTTAATATGTCTAACCGTGTCTAAACTTCCCGAGTTGTTTTGTAAGTTTAGCTAGATGCATTAGAAAGGTTTTGGGTTCAATATAACTCTAACATTACCCTCATAACACCCATGTAACTCAGTTATACAGAGGCTACATCCTTAATGCAAATCTGAAACGCAACCTATATTTCCTCTTGATTCTTATATCTAACTAGTTCAACTAATGTTTGATTCTTTCCCACAGGATTTACCCATCCATCTATGGGTGTTGACGCTGTTTAGGCTCAAAACTAAACACTAAAAGACCTTCTACTCTTAAACACACAGAAAACAACCCAACCATGACAATCTGAAAAGGAAAACCGAAATGGAACCATATAACTAAAATCTCTCTTTGGTTTTGGTTTGTTGGTTTTTTAATCTGCCCTTTTTGATCTGTCCCTAGCTTCCCATCTATGTAGCTAGGTGTTCTAGCCATATTTCCAACCCAAAACAAACTAAAGTAACTCTGTTAAAACCAACACTGTATTGCATATACGGAATGGAGGGATCTGAAAACCTGAAACGAAACTGATATGCCCTCTTTGACTTGTTCTGTTTATTTCCAATTCAGACATTCATCTCTCTCTCAATCTGATTGTCTAGTTAGCTCACTGCATTAACTAGTTCTAAATTTCGAATTAGACACAAGAGCACCTAGGCACCCTCCCAGAAAAACTCTGTACACAGAAACAAAAAGTCTAAAAATCATGAACTGATGCAGTTCTTTTCTGGTTGTGGTTTCTTTTTTTTTCTGTTTAGCACTTAATCTGTCTTGTAACCAGTCCCACGGTACTCTCCTAGCTAGTTAAGTATCCTAGCACAATTTAAATTCAAAGACAACCCCGATCACCCCCATGGATCTCTCGGTTATGACTTGATACTGAAACCGAAAGATCTGAAACTGGAATCGAAGACTGAAACGCAAACGGTAAACCAGAATCATGAAACTGTTATAATTTTCTTCATTTTTTTTTTGTTTCTGTTAACTAACCCTTACTACTCTCTTATTCTCTGTAACAGAGTTGTGCAGAAGCACAAAGATTCTAGAACTGAACCAGAACTGAAACTCTGAGGCTCAAATCTGGTATTTTGATATATTATCTTCCTTGTCTGTGTTCACGTTTTGGCTGTCAATTCCTCCCAAGGCACCTATTTACTCCGTTAAGGATTGTGGTTAAATTCTTAGCTTCAAACCGGACCCCAAACCAACAGGGAGTGTCCCTCTGTAGCAATGTTATACAGACCACACCGGTTATAGGAAAACTGGGAATCAAAAACCCAAAATCTGTTACGTACTTCTTATTTTTTTTTCTTGGTTTGTTAAACTGTCTTCTACTCTTCCAAAGGAAGACACTCACTTACTCTCTCCTTTAGCATGCCTTGGGTTCCATTCTTAAGCTGTTGCAACTCACTCATTATCTCTGTAAGTCGGTTATACAGAACCAAAATCTGAAACTAATATACCTTTCCTGTTATTGTTTCTTTCCGTTTTTTTTTCAGTTTGATGTGTAATTCTTCCCCAAGTGTCTCACCAACTAGCTAGATATATCAGTACTGTTTGGGGGTTCCTTTCCATGCCATTACAACCTTCTTAAACCATGGGTAATACAATCATACAGAAGCAACGAATTACTAAAACCTGAATCGACACCCCTGGCAACTTCCATTCAGCCTTGCTGATTAAGGTATTAAACTGTTCCCTAATCTCTCCCAAACTGTTTACTCATGTGATTAAGTGTGTTATAAAGTTTCTTTTGCATTTAGGAACAGACCCAGACAGTTTGGTAAACCTACAGAAACTTACCTCTACTCAGACAGGAATCTCTCGACACAGAACTCATAAACCAGAACCTGATATGGTCTTGCTTTTATTTTCCTCTTCTGTTGCCTATCATGATTTATTCAATTCTCCTCAAATTGTTTAGCTCCTTAGCTAATGGTCCAGCAAGGTTCTTCACTTAAGGTCAACCCAATAACATCATTATATTCCTCTAGATGTTAGTTACATAGACAACAACAGTTATCGAATCTGTATATCAGCTTCAATGTATTTCAGTTCCTCTATTACCCTTTTTAATGTGTTACTTGTTTTCTCTAGTACTCTCAGTTTAGTTACCCTTGGTCTAATGTTTTTTTTCCAACTCAGGCCCACAACAACAAGGCCACGCCTCTGGAGATTCCTCACACAGGATCTGTATGTTGCAGAAAACAGAAACCTCTTTTTTTGAAAACTGTAAACGGTACACTTCTCTTCCTCCTGTTTTGATTATTTACAGGTTCGATTTTCCATTTCTTTCCACATGGCTTAACTACTTAGTTAATAGTATTCACCCAGTTTCTAATCCTCGAACAGACCCAAGACTACTAGTTAGAACTACTGAAATATCCCAAAGCTGAATCGAAGAGAACTCGAGGAGCTGAAACACGACTGATATTTCTTTTCCTCCTATTCTTCTTTTCTGATCTTTCATCGGTTTTCTGTTTTTCCTAACACCACAAGGCTGTTTACTACCTAGGTAATTGGTTAGTAATATTTTAGGGTCGTCATAGGGTCAACACCCTCTTCATATTACTACTGAAAACAGGTGGTGCAGAGATGTAAGTTACAGACTTTTTAGCCACACGTTTCAGCACTATTCCATTAACTGTTTTACCCAGAATCTTTCTGAACCGGTTTACCCTGTTGCTTAACCCCTAGATGGCTGGTACATTTGTTACACCTTGCATCAGAATTAACTAGTTCCCCATTTAGTGCATTAAGCGACATTCCTCTCAGGCATCACAGTGTGTGAAATTATTGATCAGTGCAGGCTTTGAAATCAGTAAAGAGCAGTTGGGTAGCTTACTACCTTGAGTTTTTCTTTTGTCTTTGAGGCTGGTTCTCCCTGATCAAGTCTTGGCACTACGTGGAACTCTCAGGCCCTACTGGAACAATCACTCAAGTGTTAGACTTTGGCAACCCAAAAACAGGTAATGGGCTGGAGAGATCAGGAAGCTGTTTTGAAGTTATCACCTTCTGGTTACGGTTCAGAGGGGTGTTGGGAAGCTCCTACCAAAGTGCTCTCGAACAGATCCAAGGGGCTGCGTGCAAGGTTCATGCAAGAGGGGAATAATGATTTGAATGTGTAAATCTGCAGTGTCTCGGCAGCAGGACAAGAAAAAAAATAAAACGGAATCAGAGTAGTAGATTTCCAGGACTAAGATCAGTCCAGGATTTACAAAAGAAAAGGTCCTGTACGAATATAACAAGATGAACAGACAAAACGTGGGGGATGTTGCTTGCTGCTTACCTCCTGATCGTATTGCTTCGGGTTTCTAAGGTTTTGAACTATCCAGTTTCAGACAGACCACCGGCAGAGAACTGTGGGGAGTTGAAGGCCTGGTCTTGCGTCAAGAATGAAGGGAAGCTTGAGGAGAACAAACTGGTTCCAGACTTGCACTGGTCATGGAACATATGGAAGGAGGTGGAGGAGCTGAGTGGGTACACACCTGCGGGGAAGGAGGAGTTTTCTACATGCACGGAGGGAAAAAGAAAGACTAGAGCATGTGGGTGTGGGTGTGGGCGTGGGAGTTTTTGTGCCACCCAGAATGTGGTCCGCATGCTGGGGACATTATCTAAGAATTGGTGAAAGTAAGCTTAGTGGAGAATAGTTTCTGATGGTTGGTGTTTGGTGATTGAGCGACTGGGAACGAAGCGGGAGTAAGGGTTTTTTTTTGAAACTTAGAGCTGATTACTTGTTAGTCCATTATTATTATGCATATAATAGTTTCATATGCCTAGAGGTGAAATCTTGTTATTGAATACGAGCTCAGCTCAACTGGTTAAAGCATTTGAGGCGGGTACGAAAGGTACCGGGTTCAAACCTTAGTGGGAGTGTCTTTGCTCCTTTTTCCTCTTTCTTTTTTTTTGTATAAGTAAGCTTATTTATATATGTAGACCATATATTATATCGCGTTATTTTTGTTGCGATGTTATGCGACGTTATAAGTAACAATGCGACACATTTATATGGTCGTATATATATATACATATACGCACAACCAACGTTACAGTATTTTGTTTTGTCGCGTTTTAGTTGTATGATCATAATGGTTACTCATAATTTAATTTAACCTTCACGAATTTGAACGGTTAATTATTCGAGGTATTTCATAATACAAGTTGTATGATATAATACAACTAATGGGAATAATCATCTAAAGGAAGATGATAAAATGTAACATAAAATACAAGAGTTTATTAAACTCATGGGAGTTACCTACGTGGTAAATATATACATACACAAGGATAATGTATATAAGGTGGATATATATTTTGGTTAGGAACCTTATGATTTAGTGGTGGTGGTTATTTTAAAAAAAATATAGTTACAAACTATATGTTATGAGTTTTAGAATGCAAACATTGTTTGCTAAAATAATGGATAATATAGTAAATAATACAAAAAAATAATGATATAATACAATCATGCATGAATACATGCAACTATAGGTTACGTACCTAAATTAAATGGGTGGATAAGATTAAAAAGAAATATAACGAATTAAACTTGTCAGTTGAGATATTTTGACATGCGAGTTTAAAAGTACCAAAACCGACTGTTTTAAAGAAACCCATAACAACTGTAGAAAACAGGGGCGAACTTTCGGGGTTACTTATTATTCGGAAATACCGGATGTAGTTAGTCATGGCGACTGACTTATAGTTTTAATACCGTTTAGATTGTACTTCTGACAAGACGCTCGACTAGCTAGCAGACTACACGGAGTATAGGATCTTGCTGATTCATACTCCACCGTAATACGATCAGGGTGAACGGTATGTAACGGGGTTTGATCTGAGTTGTCCTAAGGTTGCTCCTTGGGCTCGGATTTGGTTGATATAACTTGTATGTTGTTATGTGCCTCTGATTGTCTCTGAGGGCTTTCCTCAGTTCAGACTTCTGTGTGATCTGTGATAAGATTGTTTGTCTGAATATGATAATTAATATGCATGAACTGTATATTTATAGCTGCTTATTATTTACTGTTGTTGAGTTAACAGTATTGGTTCGTATATATGAACCTATATATATAAAACGAATTAGCGGCTATGGTGCTATCTTATATGAAATATAAGGAACGTCAGTAAAACGTTGTAGCACTAGGATAATAACTTATACATATTATCCTAGACTTTTATACGGAGCATTGGCCTTTCTATACGCCGCTCTTGTATCTAACACTGGATCCCGAGTTTACAGACTCCGGATTGGACTAATGACCTTAGTCTGCTGTGTTAGAAAATTTGGTAATGCGATGCGATGGTATAATTAATTAATTAATTAATGAAAGTAAAGCCAAGAGGATGTGGCTCTTGGTGCACGCTGTGATCACAAAAACGATACCAGGATGTCCGCGTACGGGTCCGCAAGTATCAAGAAAATTTCCCGTGAGCTAGAATGGCTCGTTGGTCGGAGACTCTACCGTTGGAGTGGCTACTGCCGTGGGTGACCCGCCATAATATATGGGTAACTAGAGGCATGTCGTTTTAACGAGACATTGTCACTAGGTATAACTGAACAACTAAAACAATTGAGACTTATACAGTGGCGAACAGTACCATGGACGAGACTTAATACTTGTTTATTATTCTCGTTGTTTCGCTTTGTTGTTCATTGGTTATACTTGTGGTTATTTTATTGTGTGTTGATGGTTGGATGGAGCCTACAAGGCTAAGGTAAATTAAATATGAAAATTGTACGCTACGGCGAATGTACATTGTACATTATATTGTTATTACTCGATACGTTCGATATATAAATGTTGTATGGAATATTAAATGAGTGTTTGGATATTTGGATGGATGGTTGAATGTTTATGGATATTTGGATGGATGGTTAAATTTATTATGCATGTTTATTACAGTATTGTTATAACTGTAAAATGGTAAAGCATGAAACCGACCTAGTAATAAGATGGTTAAAATGACAAGTGATCATTAGGGTCCATGCCCGGCATACTCAGCGTCTATCGCTGATACTACACCATTTCAGGTTGTTGATCATTGTTGAAGCTGAAGAGCAGGAACAGGGTAATTGGAGTTTTGCTTTTGTTACCACACATGGAGTTCATTGGGTTTAGCAATGAGGATGGTGTATGGTCGTATGGTAAGGTTATGTATTTTTCAGGATTGGGTAGACGCTCACTTGTTGATGTTTATGATTTATGGATTTAGTATGATGTATAGGAGTTTCTCGTTATCACTGCGGTTAGCAGCTTGTTTATTTTGGAAGTTGGATGTGGTTTGGCTACGTTGCTCGCATGGGCGAGTAATGGCCGGTGACACCCGAGCGAGATTTGTAATTGTTATTTATTTTTCCGCTGTGAGACGTTTTAATTATTGCTATGTGAGGGATTATATCGTGATTATGGAGAGGGGTGTTACACATACTCATACATACTTACTTACTTACTCTTACTCATGTTAAGTCGTCGGGACCTCCGGCCCGGGGACTACTCCGTCCCACCACCGGGATTTACTTGACTCACCAATCCGGGATGCTACCCATTTAAGGGGTTTGGGCCGCAGACCAGTTTAAGAGTCAGGAATTGGATCCAACCTCTTGTGTCTCCTCATCCTCACGCGTGGCCGAAGCTATATCGGACTTCTACTCATTCCAATTTACTCACTTAAGTTAGGAGTTAGGTAGTTAGGAATTAGTAGAAGTCATTCATTCAACCACATACACAAATACATTATTTATAGACACATCCATACAAAATACAATAAAATGTGCAGGTACACTACGAGACACAATTACACTTCATCATCATTCATATATTTCATGAATTATACAAATTATTGTTCAAGACAAATATCGAGAACAATGTAAACAAGCACAAGTAAGTGCATTATAGTCCGATTCATGCTTTTATCTTATTTAGGTGGTCAAATAAGCACACAAATCGGGGTAATCAGATTAGGATACAGGGCATGAAGAAATCATACCTTTCACCGTTGACTTGGGACTCACCGACTCCCTTCGGTGTTCAACTATTTGAATCCTATCACATACACACAGTTGGATGGTTAATTATTCATAATTAACCTTACTCATTACTTTACTAGAGTTTCCTAGTTTATATTTACTAATTCCTCATTGTTCAAATACCTTTACTTATGTTACTTACTTAAAATTATTTTCTATGCTTGTTTATAGCCTTAATGACCATTAAACATCATTAATCATGTCTTAATCATCTTATACAATCCTTACCCATCCTTACCCTACCTTAGAATAGCTTTTAAACACATTCTGGAAGAATTTTAGGGGTGTCCAGGTTAGTGTCCAGGTTTACAAACCCGGACCAGGGTGTTTGTTCAGTCTCGGGTGGAAATTAGGTGTGGTCCGGGTTTAGGGCTGGGTTTACAAACCCAGACCATACATTGTTATTCCTCTCGGGTGAAAATTTTGGGTGGTCCGGGTTTGGGGGTTGGTTTGCAAACCCGGACCATTCCTTTGCAAATCTCTCGGGTGTATTTTTGGGGTGGTCCGGGTTAGTGTCTTGGTTTGTAAACCCGGACCATCCCTTGTAAAAACTTTCTGTCGAGTTTTCATGCTAGTCCGGGTTTGTGTGCTGGTTTGCAAACCCGGACTAGTTACAGTATTGCAATATATATAAGTTTTTGAGTTTGTTTAAATTCCAAACTTCTACCCATCTCTTCCCCATTATTCCTACATATAATCTAGCATATTTTGGCATTGATTAAGCACTTTAAACTAGCCTAATCCACTCTACCAAAATCTGTTACAAAATACACTCCACTATTACATTTTCCTCCACTATTACAGCTTTCTTTCTTCTACAATTGTTACAGATTTTTCCTTCCCTCTTACCATTCAATACTCCCCCTACTAATGCTACTCCTAACATCCTCAATGCATTGCCCCAATCCTAGTTCCATCCCATTACTTAAATCCTCTTCTAAATCTGTTACAAAGTACTAAACTACTCACTTAAACTCTCCAAATACACTTGGTTACCACATAGGTTATCCCTTCCTCTTCCTCATCTAAGTACTCCAATTTCCATAAAAATTTGGGCAGAGGTTCCCCTATATTTCTAACATTGCCCACATACATTTTCAGCTCACACATTCATTCTACACAATATACCACAATATTTTTCCTACACATACACATACATTACTCAATGTTTACCTAAGCTTTTAACCATCTTTTAAAGCCTCAAAATTGTTACATTCTTTTCTTCATCATGCCACAATATACTTATTACGCATTCCCATATATACTACTCAATTCCAATACTCAAAACTGTTACACTATACCATACAAACCTAACTCAAGGTAAAGCATTTACCTTGTGATTTTTGTTCCTCTTTCTTTCTCTTCTCTTTCTTTCTTCTTTCTTTTCCTTCCTTTCCTCCTTGTTCTCGGTTCCAAATGTAGTCCACACTCCAATGCTACAGCCCATTCCAACACACAATTCTAACTTATCATTCATTCATAACTAACCCTAGAATTTAGTTATTTTTAGGGTTTAGAAAGAACATTACCTTACAACCAATGAGTGAGGTCCTTGGTTAGCAAGAGAGTGAGATTTCTAGCCCATGGGAGAAACCTAAATCGGCTGGGTTACATAGAACAAGACAAAGGTTCAATATATTTTTCGTTTTGCCAACAAGGCTAGAAAAGGTTGAGTTTTCAAGATTATTTTTACCTTAAACCATCAAGAAGGAGGAGGAGCTTCCAATGGTGGTCTCAAACCTTCAAATGGAGAATACCCATGGAGATGAAAATGGGTGTTTTTGATTTTTGAAAGGATGAAGATGATTTCCTTTGCAAGAGGAATTCAATGGTACAATTTTTGTTGCATTTGGAGAAGGATTGAGTAGTTAACAAGAGGTGAGAAGAGGAGGCTGTGTGAGGGTTTGGCAATTCGCCATGGATGTCGCGAGAAGGAAGAAGAGAAAACAGAGAGGGAGGAGAGAGTGCAGTACGTGAGGGAATTAGAGAATGAGGGGGAGTAGGAGAGAGAGGGCATAAAGTAACCCTTTTACTTTTTGCTTTTTGTCCCCTTATTTAATTAGCTAATATGTGAGTGTGTGTGTGGGCTTTTAACTTATTAAAAACCGGCCCCCTCACTGTTATACTAGCTGGAGCGTTTTTCGTCTTTTACAGAAATCGCTCGTTATTTTACCCGGTTTTGGTACTATTCACTAACCGGGTCCGTTTTCCAGAATATCTCATTTCTTTAATTTTATTGGTTATTAAGCTTCCATAAATGTTTAATCATTGTTATTTAATGATTTATAATTTTTACGGGTTCGTTTGACCGCTTAAAGTCACGTTTTCGGGTTTTCTCGAAAAACGTGCACTAAAGCTCTATTAGCGTTTTAATACATTATTTGGATCCGTTTTCTTCGGGAGTTGTTCCCATATATTATTTAGGTCTTATTAAGCACTTAGAATCCATATAGTATGCTAACCGAGGTTTCATACCTCTTATGGTTGTTTAACGCTTATTTAGCGTTTTTCGCTTTTTAAGCATTTCTTCATTTCTTTTGGATTTTTTTTCCTTACCAATATTACTTAGGCGTCATTAGGCCCTTAAATACCTATTAGATTAATTTTAATCCCTATATTTAAGTTCGGGGTATTTCACTAATAATCATCTTAATAACATTGGGGAACAATCTAAGATTTTAACAAGGAAAAAACATGCTTTAAGATCAGTAAAACAAAAAATGTGCTTTAAGAAACCATAGAGATTGTATGACCTTAATTAGGATCCAAAGTAGATTCCTAAGTATTATAATTAAGTAAGGAACATTATAAAACTATTATTAATGGAAACCAAGCTCAAAAACATGTTCAAACACAAATTATGCTTTGGAACTCCTTAAAGTACGTTTCTGAGAAAATTGACTTTCTAAGTGGATTTTGAGTGGTGTTAGGGGCTGGATTACACCTTGATATACTAATGTACTATAATGTGCCATATTAAAAGGTCTAATTCAAAGAATTTCAATTTTTGTATAGTAACCGAAATAGTGCATTTTTAAGTAATGTTGACAAAGCCAAGTCAAAGGTCAAGACTTGAACCATCTTTAACTAAAGGAAGGTGGCATAATTAAAGGAGGAGGACAGCACATCAAGCCTTAAGTAAAATATCAAGCCAGTTTGGTGAATCTTCATTTTACTATTCCATTTATGACTTTTCATTCCTTAAAACACAAATTCAGCCTTTCTCTTTCCCCTTGTCGTGTTCCAGCCGTTTTCCTTACTCATTCAGAACCTCCCAAGTCTTGTTCTTGAGTAATCAAGGAGAAATCCAACTCAATCCACCTAAGGTAATGGTTTGAGTCATGATTTAGCTCATTTTCTTCATCTCTTCCTACACATGGAGATAATAATCTATCACTTTCCATGGCTCAATCTTAGTGTGACCTTGAATTAGTGGCTATTCTCGGCTGAAGCATCAATAAGGAACAAGGTGGTTAAAATTTCCATTTTAAGGTAAAAACATACCTTAAGAATTTCATGACTCCATCCGGTCTTCTTTACTTGATTTCCTTGAGTTTATACACTCATTATCTCCCCATTATCATGTTGTTTCAGTGTGTTAACCCCCTTGATCAAGAGTGGCCGAAATCAAGAGCAAAGTCCATTCTTTAAGGCATTTTTCCTAGGTAAAACCTATTACCTTGTTACCATGCCATCATCTTGTTAATCCCCATGATTTTATGGTGATTTTTACACCCTTTGATGTTCTGAAAATAGGCCAAAAGTCCCTTGTGATAGGTTTGTCTTTTTAAGGTAAAGTTTACCTTAAATCTTACATTAAATTGTTCCTTATGGTTAACTCATGCTTGCAGTGTAACCATATCTTGTTTTGATGTATAAAACATGTTAAAGTGCTACGCCAATTTTTCCTCCAAGCTGTCGTGGGTGTATAAAGTATTTATACACCTTAAATCAAGGTATAAATACCTTAATCTTATGTTTATATGTTTTCTAAGCTCATATATTATATGCGCCGAGAGTGGAGTGGTTAGAATAGGTATTTTTAACCTAAGTGTGACCAGAAATGGCTTAGATAATATAAGCTAGTCATTTAATTGATTTAATTAACATAATGGTAAAATTAAGACATTATGTGGAAACATTAGTAATATTGGAAGAACTGGTGGTAAGGCCGAGAGTTTACAATATTTTTAAGCTATTTATGTGTAATTTTATGTTATAAAGCAAAGTTGTAATAAGGCCATGTCATTAGGCCATTTTAATTTAAGTTTAAAAGCTTATTTAATTTAACTTATGCATATAACATTAAGTTTGGGGTTAAACGGTAATTACTAGTAAAATATGAAGTTGTGGGCATTAATAAAGGAAATTTAGGGTTTTAAATGAATTTAAATAAAAAAATTATAACATTTTATAAAGTTTTGTGTCAAAATTGTAAAAATAGGAAAGTTTGGGGTATAGGTAGTAATTACCAAGAGTTTGGGCTAAAAATGGAATTTAGAAGTCAAGGTTGACTATATAGGAAACTTTGACCAAGTTTGGAAATTTATTGAATTAAATACTACCTTATATTAAGTTATTTATTAAATTATAAAAGATATATAAATATTGGGGTGAAATGGTGATTTCCGAAAGTTATGGGTACCAAATGGGGTTTAGAACAGACCTTGGTTTATTAGAAATTTATAGGAATTTATTTGGTAAAATTTGGAGTTAGACTGAATTATATAAGTATAATATATAGTATTTATGAAATTGTTACATTTTGAGTAACAAAAGGGGTAGGATTGTACAAACTGAGAGTATAAGGGTTAAGAATGATGTTTATAAAATTTTGGTATAGTTAGGTAATTTTTGGAATAATATATAAGGTTTTAAGAAGATATATGTATAATATATAGTTATAATGATATTAGAAACTGTACGTTATAAAATGGGGTGATTTGGTAAATTTAGAAAGTTGAGAGGTGGAAATTAAATTGGAACAGACCAGACGGTCTGTTCAGCTATTATAAAGAATTATAACCATAGTTTATAATTATATTAAGGTTTAAAGGTTATAATATGTGGTATATGTTATAAGTGTAACAAAGAAATAATATTTGGGGTTGTTTTGTAATTTCTAGAAGTTAAATGGAATTAAATAAAAACCGGCAGCTATAGGTCTGTTTGGTATTTTATAACATGTTAAAACTATAGGTTATAAATGATTTAATGATATAAATGTCATAATAAGTGTCATATAACTATAATGAAACATTGTATGAATAATGTGGTGGATTTTGCAAATAATAGAGAACATAAGTGTTGTTCGGTAATATGGGTATTTTGAAATAAAAGTTTATAATATGGTTTATAATGTTATTAGGGTTATAACATTTATAATATAAGAAATATTCATTAAGGAAAAATGAATATATTATAAAGAATTACCATATAATAAATGGTCCCATAATACATATATATAAATAAATATATGTTATGGAGTGAGAAATACAATATGGTTCAATAACCATATAATATTATAATTAAAATGACACAAGATAAGAAGAAAAGAATCATAAACATTAGTTAAGGAAATTCTAATGTTACGTTGTACATTAAATAATAAGGAGTTATATAATTCAAAGTATTTTAAATATGGATTATACAACATTACACTTGGAAAAACTAACCTTAGGAAAATAAATACTAAGGTAAGATATATAATATATGATCAAGATTATACATGCAATATAGTGACAAACTATATAATATACAAATGTATATTAAACTACATGCGATAACGAACGTTTAAGTTAAGTATATTAATATACCACGACGTAACCATGCATGTAATATAGCATTTACAAAATAAACTAATCCTGAGTTAAACCGAAAACCCGAAAAACGTTGTTTGTAAATAACGGGGAAAGAACCGGGAGGGATTAGCGACTGTACGGGGTGCCATAGAGTAATGTTGTTATATGGGATACTAGTCTGTAGTGTTATATGTATTATTAGACTGCTAGAGACGACTCTAGGAGCATCGGATCTAGTTGATTCATACTCCACGGCTTTATAATCGCGGTGCACGGTATGTTGTTATGTGTCCTTGATTATCTCTGAGGACTTCCTCAGTTCAGACTTCTATGAATTCTATGATAAGATTGAATGTCTGAATGTGTGAATAAATATGCATGAATTGTATATTTAAGCTGCTTATTATTTACTGTTTTTGCGATAACAGTATGGGTTCGTATATATGGACCTACATATAAAACGAACTAGCGGCTATGGTGCTATCTTATATGTGTAATACAAGGAATGTCAAAAAAACATTGTAGCATTAGAATAATAAGATATGTATATATATTATCCAAGACTTAAATGCGGAGCAGTGGCCTTTTCTAACGCCGCTCTCGTATCTAACACAGGATCCCGAGTTTACATACTTCGGATTGGACTAACGACCTTAGTCTGCTATGTTAGAAAATTGGTAATGCGATGCGATGGTATAGATGAACAAAACCAGGAGGATGTGGCTCTTGGTGCGCGTTGTGATCACAAAAACGATACTAGGATGTCCGCGTACGGGTCGTAAGTATCAAAAGAAATTTCCCGCGAACTAGAATGGTTCGTTGGTCGGAGACTCTACTGCTGGAGTGGCTACTGCCGTGGGTGACCCGCCATAATATATGGGTAATTTAGAGACACGTCGTTTTAACGAGATGTTGTCACTAGGTATAACTGAACAATTACGACAGCTTGTTAGCTTGTACATTGGCACTGCTGGAAAAAAAGGAATAAACAACGCTTAAATTGGACATATAGAATGTTTATAAAGCGCAGTTTATTCGAGCGACACAAATGAACTGGCATTTTAAATGACGCTTCCAAAGCGTTCTTTATACTATCTTTAAAGAACGCTTATTTGCAAAGCGTTCTTTATAATGCGAGAAAGATGACAACATGAAAAACGTTTTAGCCTAGAAAGCAATCTTTATGCTTAGACAAAAACAACGCTTATATGTGATAAGCGTTTCTTATTATGGTTGGCGGGAGAGTTTAAAGAACGCTTATATGCATAAGCGTTCTTTATATCTTCCTTTTTTTAAATTTTTTTTTCAGAAATCTCTGTTCCAACAAATGCTACAGATATATATATCATTACATCATATCAATGCATTGTTGCATTTTCAACACAGCAGAATCCATCACAACAAACTGTAACAGAGAAATTAAATCTATACGAATTCAATTTACAACAAAACACATCAGATCCCAGGCCAATTGCAATAAATTAATCAGCTATATATTAGTACCAAATTAACAGAGATTTGCTAGTATTACAAAACATGCAGACAAAACTTAATTACAATTAAAATCCAAACACAGATGGAAGCTAGCTACTAAGTACTTATGTTTGTACTGCAATCTGTAGAAATTTGATAATGCAAGAAACTTCATTTTTCAACACAATGCAAGTGTAGTTGAACTCATTGGGAACAAACTGCATTTATAGGTGCAAATTGGTTCAGTCCAGACACAACTTCAAAGAAGAAAAGAAATAGCTGCAGCGTGTACTCATGACTTCTACTGATCTTCATCATCATAAGCTATTGATTTCGTCTAGTAAGCGCACATGTGATCCTTGACAAACTCTAGATCGGCAAGTGAATAAGTAGCTCCTTATTTTTCGAAGAAGTCAGTAAGCTGCACGCAAGAATTATAAAAGCAATTAAGTACACCAATTAAACATATCCAACCATGCACAAACAGTTAAATTACTAATTCAAACACAAGACTTATAATACGTACTTCATTGACATTGCAGATTTTATCGATGTTGGACACGATTTCGTACATGTATAGCATCACAAAATATCCACAACTGCTGCTATCCGGTTGTCTGGGACACTATTTTCAATAAAATTATATTATTAATTATATATATATACACACTAATATACAAAATATAATTACATATGCATGATTAAATATAATGTTTTTTTACCTTTTTGAAATACTGTATATTCAAAGGAAAATTCATTTGCCCGACACTGCGCATACCTTCTCTAAAACCACTGAAATTAATTAAAACAAGCATTTAAGTGTCAAGTAATAAAAAAAGTTTAAAATTTTATTTGTGAAATGAAAATATGCACTATTTACTTACTTTGTCAGCAGAGCATAAATGGTGATGTTCCTAATTCCTTTAATAGGGTCAATCACTATACAGCATGATGAGTAAGTATAAACCACTAACAACAACCAATGATTGCTACAAGTGCAAACAACAACAAATCAACTTCAGGTTCGAAATATATATGAGTTAATATAAAACAATAAAGACAAACGCATAAGGTGGTCAAGCACGCTTACATCTGATGATATGGTATGAGCACAAATCGGCTTTTCCTGGTAACCGCCGCAATTATGGCATTGCGCACATGGCTTTGACACGCAACACCATCTCTCGTAGCTTCATCGGCAGACACGATTTGTGGACATAGGAAGGTGTCGTATTTGCCATTTTGTTTGACGCCAGCCTCGATAGTAAGGGCCTTTGATGACAAAGGCATTAAATTAAAATTATACATAAAACTTACTATTATCTTTGAGAGAGAAAAAATGTGATACTTACAAGCAGTACGATTGAATCACCGAGATGTTCAGCATATCACCAAGCAGCAGCTCCTTGACATCTCTAATACTGACCAGCAACTCCTGGGGTTGTTTGTTGTGGAACACAGACGCTGGAACCTTAAGAATGAACTGAATTAAATCATCACCCTTCCCGAGTATCATGTTATATAAGACCTGCTGACGCTTTTGCAGTGTATTCACCAAATTTTGGGGAAGAATGAAATCTTTTCGAAGTGGACTGATGTAGTGATCATCCTGCTGACCCGATGGTCCCTTTCCTTTCGACGCACGGACTTGCTTACCTTTGTCAGTAATAGGAACAGGTGCCTAAGAAATGACAAGTTAGTATACGTTAGGAACTATTCCCAAAACTGCAGTTATATATGGAATGTTAATTAGTAAACAAATTTAAGTTCTTTTGCTTACCGTACTATCAGATAGATCCACCAGATTGCAAGGCCACGGCACTTGTGAGCCACGTGCATCAATGACAATGCTCCAACCATTCCACTCCATCGGTAGTGGAATGGTATCACAGCCTTGACAGACACTGTCTACGAACACACGGACGTACCAGGGCGGAACTCGCTTAAAATGACATAGTGACGCCGAATCAGTCTGTAGAATTGTGCCTAATGCAACCATAAAGGTTCCATGTTCATTGATCTGTAGAAGGCGACACTTTTTGGTTTCCTAATAAACGAACAAAAACAATTAGATTCATATATATATATACATTGCAACATGCATACTTTTGATTAATTGAAAAAATAAATAACGACAAACCACTAAAACTCACACATACCTGAAGCTTGGCATATGGGAATGGATCAGAAGGTGCAGGTACAGTGTAAGAATGAGAATCCTGAGACGGTACAGGGGAGGAAGTAGGTGCAGAGGTGGAAGCAGGTGCAGGGGTGGAAACGGGTGCAGGGGCATACACTGATGAGCTAGAAGATTGATGCCCCTGACTCAGCTGTTGAATCAATCTTGCTTCCATTTGTTGCATCTGCTGCTGCAAATCAGATTGGAATTGTTGTGACAACTTCCTTTCGATCTCCCTAATTTCTTCCTCTCTCCCCATCAGCTTGGAGCGCGGAAAAACATCTCGCTGACGCACTGCGGATCCAAATCCTCGGACTTTCCCAGGGTAATCCTTCTTGCCAGGCGCTTTGTTCAACGGATCATCCTGACTATGAGGCTGGCCAAGAAAAGAATCAGCACCCTCTGCAGGCTTGTACACGCAAAAAAAATATGTAAATTATGAATTAGATCAAATAAATAAAACATACATAAATTGTAAGAAAAATTTATAAACTATTAAATATTACTCAGGACACTCACAATTTTTACAGCTAAGTCTGCAATCTCCTTCCGTGGATAATACATTTCGCCATCCATCTTTAATTGGCGGCCAAGCATGTATGCTTGTGCCCGATTCACCTCATCCGGACTCTGAATCGGCTCAATTGTGCCGTCCTCACACACACGCTTCATTAACCCCTTTTCAATCCAGCCTGGTATACACCCTGCGTACCCAGCTCAGCCCATGTAGTGTGGATTCTGATCTTTCAAGCGATTTTGTCGGGATTTTTCCTGAACTGCCTGTGGAAAGAATTAATACAATTCATTTTAACTTTATCCTTTTATATTAACAACATAAACTTAAAAGTTAATCTATGAAAACAATTACGTACCCTGAACTCAGGGGGTGATATGTGCTTCATAGAATTCCTTCCACTCCTCCTCAGTGATCATGCCAGCGTACAGCTCATAGGGAGGCACCTACTTCGGGTTGTCCGTATTGATCCAACCAGCCAGTAGCCTATTTTTGAACACTCGCATACGCAAAGCAAGCAGTGAAAACACATTATCATATGCTTCATCTGGGATTTGCTACTTCTTCTTCAAGCTCGTCCACATGATGTTCTTTATTTCCAGATCTTGGTTCCTCCAGTTTTTGTTGATACAGCAATGGGACTTAACCAATCGACCCATGGCGCTGGCAAACTTCTGCTTAGACGCGCCAGTGGGTCTAAGATACCTGTAATATTAACAGTATATATGTTAGTCATACGTAATATATATAGTACTACGTATAAATGTACAAATATCAGTATATATATGAAAAAATAAGACAGGATAACATATAGGTGTAACATATACCTATCCCACACCAGATCAATCATGTCACTCTCCTTCTTCTCATTTAGACCATGTGACCGTCCTCGTGTCTTTCGTAGAGGGCCCTGAGAGGTCGTAGGAGGGTCCTGAGAGGTCGTAGGATGATCAGCGGCAACGACAATCTGTGTACGCTCCGTTAACTGCATCTCTGCATCTATCTCCATCTTCATATCCTCATCACATTGTAGGAGCATCTCATGATCGTTGGCATCCATAATCTGCACAATATCATTACATAAATATATAGTCAGTGTCATACATAGAGTCATATATAGTCATTTAATATATAGCTATTCAGAGAAACACTATATGAACAATTAAGAAGTAATTAGAGAAAAATTATAAACTAACCTAGTAGTCTGCTTAGTCCTGATGTGAATATTGCTATACTTCAATCAACCAGCCCGTATGAGGTGTGACAATGAAAGTTACTACCAATGACTGCAGAAGATAGTTTGTACACAAGAATAATTACATTTCGAATCCAATAATTCAATACTTTGACAAAATTTTCTAGGAAATCTGATAGAATCCCCCTAAAAATATAAGGTTTCACCACAATAGAGCATGTACAAGAGGCGACAGTTTGGTTTGCAAAATTAATCCCAAATACACTTAATCCTAATAAACACATTAATCTCAAACAGAGCATGTATCTTCCTGATCGACAGTTTGGTTTTGCAAAATTTCACCATAACTACGTGGCTATATTTGTATACCCAAACACTTATATTTTTCGCCTAATAACATATTAATCTCAAGTACATTTAGACACAACCAGCAAGTATATACTACCAAAAATCAGCTCGCGACAGTTTAATCCGGTTTGTAAAATTAATTAATCCCAAACATGCACTTAATCCTAATAATTAAACATATTAATCGTTCAGTTTGGTTAGCAAAATTACCTCCAGCAGAATCAAGAATATAGGCGATAGAGCATGGATCGATATTACGCCAGTTGGGTTGTAAAACTAATTACTGCAGATGATATACATATGTACTGAGGTGACGGGCATGTATGTTCCTATTCGATAGCAGGTTGAAAAATTAATAAGAGTGAAAGAGCAGAAATATATATGTTCCTGTACATGTTCGCAGATTTGATGAATTACCGAAACAGAGGCGATCGACAGCTAGGTATGCATATTTGGGTCGATCGATCGATGATCATCAGGGCGCAAATATCGGCAGAAATCAACGCGTAGCAGGTGCGAGAGATGGCCAGCCGGAAAGCGGTGGCGGCGGCACGGACGGCGACGCGGCAGTGGCGGCAACGGCAGTGGCGGCGATGGCGCAGTAGCTAGCGGACGGTACTGGCCGGGGTACGTATGTGAGCTCAATCGAGAGAGAGGTAGCTAGCTCTTGAGGGTTAGCGCGGGAGAGATTAAATTTTTTCTGGAGGTGAATTATTCAGGCAACATAAAGAACGCTTCACTTCAAAAGCGTTTTTTATGCTGAGAGACAAAAAACTTAAAAAACGCTTGTAAACGGAAGCATTCTTTATGATGAGCATTCCAGAGACATAAAAAACGCTTTATTCGAGAAGCGTTCTTTATATGTTTCATATAAAGAACGCTTATTTTCCAAGCGTTTTTTTTGTCTTTGGGCGCGATACGATAAAGAATGCTTCCTAAGTGAAGCGTTCTTTAAAATGTCCTGCCTAAACCATAAATACAACGCCTTACATTATAATCGTTCTATAAAATGCTAAAAAAATGATTTACAAATATAAACGTTTTAAAAACGGTGTTGTTTATTCATTTTTTTTAGCAGTGTGGCGAACAGTATTGGGCTTGTATGCTAAGGACGAGAATTTATACTCGTTTATCATTCTTGTTGTTCCGCCTTGTTGTTCATTGGTTATGCTATGTGGTTTTATGTTGTGTGAAGTGCATGATAATGGTTGTGTTTGTTGTATGGTTATTACTGTTATTTGTTTTACAGTTAAATGCTAAAACAGTATTGCATGTAAATGAATCTCATGCTCTGGACCAATTAATTGAGGGGTTTGAGGAGGCATGACGGGGCATATGAGAACATACTCAGCAGGGGCTGATTCCATACAACAACGATGTTTATTTTCAAGAGACTAGCTGGTTTTCAACGCGGGGCGTGATGGTTGTTTAGCGACTTTTGGATAGACTTTGGTACGGACTAATACAGTTGTTATTTTGGACTCGGGTTTTGTGAACCTAGTTGTACATTCGCTTAGACACTCACGTGTACGGAATGATGTATAAGACGAACTTATGTTGTATATATTTTTGTTTATTTAAGGACAACTATCTATCTCTTGTGGTCACTACGGGAATACGTTTCGTATGTTGATTATCATGTAACGCGTTATCACTCTTATGGGCGAGTGATGACGGTAACACCATTAGAACGATAGTCTATTATTACCGCTGCGATTCATGTTTAAGTACGACGATTACACGACAATTAGGAGCTGAGTTAGTAGGGGTGTTACATGATATGACGCCCGTCAAGGGTTAATGAGTTAAAGGTTGAATAAATGAGTAAATGCTCAGTAGTTCCAAGTTAGTATGAGACATTAATAATTCTCGTGGATTTGGATAACGAAATGTAACACCCCTACCGCTAATCCAATCATTATCCCCTAAACCATCTCATTTACCAACAACAAAGCAGCGGAAATTTACTTACAAACTATGGGTGATACAATGCCATTAGTCACCCACGTGACTAACAAGGCCAAATCCAATACAAAACTCCAACTATAGTATCGGTCTGACGAATAAATATACCAAGTGATCAAACAATACTACTATATACAATCCTTTACCGATTCAAATATCAATACATCCTCAAATCAATGCTATACCGAGTTTCTACAATTCTCAAGACTGTCGACAACATTTTTGACTTACAATAAATTAATACAACAAATACAATTTTCTCAATCCACTATCCGTGCTTAAGTAACAATCCCATCCTACTCTCGAACGGTTTTCGGCTTCAAGGTACCTGGCAAGTAAAAACAGCACCCCAAGGGGCTCAGCATATTGCTGGCATGAAATTCGCATACCCCACGTGCTAACGGGGTTACGCCGACTACTTGGTCGAGAACAAGCGATTCATTTTAATTCAAAAGACATGCTCACATACAAGAGTATTCAAACAAGGAATACAATAACTACTAACACAACAAGTTTGTTAGTTAGAGTTAATTTACTCTAGGCCTTGAGGGTTTCTACCTCACTATGCCTTTATTTCTCATTCATTATCTTACCCATTCTCATGGGTTACTCTTACTTAAGTTTTCTTGTTCTCAATCCCAATTCAAGTTCTATTATACTCAATCTCAATCCTCAACTCTCAAGTTCTCAATTCTCAAGTTTCAAACTAAATTCTCATTTCTCAATTTAAATCTTAAGTTCTCATATATCAATTTCACAAAGGATATCTTTTAAGTCATTACCCATAACCTCCGGGCAGATTCATACACAAGACTCACCAACAGGCTTACAAATACAAGTCTTACTTCCCCGGTTTCGACCATACTCTAGGTCTAGCATGGTGGGAAGGTTCGACTATCAAACGGAACTACACACTTAGCTCCTCAAATTCTCAAATGTCCGTTTCCCTACCGGACTACTCAAATTCCCAAAACTCCTCTCTCAGAGTTATTTCATAATCTCATATATTAGCCTAGAAGCTACTGTAACACCCCAACCGCTAATCCTATGCTTACCGTCTAATCATCCCGTTAATCCTACGAGTTTGCAGCGGAAATGTTACTACTTACTACGGCGGGTGGTACAACGCCGCTAACCGCCCATACAGCTAGCTAGGCTTACCTTACTTACAGTCACGGTCTGATGAACATAATATACCGAGCTACTAAAATTACTTGCCAAAATACCATATACCAGATACTTACATCATTGGATCACCGAGTATTAAAGTATATTCGATTACTTCATTTCTAAGTTCCAAAAGAATGAGTTTCTAAGGCTACTCATCTATACCAATTCTCATTCTATCCCAAAGTCCAAAAAGGTGTACCCCATGGTACACCGGCTATTCAAAAACTACAGCCATGTACTACTCAGTACACCAATCATAATCCAGTGTTTACATTCCAAAAAGAAGATAAAAGAAATGAAACTAAGTCTTCACATCTTCATCCCTCGCGGGTACCTGCGTGTAGTAAAAATGGTGCCCCAAGGGGCTCAGCAAACGCTGCGTATAAACTCCGCATATACCGCGTGCTAGCTAGGGCACGCCGACTATTTGACGTCCACTAAACATGCTGTTCATTATTTTCATACATACATGCTTTGCATACAACATACATGCTATACAATTCATTACAGAATTCAAGGCAACAATATCATAGCATACATCTCACTTACCTTCACAAGGTTAGCCAAATTATGCATCCGGGTTAATCGGAATGCTTTACTCTTTTACTCATTTCCTACTTTTTCTTACTTACAATTACTTACTTTCATTTACTTTACTTACTCATTCTTACTTACTTACTTATACTCAAGTTAAGTCGTCGGGACCTCCGGCCCTGGGGACTACGCCGTCCCACCTCCGGGATTTACTTGACTCACCAATCCGGGATGCTACCCACTTAAGGGATTTGGGCCGTGGACCAGTTTAAGAGTCAGGAATTGCAGCCAACCTCTCGTGACTCCGCATCCTCACGCGTGGCCGAAACTATATCGGACTTCTACTCATTCCAATTTAATTACCAATTTAAGTTAGGATGGTTAGCTTGTTAGGAATAAGTTAGAAGTCCAAACTCATCACAATCGGTCACAGTACAATGCATCATACATACACACATTCATATTCATCCAAACATTTCATGAATTATACAAACTAAGATTTAAGAAAAATGTTCACAACATACAACACTACATATTCACAAGTATGCATATTAACTCCAATTCGTGCATTTATCTTATTTGGTGATCAATTAGCACACAACACACAAATCAGAGTAACCAAGATAGCATACGGGGCATGAGGAATCCATACCGTTCACCGTTGCATGTGATTCCAAACGTCCTTCGGTGTCACAAATCAAGTCCTATTATGTACATACAATTGAATGATTAATTTACCTATCATCAACTTAACTCCTACTTACTTTGTCCTTATGTTTCTTACACTTACACTTTACTTACTTATTTTTCATTACTTAAGTTTTACTTTCTTACTTAACATTGGTATGCTTTCATACATGTATACATATATATATATATATGTAGGTATATATATATACATCATTTAATTTAAATAATTTTTTTTTTGACCGGACCGGACTTGCGACCGACCTTGCAAGTCCGGTCCATTCCAGTAGCTCAGATTACCGAAACTCTTCTGGCCGACCGAACTTGCAAGTCCGGTCGCAAGTTCGGTCCATTCCAGAAGGTTTCCTCGGTGAATTTTTCTGGCTCGACCGAACTTGCATGTCCGGTCGCAAGTCCGGTCGATTCCAGTAGGTTACATCGGTGAATTTTTCTAGCTCGACCGAACTTGCATGTCCGGTCGCAAGTCCGGTCGATTCCAGTAGGTTACAGACGGGGAAAATTTTCTGGTCCGACCGAACTTGCAAGTCCGGTCGCAAGTCCGGTCGATTCCAGAAGCTTTCCCGTCTTTGTAAACCTGGGCTCGACCGAACTTGCAAGTCCGGTCGCAAGTTCGGTCCGACCCAGTATTTGCATTTTAATTTCTGTTTTCAGTCCTCTCTTTTACCCATTACTTCCCCATTGTTCCTACACTTAATCCCACATGTTTTAACACCAATTAAACCTCTTAATACACCCTAGTTCACTCCTTAACTCTTTACACAATTCTATACTAATTTACTCACATAATTTTCCAAGTTTCTCACAACACTCACCTAGCTTCTTCTCTAGTTGCATTATGCTACAGTTTTTAACACTTACACTCCCCAACTACAACTCCCTCTTCTAATGTCATTTCTAACACCTCTAATACATTACAACTACATTAACTATCTCTCCCCATCTTCCCTCTATCTATCTATCTCAAAATCTGTTACAACTTACACTCACCGCATTGTTTTGCTCACATTATTATCCACATCTCACCTGTTTATACACAACAACAATATGCTAGCTCCCATATACAATACCAATACTAAAACACTCATAAAAATTCCTGCACTCAAACACATCTTTCCCAATCTGTTTTAACAAGTTTTAACATATCTTTTAAAGCTTCAAAATACTTATATTCTCTTATACATTACTCTACTACAAAATACCATTTTACAATACACATTTCCATTTCTTAAAATCTGTTACATTACATATACAAGACTTACACAAGGGTGAGCTTATTTACCTTGTTTTCTTCTTCTAGTTTCTTTTTTCTTCTTTCTCCTCCCTTCTTCCTTCCTCCTCTCTACCGGTTTTAGACTCTCAACCAATCTAATATTATCACCCATACATACACACATTCAATACTAAAACTAACCTTAAACATTATTTGAGTTCTCATGCACATTCTAGGGTTTAGAATTTATATTACCTTTCAAGGGTACAAATGGAGCTTGGAGTGGCTCAAGAACAATATTTCCAACTCCACCAACAAGCCAAAATCGGCTAGAACAAGGGTTTAGTTCATGAATTTCGTTTTGCCTTTGAGGCTAGAAAAAGATGGAGTTTTTGAAGATGTTTTTACCTTAATAGAACAAGGAGAAGGAGGGCCTTCTAATGGTGGTGTTGAAGCTCCAAATGGGATATACCCATAAAAACGAAAATGCTCCTTTTCAATTTTTGGAAAGAGGAAAGTGTAGCTCCTGAGGAGAGGAAGACAATGGTAATTTTTGTAATTTTTGTAATTTTTGGAAGAGGTTTTGAAGGAGTTACAAAGGAGAGAAGATGGAGTTTGTGAGTGTTTTCTTAAGCCTCCATGGAAATCGCATGAGGTTGCAGAAGAAGAAAAGAGGGAGTGAGGAGGGGTGTATTCACGTGAGTGTAGAGAATGAGTGTAGGAGAGAGAAAATGAGAGAGTGTGGGTAATAAAGTAAGGTGAGAGTTTACTTATTGTTTTTGTTTTTTGTAAATAAGGAGAGTGTGTGAGGGAGTGTGAGAGGGGTCCAAAATCGGACAGCACACAGACCCACTTGTGGGTTTTGAAATTTATTTGCAATATTGGACACACTAGTTTGAGTTATTTTTACTTCTACCCCGCAACTTCCCGTTTTTGACAGTTTTTACTAATTTCTCGTTTTCTTGATTTTATTGGTTCCAAAGCCTCACTAATATTTATTAATGATTATTTAGTTGACCAAAATTGTTACTAGTCTATTTGACCCGCTTAAAGACACGTTTTCCCGGTTACCTCGAAAAACGCGCTTTAATGTTCATTAGTGATTTTAATCCATTTTAAGGATCCGTTTTCTTCGGGATTTGTTCCCTCATGATTATTTATACTTAATTAAGCTTCTAAATTATTTATTAGCCTAATTAATCACTATTTTTAATTACGGGGTATTTCAATCTACCCCCCTTAAGAAACTTTGCCCTCAAAGTTGCTCAAGGTTAATGGTTTAGGTAATTCTACTCATTAGGCAAACCAATTGCACTAATGTGTCTTACTACCACCTATGAGGTGTTCACTTCATTCCACATTGCAAATATACACGGTTCAGCAACATACACAATTCACATGCATACCATTCCACATTATGCAATACAACATTACCATTCACAATACACATTGCACATACATCATCCATCATACAACGTACCAATACATTCATACACTACACATTACACATACATACGCATACCAATTCACTTATACTACATGTGCCATACAAAATCTATTACAATACCTACACACTAAGCAATGCTTACCCCGAAGCAATGCAAAAGCAAAAGGGCTCTACCCCCCTTAAAAGGGGTACGACCCGTACCCGTATTTCTAAATACTAGACTCTCTAGTCTATGAATAGCTGGGTACTTAGCCTTCATGGCATCTTCCAACTCCCATGTCGATTCTTCGACATCATGGTTTGACCATAGGACCTTTACCATTCGCATAGACTTATGGCGAGTGTCTCTGGTCTTCCTATCAAGGATTCTCACTGGGGTTTCGACATATCGCATGTTTGGCTCAATGGATAAGTGCTCGGGCTCCAACACATGAGAAGGATCAGCAATATACTTCTTGAGTTGTGACACATGAAATACATCATGGACACGCCCCAAGTCCTCAGGTAGTGCTAACCTGTAGGCTACGGATCCAACTCTTTCGGTGATAGTGTACGGCCCTACAAACTTTGGGCTTAGCTTGCCCTTCTGACCAAATCTGAAGACACCCTTCATAGGTGAAACGCGCAGGAACACTTGGTCGCCCACGGCGAACTCAAGGTCGCGTCGTCTCACATCCGCATAGGATTTCTGTCTATCTTGGGCTGCCTTCATGTTAGCTCGGATTTGTTGCACTTCAGCTTGCACTTGCTCAAGATACTCCGGTCCTATTATGACCGCTTCACTTGACTCATCCCAACACAAGGGTGTACAGCAAGGTCTACCGTATAAAGCTTGGAAAGGCGACATCTTAATCGAGGCGTGATAGCTATTATTATACGAGAACTTGATAAGATGAAGCTTATCTAACCAACTCCCCTGAATGTCCAAGGCACATGCCCGAAGCATGTCCTCCAGTGTCTGGATGGTCCTTTCTATCTGACCGTCGGTTTGAGGATGGAAGGCGGTACTCAACTTCAATTCTGTACCCAACGCTTCCCTTGTAGCTCTCTAGTATCTCGAAAGAAACCTGGTGTCGCGGTCAGATACTATAGTCTTAGGGACTCCGTGGTGTCTGATAATCTCCTTATCAAAAAGCTCAGCTAGCTTTACTACCTTCCAAGTGTCCTTCATCGGTATGAATCTGGCAACCTTGGTAAGGCGATCTACTACAACCCAGATCATGTTAAGTCCTCCCCTAGCAGGTGGGAGTCCTACAACAAAATCCATGGAGATATCATGAAATTTCCACTCCGGAACTGGCATAGATTGTACCATTCCACCCGGTCTACGGTGTTCAAATTTTACCTTCTGGCATGTTAAGCATCTCAATACAAATTCCGTCACATCTGATTTCATTCCAGACCACCAGAAGTACCTCTTCATGTCTTTGTACATCTTGGAGGCTCCCGGATGGACTGACAATGTGGAACAATGTGACTCTCGCAGGATGCGATCCCTTAGCTCAGCATTGCTTCGGGGGACACATAGCCTGCCATTCAACCGAATCAAACCATCTTCATGTAGCTTAAAATCATACTTTTTCTTCTCAAATGTACCATTCTCGATCTTGTGTCTGATTTCGGTTAGGTAAGGGTCGCTCAACTGAGCGTCTCGCACCTCGTCAACCAAGCTAGAAGAAGCGAGTAGCGAATGGAGCGAGTGTGCTCGACGGCTCAGGGCGTCGGCTACAATGTTTGCCTTCCCTTCCTTATACTGCAAGTTGATGTCATAATCTGAAAGAAATTCCATCCCTCTTCTCTGTCTCAAATTCAGTTCCTTCTGCGTGAATACATACTGTAAGCTCTTATGGTCGGAGTAGATGGTGATGCTTACCCCATAGAGATAGTGTCGCCATATCTTCAAGGCGAAGACAATGGCTCCTAACTCTAAGTCGTGAGTCGGGTAATTCTCCTCATGCTTTTTCAGCTGGCGGGAGGCATAAGCAACAAACCTTGCCATGCTGCATGAGTACGCATCCCATTCCTTTGCCTGATGCATCACAGTACACCTCAAATCCCTCTATGCCCTCTAGAAGAGTAAGGACGGGCGCTGAGGTCAATGAGTCTTTCAGTTTCTGAAATGATAGCTCGCACTCGTGTGTCCATACAAACGGTGCATCTTTCTTCATCAATGTAGTCATGGGCTAGCGACTTTCGAGAAGTCCCTTACAAATCTCCTGGTAGTAACCGGCTAGACCAAGAAAGCTCCGAATGTCGGTAACAGTCTTAGGTCTAGGCCATGATCGTACAGCTTCTATCTTAGAAGGGTCAACCGAGATACCTGCGCTCGAGATGACATGTCCAAGGAATGATACCTGATCAAGCCAAAACTCACATTTGGAGAACTTCGCATACAGCTGGTTCTCGCGCAGTGTCTCAAGTACTTTCCTCAAATGGGTTTCATGTTCCTCTGGTGATTTGGAATACACAAGGATGTCGTCGATGAAGACCATAACCGAAGTGTCCAACTGTTCGTTGAATAGTCGATTCATAAGATCCATGAATTTTGCCGGTGCGTTTGACAAACCGAATGGCATCACTGCGAATTCATAGTGGCCATATCTGGTACGGAATGCCGTTTTCCCAATGTCTTGCTCTTTGATTGCAATCTGATGATACCCTGAACGGAGGTCGATCTTGGAGAAGACTGAGGCTCCTTTCAACTGGTCGAATAGGTCGTCGATACGTGGTAGTGGGTATTTATTTTTGACTGTGACCGCATTCAGCTCGCGGTAGTCAATGCATAGTCGGAAACTGCCGTCCTTCTTCTTCACGAAGTGGACCGGTGTTCCCCAGGGTGATACGCTCGGGCGTATAAACCCTTTGTCCAGAAGGTCTCTTAACTGTTCTTTCAATTCGGTCATCTCTGCTGGTGCCATGCGGTACGGTGCCCTAGCAATGGGACCGGTACCTGGCAATAGATCAATCTCAAATTCCACTGCTCTCAGTGGTGGCATGCCGGGTAGCTTCTTAGGGAATACATCGGGATATTCGGATACAATGGGTACATCGTCACTGAACTCTGGATCTCTCTCCCGGTCTTGCACATAACACAGATACACTTCTTGGCCCTTTTTGAGCTCCCGGTACATAGCCATGGCAGATATGAGTGTGGTCGAAGGCTCTCTCGGTCTCTGGCGGTAAGATACGGTAACCCCAGAAGGAATCTTGAGCAGCAAACGATGCTCGGCGTAGAGGATTCTACCCTTGTGCCGCTCCAACCAATTCATTCCAATGATTACGTCGAATCCCAATCCATTGAATTCGATGAAGGAAATGGGAAACGATTCGCCTTTGATTTGGATTGTGGCTGATTGATAGTATTTGGTGCACTTTACTCGCTCCTTCGATGGGAGAGTAACCATAAGTTCGGTAGCTCATCCGCATCTAGCTTCAACCTCTTCACAAAGGATGGTGATAACAAAGTGTTAGAGGCGCCGGAGTCAAATAACACATTGGCATCAATGCCTTTCTGGGAAGGTTCCCGTTAGAATGGTGCCGCTCTGCCGGCTTGCGCTTCGGTGAGATGCTCAGGTACCTTCGGTACCGAGTCCACAACCTATTGGATTCACAATTGGATAAGTATTGATGGTGGACACAAGTGGAATTAAATCAACACTGCTCTTTATTGATAAACCAACCATCATACATACCGTGTCTCTAATACACGTTACTAATAGATTACATGATACTAGGAATTTAATACTTTCTAAAGGTAAGGTTCAGGCGTCCTGGTTTCATGTGTGTGGCATTGATTATTGCCGGCGGTGCCGTATTCAACTTGATCTTGTTGATCCCGTGATACAGCATCCTAGAGTTTCCACCCATGATTAGGACATCTCCTGATCTCAATACCAGTTTCTCTGCGAGGTCCACACGCTTCTGCTCGCTATACAGGAATACGGCGTCATCACCAATGGACCAAGACACTACGGGCACTCCCTGTTCGAGAGATTCCGCTGTCTCGTCCTTGTCTTGGTGTAACCCAAGTCGTCCTTCTTTCTCATAGAAGTTGACGATACAGAGATCCGCTTCAAGTGCGGGATCGGTTCAGGTTCACATTGTTGTGCAAGTTCTACTGCTTGTGTGATGAGTGTCTGAAACTCTGGTGGTATTGTCGGTGGCGTCGCTCCGTCTTGTGTTCGTGTCTCCTGGTATGTCTTGGTATAAGGATTCCAGTCCTTTCCCAAGCACATCATCTTCAGCTTCATCTTCGCTCCACCGGGGAATTCGGGTGTGTAAAATCCACCTTGACCCGTTCCTAGCTCGTTGCATCGTCGAATGATTGAGATTTGCGCTTCGGGTGTCAGGTATCCCTTTAATAAGATCATACCTGGTCGGATGACCTGACACTGTTTGTTGGTGTAGTCGTGGTTGGTGATGTCGATCTCTTCTTGATTCAAGTTTACCGGTATCGGGTAACAGATACTAAAGCTTCCTATGGTTACAAATTCATCTACGGTAGTACTAGTTTCAACTACTTCATTTCATGCTTCATACATACTTCACTTATTTACTCATGCATTCATTCAAACAATTATTCTACTACTTAGTCATGCTACTTCAAGGATTAAAGGTTTAGATGATTACCTGGGCCGGATTTCGAACCGGACCCATCACGGTCAATAACATGAGAACAGGCTGCCTCTGAGGTGCGCCCCTCTGAGGACCCCGGGATCCCTGTCCCTGAGGTGCCTGCTGGGCCGGTGCATCGCCAGATGCCACCTCCTTGCCCTCTCTCTGCTTGTAGTTCTGAAAGTTTCCCTTTGGCTTAGCATTCTCTGGGCATCTATTAGCTGTGTGTCCCAGCTTCTGACAGTTGTAGCATTTGATGTCTCTCCCATAACAGTCTTTACCAGGATGGTCCTGGTTGCACTTTCTGCACACATAGGTGCGGCCATCGGAGAAGGTTTTGGCACACCGGAGCTAGAACCTGAGGTTAGAGGGTTAGCACATGTGTGCGCGTATACTAGATACATTACTTATACGAATACAAATTGGATTAGGAATTTACCCTTTGGTGGGTGTGATCTCAGTGGCTTTGCTGCCACCGGTGCAGAATAACCAAGCTGAAGAAGCTCAGTTGGTTTGCCCTGCTCAGCATGGGCACTGCTCTCACCCTGGGATTTCTTTTGGGATTGCTGAAAGAAATTCCCTTTCTTCTTTTTCCAGCTCTTCCCCTGGTTCTGCTCCTCAGTGCTGGTGTTTTTTTGTTGCTTTGCGCTTCAGCGCGGTCTCTTCATCCCTTAACTGGCAAGTGATCTCAACGCGAGAAGCCGCGTGATAACACTCCTGAAATCTCAGGTATTAGCCGGGATTCTCATTTAAGGAGGAATAAGAAAAGATTCAAGGAATTCAAGGAATTTAAGGAATTGAAGTGATACTAAGGGTTAACTGATATTTACCTGAAGGGAGGTAAATCTCGTGTAGCCCATACCGTACCGTAGGCGATGGCTCAGACCGCCATAGAAGCGATCGACCAACACCTGGCCGGTGTATCCTAGATCAGGGAGGAGACGGAGGATAGAAGTGAAGGTGCGGTAGTACTCGTCGACAGTCATCTTCTCTGTCATTTTCAAGGCGTCCAGCTCTAGCCTTTTCTTCTTTACATGCTCGGGGTAGTATTTGGAACGGAGGAGATGCAAAAGAATCCCAGTCGAATGTGGGGTCGCTGACGTGCTCGTGCTTGACCAGCTTCCACCAATCCATTGCAGCATCTTTGAGGTAGTAGGCTGCTACTTTGACTCGAACTCCAGCAGGAGCTTCGAGTGTTTCGAAGGCCGTCTCCATCTCGGAGATGTAGGCCTCGAGCTTAGCCGGATCACTCTCGCCCCAAAAGCAGGGAGGGCGGAGCTCCGCTACAGCTTTTACCCAGTTTGCTTCTCTGGGTGGCGGGGGAGGGATTGGCCCCGCTTGTGTTTGTTGGTTCTGTTGAGATTGTTGTACAACTTGGATTACTTGTGGTAGCATCTGCGCTACCGTGGCGGCGACGATCTCAGCTATCGTCTGCGCGCCGGGTCCGTCATTGCCCCCTCCTCTGGGCGACCTGGACCTCTGCCTGACATCTGAATATTTAACAGTTACGTTAGGCTTGCAAGATATGACTCAAAGGTCTTGAATTTAAGCAAGGTATCGTTCATAAGAACGTTAAGGGTATCCGTTGTTAACAACGGTAGTTCCTAGTTAGGTTTCTAAGTATCCGTCTTAAGACGGTTGAAATCCTAACTCGGTAATCCCCTATGCTCGGTACTATGGACATCAGAGCGTAACTACGCTCTGATACCACTTTTTGTAACACCCCAACCGCTAATCCTATGCTTACCGTCTAATCGTCCTTAATCTACGAGTTCGCAGCGGAAATTTACATACTTACTACGGCGGGTGGTACAACGCCGCTAACCGCCCATACGGCTAGCTAGGCTTACCTTACTTACAGTCACGGTCTGATGAACATAATACCGAGCTACTAAATTACTTGCCAAATACCATATACCAATACTTACATCATTGGATCACCGAGTATTAAAATATTCGATTACATCATTTCTAGTTCCAAAAGAATGAGTTTCTAAGGCTACTCATCTATACCAATTCTCATTCTATCCCAAAATCCAAAAAGGTGTACCCCATGGTACACCGGCTATTCAAAAACTGTAGCCATGTACTACTTAGTACACCCATCATAATTCATGTTTACATCCAAAAAGAAGAAAAGAAATGAAACTAGTCTCACATCTTCATCCTCGCGGGTACCTGCGTGTAGTAAAAATGGTGCCCCAAGGGGCTCAGCAAACGCTGCGTATAAACTCCGCATATACCGCGTGCTAGCTAGGGCACGCCGACTATTTGACGTCCACTAAACATGCTGTTCATTATTTTCATACATACATGCTTTGCATACAACATACATGCTATACAATTCATTACACAATTCAAGGCAACAATATCATAGCATACATCTCACTTACCTTCACAAGGTTAGCCAAATTATGCATCCGGGTTAATCGGAATGCTTTACTCTTTTACTCATTACTTACTTTTTCTTACTTACAATTACTTACTTTCATTTACTTTACTTACTCATTCTTACTTACTTACTTATACTCAAGTTAAGTCGTCGGGACCTCCGGCCCTGGGGACTACGCCGTCCCACCTCCGGGATTTACTTGACTCACCAATCCGGGATGCTACCCACTTAAGGGATTTGGGCCGCGGACCAGTTTAAGAGTCAGGAATTGGAGACAACCTCTCGTGACTCCATCCTCACGCGTGGCCGAAACTATATCGGACTTCTACTCATTCCAATTTAATTACCAATTTAAGTTAGGATGGTTAGCTTGTTAGGAATAAGTTAGAAGTCCAAACTCATCACAATCGGTCACTACAATCATCATCATACACACATTCATATTCATCCAAACATTTCATGAATTATACAAACTAAGATTTAAGAAAAATTCACAACATACAACACTACATATTCACAAGTATGCATATTAACTCCGATTCGTGCATTTATCTTATTTGGTGATCAATTAGCACACAACACACAAATCAGAGTAACCAAGATAGCATACGGGGCATGAGGAATCCATACCGTTCACCGTTGCACGTGTTTCCAAACGTCCTTCGGTGTCACAAATCAAGTCCTATTACATACAATTGAATGATTAATTTACCTATCATCAACTTAACTCCTACTTACTATGTCCTTATTTCTTACACTTACACTTTACTTACTTATTTTTCATTACTTAAGTTTTACTTTCTTACTTAACTTTGGCATGCTTTCATACATGTACATATATATATATATGTAGGTATATATATATATATATATATATATATATATATATATATATATATATATATATATATATTTAATTTAAATAATTTTTTTTTGACCGGACCGGACTTGCGACCGACCTTGCAAGTCCGGTCCATTCCAGTAGCTCAGATTACCGAAACTCTTCTGCTGCCGACCGAACTTGCAAGTCCGGTCGCAAGTTCGGTCCATTCCAGAAGGTTTCCTCGGTGAATTTTTCTGGCTCGACCGAACTTGCATGTCCGGTCGCAAGTCCGGTCGATTCCAGTAGGTTACATCGGTCGTGAATTTTTCTGGCTCGACCGAACTTGCATGTCCCGCGGTCGATTCCAGTAGGTTACAGACGGGGAAAATTTTCTGGTCCGACCGAACTTGCAAGTCCGGTCGCAAGTCCGGTCGATTCCAGAATCTTTCCCGTCTTTGTAAACCTGGGCTCGACCGAACTTGCAAGTCCGGTCGCAAGTTCGGTCCGACCCAGTATTTGCATTTTAATTTCTGTTTTCAGTCCTCTCTTTTACCCATTACTTCCCCATTGTTCCTACACTTAATCCCACATGTTTTAACACCAATTAAACCTCTTAATACACCCTAGTTCACTCCTTAACTCTTTACACAATTCTATACTAATTTACTCACATACTTTTCCAAGTTTCTCACAACACTCACCTAGCTTCTTCTCTAGTTGCATTATGCTACAGTTTTTAACACTTACAATCCCCAACTACAACTCCCTCTTCTAATGTCATTTCTAACACCTCTAATACATTACAACTACATTAACTATCTCTCCCCATCTTCCCTCTATCTATCTATCTCAAAATCTGTTACAACTTACCTCTCTCACCCAGTTTCTATTTCACTAAGTGTTCTAATCCTAGATAAATTTTGCCATAGTCTCCCTTGTATTTTTATACACTCACCGCATTGTTTTGCTCACATTATTATCCACATCTCACCTGTTTATACACAACAACAATATGCTAGCTCCCATATACAATACCAATACTAAAACACTCATAAAAATTCCTGCACTCAAACACATCTTTCCCAATCTGTTTTAACAAGTTTTAACATATCTTTTAAAGCTTCAAAATACTTATATCCTCTTATACATTACTCTACTACAAAATACCATTTTACAATACACATTTCCATTTCTTAAAATCTGTTACATTACATATACAAGACTTACACAAGGGTGAGCTTATTTACCTTGTTTTCTTCTTCTAGTTTCTTTCTTCTTCTTTCTCCTCCCTTCTTCCTTCCTCCTCTCTACCGGTTTTAGACTCTCAACCAATCTAATATTATCACCCATACATACACACATTCAATACTAAAACTAACCTTAAACATTATTTGAGTTCTCATGCACATTCTAGGGTTTAGAATTTATATTACCTTTCAAGGGTACAAATGGAGCTTGGAGTGGCTCAAGAACAATATTTCCAACTCCACCAACAAGCCAAAATCGGCTAGAACAAGAGGAAGAACAAGGGTTTAGTTCATGAATTTCGTTTTGCCTTTGAGGCTAGAAAAAGATTGAGTTTTTGAAGATGTTTTTACCTTAATAGAACAAGGAGAAGGAGGGCCTTCTAATGGTGGTGTTGAAGCTCCAAATGGGATATACCCATAAAAACGAAAATGCTCCTTTTCAATTTTTGGAAAGAGGAAAGTGTAGCTCTTGAGGAGAGGAAGACAATGGTGTAATTTTTGTAATTTTTGGAAGAGTTTTGAAGGAGTTACAAAGGAGAGAAGATGGAGTTTGTGAGTGTTTTCTTAAGCCTCCATGGAAATCGCATGAGGTTGCAGAAGAAGAAAAGAGAGAGTGAGGAGGGATGTATTCACGTGAGTGTAGAGAATGAGTGTAGGAGAGAGAAAATGAGAGAGTGTGGGTAATAAAGTAAGGTGAGAGTTTACTTATTGTTTTTGTTTTTTGTAAATAAGGAGAGTGTGAGAGGGAGTGTGAGAGGGGTTCAAAATCGGACAGCACACAGACCCACTTGTGGGTTTTGAAATTTATTTGCAATATTGGACACACTAGTTTGAGTTATTTTTACTTCTACCCCGCAACTTCCCGTTTTTGACAGTTTTTACTAATTTCTCGTTTTCTTGATTTTATTGGTTCCAAAGCCTCACTAATATTTATTAATGATTATTTAGTTGACCAAAATTGTTACGAGTCTATTTGACCCGCTTAAAGACACGTTTTCCCGGTTACCTCGAAAAACGCGCTTTAATGTTCATTAGTGATTTTAATCCATTTTAAGGATCCGTTTTCTTTGGGATTTGTTCCCTCATGATTATTTATACTTAATTAAGCTTCTAAATTATTTATTAGCCTAATTAATCACTATTTTTAATTACGGGGTATTTCAGCTACTCTCTTGATATCATCTATTGGCTTAGAGAATTTCTCAATGTCTAGTATTCTCATATTTAATGTTTTTCCCAACTTATCGAATACTGTTATGTTCGGGACATTTTCTCAAATTAGGTCAGATCCTCATATTGTGGATCGACTATCTCTAAAGTAGTTTGATGGTCCTTTATATGTACTTTACTCTTCTCTTGAGTTTTTTCTTAGAACTATCATCATCCTCTAAATAGAGGTTTACTATATCTCTCCACTCTTGTTTGTGTTCTTGGATTATTTCAACTCGGTTCTCTAACCGTTACGGGAGTTTACTAATCCCGTACCACTCTCTCACGTTCTAGTGAGTTCATAGGTTGCATTATCGTTTCTTGGTTCGATAGTTTTTGAGTGTTTCCACGTTTCCGTTATTTTGAGAAACGACTCTTTCTATGAGTCACTAACCACTCAATACTCATCTACGAGTCAGTCCATATCACTAGGTTAGACCACACAATCATACGAGGGTGGTTAGTACGCACATCATGCATCAAGATATACAAACAAGCAATAGAACATGTTTCATGCTTTTATCTTGAATAAGCCGGCACACAAGCACACAAATCAACGTAGCACGGTTAGCATACAGGGCATGAGAAAATCATACCTTTCACCATGGGTTAACTTTACCGGTCACCTCACGTTCCTCGGTTTACCCTCAAATTATTGATCATATATCAAGTGGTTCCATTAACATTAAGGTATTACGGTATGTAAATAACTACTACTCCCGTACTTGCCCCGTTATCCCGTTAAACTTAGTTTCACTCAAGTGTATTTAAGTTCTCAACTTACTCCTTCACTTCTCAACACTTGCTTACACATCTTAGGATATTTACAAGTCACCAAACAAGTCCTAAAACCAGTAACAATCAATCCCCCTTCATTTAGACACTTTAAAACACTCACGGTCAATTTCTAGGGGTGGTCCGGGACTTGGTCCTTACTAAGTCCCGGACCAATTGAAAACTCAACTTTCGGCTTAAAAATTAGAGTGGTCCGGGACCTTGTATAAGGCTTAAGTCCCGGACCAAGTGCTGGGTTGTACAAGGACCAAGTCCCGGACCCTGCAAAAAAGCTGTCAAATGGCAAATTTTCAATCCCATTTCAACCCCTAATTCACACCCAATCTTTCCTAATCCTTTCATATTTTTTCCAACATATTTAACCACCTCAAAACATGCTCTAAACCACCTCAAACAATTGGTCTAATCCTTGCCTCAATTCTTGCTTAAATTCTACAATTTCACTTCTCACATTTTTGCATTTTGCACACTTGTGCTTTTCTACTTCTTTTTGATAGTTTACAATCTTGTACCACCCTACCAAATCACTTAGTGACCATCACCACAACTTCTTAGACATTTGCATCATCTATACCCAAGTCCATCCTCCATCTCCAAGGTTGTGCAACCTAGTTTCTCTCCCACAATTCTAACACTCCCATAACTCACTTGCTACAGATTTTTGCTCTCCCGTTCCCAACTCTTATATCCACTCAAGATTGTTTAACTAACCTAAACAAACTCCTTATGTAACACCCCAACTCAAAACATCGTACTTAACTCATAACCCTTCATTCACTTATATTAACTTTGTAGTGGATCCTTACAACAATTGGTGTTACCGCCGTTAGTCACCCACGTGACCAACTAGGCTTACTACAATCTCCAAGATCTAGCTAAGGTCTGATGGACCCGAATATATCAAACAAGAGTACTTACAAGCCATAACCAAATTATATAACAATCTTACAATCTCCTCACATCCTATACAACTTACTAACTTAAATTACCAAACAAGAGTACATGCACAACTCGTAGGTCGCACTTAAACCCGTAATACATCTACCCCATCTTACTCTCATGACGGTCGCCTTCTGACGTTCACCTGCGAAAATAAAAACAGCCCCCAAAGGGGGTCAGTAAAATTGCTGGTACGATCCTCTCATGGCCCCCAAGCTAACGTGGCTACGCCGACTAATTGTCGATAGCATGGAGGTTGATTAGATGCACAACATAATAGAAAGTGCAATAAACAATAAGCCACATATGAACAATCAAAGTTCATACACGATGAACGACTTAAAAGCGTTCCCATAATGAGTGAGTTAATCATTTAACTGTTTAAGTTATGTTTCCTCTTAATCTCAGTCCAACCTTATCTTACCTCAATCTTAAACCTTATCTTAGTCTTATAATACAAACCATTCTTTAAATAGAAAAGGTTGTATCTTATCTCAATGTTTATTTTTGTCGGGTCATAAGCAACCCTAGCCAATGAGATATTAACTCCATTGGTTGAATAAACATCTTAACTTAAAATTAGGATTTAGGTGATCCTACCACACCATCTTAATGCCTCCTACCTTGGACAGGAAGTCCAATGTAGCTGAGACGACATTCGACCCTAGGCGACGAGTCCGAAGACAAGTCCTTAAGCGGAAGTCGGATCCGATCCAGATACCGACCCCCTTACCTTAACATGCATGACCGGAGTCAGTCCCGGATTCCTCACTCCCCCCCCCCCAAGTTCCAGTTAGTAGAAGTCTCAAGACAATGTTTGTTGGTTAAACCTCTATCGGTTATTAACAAACTAATATTAGGAAGTGTTCCTTAATCTCACACAATTCGTTACTAAACATTGTTAGTAAGTTCTCAAGGTAAGTTGTGTTAGTTTTCAAACATCACACAACAATACAATAGACACAATATTCTGGTTGAATGCTTTATCTTGTTTAGTCGGCACACATAAACAAATAGCACACAAGCCGAGGGACACCTCGTTAGCAAGCAGGTCACAAGAAAAACTGTACCGTTCACAGTTGGTCGTTCGGTTGCTTACTCTCCTCCGGAGTCCAAATTCTCAAACCCAAAATCATTGATTGAATTGGGTGGTTAATTACTATTAATTAACCTAACTTACTTAATCACTAATGATTTCCAACTAAATACCACTAAGTCATTGTAGTTTAAACTAAATCACTTATGTTACTTACTTCTCATTTTAACTCACACTTGTTCACACCTCCAATGGCCTTAAAACTCCACCAAAAAACTCTTAACAACCTTATAATAACAATCCCCAACAAGCCCCCACCATTCTCCATTGAAAAACCACACTTTCTTTGTAAATTACCCCGGTCCGGGACATGGTCCGGACCTAAGGTCCCAGACCAATGTCTGAAATGAACTCTCGGCAATAATAATGGGGTGGTCCGGGTCTTTGTACCTGACCTAGGTCTCGGACCACCTCTGATGTTGATTCTCGGCGGGTTTTTAGTGCTGGTCTGGGACTTTATCCAAGGACCAAGTCCTGGACCACACTTTAAACTGTCAAATTTTACAGTTTTGAACCTCTTTCCACACTTGTTCTTTTGTCCAATCTTCTTCTAATCTTTCCCCATGTATTCACACATGTTCTAACACCGTTTTAACCCTTAAAATCCTCTTAACTCATGGATCAACTCACCTCAAAATTCCTTGATCATTATTCAAGTTCTTATTAAACTCTTAACACTTATAACTTAAATCCTTACACTTCCAACATGTAAATTTGTCTAAAACTTCAACTAACCAGAGTGTTTCCTTTCATTCAATATAACCACTCCTCAAACATCCTAATTCATCCACCTTCCCTTTGCTAAACCTCCCAAGGTTATCTTGTATCTCCATGCACAAATTTCTCTCTTTTCCATTTGTTACTCATCATTCCTAGACTCTTGAACTTACCTAAACATTTCTTTCCATCCTCTTAGCACCTTAACCTTGTTCTTCTTTACCTTGACCATCCTACACCCTCCTTAGACATCTTCATCTCTTTTTACTCAACTTAATCACCATTCTCATGATCACACACTCTTATACATTCTTAGTCATTTTCCTAGACAATTTCCAACATTCTCCTACAATTTTCACTTCCATCACCCAAGTCCTCACATTATCATCCAACTAGAACCTTATTAATCCTCTGCTAGCATCTTCACCACTTACACAAGTTTCCCCAAAATTCTCATTGTTATACTTTCAAGTTCATACCTAAATCATCTTAAAGCATTGTACACCATTTCCTCCAGATTTTTGCTCAAGTCTTAACATTCCTCATACCATGATTTTCGTGTGTTTAATGCACCCACCTATCCTCTAATTCCTCCCAGACATCTCTAGGCCATACTAAACCTCAAGAACTCCTTAATTAACTCATTTCCACTCAAATTCCTTTTTAATGTCTCCAAGTAAACCTAGGTCATATTAATTCACAACCATCACTTAACACTTTGTTTTCTACTCAAATTTCGCCGTAGCTCCTCTAGTAGATTATCATGCCCAAATGCATTATTTTTCTCATTCAATCATCTCACACACAACAAATCCTTTCTCATCATATTTTCTCACCCAAATCAACTCATTCGCAACAAACTCAATATAATGCAATAATCTTAAATTGTATAGCTCTAAGGCTCTTAAATGACATGGCTCTTAGGCCCTTAAATGACTTAAACTTAAATACTGAATTTCCTACATTTAATAGCTTTTAACCTGCAAATACACACAACAAAGCTCCCATAGCAAAATAAGTGTTCTCTTAGTTCACCTTATACTTATCTTACTAACTCATTCCCATTAGCTCCTTAGTCACAAGTTTACAAGCTTGTTTAAATTCTTTTTCTTAGGTTATATAACCTATTACATAATGTAAGCTCTAAGCTACATTAGTACGTATCTAATCGCATCCCTTAAAACCCTAAACCACCATTAGGTAAGCAATTTACCTTATTTTCCTCAAGCTTCTCTTACTTCCCTCCTTAGGTTTTCTTGATTGGATTTCGGCAAGGACTTCAATCCTCTTGCCCATGTTCTAATCCACATTCAAATAATCTAATGAGCTTTAAGCAATATGCCTAAACTCATAGAATTCATTCTTAGGTTAAAATATGTGTTTTAAAGCTTAAAAGTGTATGTTTCCCGTTGAATTTTGGAATGGCTTTCATAATGAAGCAAGACAAGACCTCCTCGAGTATTTAAGGAATAGAATCAAGCTAGAACAAGAGATAAAACAAGGTCCCATGAAGAGATGAATTTCGGTTATGAAGGAAAAGTGATGGAAACTTGGTTTTTCTTACATTTTCCTTACCTTGAATGAATGGAGAACCAAAAGAGCTCTTCAAACTTGATTTTCCTCCATCAATGGGGATTTCTCATGGCACCAAACTTGAGCTTTAAAGGATTTGAAAAGATAGAAAGGAAGGGCTTGCTCCAACTAAGAGAAATCTATGCTTAGTTTTTGATTTGGAGCAAAGATGAACATTTGGTAAGCAAATGAAGGTGGAGGCACCATGGATGGGGCTCTCAAGGTTTTGCAGCAGGGAATAGGTAGTAAAACCGATGGAGTAAGAAGAAATGAAGGGAGAGAGAGAGAAGAAAAGGTAGTTTAAATGAAGATATTTTGTTATAAAAGGTGAATAGTCTTTTTCCTTACTCCTTCCTCTTTTATTTTAATTGGCTGTCATGGTGATGACTCACCACTACTAAAACCGTCCCCCCTTCCATAATTGACATATATAAGGCCTTGTTTGTCCATTTAACTAATTAAAGTTGACTTAAGTCAAAACTAGCACTATTTGAGCACTATTCACTAATTGGTGCACATATTCATGAAAATTTTGGTTTCCCATTGATTTAGGCTTCCTAATGTGATACTAATTAGTACACATGTTGATTAAGGTGTAATCATGGGCACTTAGCCACTCAAAACCCATTTCTAAGACAATTTCTCAAAAAGGTGCTTTAAGGAGTCTTAAAGCACATTTTGTGTTTAAGCTTGTTTTGAGCTTGGTTTTCTTTTGTAATTGATTTAACATGTCCATTAATATGTTAATAAGGTCTTACAATGATATTTGGGTGCTAATCAAAGTCACTCCAAGCTTAGAGCACATTTTTGCTTAAATTGCCCTTATGGCGTTTTCTTGTGTTTTCCTTGGTTTAAATTGTCTACCAAAGTTTCTAAGGCATGTTTTAGCCTTATTAAATCATAACTTGATGTCTACTTAGAATACTTAGGTTTGGGGTATTTCAATCTCCCCCCCTTAAAAGAACTTTGTCCCCAAAGTTCCCATGCATCTTATTTTATTAGAATACATGGCTTACCTCATTCCATAGATCATATAGATCATGCTTATATGTATTTAAACTTATTGACACATTAGGTCTGTCATATACTTATACTCAAATATCACACAACATGCTTAAGCATGTATAGCACTCAAAATTCTCTTTGTTCCTTTTGATGATTAAAAACAATCACATAATTTTCATCGTATTCTCCCATGTCACCGGTCCGTAGACAAAGGCTCATTCGTCCTCGCCACCATGGGCCAGAATACAAAACAACTCTGTCCTCCCCATGTCACCGGTCCGAAGACAAAGGCTCATGCGTCCTCGACTTCATGGGCGAGACTCAGTAAAAAAGAAATCCTTTTTACGAGGTCGTGTGAGGAATAATTCCTCTAATTGAAAATACAATCAACTCCAATTTTGTTTTATCCTAAAGCCTCTATCCTTAGCGTGATTTAATTGTGACCACTGATAGGGAGTTTCAGGAATCATCCACCCCTGATGTGATCAGCACCAGTGTTGAACCATCCTTCCACCCCAATTTGTGTTCGGTTTCCCTTGATCCCTAGAAAATCAAGTTCCACCTCCCACGTCATTTTCAAACATCAAATAATTCACTCATGTCCAATTTTCTATCTTTTAGTTCCTCTAGTCATAATCAATACATCTCTAAGGTGTGGACCTAGTCCATCAACATTCCCAATTCATCTCTTAGTAATTACCTCAGGACTCGCATTCCTACTAAGTTCTATATCAGTCTCATACCAATTCTCACCATCTTATGCCTCATAACATTACTATTTCCTACCTCATACTCATATCAAATAATATCTCATAGTGTTATCTTATTCTTATCTAACACGTAGTTTCATACCGACTCATATCTCATATATTCCTTAAGTCTCCTCAATCCTCTTCACTAATTCTCTTAACTAGTACTCACACCAAAGTTAACAAGATAGGTACTTAATATGTATGGTATTCGCATCTTCTGTGTGCAATAACCATAATTTATCTCTAAATGTTTATGTAAAACAAATTCTCAAGTTCTTTTGAGCTATGCACACCGTAGTTTACGTACCCAGTACATAAACATACGCTAAGAGGTTTTCGCTCTACCCCCCTTAAAATGGATTACGCCCACGTAGTCAGCATTATATCATCCTTGAACATAGGTTCAAGATGTCTAATTCTCACCAAGCATTCTAGCTTCCATGTCATCTATCTCACTTATAATTCGATCAGAGGGTCATAACTATGTTAATGGCTTAGTCTCTGTATCGAGGATTCTTAACGGTACTTATACTATTTTCTTAACCTAGTTTGATCTAACCTCAAAGGTACTGATCTGCTAGCTTCTGCTGTGCAACTCTGAAAATCTTAGGCTTAACTGCGTTTCTTATCCTTTTATAGTATTGTACATCCTTCTGCCTCCGTATAGTTTAGGAATATTGGTCTCTCAGTGGACACGTGTTGTCTTTAATTATACACGGCCTTAACGAGTTGTAACTCGACTATCCATTCTCCCTGAAGATCTAAAGTTCATACTCTTAGTGTTTTCTCAAGTGTCTAAATCGTTCTTTCCATCTGACCTTTGGTCTGAGGATGATTCTTAATCTGAAACTACTGTTTAGTGCTTATTGCGCTTTACAGTTTAATCTCTTACGTCTTAAGATATGCCTAATGTCTGTACTTAACAATCCGTGCTCTTCGCACTTCATAGTCCTTAATTATTTGTCCTCTGATTCCTTTGTGTTGTTGGTTCAACTGAGTTCCTTCTCTTCGACTGTTTGTGGTAGTAGCTGCTCTTGTCTGATCTTGCATCGTTGTCCATGGTACGGAGTCGACTACTTCCCGTGTTCTTTACACCACTAGTTTACATGCATGGGGTACCTTACTGGTACATTACTACTTACCCGACTAACTCATAAATGAGCCTGTCAGGCCTGCAAGCCCCTATGGGGTGCAGTCGTCCCACGTCTCGTTTTAGTAAACTCGTAGTGTCCGTCACACGTTTAACCATTGCTAACTATGAAGTATTCTGTTGCCGATCTCCTCTTTCATCATTCCATGACAACACTTATTGTTCTTCTTGAACTTAATCAAGGAAAATCTGTTTACTGTGTTCTTGGGTATGGCATGTTCTAGTTCCTTTCTGTATTCCGTACTGACTCGGTCTCTTAGTAACTGAGGTCTTTTTCCATAGAGTCTGTTATCTTGTTTCTCATATTTTGATCTACTAGGAATGCACTTCCAGTTCCTTAAGGAATGAGTAGTGTGCTTCCTGTGAAATCTTACCTCACACTGTCTAGACTACTGGCATCAATGCACAGTTCGTCTACCATCTTATTGCCATACTTATATCAGCTTTAGTTCGTAAATCTAATTGCCTCAGTGTCAATACTTGATGGCTTATACTTAATGGTCGCTTTACTGCGCACCATGACTTAATCCCCTTATATAAATATTGTACTCACGACCACTACTACCGTGGTAGTTGGACTTTACTCTGTTGCCCATTGACGGTGCAACTACTTACTCATTTATTCTAACATCTTATTTCATGCTAATTCCCTTCTTAGTGTAAACACACTAGGGTTCTCTAATTTCGGTGTTTGGCGGTTGCCGTACCGTGTTGTAAAATAGTTATCTCTTAATATGAAGATGTTCTGCTTCAATCTTGATTTCGTATGTAGGTCAGTCTCTCTCACGTTCTTTCATCCCTTATGATGTTATTTACCATGTAATTTAACCGGTTACTGAAGAAGTCATCCGTTGAATCACCAGCTCATCCGAGCGTTGGTAACTTGGCGTGCCATACTATGCACTCACAATATTATTGATTTTCAAATCCCGGGTGTTCGATATGAGGTCTGTCCATGCAGCCTCCCTTACTACTCAAGTGTATCTCGTATGCTCTTAGGTAATCTCAAGGTTTACGGTTTCCATTCTCTAACAAAAGTGTATTATATCTCTAATAAGTGAAAGCCCTTTTTGAGGGGTTTATTACCACTCATGGCCTTACAACAAGGAGAGGTATCCCCACCCAAAAGGAATGGTTCTTTCTCCGCCCCTGACAACGTACCATCTCATTACTCTCGTTGGTGCCCTTTCCTGGCAATATTTTCCACAATCTAGGTTATAGGTTTGGTAACCGTTCATATCTACGAATTGTAGTTCCTTCATGGCTTAAATAAACTCTCTTACAACTTACTACGCCTCGGGCTCTGATGTGGTTGACATCCTTGGCACGTAGGCTCTTAGTGCTTAATGTCATTGAGTGGGAGCCGGTGCTCGGTTCACTGCTTGTAATCTTACTCATCCATAGGCCTTCTCCATACGTTTCGGGTTCTTTGAACACTATGCACCACTAGGTTACATATTTAATGTAGTATCGGGTTTTATGGTAGGTTGCTGCATCCCGTTTTCCGCTATGGAAGTTTATTCAGGTGATCTGAGGTTACTTAGTATCTCCAATAATATTTCCGCCTTTAAGGACTTGAGTCTTTTAGCGATTAAAGTTCGATTCGTATTAGGCATCTGCCTTACGGTGTCTAAGTTGGATATCATCCTGTCATCTCATGCTTCCATCTCAACGCTCCGTTCAACATTTGTTGACTACGCCACCCGTCAATGATTCATCAAACTTGGGTGTTAATGAGGTAGGCAATCAATACTAACTATCATTCATCAGTTTATTCGGCTCGACTGTGCCCGCTCTGTGGGGGTAGTCCACTGAGCTTTCCTCTTTCGGGATTCGTATGTCTCTAATCCTTAGTAGGTTATATCTTAAGTTCACTTCTCCTGTCCCTGTTTCCGGGGTTTACCAACATATTCAACGAAGATTGTTGTTATTGGTATGCTTAATGGTCATCTCGAGAGTTCTATCCCGTTCCTGCTGGAAGTCGTTCTGTTGACTGCCTTCATTGTATCTCTTACTACATTCCTTGTATGTTATTGCTTACATAGTGTTTTGCTCGCATTACTGAGCTATCTCTTAGGTTTTCCTCTTGGGGTTCGGGATTGGTGTTCTTACCGTACTGTCGGTTGTTGTTGTAGTAGGTTGTATCGTTGCTAATATTTATGTTGTTTAGTATTTCGCACAGGTTCAGCTCCCTGCTGACTGGTGTATTAACTCATATCATCATGGTCAGGCCCTTCCAAGGTCTCATTGAAATACCCCAAATCTAAAATAATATTATTAAATCATTATTCATTGGAATATAATCCAAATATAAATCATTTCACGTACGCATGCAAACCCATGCATGAAAACGTTACGTAAAAATAGTCGTTTCACCATAAACGCTAAAACGCCTTAGAAACATGTGATCAAGCATGACCTTGTATGACCTTCTAAAACTCAAACCAAATGGTCATACACTCATTATATGAATATAAAATATTCCCTAAGCTATATTCAGTCAAATACGCAAAACGCTCGGGAGTGCTCACGCGCGCCCCCCTTAAAGCAAGAAAAGCTCGGAGGAGTGCCGAGGTGGCACGAACTCCTATAAAATTAATTCCTTGAGTTCCTAACATCATTATTAACCATTATAAAGAGAACCCACGAAGTGGTTTCTCAAAATTCAACAAAAACCACAGGAGGATTTCTTAACGCTCCTTTTTGGCCCGGGAGTGTCCCGATGGCCCGTAAATTATGTCACGGGTTGATATAACCCCATATAACTCAATGTAACACCTTAGTATATGTTTATTTACTATAATAAGTGTTTACAAACACCTGGAACTCATAAGAACAATTGGTTTCCCAAAATTTCCTTAGAGCACAAAAACACACCTTCGGGTGTCACGAAAATGCGTTTTACGCAATTACCTTGTAGTTTTTGACATGCCACGAATTGGTAATCTTAAAAAGGGTTAAAATTACTTCTAAATCAGTTGGTGTGACTAGTCAACAAGGCTCTCTATAGGGGCCGATTTTAAGGGCAAAAACTAGTATAAAATTTGCTTTAAAAATTTATAAAAGGCATAAAACATGATGACTCATCATCCCATGTGTTACATTACTTAATGCCAAAGTATGTAGGTCTCATTTGACCAGAGAGCTGTCGAAATTAGGTCATGGAACAAGGCCATGTGAGCTAGATACAAAACAAATGCTAAAAGCAAAAAGTAGATTCCTTTTTCTTTTTGCCTTTTGATTTCTTAAGCAAGTAACCTTCCTTGCTTGTTCCTTAGCTCTTCATGGCCGGTTTTTGAGCTCCATTCAGTCCCTAAATTCGTGACTCTACATGAGGAAGAAGACAACACAAACTTAGAAAAATCAAAAGAAGATACCTTACCTAAATTTCCTTGTCTTCTAGTTCACATTATTTCTTCCACATGCTCTTGCCTTGTCACACTCCACATGGCCGGTTTTTAGGCTGGAAAAGAGATCATTTATTGAGCCAATCAACCATGAATTAAACTAAGGAAAAATTGTCAAATGACATTAAAAATTTGACAAAACAAAATCAATTTCCAAATGCCTTCTTTCATTTACGTGAGTGAGCTTCACTTTCTTCCTTGCCCTCTTCTTGCACGGTTTGGTAAGCTCCCTCCTCTCTCTTCTAGCTTCATCTTCTTCCTTTGAAACCCTTAAGTCCATTAATGGAGTCTTAACTTCTATCTTCATCTTAAGGTAATTTCCTAGCATTTCTTGGCAAGTCTTGAAGCAAAACTCTTCCTAGCATATCAAGGTGGGTTCGGCCACATTTAGTTCTCCAAGGGGATTGTCCAAACCAACATTAAACCAAGGAGCATCTCAAGGTTATCTTAAGGTAGGTTTTAAAGCTTGAAAATCCTTAAAACACATTTTTGTGTGTAACCAAGTTCTACCTCTTCTAAGTCTCTTTTCTTCTTCATTTTGATGAAGGAAAACTTGCTCTTCATCTACCTTTGGTGAGCCGAAATTATAAGAGGAAAAGTCTAAGGTAAAGTATTGTAAAACTACTTACAAATCTACTTAAGATCTTTGTTGAAGATCTAACTCCTAAACACCTTCACCTCTTGCATAAAACCGAAGAGGAGCATCAAGTTTACCTAGGAGAAAGCTTGGAGATTCAAGAAGAAGTTCAAGCACTTAACCACCTTTGTTAAGAAGTAAGTTCACTAAGTAAACCCTTATATTATAAGCTTTGTTAAGCTTCTAAAAATTGTACAAAATTATGTACACCTCTTAGGTTATATAATACCGAAGCTATATGGTTTTATATGCCAAAAATATAATCTATAACATATATAGAAAATATTTACCTTAAGACACATTTTTGTGTCATAGAATTTGTTTATGTTACAAATTAATTAAGGCCGAAAAGTCTAGGGCAAAAATGCTTTATTTTAAGCTAAGAATCAATATAAGACATTACAATAATTTTTACATGAGTTATATGACTCATATGAATTTATGTACATTTATTATGACATATAAATCCACTTTCATATACTATATGGTCACTAAATAAATATGGCCGAATTACCTAAGTGTTAAATAGGTATTAATGACCTACTTAGGTATATAAATTTATATCATAAAGTTTGGTGAGTTAAGAATATTCTATTAGTGTCTAAATGACTAATTAATTAAGTTATGTGGGTTAAATGTAATTTTTACAAAGTTTAGTGTACTTATATTAAAAACCGAGAGCTAAAGGGCTGTTTGGTGTAATTATAATATAATATAAGGTTAGGAATTAAGTTTATGAATTTTAGATAATTTAAACAAGCTTTAAAATAACTTTTTATAAAGTTTTGGGCTATTATGTAATTTATAAAAGTTGCTATGAAAGTTTGGAGTTTAATATGTGGCGAGTTCATAATTAAGTGAATTAGGAAGTTCACTTTCGAATTCTGGGGAATTAAATATTTAAACTATAGTTTATAAGTTATTATGTGACTATTATAAAGTTTTGGGGTGGAAATGTAATTAATGGAAAGTTCTAGGCTAAAGCCGAATTAGTTTGGGTTAGTTTGGTAATTTAAGAATTTAGATATAAATATTTAGCATTTATGGGGAATTAAAACTAAAACTATAGTTTACATGTCATTATGTAAAAGTTATAAGATTTTGTGGTTAGATTGTAATTATAAGAAATAAATTATTAAAGCCGAGAATTTAAGGGGCTATGTTGTAATTCTTTAGAGTTATAATATTTAAAAGCTATATACCAAAATATTAGGGATGGCTTTGTAATTTAGCTAAATAAGAAATTAAAACTCTATAATATAAAGAGATTAGAATTTAATATAAAGTTTATGAACTTATGAGGTTGTTTTGTAAATAACCGAAATATAAGAGTAAGAATTTAGATTAAAATAAATATATGTCCTACATGGATATTTGGAGGAATTTAGAAGAAAGAATTTTGATTAAAGGAATTATGGAATTAAAACTATGGCTTACATGGTTATAAGGAATTAAAAGATAAACAATAAATATTATTTATGGTTAAAAAGGAGAATAATAAAACTATAAGAATTTTATGTCTATGTATGACATACAAATATAGTTAAGGAATTATAAGTTGTTATGTCACCTAGACAAATTAAATAAACAACAAATGCAATAAACACATATATGTGCATTAAAGGATTTATAAATAAATCAAAAGGAATAACAAATAAGTTATACATAAAATCATGAGGTGATTAAAAGAAATAAACCTCACATGAAATAACAATATGAGATTTGTTAAAAGATCCAATAGAATTATTATATAAGGGTAACATAAATTAACCCTCTCAGTTAATCCTATTCTAGGACTTTGTTTGACCAGACGTTGACCGGGAATTTACAAGTAACAGTCTACGGTGAACGGTATGGGATTCTTGCAACCTGTTTTCTACCGGATTACACCGGCTTGTGTGCTATCTGTTGTTTGAAATAACGACCAAGATAATTAATGTAAACTGTTGTTTTACTCTTGCACACTGTGGTATTACTTTATGTGCGTGAATGTTGCTGACTACATCGTGTATGTCCCACGCATACAAACACTACTATACCAGTGGATTAAATACCTGCGTTTCAATATATCGAGGACTTGTACTCAAGTCTCTCACTAACTTCAGATTATAACAAACGTCATTATCCTAAACGTGATAATTGACAATACACATTGTGTTCTTGTTTAACGTCTTTATATGACACTTAACAACTCTATACTACGAGAATGAGGAGCCCAGTTGGATCTGGCCATGCATGCTACAGGAGCTATACCTGTCTCAGGTCGTCTCCTATCTACGTCGCGACGGAACATTCAGTTGGGAGGAAGACTTTATTCCTTCCGGGATTCAAATGCCCTTCAGTTCGAGGAAGACTTTATTCCTCTAGTGGGTTCTTATTTCCCACGCCATTCAGTTCAGGGTTTAACTACGTTATCTCCTGGGGTTTTTATACCCAACCTTTCTCTATAACGAGGTCACTATACCTCCACTATTTCAGATATTCAGTTATAACTGTCAGTCCCATTGTGTGGACCGACTATCAGTAAAGAATTTCAGTTCAGCTAACTCGACCTTCTGTGTCTTGTTCTATGTGACATTATTGTCCTTGTATGGATGCTTGTTATTATCAGACTATGCTTGTTTACAGCTTTATAAAAATGAACTGCATGTATTCGACAAAGTAGTTGGTGTGGCCCGGTAGACGATGGGCTGCACGTTTTCCATACCAGCATTGTTTGCTGAGCCCCTTTGGGGGCACCCCCATTTTTCAGGTACCTGAAGTTTAAGAAGATCACCACACTGAGTGTAGGTGGGGTAGACCAAGCTTTGGGAGTCTACTATTAGTTAATTATTTTATTTCAGTATTTTACTTTGAGTTTGATTCCTAGTATCTCGGGTTGTATCTGTATTCCAGACCGTGACATCTGAGGATTGTATTTGGACTTAGCCTTGTTGGTCACAAGGGTGGCCAACGGCATTGTAATACCGCCCGGTTGCTGTATTTATTTCCGCTGCAGTTGTATTTTATTTGGGAGTGATCGCCGTTCAGTTTATTGGATTTCGGGTTGGGGTATTACACTCATTCTCTCGCTCTTATGGATTTACAATCCGGCATTAATATGTAGTACTACTATAGCGTTCTACTATCTCGCCGTGATGGCTTTCCATATAACTTAACCGTGGTAGCACTTGCTACGGCAAGTGTGCCATGCAAGATGGGCTACTGGTACTGTGTACATTGGTAGTGATACTTCCTCCTAATTTCCATGTAATTGGTAGACCTCGGGACTCCTTCGATGTTCTCTTATTTTAGATAACTAGCCATTTGGCAATTTCCTGGTTGTGTTGACAGTACTATCACTTATCAGGGTGTTCCTCGTTCTAAGGAAACCCCTCGTTATTTTCTTATGCCTTAATCCTCGCTCCCGTTTCCACACATTTGACGTGGTCACTAAGTAATGATTCTCCTTTAGGCACTACATCGTAGTCCAATTCCGGTATAGAGTTGTACGCGTCTTTATTGTCGCCTGCGCTATGTCGGCCAGGTTTTGTAACCTTTCTCATTGTGTGGGGTTTAGAGTTCCCATTTCCAACTGGACTTTCCAGTAATCTTAACTCTTATGCTTTGTACTATCCCACTGTTATGCTCCTTCGGACGACTGTCTGCCACTCATGTCGCTTATCTCTTCCTATCCACTGCACTTGTAGTGCTTTTCTTATCATTAGTATGGCGTGGTAACTCGGCTGCGTAACATGTCGACCCATGTTGCCTGTAATTACCGTTCCCTTATTGGTAGAATTCCGTTGGTAGCACCTATTTCACTGTTGCACTCCAATTAAAACGTTCAAGTTTCTGTAAACCGTTGTACAACAAGACATTTCTCGTACTGCTTACTGCTATCTAACTGCTAGATCGGGTTTCCCCGAGTAAGAGAAGGCTTTCTCCTCTCTGGCGTTTGTTCCCTGTAATTCAAGCAAGGGATGTGGAGGGCGGGTATAGGTATTATGGATATCCAGTAAACACCGGGTAGTCCTAACTAACGCACCTCTCACTCTATCTCTCAACCCTTAACCCATAACTCAAACACAACCTCAGTATTCTCCTAAGTTCGGTAATTCCTGTCATCAGAGCGTAACTACGCTCTGATACCACTTTTTGTAACACCCCAACTTAAAATGCGGTACTTAACTCATAACCCTTCATTCACTTATATTAACTTTGCAGCGGATCCTTACAACAATTGGTGTTACCGCCGTTAGTCACCCATGTGACCAACTAGGCTTACTACAATCTTCAAGATCTAGCTGCGGTCTGATGGACCCGAATATACCGAACATAAGTACTTACAAGCCTTAACAAAATTACATAACAATCTTACAATCTCCTCACATCCTATACAACTTACTAACTCAAATTACCATACGAGAGTACATGCACAACTCGTAGGTAGCACTTAAACCCGTAATACATCTACCCCATCTTACTCTTATGACGATCGCCTTCTGACGTTCACCTGCGAAAATAAAAACAGCCCCCAAAGTAGGGGTGTTCATAAAAAACCGTAACCGTATAACCGATACCGAAACCGGGAAAACCGCACCGAAAATCCGGTTAACCGCACCGATTTTTCGGTTTCGGTTAACCGACCAGCTAAATTAGCCGGTTTCAGTTACGGTTTCGGTTATCATATTTTGTCTATCCAGTTAACCGGACTAACCAATTAATTATACATATTAATTATATTTTTTAAAAATACTCTTCCCAAACAGATTTCAGACACGGTATTTTGCAACCCTAGCAACTCACCCATCATTCATGCTGCTTCTTCATTCTCTTTCTCTTCCATCTTCCTCACTCAACAATTTCTTTCTTCAACATTCTCATCCTCTCGTCCACTCGACTCTACCTTTCTGATAAACCCTTGACGTCAAATTTGCCTGCTCACTTCTTCCGCTTGTTTTTTCTTTCTTCCAGTTCAATCCTTCTCGTATGTTCTAGTTGGCGCCCATCTCGTTCAAACAGGTAAATTTTGATTTCGGTAGAACTTGTTGCTTAGAATAATAATCTATGCTGTATATTCTTCAATTGTTTGTTCGTTTGTTTCGAGTGTCTAAACTATCAATAACCAATTTCAACCCGAGAAGCACATCGACGAGACCCTTAAACTTCTTCAGAGCCTTTGAATTTTTTTTGATAATTAAGGCATTCGCCATTTTATTAATGAATGGGGAGTGACAATGATTGGGCCTCATTAAAACCTCCCAAGGCAAAACCCGATGGGAAAAAGCCAAGGGAGGGAAAAGAGTACCCGCCACTCCAATTACAGCCTAGTAGCCATCTAGAATTGAAGGAAATTAAAATGAGACAGTTTCCATACACACACAAACAATTACACCATTCACTTCTATCAGCTTAAACGTAGTCCTTGAAGGATACCATACCTACGAAAGTACTACACGTGAGGGGGAAACCTTTCCACCAAGCCTTCGTCCATCTCCAGATGCCAAGTTTAGTTTGCAAAACAAGCCTTTCAGCCATAAGGGATTCGGATCTAAAGATTGTATTATTCCGCTGCATCCAAATAGAGTGTATACCATATGCCAGTGTTGACCTCCAAATCCTTTTAGCTTTGCCCACAAGACCTATTGCGAACCAGTCTTGATAGATAACTGTAACACTTTCCTTGAAGATAAATTCAATATTCCACCATTTTAGGATACCTTCCCATACTGGCTTGATTTTTGGACACAAGAAGAACACATGTTCAAGACTTTCCAGGCCTCTTCTACACCAGGGACACAGGCTTTGGTTAATCGAGGTCACACCTTTTTCGAACAAGATTTCTCCAGTAGTTAGACCCCTAACGAGCGCCATCCAGAGTACAATTTCAATGCGTGGTTCACATAGTCCCCGCCACATGTGGCATAAATCATCACCGCCTACCAAGAATTGAGCTCTACCCAAATTCAGTTCATGTGAGACTTCCTTAGATATAGTAGTATTACCTGTTGATTTCCAGTGGCAAGCGTCGTCTTGTTCTGGGGAGGAAGGTTGGACCGTCAAAGTATCATAAAGGGCCACCACCAAACTTTCTTCATAGGTGAATAACCTTCGCCTCCAAACAAATTTCCACTTCCATCTTCCTCCATCCCATTCCCCCATCTTAGCTACTGTTTGGTCTCGTTGAGCGCTCAGAGAGTATAACCTAGGGAATCTGTCTTTCAGTATCCCCCCGTCTAGCCAGTTATCCAGCCAAAACATAACATCATTCCCATTCCCAACTTCAATACGTATCCGGTTTTTTATGAGATTCCGCACAACATCATTACTTTCCGTGGCCTTACATATTTGATGCCAGGTTCCTCTACTCCGTTGCCGACCTACATACTCTTCTCCCGTATGTGTTCCATCTCGGATGCGGTATATGGACTGTACTACTCTTTTCCAGAGGGGTCTTCTACTGCTAGCAAAAGCCGCTCTCCATTTAGTCAAGAATGCTAAGTTCTTAGCTTGCAAATCTCCAAAACCAAGACCGCCAGCTTCCTTGGGTAACGCCATTCTCTTCCATGAGACAGTAGCGAGGAAGCGAGTTTGATTCTTCCCCCAGAAAAACTATCTTTGTAGTGAAATTAACCTTTTCCTCACCTTGACCGGAATAACAAACAAACTTGCATAGTAGATCAGAGCCTTTGAATTAACTAGTTCAAGAGGGTTTTTAACAGTCAAAACAAATGTACCACTCTGAACGATCGTCTTCCTTAATAACTCGGCTGGGTTGGGTTAATTCCTTGTTGTTGTCGTCCTCCTTAAAAACTCTGCTGGGTTGGGTTAATTCCTTTTGTTTTTCTAATTTCTTCACTCTGTTATCGGTTTTGAAAGTTGAAGAAGAACTAATAAAAAAGTCTAATTTCAGCGCATTGTATCTCAAATGATATAACACATACATAGTTAATATTCTTCATCGCATCACCAAATCCAACCAGCTATTAACTATTCGTGCGTCCAGCAAAGTCTGTTGCAGTGTTTTCTTGAGTGAAAAATAGATAAACAACTTTCTGATTGGATAGATACAATTTTCTTATGCATATAGACTATTTTAATGAGTGAACACAAATTCAGAGAACCTTCTAAAGGATAGAGAACGAGATGGTAGCAAAGAATCTTACCATATCTGAAGTATTGACGAATATGATGTATTATAACCGGAAATGAAGTAGTATAACTGGGCGCAGAGAATTTATGTTTTATCATTTTATCAGTTTGGGTTGCAGGTTACGGTGAGAAAGGTAGATGGTGAGATTAACTCCCAACCAAGTGGATTTTTTTCAAAACCTTCCTGATAAGCTAATTTCCTAAGTAGCCACATAAAAATATAAATCAAGTCCTTCCTCCTCCTGGGCCTCTTCATAGTTAACTCTCTTGTTTGTTTAGTTTATACCGGTCAAATTATTTGATTTTGCCCATCATCTTTGTTAACATAATCACTGATGTCTTTTGTTCATGTACTTTTGCGGCGGTTTTTAGGTGACAGCCTCTGTTTGGCTGAATGACTTGAGAGATCAAACAAAATCTGCAACCGACCCTCTGATTATGTAAGTGTACTACAAGTCTTCGACTTCTTCCTTGTGACATTTATTTCACTGGTGTTATTGATTTAGTAAAGGAACTCATGATCGTCTTGTTTGTGGCATTTATTTTAACTTTTTAATATGTACTGATGGGTTATGTTTTTTTTTCAATTGTAGAACTATGTCTAGCAACAAAACAACTAATATGGTTGAGGAGGAGGATACGAGAAATCAAACAGTTCCAACTGCTGAAAGTCTACATGAAATTGATGCTCTTGATAAGACTGTAAGTAGCAATCCTCCTACTAGATTGAGGAAGAGGACATCTATGGTTTGGGATCATTTTAAAGCTAAGAATGATCCTGCTGATCCTAATTGCTACATATGCATACATTGTGATAGTGAATTGCATCAAACATCAAAAAATGGTACTAGTTCTTTGAGAACTCATCTAAACAAGTGCAAAAAATATCCATGTAATGTGGATAAAAGACAAAAGCTTCTTGCTTTAGAGGTCATGTCTACGGTCCAATCAGATGGTAGTATTATAACTTGTGGTCAGCTGAAGGATTGGGTGTTCGATCAAGTAGCTGTTAGAAAGGCTTTGGCTAGAATGCTGATTATAGATGAGCTGCCTTTTATGTTTGTTGAACATCAAGGATTTCGAGAATTCTGTATGGTTGCTTGCCCTCAGTTTTTTGTTCCTTCGAGGTCTACTATCACTAGAGATATCTTTGGTTTGTTTATTGATGAACGAAAGAAGTTGAAGGATTTCTTTGGTAAGCTAACATCTCGAGTGTGTCTCACAACTGATACTTGGACTTCTGGTCAAAATCTGTGTTATATGTGCTTGACTGCTCATTTTATTGATGAGAATTGGACATTGCAGAAGAGAATAATTAACTTTTGTTCTATTGCTGGCCATTCCAGTGAGTTCATTGGAAGGGCTGTTAAAGGATGTTTGGTTGAATGGGGATTGAAGAATATATTAACTATGACTGTAGATAATGCGAAATCGAATGATGGGGCTGTTCGCTATCTAGGAAGAAGGATAAATCATTGGGGTAATAGTGTGATGGATAGCAAATTTTTACATATGAGATGTGCTGCTCATATCTTGAATTTGGTGGTCAAAGATGGTTTGAAAGAGTTGGATTCCTCTATTGTTAAAGTGCGTAATTTTGTGAAGTTTGTAAGATCATCTCCTGCCAGGCTCAAAGCATTTAGACAATGTGTAGAGGAAGAACAAATACATAGCAAAGGTCTGGTCTGCTTAGATGTTGAAACAAGATGGAATTCTACGTTCTTGATGCTAAAATCTGCTGTGAAATTTAGAAGAGCATTTGATAGTTTGTATTGCAAAAACAGTATTTGCAATAAGGAGCTTAGAAAGAATGGAGGAGCTCCAACTGAATCTGATTGGGATAAAGCTAGTTCTTTCTTACCCTTCTTGGAGATCTTTTATGAAGCCACTTTGAATTTATCAGGAAGTAATTATGTAACTTCTAATTGCTATGTTGATATGATATATGGAGTTGGCAATTTGATTTCTGAATATTGCCAAAGTGAGGATGAAGCTCTTAAGGACATGGCGACACAAATGAAGGGGAAATATGAAAAATACTAGGGAGATGTGGACAATATGAATATGCTGCTATTTGTTGCTTTGGTTCTTGATCCTAGACACAAATTGAGTAGTGTTGAGGAGATGATTGCAGATGCCTATGAGGAATGAAATGCGAGTTTGCTTATTGGTAAGATTAAAAGCACTTTAAGTGTTTTATTTGATTTTTATGGTTCATCAATGCCTCAAGCAAGTGGTAAAAAACAACAGACAGCAGCTTCTTCACAGTCCAAAGATAGTTCCTTAGGTTCCAACAGTTTGTCTGTGAAACCCCACTTTAATTTGAAGTATAGTAGGCAAAGGGGCACTGTTGAATCAGGTGCAAGGAAAAGTGAGATAGATCGGTACTTGGCTGAGGATTGTGAACCTAATGACGAGGATGAAGATGGTGCTGACCATAGAGAAATTTCAGATTTTAGGATGGTGGAAAGATCAAAGAAAAAGATTTCCTATTCTTGCTGCAATGGCCCGTGATATACTTGCAATACCTGTTTCCTCGGTTGCATCAGAGTCAGCTTTCAGCACTGGAGGTCGCGTGCTTGATCCATTCAGAACTGCTTTAACTCCAAGAATGGCTGAAGCTCTTGTATGCACACAAGATTGGTTACGTCCTACTACTAGTCCTATCATGTTAGATGAAATAATTTTTGAATTAGAAGATATGGAAATGGATGAAGGTCAGATTTATTTTCATATAGTTTCCTTAGAATTAAATATTTCGTAACATTGTTCTAATATTTTCTATAACATTTGTAGGAATGAAGGAGCTCACGGCACAACAACCCATAATAGCAATTGACGAGTCTCTTGACTTTTCAAACGATTAGTTAAACTCAATGGTTTGTATTTATTTATCTTCTTTTATAATTGCACTCACCAAAACAGTACTTGCATACTGGTTGCACACTATCAAAATTATCTTGTACTGCTGAAAATTTACACAACATAAATTATCATGTACATGTGCACTTGTTACTTGGGTTGATATTTGTTGCTCACTATTAGTTTTTAATACTATATACAGCAACATTTGGAGAAGACCAGCTCTATCCTTTTGGTACTGATGGACAACAATAGAGAGAGAAGACCATACCCATCCTTTTGGTATTGCACATTAGTTAAATTATTGTGTTGGTTACTTGGTTGTGTTTTGTTACATTTTTTGTACATACAATAGTTGGAAATGTCACTGTTATAGATTTTCACATGTTGTGGGTTATCTTAATTGCTATTGATTTAAGGTGTACTATGCTATAACTTATATTTGGTTTGGATTTTAGGAGCATCTATTGATTTTTGAATTATTTTTGTGATGTTGCTATGTCATGCTGCTGCTGATGCGATATCTTGGTGCTGGTGCTGCTGCAGTTTTGGTTATATTGGTGGTGTTGCTGCAGAATTTTTGGTGTTGCTGCTGCTGTAGTTTGGAGTTGCTGCTGCAATATTTTTGGAGCTGTTGCTGCAATATTTTTGGAGCTGTTGCTGCTGTATTTTGGTGCGGTTGCTGCTGTATTTATGGTGGTGCTATTGTATTTTTGGTGATACTGCTGCGCTATTATGTTATTACACTTAAGCTGTGTGAACTTTTGTATATTATGCTAGTAGCAGTTATTAGTGATGGGTGTGGAATTAGTACTCTTGCTTATTTTGCTGTTATTACACTTAAGCTGTGTAAACTTTTGTATATTATGCTAGTAGCAGTTATTAGTGATGGGTGTGGAATTAGTACTCTTGCTTATTTTGCTTATAACTAGCTTAGTTGTTATAGTGTGTAACTGGATAGAACTCAATTATACTCGTATATTACTCTAATTTAATAGAAGTTTAGTAAATTCTGAAATTGTTTTTTTTTCATTATCCGGTTTACGGTTATCCGATAAAACCGCACCGAAACCGGCGGTTAACCGTTCCCGGTTAACCGTTGCTAAATGAAGCGGTTAAGGTTATTAATATTGACTAACCGTCAATGCGGTTAACCGAATTCCGATTAACCGATTAGCCGGTTAACCGGCCATGAACACCCCTACCCAAAGGGGGTCAGCAAAATTGATGGTACGATTCTCTCATGGCCCCCAAGCTAACGTGGCTACGACGACTAATTGTCGATATCATGGAGGTTGATTAGATGCACAATATAATAGAAAGTGCTATAAACAACAAGCCACATATGAACAATCAAAGTTCATACACGATGAACGACTTAAAAGCGTTCCCTTAATGAGTGAGTTAATCATTTAACTGCTTAAGTTATGTTTCCTCTTAATCTCAGTCCAACCTTATCTTACCTCAATCTTAAACCTTATCTTAGTCTGTGAATACAAACCATTCTTTAAATAGAATGGGTTGTATCTTATCTCAATGTTTATTTTTGTCGGGTCAAATGCAACCCTAGCCAATGATCTATTAACTCCATTGGTTGAATAAACATCTTAACTTAAAATTAGGATTTTGGTGATCCTACCGCACCATCTTAATGCCTCCTACCTTGGACTGGAAGTCCAACGTAGCTGAGCCGACATTCGACCCTAGGCGACGAGTCCAAAGACTAGTCCTTAAGCGGATGTCGGATCCGATCCAGATACCGACCCCCTTACATTAACATGCATGACCGGAGTCAGTCCCGGATTCCTCACTCCCCCCCAAGTTCCAGTTAGTAGAAGTCTCAAGACAATGTTTGTTGGTTAAACCTCTTTCGGTTATTAACAAACTAGTATTAGAAAGTGTTCCTTAATCTCACACAATTTGTTACTAAACATTGTTAGTAAGTTCTCAAGGTAAGTTGTATTAGTTTTCAAACATCACACAACAATACAATAGACACAATATTCCGGTTGCATGCTTTATCTTGTTTAGTCGGCACACATAAACAAATAGCACACAAGCAGAGGGACACCTCGTTTGCAAGCAGGTCACAAGAAAGACTGTACCGTTCACCGTTGGTCGTTCAGTTGCTTACTCTCCTCCGGAGTCCAAATTCTCAAACCCTAAAACATGGATTGAATTGGGTGGTTAATTACTTTTAATTAACCTAACTTTCTTAATCACTAATGATTTCCAATTAAATACCACTAAGTCATTGTAGTTTAAACTAAAGCACTTATGTTACTTACTTCTCATTTTAACTCACACTTGTTCACACCTCCAATGGCCTTAAAACTCCACCAAACAACTCTTAACAGCCTTATAATAACATTCCCCAACAAGCCCCCACCATTATCCATTGAAAAACCACACTTTCTTTGTAAATTACCCCGGTCCGGGACATGGTCCGGAACTAAGGTCCCGGACCAATGTCTGAAATGAACTCTCTGCAATAATAATGGGGGGGTCCAGGTCTTTGTACCTGACCTAGGTCCCAGACCACCTCTGAAGTTAATTTTCGGCAGGTTTTTAGTGCTGGTACGGGACTTTATCCAAGGACCAAGTCCCGGACCACACTTTAAACTGTCAAATTTTACAGTTTTGAACCTCTTTCCACACTTGTTCTTTTGTAACACCCTGTATTTTTACCTCAAAACATAGCTTATGAAAATACAAATCTAACGGTGCAAACGGCATTAAAAACGGACTCCAAACGAGTCCTAGAAGAGCAAAACAAGGTTGGTCCGAACTTGTGTCCGGACATGGCAAGTTCGGACACAAGCCGAAGAGAAATAGACTGCGGAAACCAAATGTCCGAACTTGTGTCCGGACTTCAAAGTTCGGACACAAGTCGAACTTTTAAAACTCCGAAAAAATCCTTACGTGGTCCGAACATTGGTCCGGACTTTCAAGTTCGGACATAGGTCGAGACTTGCAATCCAAACCCGTGCTCGCATGATGTCCGAACTTAGAAGTTCGGACATATGTTCGGACACAGCCAAACGAAGAAAACACTTGAAACATTCGGGGCCTGTCCGAACATTGATGTCCGGACGGACGTTCGGACAGGTCCTTAAGTGCAGTTTTAAATACAGAAATAGAACCCAAAAACCGTTAGAAATACTTATGCAAAACATAAATACAACAAGAGAATCTCTCGAGCAGAAGAAGCCATTAATAAAACTCAATACAACCACAAACTTGATAAAACTGATTTCAAGAGCAATTAACTTAGTTAACCAAAACTCAAATGCACATAACCTTCAATATAGCAGCGGATCTCAAAATATCCAGGGCATTACCGCCACACCCAATACCCATGGGTGCTCAGGCTGATGAACTAAACAACATTAAAACCAAAGTTAACTTTCAAATTACGCGGAAGCAAAATAACGTTAATGTATAAAAACCTTGAGAACATAACAACATCTCTAAAACATTGAAATTCAAGATATCGCCTTATTATACGTGGTCCTAAACTATGTGATTCGCGGTCCCGATCCCCTCAGCTAGTCATCCATACCTGCGATCATAAAACATAGACAAAACACAGAAAGGATCGCACAAATCAGAAAAACTGAGTAAATTCCACCTCAAGCTGTAAAATACATTTTAGAACACCATTGCCTTTAACAATCAGATGAGAGGGTTTACTGAATAGTTAGTGAATTTCCAGAAAAACATAACAATACCGAACTGCAGTAGGGAGCTTTCAACAGGGAGTAATAACCACAATTCCGAACACGGGGTCACCTATGGGACCCCAAACAACAATTCCAGGACAGTCACCTATGGGACCGTCAAACAACCACCTCACCCTAAGTCCTTAAGTGTGCACACCCCCTATGAAACAGCAGTAACATAGAGTAGATCATAGAGCTTAACTGCAACAATGTGTGCAGCGCAAATAATATCAATAATGGGGAGCACCTATGGGCTCCCAAACAACAGAATACAACCTGTGAAAGACTCCCAAAACCACAATTGAAACACCACAATCTCAATCCAATTCCTCAATTCCAAAACGTGGGGAATAATCCCAAATCTCCAAACCATAACCGAGATAAAACACAACGAACCCTTTTCCAATATTTCGCAAAACCACAATCAAAACCATTGAGCATAGAATTTACCTGGAACAACCAAATCCCTCAAGAACCCAACTGCTCCGGACTATTGATAGCACTCGTCAACGATATCGACGTCTAGGTAACCAAAATTAACAATCAGAATTCGTCAAGCCATGAATAGATAACTAAGTAACTAAGTAGAATACATTACCCAACAAAGCTCCTAATTGGCACCAAGGGAAACGATCCAGCAAGGGTAGAGTGAAGAACGCCGAAGGTAGAATTGAGAACGCGAATTATAAGAACTCAAGGAAGAAGATACGTGAATAAGTTTTTGGTAAAGAAGCGTAGAAGCGTCGTGATGAAGGTAGACCGTAGTGGGGAAGGTCGTTATATAAATAAGTAAATTATAGGAATAAGGGAAATCGATATTGTTAAACAAGTTAATGATTACTATCTTAAAAAAAGAGTTAAATAAATACGAAAACAAATAACTCAGAAAAGGAAATCAAAATAAATACTTAACATTGTAATTTGTTTTTAGGAAACCTATACAACAACATACGTTGAGGAACATCAGGAAGGAAAATAAAATCTCTAACAACATTCTTTTAGAAATTCAGAAATAGTTTCCTAGTTTGAATATTGTTGAGAAAGTAGATCGTTGTAACAAGATAAGGATGGAATAGAAAATCTAGGAAGATAATTAATAAACATTTACTTGGAAGTAGGAAGGAGATTGAAATAAATTAAATAAAGTAAAGTAATAATACTAGCAAGGGAATTATAATTGCGTTAGAGAGAGTTCTAGAATACTAATAACAAAATATATATAAATTAATTTGAAGAAGTCAAATGGGATTTGAACTCTATAATCAGAGATAATTACTAATAGGAAGTAAACTCAGATTTGAATTCTAGAAATTAATTAAGTACAAAGAGAAAGTCAATTTGAATTAGAACTCTATGTATTTAAAATAAATGTGGAGAGGAAAGTTCTAGGAAGAGGAAATAATTAATATAGGAGTATCGTTAGTTTCCCTGGGCCACTATATTACTAATTCGGACTTATTATTCTGACTATATATTATCGTACTCCTAACTCAAATTCCCGGGTATTTCATCTCATCCCCCTTAAAAGAAAGCTTCGCCCTCGAAGCTAAAACTCATCCATAAGGCGAGAAGTTGCTAAACTAGATACTGACTCGAGTGGTTACCTGATCGAAAAGCTGTGGGTATTTCTTCCTCATTTCCTCCTCTACCTCCCATGTAGCCTCTTCGGTTCCATGATTAGACCATAAGACTTTGACCATACGGATGGACTTCGATCGTGTCTCCCTGGTCTTAGTGTCCATACTTTGATGGGGTACTCTCATAGGATAGATTCTGCTCCAGCTCCAAGACCTCTGGCTGCAACACATGCAAAGGGTCGGGAACATACCGCTTCAACTGGGATACATGGAAGACGTTGTGAACTTTCTCCAGTTCACAAGGAAGCGCTAGCCGGTATGCCACTTCTCCAACCCTCTAAGATCTCATAGGGTCCAACGAACTTGGGACTGAGCTTCCCTTTCTTCCCGAACCTGGTTACTCCTCTCATGGGCGATACTTTCAGAAAAACTCTATCTCCAACCTCGAACTCAACTGGTCTGCGCTTGAGATCGGCATAGGACTTCTGCCTGTCTTGGGCTGCCTTCATTCGTCTCTGGATCATCCGGACTTGCTCCATAGTCTCTTCTATCAACTGAGGTCCCAAAACAACAGTCTCACTAATGTCGCTCCAACATAGCGGTGTCCTACACTTCCTCCCATACAAAGCCTCATAAGGAGCCATCTTGATGCTGGTGTGGTAACTGTTGTTATAAGAGAACTCTATCAGATGTAGCATATCTGCCCACGAACCCTGGAAATCCATCACACATGCTCGAAGCATGTCCTCCAAGGTCTGGATGGTTCTCTCTGTCTGACCATCAGTGGCTGGGTGAAACGCAGTGCTCAACTTCAACTTGGTGCCCATCGCCTTCTGAAACTGCTGCCAGAAATGAGCTAAGAACCTCGAATCTCTGTCTGAAATGATGGTCTCAGGTACCCCGTGATATCTCACCACATTTCTGATGTAAGCATCCACCAACTGGCTCATGGACCACGTCTTCTTCATGGGTATAAACCGTGCAGATTTAGTGAGTCGGTCCACTATTACCCAAATCTGATTAACTCCTCCCTTCGCCGGTGGTAAACCCATCACAAAGTCCATGGAAATGGAGTCCCACTTCCACTTTGGGACCTCCAACGGCTGCAATAAACCTCCCGTCCTCTTGTGCTCGAATTTGACCTTCTGGCAGGTAAGGCATCTCCACACAAACTCTGCAACTTCCCTCTTCATCTTAGGCCACCAAAACATCTTCTTTAGGTCCTTATACAACTTATCACCACCAGGATGAACTGAATAGGGAGTGCTATGAGCCTCACTAATCAGTCTCTCCTTTACCTCCACGCACCCCTGAGGTACACACCATCGGCCTCTAAACCTCAGACTGCCGTCACTGTGGGTCTCAAACCCTTCAGCTTTCCCTTCCTTCATCTTTCCTTGATGCGCTCCAACTTCGCATCACCAGGTTGTCCCTTGAGTATCTCCCCATAAATGTCGGAAGAGACACTCATATGGTACAACCTCACCTCGCTCTACTCCTCCCGCCTCCATCACTTCCAAGTTCAGCTTCTCAAAGTCACGAACTAGCTCGTCTGGAAGAACCCACATCGAATTCACAGAATGACTTTTCTTCCTACTCAGAGCATCGGCCACTAGGTTAGACTTCCCCTCATGATATAAGATCTCCAAATCATAGTCCTTGATCAGTTCCAACCATCTCCTCTGCCTCATATTTAGTTCCTTCTGAGTGAAGATGTACTTGAGGCTTTTGTGGTCGGTGTAGATCTTGCAGGAAACTCCATACAAGTAGTGCCTCCAAATCTTCAGGGCGAAGACTACTGCTGCAAGCTCTAGGTCGTGCGTCGTATCTGGTCTCGTACTCCTTCAGCTGTCTCGATGCGTAGGCTATGACTTTCCCATGCTGCATCAAGACACACCCCAAGCCATACTTGGAAGCATCGCTGAAAACCTCGAATCCGTCTGTCCCCGAAGGCAAAGTCAACACTGGGGCTGTGGTCAACCTTTCCTTCAACGTCTGAAACGCCTTCTCACAGTCATCATCCCACTGAAACTTGGTTACTTTCTTCATGAGGTTTGTGAGGGGTCTAGCTATCTTTGAGAAATCCTTCACAAAACGTCTGTAGTACCCCGCTAGACCCAAGAAACTGCGAACCTCCGTCAGATTGCTCGGTTTGGCCACTCTTTCACCGCTTGGATCTTGGCCGGATCCACTGAGATTCCGTCCTTGGTGACGATGTGGCCTAGGAATGCCACTCGGTCCAACCAAAAGTCACACTTAGTTAGCTTGGCGTAAAGCTGCTGCTCTCTCAAAATCTGTAAGACTGATCTCAGGTGTTCCTCGTGCTCTTCCTCATCCCTGGAGTAGATGAGGATATCGTCTATAAATACCACCACAAACCGGTCTAGATAGGGATTGAAGATCCGGTTCATGAGGTCCATAAAGACTGCCGGCGCGTTCGTCAAACCAAAGGGCATCACCAGAAACTCAAAATGCCCATATCTGGTCCTGAAGGCCGTCTTCGGGATATCCTTCTCTGCAACCCGTAACTGGTGATATCCCGACCTCAGGTCTATCTTAGAGAAGACTCCTGCACCCTGAAGCTGGTCGAAGAGGTCGTCGATTCTGGGCAAGGGATACCGGTTCTTCACAGTTATCTGGTTCAGCTCCCGGTAATCTATGCACAGCCTCATGCTCCCGTCCTTCTTCTTTACAAACAAGACAGGAGCTCCCCATGGCGATACACTCGGGCGGATGTATCCCTTCTCTAGTAACTCCTCCAATTGGACTTTCAGTTCCTTCAACTCTGATGGCGCCATACGGTATGGGGCCTTGGAGATGGGCGCTGCTCCTGGCACAAGGTCGACGCTGAACTCCACCTCCCTGTCTGGCGGCATACCAGGAATCTCATCTGGAAAGACGTCAGGGAACTCATTCACCACCCGAATCTCTTCTAACGGGCTCGGCGCTCGGTTCAGATCCTGGGCATGGCAGAGGTATGCCTGCTGTCCCTTCTTCACTTGGGAGAGAATTGACATGGCTGAGACTATCTTTACTCCCGGTTTCTTCTCCACGCTACTGTAGGAGACTCTTCGGCCCGTTGGTCCTCTCAGAATGATCTTCTGCTCTCCACAGTCGATCTTCCCTTTATACTTGCTTAGCCAGTCCATCCCCAAAATAATGTCGAAGTCGGGGAGGACGAACTGGATCAGGTCAGTTACAAAAGTTTCCCCTTTTATGTCTACCCCCACATCCCTCAATATATGATTACAAGAAATAACCTGCCCCGAGGGTATAGATACAACTATTGTAGAAGTCTTACAAGTTTCTAGCCCCAATTTCTTAGCAAATTTCTCAGAAATGAAAGAATATGAAGCTCCAGTATCGAACAAAACACGAGCTGAAGTACCATGAACAGAAAAGGTACCTGCTAACACTTCTGCTTCAGCCTCTGCCTCGGCCCGACTCATAACATTAATCCTCCCGGAGCTCTGCTGCTGTCTCGGTTCTCCCCTGGACCTCGGTTACCTCCGTTTCCCCCCGCCATTGCCACGCTGGGGAGCATCCCCTCGCTGATTCTGGGCCTGATGCTGGTCTCTACCTCGAGACTGGGGGTCTGCTGGTCTGTAGGTCCGGTCTCCGCCATTCCCTCTTGCTGAATGCCTCCCTGAGGATCCTGGAAGCACTCAAAAGCTCTGTGGCCCTTCCTGCCACACCGGTAGCACGCCACCAGGTTCCCTTCACAGTCCTTCCCGGGTGATCCTTGTGGCATCTCCTGCAGTGGAAGTGCTGCTATGCCCGTTCTCTGCTCTCTGGGCCTGCCCCTGGGGCCTATCATTCCGCCTCTGGTCATTCCTCTGGTTCACATCGAACCTCCTCCCATCACCTGAGTTAGGCCTCCACCTCTTGTCCTGGTGTGGCCTCTGATGTCGGTCGTCTCGACTCCGAGTCTCTTCCCCGTCCTCCATCTTCCTTTTCTGACCCGCCTGTACCTCCCTCCTCTTCTGCTGCACCCTATACAGGTTAGCAGCCTTTCCATATGCGTCCTGGAGGGTGGGTATCGTCAGCACGCTCAAAGCCTCCTGGAGACTCCAGTTGAGTCCTCCCACAAATCTCTGCACCTTCGACGCCTCATCAGGGACCATCGTCGGCGCGAACCTTGCCAGCTCTAGGAACTTGGAGTGGTACTCCTTCACACTCCGGGCCTGCTGTTTGAGCTCCGAGAACTCCAGGTATTTCTGCATCCGGACATGCTCAGGGTAGAATCGCCTTCGCATGGCCTCCTTCAGTGCCTCCCATCCAAAAGTCAGGTCCCGCCAAAAGAGCATCCTTGTTGGCAGACCACCAGATGTCCGCCTCGCTCTTGAAGTAGTACACAGCGGCGTTGACTCTTCTATTAGCAGGGCAGTTGACCGCCTCGAAGATCTTGTCAAACTCACGCAGCCAATCCTCCAGCAGTACTGGGTCCTCCTCCCCCTTGAATGCAGTTGGCTTCAAGTGGGCAATTCTCTTCGTGTAGTCTTCTGGCACATTGTCTCGCTGGGCTTGGCGTTGCACAATCTGGCCCAGGTTCAAAGCGAGCTCCTGAAGCTGTCTCATTGGGTCGTTGGCTGCCATGGTAGTCCTCCCGCTTCTACTTCTGGTGTTGTAGGGGAAATTCAATCGGTCTGCCAGTCTACCCTACTCAAGGTGGACTCCTGATTATGAGTCAAGAATTTCAAGGCTTTTAAATCCCCTATAACAATCCCTTCCCAAATATGCTACAATCTCACTACCCTAACCCACGGGTAGATAATAAAGATATAACAATAATACATGTAACAAGTATGATACAATTCCAACAATTGGTTAGTACACAATAATCCCTGTATAACCTTCAATTATCACACCAAGGTATCCAATATAACTCAACAGCTCATAACATACACGTGATCCATCATAACTTCCCCAAACGGCTTGTCCCCCAAATTTTAATCCGGTTACTCAAGTTTTATCTTATTTCAAAATCAAAGCTCTGATACCACCTTGTAACGCCCTGGATTTTTACCTCAAAACATAGCTTATGAAAATACAAATCTAACGGCGCAAACGGCATTAAAAACGGACTCCAAACGAGTCCTAGAAGAGCAAAACAAAGTTGGTCCAAACTTGTGTCCGGACATGGCAAGTTCGGACACAAGCCGAAGAGAAATAGACTGCGGAAAACCAAATGTCCGAACTTGTGTCCGGACTTCGAAGTTCGGACACAAGTCCAACTTTTAAAACTCCGGAAAAATCCTTACGTGGTCCGAACATTGGTCCGGACTTGCAAGTTCGGACATAGGTCGAGACTTGCAATCCGAACCCGTCCTCGCATGATGTCCGAACTTAGAAGTTCGGACATATGTTCGGACACAGCCAAACGAAGAAAACACTTGAAACATTCGGGGCCTGTCCGAACATTGATGTCCGGACGGACGTTCGGACAGGTCCTTAAGTGCAGTTTTAAATACAGAAATAGAACCCAAAAACCGTTAGAAATACTTATGCAAAACATAAAACAACAAGAGAATCTCTCGAGCAGAAGAAGTCATTAATAAAACTCAATACAACCACAAACTTGATAAAACTGATTCAAGAGCAATTAACTTAGTTAACCAAAACTCAAATGCACATAACCTTCAATATAGCAGCGGATCTCAAAATATCCAGGGCATTACCGCCACACCCAATACCCATGGGTGCTCAGGCTGATGAACTAAACAACATTAAAACCAAAGTTAACTTTCAAATTACGCGGAAGCAAAATAACGTTAATGTATAAAAACCTTGAGAACATAACAACATCTCTAAAACATTGAAATTCAAGATATCGCCTTATTATTACGTGGTCCTAAACTATGTGATTCGCGGTCCCGATCCCCTCAGCTAGTCATCCATACCTGCGATCATAAAACATAGACAAAACACAGAAAGGATCGCACAAATCAGAAAACTGAGTAAATTCCACCTCAAGCTGTAAAATACATTTTAGAACACCATTGCCTTTAACAATCAGATGAGGGTTTACTGAATAGTTAGTGAATTTCCAGAAAAAAAAAACATAACAATACCGAACTGCAGTAGGGAGCTTTCAACAGGGAGTAATAACCACAATTCTGAACACGGGGTCACCTATGGGACCCCAAACAACAATTCCAGGACAGTCACCTATGGGACCGTCAAACAACCACCTCACCCTAAGTCCTTAAGTGTGCACACCCCCTATGAAACAGCAGTAACATAGAGTAGATCATAGAGCTTAACTGCAACAATGTGTGCAGCGCAAATAATATCAATAATGGGGAGCACCTATGGGCTCCCAAACAACAGAATACAACCTGTGAAAGACTCCCAAAACCACAATTGAAACACCACATCTTGATCCAATTCCTCAATTCCAAAACGTGGGGAATAATCCCAAATCTCCAAACCATAACCGAGATAAAAGCACAACGAACCCTTTTCCAATATTTCGCAAAACCACAATCAAAACCATTGAGCATAGAATTTACCTGGAACAATCAAATCCCTCAAGAACCCAACTGCTCCGGACTATTGATAGCACTCGTCAACGATATCGACGTCTAGGTAACCAAAATTAACAATCAGAATTCGTCAAGCCATGAATAGATAACTAAGTAACTAAGTAGAATACATTACCCAACAAAGTTCCTAATTGGCACCAAGGGAAACGATCCAGCAAGGGTAGAGTGAAGAACGCCGAAGGTAGAATTGAGAACGCGAATTATAAGAACTCAAGGAAGAAGATACGTGAATAAGTTTTTGATAGAACAGAAGCGTAGAAGTGTCGTGATGATGGTAGACCGTAGTGGGGAAGGTCGTTATATAAATAAGTAAATTATATGAATAAGGGAAATCGATATTGTTAAACAAGTTAATGATTACTATCTTAAAACAAAAGAGTTAAATAAATACGAAACACAAATATCTCAGAAAAGGAAATCAAAAAAAAACTTAACATAGTAATTTGTTTTTAGAGAACCTATACAACAACAACGTTGAGGAACATCAGGAAGGAAAATAAAATCTCTAACAACATTCTTTTAGAAATTCAGAAATAGTTTCCTAGTTTGAATATTGTTGAGAAAGTAGATCGTTGTAACAAGATAAGGATGGAATAGAAAATCTAGGAAGATAATTAATAAACATTTACTTGGAAGTAGGAAGGAGATTGAAATAAATTAAGTAAAGTAAAGTAATAATACTAGCAAGGGAATTATAATTGTGTTAGAGAGAGTTCTAGAATACTAATAACAAAATATATATAAATTAATTTGAAGAAGTCAAATGGGATTTGAACTTTATAATCAGAGATAATTACTAATAGGAAGTAAACTCAGATTTGAATTCTAGAAATTAATTAAATACAAAGAGAAAGTCAATTTGAATTAGAACTCTATGTATTTAAAATAAATGTGGAGAGGAAAGTTCTAGGAAGAGGAAATAAATTAATATAGGAGTATCATTAGTTCCCCTGGGCCACTATATTACTAATTCGGACTTATTATTCTGACTATATATTATCGTACTCCTAACTTCAAATTCCCGGGTATTTCATCTTTTGTCCAATCTTCTTCTAATCTTTCACCATGTATTCACACATGTTCTAACACCATTTTAGCCCTTAAAATCCTCCTAACTCATGGATCAACTCACCACAAAATTCATTGATCATTATTCAAGTTCTTATTAAACTCTTAACACTAATTACTTAATTCCTTACACTTCCAACATGTAAATTTGTCTAAAACTTCAACTAACCAGAGTGTTTCCTTTCAACCAATATAACTACTCCTCAAACATCCTTATTCATCCACCTTCCCTTTGCTAAACCTCCCAAGGTTATCTTGCATCTCCATGCACAAATTTCTCTCTTTTCCATTTGTTGCTCATCATTCCTAGACTCTTGAACTTACCTAAACATTTCTTTCCATCCTCTAAGCACCTTAACCTTGTTCTTCTTTGGCTTGACCATCCTACACCCTCCTTAGACATCTTCATCTCTTTTTACTCAACTTACTCACCATTCTCATGATCACACACTCTTATACATTCTTAGTCATTTTCCTAGACAATTTCCAACATTCTCCTACAATTTTCACTTCCATCACCCAAGTCCACACATTATCATCCAACTAGAACCTTATTAATCCACTACTAGCATCTTCATCACTTACACAAGTTTCCCCAAAATTCTCATTGTTATACTCTCAAGTTCATACCTAAATCATCTTAAAGCATTGTACATCATTTCCTCCAGATTTTTGCTCAAGTCTTAACAATCCTCATACCATGATTTTGGTGTGTTTAATGCACCCACCAATCCTCTAATTCCTCCCAGACATCTCTAGGCCATACTAAACCTCAAGAACTCCTTAATTAACTCATTTCCACTCAAATTCCTTTTTAATGTCTCCTAGTAAACCTAGGTCATATTAATTCACAACCATCACTTAACACTTTGTTTCTACTCAAATTTTGCCATAGCTCCTATAGTATATTATCATGCCCAAATGCATTGTTTTTCTCATTCAATCATATCACACACAACAAATCCTTTCTCATCATATTTGCTCACCCAAATCAACTCATTCACAACAAACTCAATATAATGCAATAATCTTAAATTGCATAGCAGTAAGGCTCTTAAATGACACAGCTCTTAGGCCTTAAATGACTTAAACTTAAACACTGAATTTCCCACATTTAATAGCTTTCAACCTGCAAATACACAAAACAAAGCTCTCATAGCAATATAAGTGTTCTCTTAGTTCACCTTATACTTATCTTACTAACTCATTCCCATTAGCTCCTTAGTCACCAGTTCACAAGCATGTTTAAATTCTTTTTCTTAGTTTATATAACCTATTACATAATGTAAGCTCTAAGCTACATTAGTACTTATCTAAATCTCATCCCTTAAAACCTTAAACCACCATTAGGTAAGCAATTTACCTTATTTCCTCAAGCTTCTCTTACTTCCCTCCTTAGGTTTTCTTGATTGGATTTCGGCAAGGACTTCAATCCTCTTGCCCATGTTATAATCCACATTCAAATAATCTAATGAGCACTAAGCAATATGCCTAAACTCATAGAATTCATTCTTAGGTTAAAATATGTGTTTTAAAGCTTAAAAGTGTATGTTTACCTTTGAATTTTGGAATGGCTTTCATAATGAAGCAAGGCAAGACATCCTCAAGTCTTTAGAGAATAGAATCAAGCTATAACAAGAGATAAAACAAGGTCCCATGAAGAGATGAATTTCGGTTATGAAGGAAAAGTGATGGAAACTTGGTTTTTCTTACATTTTCCTTACCGTGAATGAATGGAGAACCAAAAGAGCTCTTCAAACTTGATTTTCCTCCATCAATGGGGTTTTCTCATGGCACCAAACTTGAGCTTTAAAGGATTTGAAAAGATAGAAAGGAAGGGCTTGCTCCAACTAAGAGAAATTTATGCTTAGTTTTTGATTTGGAGCAAAGATGAACATTTGGTGAGCAATTGAAGGTGGAGGCACCATGGATGGGGCTCTCATGGTATTGGAGCAGGGAATAGGTAGTAAAACCGAAGGAGGAAGAATAAATGAAGAGAGAGAGAGAAGAAAAGGTAGTTTAAATGAAGATATTTTGTTATAAAATGTGAATAGCCTTTTTCCTTACTCCTTCCTCATTTATTTTAATTGGTTGTCATGGTGATGACTCACCACTACTAAAACCGTCCCCCCTTCCATAATTAACATGTATAAGGCCTTGTTTGGCCATTTAACTAATTAAAGTTGACTTAAGTCAAAACTAGCACTATTTGAGCATTACTCACTAATTGGTGCACATATTCGTGAAATTTTTGGTTTCCCATTGATTTAGGCTTCCTAATGTGATACTAATTAGTACACATGTTGATTAAGGTGTAATCATGGGCACTTAGTCACTCAAAACCCATTTCTAAGACAATTTCTCAAAAAGGTGCTTTAAGGAGTCTTAAAGCACATTTTGTGTTTAAGCTTGTTTTTGAGCTTGGTTTTCTTTGGTAATGGATGTAAAATGTCCATTAATATGTTAATAAGGTCTTACAATGATATTTGGGTGCTAATCAAAGTCACTTCAAGCTTAGAGCACATTTTTGCTTAAATTGCCCTTATGGCGTTTTCTTGTGTTTTCCTTGGTTTAAATTGTCTACCAAAGTTTCTAAGGCATGTTTTAGCCTTATTAAATCATAACTTGATGTCTACTTAGCATACTTAGGTTTGGGGTATTTCACCTTACAACACCTAGTTCATTCCCTAGGTTGTTCTCCCCCATAACAACACCTAAAACACTTTATTTCTACTAAAATTTTGCCATAGTTTCCTCATAAGCCTAACATATCCAAATTCACCAATTTTCACCTAAATCATTTCAAAACTAGCCACACCCATAAATGGTCCTACCAGCACATTTATCCAAAACTCCTCAAACATCAATATAAGCACAATCATGGCCATTTGGCTCTAAGGCCCTCAATTCAACAATCAACTTCGCAATTCCATCAAATTTCAACCAAGCACGTTCCTAGTACAAATTTTGGGTTCATTCATTAATTTACCCATTCCCAAAATCCTAAGGCATTAAGATTAGCATTAAGGAGATTTTCTTACCTTAAATTCTATTAAGTTCCTCTTTTGCTCCCTTCCTTCTCCTTACTTGATTTTCGGTCACATTGGGAAATAAGGTTGCCAAACCCCAACCCAACATTTAAGGAACACAAATTGAATATAATTAGACTCCTAAACCCTTGGAATCATTCTAATTCAATGAAAGGATTAAAACACAATAATCTAGGGTTTTACCTTTGGAGTTCTAGGAGGGGTTTTAACCCTTGAATTATAAGGACGGTTCCACCACCATTGGAGGGTTGAAACAATGCTAAACAAGAGAAGAACAAGTTATTAAAATGGGGCAAAATCGGCCAAGCTAGAAGGATGAAGAAAATGAATTTTTCTTTGATTGAAATACCCCGAACTTAATTAGGGTGATTAAAATAATCTAATACGATATTGAGGACCTATTAGTGCCTAATGAATTTTGGTAAAAAGAATAAATCCAAAAGAAACAAGAAAAACGCTTAAAAAGTGAAAAACACTAAATTGAGCGTTATGTGACCGTAGGAGGAATACGAAGTCGATGAGAGCATTAAATGGAATTGAAAGGCTTAATAAGGCCTAAATAATATATGGGAACAATTCCCAAAGAAAACGGATTCATAAAACGAATTAAAGACGCTAATAAAGCTTTAGCGCACGTTTTTCGAGAAAACCTGAAAACGTGACTTTGAGTGGTCAAACGAACCTGTAAAAATTATAGTTCATCAAATAACTATAATTAAACATTAATGGGAGTATAATAACCATTAAAAATTAAAGAAACAAGAAAATTCCGGAAAACGGGCCCGGTTAGTGAATAGTGCTAAAACCGGGTAAATAAACTAGCGTTTTCTGTAAAAAGACGAAAAATCGCTCCAGATTGTACATATATATGGGGCCGGTTTTTTTAATAAGTAAAACAGCCCACTCACACACTCACTCACAACTAGCTAGTTAGGAAGAAAAGAAAAGAAAGGGAAAATGTAGAAAAACAAAAAGGTACCCTCTCTCTCTTCCTTATATTCTCTTCCCCTCTCTCTCTTTCCTTCCTTCTTCTTTCTCCTCCTTTTCAGCCAGCTGAAACTCTCTTTCCCCCCTGCTGGCGATTTCAAGATGCCATCCATGGCTACCTCAACTTCCTTGCCTTGCCCAAGTCTCATTAAAGCTCCAATCACAAAAATAAATACATATTCTTCATCCTCTCATCATCCTCTACCATTCTCTCTTTTCAAAATTCTAAAAGGATGAACTTCATCTCCATGGGTTTTCCCCATTTGAAGAGAAAATTCCATCAATAGGTAACTTGGAGTCTTCTTTCTCTCCTAAGGTAAAAAAAATCCATGAAAAACTCATTTTTTATCCATCTTGTAGAGCTGACCGATTTCGCTCTCTCTCACACCTTGTTTTCTTCTTGATTTTGAGCTTCAATTCAACCCTCCAACGGTGGTGGAGTTTCCCCTTTTGATTCATGGGTGAAAACCCCTCTTGAACACTCCAAAGGTAAACCCTAACTTGTGGTGTTTAAGCACTTTCTTTGAATTAGAATTTTTCTAAGGGTTAGAGGTTTGATTATATTCATTTTGTGCCTCTTGAATGTTGGGAATGGAGTTTGGCAACTCCATTGCCCATTTGACCGAATTGGAGAAGGAGAAGAGGAGGAGGAGAATTGAAAAGAGACTTGGAAAAGTTAAGGTAAAAATCTACCTTTGTAACGCCCTTATTTAACAAAAATGCAGCGGAAATAAAAAAAACTAAGGCGATTACAGATCATTGGGTTCCAAACACCCGACACCAAACCTCACCAATTACAACTTATAATATTACAAATGCTACGGCCTGAACTCGAGAAGACATAATAAAAGAAAAATGTACAAACTCTCCACAAACCCTAATTCCCATCCTAGTCACTCATACTCTTCGTGGCCACCTGTATAACAATTAGTACCTGCAAGATGAAACCAAGCAACCCACCTCGAGAGGGGTGAGTCAGTTCCCTGAAATGGAACTGGTACAATCCTCTAAAACAACAAATTAAAACATAGTTCCTCAAATAAGACAGTAACATGAAAACAAACTCCTAAAGGTAAAACAGAGAAAAAGCACTTCAAAACAATCAAGTTATAGAGAAAAGAGAACAAGGCAAAGATAGAGATAAAGAACTTTAAAACCAAGTCAATCACTTAAGAAGTCACACCACTTAATTAGTAAGCATCCATTGTTGATGTTAGAACCAATTCTGGTTAAGAAGAGAAAGACTCAGGTAGTCACAAAGGACTAGGAATGAAAAGATAGATCCAAGAACCAACAACTCAAGAGTGGAATAAAACCAACTGGGAGAGATGGCCCCCACCGCCAAGTACGTCCTTTTAGGACAGGGGATATACAACCCCTCACTGTTTATAACGTCCTTTTGGACAGGGGATATACAGCCCCTCACTGTTTACAACGTCCTTTTTGGACAGGGGATATAGAGCCCCTCACTTTTTACAACGTCCTTTTTGGACAGGGGATATACAGCCCCTCACTGTTACCGATGAAGACGCACGCACGTCACAACAAAGACTTAGCTCATGGATGAAACGATATCCAGAGTCAAAAGAAGAATTTACCAAGATTGACATTTCCCATATTCCCACCAGATTAATAACTGCACAAGTGCAATACCAAAACACTCAGTCCTACAGAGTGCAGAGGCGTAAACCCTTAGCAGTTAATATCTAATGAGACAACTGGATAAGAGGAACCAATGATCATGTGAGTTGAACATCCAAGGCTCAGTTAGTCACATCAAGCTGAGTTAGTCACACAAACAGTTTCCTTTTGAAATCCATTCAAGATCAGTTGGCGTTTTCAAAAACATTCCATAACGCCCATTAGCAAAAGTATCTAAGTACGAGAAATCGTACCTGGTAGGAGCAGTAGCAGTAACCAACTTGAAAGTGCGAACTTCCACTAACAACCTATAATTAAGGCGTTCCAAGTACTGATTAGCTAAGGAACTCATAAAACTAAATGTCTTTTATTCTTAATAGTTTATAGTTTCTGATTTACAATTACTCTCTCATAAGGATCTGGGCTACATCTTGTTAATTAAACCTTTCATTAGGCCCATTTCATTTAAATCAGGAAAGATTTAGAGTTTATCTTGAGAGTGGCCTAAACTCTCGTTGAATTGTTTAAGTGGGTTATGGAGTTCATAGACTTGGGCCCAGTAGGATAGCCCAAGTCCGCGTAAGGTTTTCATTGATTAATTAAATTTCCTAAAAAAAAGATTCTGCGAGGTTTCAAACATGAACCCTCGATTTAGTTCCAGGTTTGACTTGATCGTCTACGCCATTGAATTTGTATGTCTTAAGTGTACATTTAATTTTATTTCAATTACTTACTCTTGATCATGGGTTTAGCTTAATTAAACTCTTAAGTTGCAATTGACTAATTTATATTAATACTGATTAAAGTCCTAAAGTTTAATATATATATATATATATATACATTAACAATAAATAAAAGGAATAAAATACCTTATAGAAAACATTAGATTTAAATTAGGATTTATTCAATACATTATTTGTGTAGTTTTAATGTATTTAATTATCTCTTAACTTTTACACATATCCACATCCAATATATGGTTTATAAAATAAAGTATTTCCCTTAGTTTCAATTAAGTATATTAACTACCACACTATATAATATAAATGGAGATTAATTCAATTCCTTGATTTAGCCTAAGTTACAATCATTCCTTATATATATTATATATATATATATATATATATAATATATATAATTAATTTTACTTCACTTAAAAGTTTATACCCAAAACTTTTATTAACATTCTGTATTAAATGTTAGTTTAGTCTAATTATATTTTTCCTAACCTATAAAGCTCATTAATCAACTATACTTTAATTTTGGGTTACATTAAAACCATATATTATAAGATAACTTATGAAAAATTCATAAACACGATATTTAGACCCATTTACTCTTGTCTAAAAATTCCCAAATTTAATATATAGTAACTATGACATTTTAGACATATTATAAAAATTTATTACATAAAAATATCTTTTAATTTATCTAAATAATTCCATAATACTAAGAACTTACAAAAATTATAACTTATGTTTAATAACTTAAAACCCATATTAATATACATGAAAATAAACTATAGTTTATAAGGAATCTATGAATAAAATTCCAAGTTAAAATACATTAGGGAAGGTCATTAAATAAATTCAACAAGTTAGAGTTTTATTCTGGGATGTATATCACTTAATCATCTACGTTATAATCTCGGTGCATTAGTTTAAATGGTCATATTATCATTAACTGACACCTTGATTGTTACAAGCCCACCAATGTACTAATCACCACAATAGAAATGTTATTCCATATATAAAATATCTTATAGTTGATACTAACCCAAAACTCGACATATAATACCGATATCATTATATATATATATATATATATGAAATACAGTAATGTTATTCTAGCTAATCCTTACCAATGTATTAGTATTATTTCATCCTTCATTTTAAACTCCTATCTCCTCAAATTTTCGAGTGTGATAATAACTTGTTTTTTATTATCTTATTTGTCACTTTATGATCATGATATGCAACTATATCATTAGGCTAAAGTTTCTCTCTTTATACATATATCTATATATTTTTGTATTATTTTATCTATTGATCTCCTCCATATTCTAACCCTTTCCATATTAATTTTTAATGCAACACACTACCAAATCATCTCCTAAGTTTCCTAACGTTTATCAACCAGTCGGTTTCAGTTTACCAACTTAAATACTAAATTCCTTACTCTCATATTGCTAATTTATTATTCATTTCATCCTATTTTCTTAAGCTTATATATATATATACATATATAATTATATATTAAATGCTAAAATCATCAACCTTCTTCACTACTTGATAATTAATTACTTACTCTTAACCCATATATTCTCTTTTCGTTTTACAATCTAATTCGCCATTGAACTTGGCGATTTATTGATCAATTATTAACTTAACAAAGTTTACTAAATAATTTATTAATCAATTGATCCACTTAATCATCTATTCCCTACCACTTTTCTTTTACTCAATCCCTTTTATTTCCTTAATCTCAAATATATAAATGTGTATTTTACATTTAAAACCACCAATCATTTAACTACTTTACTTGATAATTAATTATTAAGTAATCCTTTAATCTCTCCCACCAACCACAAATATTAATTTTCCAATAAACTCAACTACATAATAATTGTTTTTTTAAATCCCAAATTACCAACCCATTTTGAAATACCCCGTAATTAAAAATAGTGATTAATTAGGCTAATTATATTCTAAAGGCTTAATTACACTTAAATAAATACGAGGGAACAAATCCCGAAGAAAGCGGACCGTTAAAATGGGTTAAAAGCGTAAACGAACCTTAAAGCGCGTTTTTCGAGGAAACCGGGAAAACGCATCTTTAAGCGGGTCAAATAGACTCGTAACAGTTTTGGTCAACTAAATAATCATTAATAAATATTAGTGAAGCTTTGAAACAAATAAAATTAATTAAACAAGAAAATTCCGGAAAACGGGTACCGGTTAGTAAAAACTGTAACAACCGGGAAGTTGTGGGGTGAGAATGCAAATAAACAAACTTAGTGTGTCCACTTTGCAAATAAAAAAATTAAAAATCTGTGTGTGTGTGTGCGCATATGTGGGCCGGCCAGCTCCCCCTTTCCTCACTCACTTAGTCTCTTTTTTGCTAAAGGACAAAGAAATAAGTAAAAGCAAAAACAAATTCTCTCTCCTATCCCCACTCCTCTCTCTCACGTTTTCCCCCCCTCTTCCTCTATTCTCTGAACTCTCTCCTTGCTCCTGCGACAACCATGGAGGAATGAAGCCCCCACAAAAATCTTCACCTCTCTCCTCTCTTTGAGTACTCAAACCTTCTCCAAATCCAATAAAAATCATACCATTGGAATCCTATTGCAAAGGAGAACATTTTCATCCTTTCAAAAATCGAAAACGACCACTTTCATTTCGGTGGGTATTCTCCATTTGAAGATTCAAGTCCACCATTAGAAGCACCTTCACCTCCTTAGCATCTTGAGCCGATTTTGGCTCCTTTCTCGGGCTAGGAATCTTGTTCTCTTGTGAGTCAAGAACTTCATTCAACCATTGGGAGCATTACCCATCCTTTGAATTACAAACCGAGAACAAGAGAAGAAAGAAAGAGGAAAAGAAGAGAAGGAAAGGAAAGAAAGGAAAGCTAGCGAAACAAGGTAATTGTGCTTACCTTGAACTAGCTTTGTATGGGGAATTGTAACAGATTTTGAGTAGTAAAATAAGTAGTGTGTATGATAATGAGTAATGAGTATATTGGAGTATAAATAGAAGAGCAATGTAACAGTTTTGAAACCTTTTGAAT